>OZ038500.1:47090991-47228132 GCA_964036315.1 Acanthosepion esculentum
TTTTACTATCCTTTCCATTCTATATTTTGCCATCCATTTACACAAGCTTGTTAGTTGATACTACCTGTTTCCTGCTCTCCTTCGGTAGGACCACATTTTTAATGCTTCAAATCTCTTCATCTTTAAGGAAACAGTCCAGCATTCACTGCCATATAAGAATACTGGCATTACAGAGCCTCATATTATTAGGGTGTATCAAAAGTATCTTCATTTTTACAAAATATTTTTAATCTTATCACCCCGAGCAAATTAATAAAGCCACTATTACTCCAAACATTATTTCATTTATGCATTTAAAGACTATCTATAATTGCAGTATATTATTAATAATATTATTATATATTAGGGTATATCAAAAGTATTTTGACCTTTAACAGACCTTATTTCCTATATAAATCTATAAAACCTATCTATAATTGCACTATATTACTAATATTAGTATTATATATTAGTGTGTATCAAAAATAGTTTCATTTTTTTTGCAGCCCTTTACTCTAAAGCTTATTTCCTGTACACTTCTAAAGATCATCTATGACTCAAATATATTATTATTATTATTGTTTTATTTATTTTGGTTTCTGGTGTATAATCATTTCTTTCCAAGTCCCAACCAGAGACCTAAGATCAGAAATGGCATCATAACATTTTCCACTTAGAAGTTTCAAAAAAAATCGCACATATTTTACATAGATAAAGCCTTTCGTATGGTGTGGGCTGTACTTGTGTGTACAGTCTTTTGTATTTCTTTAAGGATTGGGCTACCAGGGCTACCTTCAATGAGTCTATTGGAATCTTTTCCAAAGTATTATTATTATTATTATTATTATTATTATTATTATTATTATTATTATTATTATTATTATTATATTTTAGGGTGTATCTAATGTATTTTCTTTTTTTATAAACCTTTACTCTAAAGGTTTTTCATGTTCACCTCAAAAACATATCTATGACCTCACTATATTATTAATATTTTTATTATATATTTAAGTGTGCCAAAACTTTTTCATTTTTTTTTACAGACTTTTATTCCAATGTTTACTTCATATCTACATCTGAAGACTATCTTTGACTCCATTTTATTATTGGTTATTATTTTTATTGCTGTTTTCAATAACAATAATAATGTTCAGAAGTCATAATAGTGGTTTCAAGTATTGATATTCTGACAATTTTGAGGCTTTACTTTAAGTTTTAAAGGTCCTGAACCGGCTCTCAGAATTTGGGAAGTAGATGGAAATGAAACCGTACCTGACCTTACAAAAGACTGGTCTAAGAATTTTAAAGGTGGTGACGTTTACCATGAAATAAAGAATAGAAGTGAACCCTAATTCCTTTATTGGTTAAGATGCTTTATTGAAGAGAACCTGATAAACAGCGCTAAGACCATCAAAATATAGCAGATGTAAAGCATTACATGATCTTCAAAGACATACTGGATCTCTCAAGAGGTGCCTATAAAAAAAGTGTCAAAATTATTATATGCTTTCTTAATTGGAAATTTCAACTGTTGTACTCTCAGTAACCTTGTAATTTGGGCTGAATTCAGCAACAAGTAACTACTCTCAATGACATTAAAACCATATAAATCAATACTTACCCTTTCATTGAACCATTTCAATAATGTAGAATGACAGGGAACAGCAGGTAACTCTCTTTCTCCCATATCTACCTACCCAGGCATTATGTATTCGACAGATGAGAAGTGGCAGAAGCCACAATGGACACTACACCTGAAACAAAAGAGCAAAATTCCCATTATCTCCCAAGACTGATGGATGCCAAGGGGGAAGTATCAGTCTGAGATGTTTTACCATTTCATCTAAGATCTGAACTCTTGTGCTTTTCAGCACATCCTTGCTGCCACAACACCTAAAATTTTCATCTCATGACAAAAAATTAATCAGTGAGATAAATTCCTTAACTCTTCCTCTTATCGGGCCTGCATGAAAAATTGTAATCATTGAAACATCTTTACACTTCAGTGATACCTGGGCATCTTTATATTTTTCAGTGTTTTTTTTTTTTTACATGATTCAAGCTCTGAAGTTATCAAATATTTCTCTTCATCCATCAACATGACAACCCATTTTAAAGCTTCACACTTATAATACGGCTTTTAATTTGAGACTTTCAAATTCAGACAAAATTCTAGATAAAATCCAAAGAAGAATATGCAGTGCTATTGGTCCTTATCTGGCATCTCGTTTTCAGTCACATTCTGCTGTAATGTAACTTCTCTGTGTCGTTTCGATAAATACTTTCATTGTATTTGTTCTATGATACATAGATTTGATGAATTTAAGGGCAGTACTAGATTGGCAGCAAGGTCTCATCATTTTAAATTTTAATGGTTAGATGTAACTGTACGTTCTATGCTAATAATATCTTCTATTGCATTTCTCACTTGTGGAACTCTTCTGGCTACTTGCTTGCAAGTCAACTTTGATCTTCAAAGATTTAAATGCCATGTCAATCGTTATCTTCTGTCTTATTGTTCTTTCTTCTTAATAGTGTTTTTTCTCATATTCTCTAAGTCTCAGTAGCCCCTTGCGTCTTAGTGGCTTTATTGCCTTCTTTAGAGTGAAATGATTAAAAATGACTGCTATTGGTTTATATTTGTGCAGAATGAACTCATTTTCATTCTAACTACACAGATAGATGTTGTCCTCATTCAGCAAGTAAACCTTTAGATTCTTTATGTATATAAATATATATATATGTGTGTGTGTGTATTTTTAGGCAGCATATCTTCATTCATTCATGTTTCATTGAATAATATAGACATATTGTGTCTACTTATTTTAATACTGATCGTTTCCAGTTTGTGTGTGTTTTTAAAAATTACTATCACAACGGAATGCAGGTTTTATCATAGTTACAATATGTTGTCTTTGTAATTTACTCCTGAAGACGAACTTAGAAAAGGTGAAAAGTACTTGATGAATTTCATCTTAACTTCAAGAAACCGATTGGACAACTGGAAAGGATCTGTATAAAAATAAATAGACACAATATTTCTATATTATTCAACAAAATATAAATGTAAATATATATATAAATATATAGAATTTACATTAGTCGGACTATTGTCCTCATCTTTGTTGGCATATTTGTCACAATGTTTCGACCATTGTACACTCCGGCCTTCTTCAGGTGGTTGGAATTTCAAACTGAGGTAGACTGTTCTAGTTCCACGTGCCATGTTTGATGGATGTCAGTTATCAGTTAACTCCTGCAAATTTTCCCTCTGAAAGTTCTCCACTGCCTTAACTGCGTATTGAACTCACACTCTTTGGGTCTGTCACTCACTGGATCTAACCAACGCCTTTATCCACTGTGCCATGTGTCCTTCAGAGTATGAATTTTTGGGTATTATAAACTTAATGTTTTCAGCAACCATTTTTACACACACACACACATATATATATATATATATATATATATATATATATATATATATATATATATATATATATATATATATATATATATATATATATATATTTAAAGACATTTATGATATGTTTAACGTTCTTTTTATAGATACAAATATATTAAGCAAATGCTCTGTTGTATAATAAACAGTATTAAATAACATTTACAAAGCATTTGCTTAAATACTTGTATCTATAAAAAGAACGTTAAACATATCATAAATGTCTTTAAATAAATTGTCGGACATTGTCCAATTCAAAAATTTATATATATATATATGTATATATATATATATATATATATATATATATATATATATGTATATATATATATATATAATATATATATATATATATATATATATGTATATATATATAGAGAGAGAGAGAAGGAGAGAGAGAGGAAGGGATGGAGGGAGAGAGGGAGAAAAGAGTGCTCAATGTATAATGAGTAAGCCAATTTACTATTCCTTAGATAAATGGATATCTGATTTGTTTTTTTTGTTAGCCAGCAAAGTGTTTGAGATTGCCACCCCATCAGGCATTTCTGTACCCGCCACAAAGATTTTGGTTACTATGCTGACTACCCAATACTATACGTCTTTGATTCACCATGGACGCATTATAGAACCAGTATACAAGCAAACAAGTTCATCAGCTTGACGATTGCGTGCTATGATGCACATCAAACATATTAGTGATGGCCAGAAGAGAATCCTATTTATATAAGGAATAATATATATGTGTATTTATATATTATTTCACATATAGATCTAAATCTAAAAGCTCTATCTGACTCCAGATTACAGTTCATATTTTTCTTATATAGTAAGTTGTATTTTAAGTATTCCCAACTATTTAATGCAAAACGTATTCATGTACATATTTAAAGACTATGACTACACAATATATAGCTTGAAATTTATTATATTTATAAGGGAAGAGTGTGCAATATTGGTTAGCATTGATATATATATATATATATACATACATATATATATATATATATATATATACATATATATATATATATATATATACATATATATATATATATACATATATATATATATATATATATATATATATATATATATGCATATATATATATATATATATATATATATATATATATATATATATGTGTGTGTGTGTGTGTGGACAAAAGAATCAAAACTACATAGTGGCTGTTAGTTTCAGGGCTCTGTGAGTTCTGAAGATTACACTGTGTTATGAAACGGAACACCACCACCACCCTGCAGTGTTGATTCCTATGCCTACAATATCTTTATCCACCTCTCTCTCTTTCAGTTTCTCTCTATATACACACACACACACACTCATATATATATATATATATATATATATATATATATATATATATATATATATATATATATATATATATATATATATATATATATATATATGTATATATATATAGGCAAGTTTCCTTATATATAACTAGCAAGGTAATGTGGTTAAGATTTTATTTAATTTTTCTTGTGTTAATATAGTTGTTGTTTTTCTGGATATAAAGTGTATAAAAATTGTTCTGTTTTTACAAACTTTATTCCCAGAAAAGAAAACACTTAAACAAACACAAGAGAAATTAAATAAAATCTTAACTTCAGTACCTTGTCAGTCATTTTTAATGAAACATGTATAAAATAAGGGATTTCTGCCCAAATACAGAAATTCATATATATATATATATATATGAATTTCAAGTATAGTATAACTGTAAAAGGACAATATTGATGAAGACAAAAGGAAAACTTATCTTAGCCAACATGTTTCGTCCTCTGAATGGACATTATCAAGGCACATTTGCCTTGATAAAGTCCCTCAGAGGACAAAACACATCAGCTAGGATAAGTTATTCTTTTGTCTTTATTCATATGTCTATCTGTCTATCTTTGTATGTATATATATATATATATATATATATATATATATATATATACGTGTGTGTGTGTGTGTGCATGTGTGTGTATTTGCATGGGAGAGGAAGTGCTTATATATCACACAGACAAACTCTGAAAATTATATAAACATATATATATATATATATATATATATATATATATATATATATGTATAATGGAATTTACATATTCTAAATTACAAATGGTGTTACTGGATTTTCACACAGCATCAGACTTGAAGAGGAATGAGATGTTTTTGTTTTGATTTGTAAAGATCTCCAATCACTTGGTTAAAAGCCCCAGAAGCTAAAAAGCAGAAAAAGAGAGAGAAAAAAGCTAAGGAATAAAGGGCAACAAAAAGAAAAATATGAAGAAAAAAAGAAACTGCAGTAGAGTGCCATGAAAAAGTCCTGTTCAGGTAATGTCGAACCTGCAGGCAAGACTGTCTCTGGTATTAGAAGCAGTTTATTGATTCATTTCCCTTGACTTGAGAGTCTACAACAAGTTGCACCAAACAAATAAGGAAAATAGAATTGATGCATACTTATATATACACATAATATATCTATAGATATGAATATATTTCTATCTCGTTTTAATTATTTATATAGACAGAGAGAGAGAGGCAGAAAGAAACACTTGTATACACACACACACACACACACACACATATATATATATATTTTTTTTTTCAAAATAAAATGTCGGGAAATCAAATGATGCAAACCGTCTGACAATACCAAAAGGTTGAAACCAAGGTAGCAGAAGAAACTTAACTCCTAATTTATTAACAAATATATATATATATATATATATATATATATATATATATATATATATATGAAGAGATATCTGTAAATATGATATATATGTGTGTATATATAAGTATATATATAAATATTATAGATTTATATATATATTTAGAGAGAGAATTATCTGCATATATATATATATATATATATATATATATATATATATATATATATATATATGAAGAAATATAGTTTTAAGGTGTGCTATATTTATGGGATAAAGTGCTTAATATCAGGGATAGAGCATACATAAATATAAATATAAAAGTCAACACTCAGAGGCGACAGGCTGTTTCTTGCTAGACGTAATCGTCAGGCCGCCTGATGATTGACTCTAGCATGAAACAGCCTATACATATATATATATATATATATATATATATATATATATATATATATATATATATATATATATATGTGTGTGTGTGTGTATGTGTGTTGAACACTAAAAAATTAAAGTTTTCAGAGACACTGGATTGTATATTAATCTTTTTTGTCTTATTATTTCAGTTAGGTTCCTCGACTAGTTTCAGCAAGCATGCCCATCATCAGGAGACAAAAAATCCCTGCTCGTTAGTAGTAGTGAACTACAGAAGTGAATGACTGTCTCTGAAGAATGTGAACTTTATCTGTAGTTTTCATTTGTTTCTTATCATTAATTTTGGTCAGTCCTTATGTCTGTTAAACAACCTTTTTCAAATTGTCTTTTAAGAAGAAGGATGCGAGATTCCTGACTTTCAGAATTCCCAACTTGGTCATTTTGACAGTTTTATTGGTTGTTGGGAATATGATGTGTGCGTTAAGTCAGTGTATGTTATCTTTTAGTTTTTTGTGAGTGTGGTGTGTGTGTATGTGTATATATTTCTGTGAGTGTGTGTGTAAGTGTGAGACCTCAACACCTCCGCAAGCATGTCTGTCTTGTGAAGATGAGAAATGTGGGTAGGTCTTGATTTTTGGGGTTATATATTAATTCTATCTATGTTGTTAAATTTGTGGTTAAGCCCATCTGGACAAAGTGTTTTGAGGCGCAAAATCCATTTGTCTTCATGTTCCTCTAGTATTTGTCTAATATTATCTTTGCTGTCTATTTCTATTTTTTCAATTATAACAACTTTTGCATGGATTTTAAAATCATGTTTTTCTAGGCAGAAATGTTGTTCTACAAGAAATAATTTTTTGTGGGGAGCCGACTTGATCTGATTCCGATAATTATTAAATCTGTAGTGAAATGGCCATTCAGATTTTCCCACATATTGTTTCTGGCATAGTGTGCATTCTAATAGGTAAATTATGTCATATTATCTCTCTCTCTCTTCCTTTCTCTCTCCCTCTCTCTTTCTATATATATATATATATCCATACAACTGAATATATATATATATATATATATAAAAGTGAACATTGAAGTCAACACTCAGAGGCGACAGGCTGTTTTATGCTAGACACAATCATCAGGCCATGAATGTTGGATTTTCCCTCGACTATTCATATATATGGGTCAGTGGTGCATTGAGGGTAATCTATTCTGGTTTACATATGCTCTCTCTCTGATACTGAGAACTTTATCCCATAAATATAGCACACCTTAAAACTATATTTCTTCATACATATACATATATATATATATATATATATATATATATATATATATATATATATATATATATATATATTACAGTAAAAACAAAATTACCTCACATGAGTATAGTCTATTTCAAGCTGGTCCGACACCAGCCATCTTCAGCCCATTCAGTTCCAATCAAATGCAAAGTCACAAAGAATGATGTTTTTTAAATTTTCCAAATTTTAAACATTTAATGTAAGGGAGGTAACTTAGTTAAGAATATATATATTAGTACTTTTTGAAAGTATTATTTACCTGACATTATTTCTTATTACTATAGACATTATTTTTAGTTAGTACACATGTTTGATTTGTTATGCTCGTTTATTTTTTAAACAGTGAAATTAATAACAATCAACCTACATTTGGAATTCCTACTGAGAAGTCTCTGACAGGAATCAAATCTACATACATTTTTCCATCAGGAAAAAAAGGGATCCTTATGTATATAAGATTATATCTACCAGTCTATATATCAGTCAAAATGAAGTGCATTTTTGCATATGCAGTTCCTGTCAGTAGCACAATTTCTATCAGTTTTTTTACCAATCTCTATAAGATTCTATATATCTAGCTGCTTACCAATCTCTATAATATTCTTTCTATCTAGCTTTTACCGATCTCTATAAGATTCTGTCTATTTAGCTTTTACCAATCTCTATAGAATTCTATCTATTTAGCTTTTAATGATCTCTATAGGATTCTATCTACCTAACTTATACTGATCTCTATAAGATTCTATCTATCTATCTTTTACCGATCTCTGTAAGATTCTATCTATCTAGCTTTTACTGATCTCTATGAGATTCTTTCTATCTAGCTTTTACCATTGTCTGTAAGATTCTATCTATGTTAGATTCTATCTATTTAGCTTTTACTGATCTCTATAAGATTCTATGTAGCTTTTACCGATCTCTATAAGATTCTGTCTATTTAACTTTTACCAATCTCTATAGAATTCTATCTATTTAGCTTTTAATGATCTCTATAGGATTCTATCTACCTAACTTATACTGATCTCTATAGGATTCTACCTAGGTAGCTTTTACCAATCTCTATAAGATTCTATCTAGCTTTTACTGATCTCTATAAAATTCTATCTATCTACCGATCTTTGTAAGATTCTATCTAGCTGGATTTTACCAATCTCTATAAGATTCTGTCTAGCTTTTACTGTTATCTATAAGATTCTAGCTATGTTGATTTTATTGATCTCTATAAGATTCTAACTATTTTTTACCTATCTATATAAAATTATATCTAGCAATCTATCTATCAGTCAAAACAAAGACTATTTTTGCTTGTATCTTATACTTATTCTTTCCCAGATATTTATTTTATTTCAGTCTGTTTATGCTTATTAATATATCTGTCTCTTTGCCTACATTATTGCTATCATATCTCTCTATTACTGTACATTTCTTTATTTATTTATTTTAGTCTGTTGATATCTCTCTTTTGCTGTTTGTTTTTATCTATCTCCGTTTCATTACATCTCTCTGTATATATAGATATAAATGTATATAAATGGTGCGATGGATAAATTGTCGTCTAAATTATGCAAAAATGAAAATTATTCTGGCATTTCATTTTAACAGATATGATTTACCAAAATTACACAAAAATATCTTGAAATACTAAAGAGTAAATTTATTCAACAAAATTGCCATTAGCTTCAATCACAGTCTCCTGATGACTTCAGAATCTGCTGCAGCTTTTCTGGATAGTCCCCTTGTTTAAGTTAGTGAATGCTGCCATAATCCTTGCCTTCAGTTCATCTTTGGTTTTACAGGGAATTTTTGTTGGTCTCTTGCTCAACTGCACCCTACACATAATAATCAAGTGGGTTGCAGTCAGAAGAGTTAGGTGGCCAGATGTAAGGGGTGATGTGGTTGCAAAAATTGTCTGACAGTCATGACTGGGTTTTCCTGTTTGTGTAGGATGGTGCAGAGTCCTGTTGCCAGATATAGGGTCTTCCAGCAGCCACCCTCTTGATCCAGGGCAGCACTACCTTCTCAAGGTACTTAATGTAGGCTGTGTGTTGAGCCTGAGTCCCTCACCAATAAATTCAGGAGTTCTTTTCTTATCAGAACGATCAGGGTGCGTTTTCTGGGCTGCCATACCTTTGTAATCACTATTAGACTCATCATGCTCTTTCTGAATCCTTGCACTGTCCGCATACTGTCACCCAAACCCTCTGAGATGTTTTTATTGGAGCTTCTGGTGTAAAGGCCAAGCAGTACAGCATGCAGTTTCCAAATTTTTGGCAGAGTGAATTGCGTTAACATGCTCCTTTTCTCACAGATGGTACCCAACTGACCCTACTCTATGTGCCGTTGACGAAATCAAAAACAATGCGCATGTGCGAAATTAAAAATATAAAATGGTGACAATTTACCCATCACACCCTCTACATATCAGCTTCTTTTGTCAATGTTTTTGCATTTATTGATACACATAACCCAACACTGCTCCATTCATCACATAGATCAAACATTATACAGTGAAAATTCCAGATCAAAATTCAGCACATCACTATAGAGATTCGCATGAATTGTGATCAGATATTGATTGAAATCTGATAGAATGATAGGATCAGGACAAAATAGGAAACATTTATAAATTCAACATCTTTTTCACTTATTAAAGCTTCATCAAAAAAGAAGAAAAGAAAATTCTGTTATTTTTATTTTTGTCTTTGATTTTCATTGATTAAGCAGACCTCCCGTGTATCTGTCCTGTCAAGCAGCATTCATGTGTGTAAGTGCATAACAATTCTAGTTTGTCTGTGTTGGATTTGGATGATAATGTGTATTCATATGTGTGCTTGTATGTAGATAACTCAGTATATCTAGAGCCTTATTTTGAAAAATTTGCTTTTACATGAGTTATGAACTGGGAAGAGAAAACCATGGATCACAAGCATTGGAGGAATCCATTATCCAAGATGCCACAGCCAACTTTGAAATGCTGGGAAAGAACAACATTCAAGAAAAGAGACAAGATTGAAGAGAGTGGACAGAGATACCCAATCCTCTTGGAAAAATTGACCGCACCAATTGCAAAGATAGCTGATCCTCTCCTGTACTGTTAGGAGTTAATGATGGGTGATGTACTAATTGATACAGCATCATACTTTTTATCATCAAATGTTTTTCTTTTTTAATTATTTCACCCCCAAAGAAGGCTTTAAAGCCACTAAGATTCAAGGGGGTTAATGAGTATGAGAGAATATGAGAAAAAGAAAATTATTAAGGAAAGAGAACAAGAAAAGAACAGGAAGATAACAATTGACATTGCAGTTAAATTTTTGATGATCAAATTTGAGTGGACAGCAAGAAGTGCGAAGAGAGTTCCACAAGCGAGAAGTGCAAGAGAAGAAACTGTTAACATAGAACTTACAGTTGCATCTAACCATTTCAACTATAATCATTCTCTATCTATCTCATTCTTTATCTCTCTCTCATTCTTTATCTTCCACTCTCTCTCTCTCTCTCTCTCTCTCTCTCTCTCTCTCTCTCTCTCTCTCTCTCTCTCTCTCTCTCTCTCTCTCTCTCTCTCTCTCTTTCCCAGGTTTTTCGTTTTGTCATTCTTTGGAAAATGAAGGTGAATGCTTTCTGGGAAAACAAACTTCAATTTCTCCTTGAAAGAACTTATCTGGAGAACTCCAGACATTTTTAAAAAAAAACAAAACATTTCTTCCAAGCAATATTAGCTGGCAATCTATTAATGTAAATGGTTTCTAATAATTATCAAGACCCGTAGTTTCAGTTACTCTCTCAACTCGCAGTTTTGCCAACTTCAAAAAACTTCAACCAAAATTCATTATTTAATTCACAACTATTTTTTTCTCCCCAAATTTGTCATTTTGTCATGATGCCTCACAGATTTCAATGACACAGGGTTAAGTAAAAAAAAAAAAGCAAATGAGATTACTTGTCCAAAATATTCGGGAAATAAAAACATGTTACTTTGTCTCAAAACTTCAGGAGATGAGACGGTCATAATATTTCTTCTCATAGCAGATTACAGTTGCAAGCTGCGTCCTTTCCTGTTTGATTAAATAAATATTGCCTTCTTTCTTGAAAATTATTTTCCATATTTGCTTTTGTTTTGTTTTTATCACAAAGTTTTTGTTCTTGTATTCTCAAACCTTCCTCGCATGTCTGTTGCACATTAGAGTGTAAAGCAAGGAATTTGTCGACATGAAATAAAATATATCACTTCCCTACAAAAAATTAACTCTTAAATAAACAACTAATCTTGCAATGTTTTATTTTGTTGGCTAAGTTAAGAGAAGTAAAAAGGCTAAGTACAGTATGTCTGTCTTTGTCTTACATAGACACTATGTAAGGAATATCACTTAAAGAGTCAAAAGTTGTAAAAAAATGAAGTCTCAAATAACCAACTAACCTTGCAATGTTTTATTCTTTTGACTTGTTGCTAGTCAAAAATAAAGGAAAGGCTGGGTATAGTATGTCTTTCCTTGTCTTACATATACAGCATATGAAGAATATCATATAGAGAGTCAAATATTATGACAGTATATGGTGTCATTTAAAAACATTAAGTGGACTTCAAACATGAGAAGAACACTGCATGAGTAAGATAACAGTTACTGTTATGTTCACTTTGCACAAATGCCGTTAGAAATATCATCAATCATTTTCTCCTACACACCACTATCTATGGCAGGATAGGCTAGGTTCAGAAGCCTTGTATGGCAATAAGTCAAGAAAACTATGGAGAATGCAACAGGAAACCACTTCACTATCTTTCCCAAGAATTCATACCAATTCAAAGATAATACAGACAACCAATGATATGTCATAATCATCTACAATCCAAAAAGAACATGTCGTTTAAAAAAAGAAAAGGAATTGATCATGGATATTATTATTATTATCACTTCCAAAAAAATGTCTGTATGCAGAATTCCATCATCTTTTTCCTTAGTAGGTAAGAACTAATATTACATTCTCAGTTTATATTTGTTGGAGAATTTAGAATTATCCTTTAGATTCTATTTTCTGGCTTTTTAATCCCACAGCCATTTTTATTATTTTCTCTTTAATTCCAACTGAATAAACATGACTAATTTAAACAAGCATCCATGTCATTCATCATATATCCACAGCAGTCAAAACAGATTCATTCATTGAGAAACTGGCAACCTTGAGTACTGAGCAATAAAAAAAAAAAATACCAACTTGTGAGCTTAAACTAGTTACATACAGTGATGCAGTTAAAGAAATATAACATCTGAATCAGATAAAATTAAATGAAAATCTGCAATTTTGTCGGTTTTCTTTAAATACCAAAAATGACAACATTGTATCCACTATATATGACTCTTTTTTTTCATCCAAAGAATTTTTTTCATGTTTGGAAAGAAAAAAAATAGTATTATCTCCCTTTGAAAGAATATTCTTTTGATATGGCAGCCATTTTAGATTTATTCATTCATGTTTTCATATTAAATCTGATTTTGCTTTTTAGAGAAAGAACATTTCATTTTTCTTTATGAACAATTTAAGCCACTAAAACATTTTTTTTTAAATTTTTATGATTATTTTTCTCCTGTATTTGCAAAACAAGAATTAATAGAATATATTTTCTGAGTGTTAAAAGTCACTTTAGCTGGTAATGTCACATAACCAGAATAACCATACACTACAATTTGTGATCCAGATATAGAACAGCCTAGAAAAGAATTAAACAATAAAAAAACTAGGGCAGCTTTTAAAGAAAAGCTATACACTAAAAGAAGTTACTATGACTTTTTAGGGTTTGTAGACAGAATTATTACTTCACACTCAATAACCCCCCCCCCCACAACAATGTATTAGTGGCTTTACTACCTTGCTTTGGTTTGAACTGATTAAAAAATAGCAAAAGACAAAATAAAATTTGTAATTCATTTACCATAATCTTTAATAAAGAAAGTGAAGTGGTTACTTTGTCTTGCAATTGAGTGTCATGTGTTCAGATTATGTTAGGTCACCAATTTGTGGAAGATTGGTCAGGGGATTTGACCTTGTAAAAATATTCTACTCGTCCACAAAGAAAAGTAAAAGAAAAGTAGAAAGTAAATAAAGTGTAAAAAGTCTTATAAAACCTAGTGGATTAAAGCACTGGTCGGTTAATTTGGTGACTGTGCTGGAGAATTACCTCGGAGGTCCAAGAGGGCTAGAGTAACACACGTATAGGATGAGCGAATTGCAAGTGAGGCAAACCATCTGAGCATCGATGCTGGAGTGACAAGGTGCATGCGTCATTGAGTCAGATTGTGGCTGGCAGCATGCTCAATATGCAATTCTCTGGCTTGGCAAGAACATATAAAAAAGGTGGGTGTTTGCTGAGACGTCGGAAGGCTTTTGTGCTCGATGCAGTTTATGTCAGTGTATACTGAACCAGAATCCATTGCGAGTGTGTTTCCAGTGCCTGTGCTACAGAATCCCGGGTTTCCTGCTACTGTGACATAGTAATCATGAGTTCAATCTCCAGGCTGGACAGTGTGTATTTGGGAACAGGGTGAGCAATAACTGAGCAGTACTAGAAATAAGAATTCCATGAGATATTCTTAGATGTGTGTAGTGGAATCAGAACAGGCTACTTCATAGATTAAATAATGGGTTCAGTTCCGAATTCTCTGTAGGTTACCCAGATCAATATAGACTTGATGAAGGCCAGAGGGCAAAATGACCAAAACATTGTGACAGCAGTGTAAATAGTGTAAATCATCTAAAAATTTTTACTTTCCAGTTGTTGGTGTTTTAGCCAAGTTTCTTTTTACGAGGAGAAAAATAATACAAGAGGAAACAGACTAGACACAATATGACTCCTTTTGCTACATCAACTCAGAATGTTATGTCCATCTACTACTCGGACTATCATGCCAACAGACTACTTGAAACATTTGCTTTATTTATACTATGTGCATAGATGTAGTAGTAGACAATATACATATGAATATATAACAGAAAAATACTTGAATCTATTGGAATGAGGAGCGTGGATGTTAACGAGCTTGTGGTTCTTGTGTGTAATTTTTAGCTGAAGATGTGTGTTCAATATTTAAACTAAGAAGATAGAAGAAGCATACAAAAAATATGTGTTTCTGCTATGAATATTTATTCCTTTTATGTTGACTGTATTGAAACATGAGTATGTCTGTTTTCCTATTTGTTTCAGAAATAATTTATGGGAAGTAAGGATAAGAATGGGTAAAGATGGTTGAGCTCAAGTCAGCCTTATGCTGAGTTAGAATGGCAGAATTTCTACTTCATGAGTAAGGCTGCTAAAAACACATCTGAATGATCATGTTGGAAAGTGGAAAGAGAAAGATTCTGTCCTTTGCAGAAGTGGAGTCCTAAAATTGCACATTCCAGTTTCTTTACAACTTGAATCATGGGAAAATTAATTTTTTTTTTTTTTTATCTATTATTATTTTATTTATTGGTTTTATTTCATTTTTGAAATTTTTAATTTAAAATTTTTCAAGATGGCAGGGAAGCAAGAAATCATTAGAGAGATCCACAAGTGTGAGAAAAGAAACTATTAAAAGAGAACTTATGGTTACATTTGCTTTCAAGTTAATGTTTTTGTTTTGTAGCAATTTGTAATGTTCGTTAAATGATTGATTTTTTTTTCTATGGCTTATCAGCCCTTTTCAGGATATTTAAAGTCAGAAAATATTTTTAGATTCTAAAAATTTTTTGGGGGAGATTATAATGGTTTAGTGATACAAGTCTTGCCAATTAACCTGTAGCTGAGGGAAGAACAGGTGGATTCATACCATTCCCATGTCATGAGTAAACACACCATAGGTTGGGGTTTCCACAACCCCAACCTATGGTTAACAAGCTTGTGGGTTTTTGGTGTATTTTTAGGTGAAGATGCTTGTGCAATATATAAACTAAGAAGATAGAAGACACTTACAAAAAACTTGAGTCACTGCTACAGACCTCTGTGCCTTTTATGTTGACTGTATTGAAACAAAGTTTAAAAGTCTCCTGAGTGTGTCCATTTTCCTTTTGGTCCTGAAATAATTTATGGGAAGCAAGGATAGGAATGGGTAAAACTGGTTGAGCTCAAGTTTAGGAAGACCGAACATCTACTTCACAAATACGGCTGCTGAAAACATGATCAAATGATCTCGTTGAAAAGTAGAAAGAGTTTAGTCGCCAGTGGATCAGGGAAACTAACGTTCCCCAGTCAGAACACTATTACCACATGGTTCACATCTTGAGATCCAAGAGGAGAAAGAGAAAGATTCTGTCCTCTCTGGAAATAGGGTCATAAAATCGCACATGACCAGAAATCATTTTCAGTTTCTTTATAAGTTGCATCATGGGAAATTTTTTATTCTTTTATTTCTTCTTATTATTTTACTTATTGGTTTTATTACATTTTCCCCACAGGAGTATATCATTTCTAATAGCTTAATAACTATGCATGCTTCAATGTCAAAACTTCACAAATTAATAATTTGATATAAACTTTAAAGACTGTGTAACTCTTTCTCCATAAATTATAAGTTAATTAAATTTTATTTTAAGTTGATATCCACTCTGTAGGGATATCATAAATTATTAATAATTTTCAATAAAAACTGTTTTTTATATCATTTGAAACTTATTAATTAACTGAATGTTTTAATAACATGTCCACTATAATTTGAACTTGCCTAATTTATGCATTATAACAAATCTTAATTTATATAGATTTTTTAAGTTTTTCTTCACAAACACAGCAAAAGCAGAAAGTAAAAGCCTAAAATTTGCAGCTTTGTGAGTAAAAGATGAAATAGAGAGAAATTATATTTTGGCAAAATGTAAAACTAGTACCATTGTTGTTAACTTCTTTGCTACATGCATATTGTGTCATTAAAACATTAAAGGTTATATACACTACAGTTCAAAAGTTTGAAGCCCCACCCCCAGGATTAGCATGGGGTGAATCTGACAGAAGAGTGAGAAAAAATGAAAAAGAGCTCTTAGAGCCATTGAAAAAACAATGGAATCAATCATCAAACTTATACTTTTAGAAACTTTTGCAATGAATGCCAAAGATTTGTGATGCAGTAATCAAGGTTAAAGGAGGATATTTTGACAAGAGCAAAAATTAATTATAAAATGTTTTTTTCATAATAAAATTTCTAGTAAAAAATCATGTCCCATTTTTTTTTAATCATGTATAATAATTTTCTCTTATTTAAAATACAAAACAACTATTTTTGGGGCTAATTAAAAAAATTACCAGGGATAGCCTCAGTCTTTTGAACTGTAGTGTATAAAGTTTTGTTCATATTAACAATAGGGAAGAAAATGGATGACAAAAGATAATAACAATTATTTTAGTTTATCTTATTATATCATTACACAAACTTTCATTTGCAACTTTAAAAACAATAATGACAGAAAATATAAAAACCATAAACACTGATTGATCAAAAAACATATAAAGAATAACAGCTATTGTCTCATAACAACTGCAAGGTTCGAGGTATATAAACCAGCCCCAATCATTTCATTTTGATGTGATGACTGTCAGAGTTATGAACAAGAGAAATTTGAGTAACCAAATTATTATGGACAGAGAATTTAAAAAATAGAACTGCCTATATGGTGCTTGCTTTCAATTATGGTGACTACCACTCAACAGTTTTCCAAGAAAATAATAATCACCAACCACTGACAATACATTGGGCAGCCAAGTCTTACAGATTCAAGTGAAGAGAAGAGTTTTTGCCAAATAGAGGCTAACAAAAAGGTTGCGATGAGACAAGATGCAAAGTGTCCCGACACACAGTACACATATTTTTTTTTTATATTGTGGGATGTACAGAAGGAAGAATGAGTTAAATATAAGTAGAAAAAATTTAGATTTGAAATGCATTGAAAAGCAAGAAGAGAGAGATTGTCGGCATTCCTCATAGATGAAGTAGCTAGTAACATGTGGAATAAAAGATATTGTTTATTCAAGAAATATAGCAAATTCTTTTTGTTTTTTTTCTTTTTGAATGAGCCACTGTCAGTATAATTTGAATTATTCAATTTAATCAAACAAATTTTTTTCTAGTTCATTCAGTGGGGACAATTAACGGAATCGACATAAAAGGGACAAAATAACACCTTAATCAACATATATAAAATATTCTGTATCAAAAACAAAAAATTCCCACCTGAGGATGACAAGAGCATACATGTCCAAAACATCATGTTAACATTTATAACAATGGCAGATTAAAAATATAGTTTGAATAAATCGCAGAAAATGTAGGCAGTAACATTTAAGGATTATCAGCTGAAATCGGCACTTGAGAAATGCTGGACAACATACCAACCAAAACATTAAAACAATAACAACAAAGATAAGGATACTAGTGCAAAATATAAGAAAAATGTAGTGGACAGCAATATTCAAGGATTATCAAATATACCTGAAAAAGTCTGAAGAATATATCATCTGAAATGTTATGGAAAAGACAACAAAGATGAAGATACGAGTATTATGAATAATCAAGAGTGGTCTCCCCTTGTTTTGTTACTCTCCTCTTTGAGAGTGCTATTTCTGTTTACCGGTACTATAAAAGGACACTATTCATGAACCTTGTACTCTCAGTGGAATAAGGCTTTCTTAAAACCTACACCTGCATACTTTTGTCATTACAATTAGTTTAAATAATTTATGGAATAGACAAAGTAGTAGACAGTAATGCTCAAGGATTATCAGATGCAAGATATATCCAAGAAGGCTCAACAAATACATCAGCCAAAAGTTAGGAATAAAAAACAAAGATGATGATACCTGTTCATATAATTTACAGAATGAACAAAGTAATGAACAGCAACATCAGATGCAACATATACCTCAGGAAGGCTAAAGAACACATCACCTGAAAGGTCAGGAATAAAACAACAAAGATGAAGATACTAGTCCAAATTTGTGGAAATGCTGGGCAATACTAAAGGATTACTTGATGCAATATATTTTGGAAGAAGCCCAAAGAACTCATTGGTTGAAGAGCCAAGAATAAAATAAGATGAAAATGGTACTCCTAATAATTAATAGTATAGTCTAAAAAAGTGATTTGAATTATATAGAAGAGAAAAAGTGTCTGATTTGTTTTTTACAGTTTATCAACCCTTTATGGATTATTTAAAGATGAAACATATTTCAGAGTGTAAGAGGTTGTTTACAGTATTTGGCCTCCACCATATCTAAGTACTGACTGGGATCAGCACTGCTTAACTTCAGTGATCAACCAAGAACTGGTGTTTTCATTGAAAATTTGACCCTTATCATCTTTGTTACAAATGCCAAGTTAAGGTGAAGCATTTGTTAATGAAGGATAATTAATAGATTCTCTCTCTCTCTCTCTTTCCTTCCCTTTTCTCCTCTTTCTCTACTCCTCTCTCATTCTCTATCTCTCCTCTCTTTCATAGTATCTATCTCTCCTATTATCTTTCTCTCATTATCTCTCTCTCTCATTCTCTATCTTTCTCATTCTATCTTTCTCATTCTTTATCTCTCTCCCACCCTTTCTCATTCTCTGTCTCTCTCTTTCATTCTCTAGCTCTCTCTTATTCTCTCTCTCTCGTTATCTATCACTTTCTCTCTCTCTCTCATTCTCTATATCTTTATCATTCCATCTCTCTCATTCTCTCTCTTATTCTCTGTCTATCTCTCTCATTCTCTCTATCACTCTCTACCCCTTTCTCTTTCATTCTCTATCGCTCTCTCGTTATCTATCACTTTCTCTCTCTCTCTTTATAAAATCTCTTTCTCCCATTCTCTCTCTCTCTCTCTCTCTCTCTCTCTCTCTCTCTCTCATTCTCATTCCCTCCTTCTCTCTGTTTTTTGTTTTGTCATTCTTTGGAAAATGAGGGTCAATGATTTCTGGAAAAACAAACTTCAATTTCTACTTGAAACAATTTCTCCGGAAAACTCCAGACATTTTTTTTAAAAAACATTTCTTCCAAGCAATATTTTTTTATTGCTATTTATTATATCGCCAAAACTTTATTGACACAATCTAATTCAGGGCAAAAGTCCCTGACTTTGACAGGCGAGCTGATATTGGCAGTCGTCAACTTTGGTCTGGACAGGGTTAGTATCCATTCATCACGCAGTGTTTGTTGTGTGGGCAGGAAAGATGGCGCTCAACAAGCAATGAGGAGTGATGCAACATTCAATTGTATCTGCAGAATTGATCCAGAAAATGACAAATGACTTGAAATTATTAAAGGAACCAAAGCCCAAACAAAATGCACAGTTCTTGCAAGTGTTCTAGAAATGTGTTATTGTTTCAGCTATTTGAAAAAGATTTCCTCGTTTTTTCAAAACATAAATGTCCTCTGTTGAATTCCATTGTGAAGTTTATAACCACAAGGATACCAGTAGAAAATGAAGGTCTATTCTACCAATAATATTACATGTAATTCTTGACTGGAGGCACGGTGGAGAAATGGATAGCTGCTCGGATTGAGAACCGGATAGCCGAGTTCGAATCACAGTCGAGTGTGTTGCACTGACTTACGTGCAAATAACCTTTGGAAAGGAATGAATCTATCTCTTCTCTCCTTGGCTATGGATTAAACAGCAAGACAGACTAGTACTATAGCCTTGGGTGGCTACCGGTCTACGAGAAGGGCAACTCTGAATTCAAAACTTCCTCAGAGTCAACAGCTATCCGACTCCTCAGTGTCATTCGGCATGAAGTTAAATAACCTCACCAACCCTTAATTAGTCAGGCGTAGAGAATAGAGCTACACCCGCTGAAGACATGATCAATCAGAGAGAGGTCCCTCCAACAGAAGTGAGAAAGACCTGAATTTAGTTTTCTTGATTACGGATAATCCCCTATTTTCCTGCGTTTCCCTATAATTCTATTGTGATTATACTAAATAATCATTGATAATGGCTTTATAATTAATGTTTAGCTATTAGGTATTTAATAGTCTTATTTTGTTTCTTTGTTTGCTTTTTGTTAACCATTTCACCCCAAGCAAGGCAATAAATCCACTAAGACACAAGATTTACTGAGTGTGAAATAATCGAAGAAAAAAACATTATTAAAGAGAGATAACAACAAAAGAATGCTTTCCCACTGCTTGCCTTTGCTTTTTCTCAAAATATTTTCATGATAACTGTTCTGATGAACTTTCTTAATAGTTTCCAGTCGTACACATGGGAACTAGTTAGGACTTCATAGAGACTTTGATGCATTATGGTGGCTTTAGTGAGAATGGTAAGTAAGAATGTGTTGTTTTGGTGTAAGGAATACTATGGTATGTCTGGACCAGTAATCGTGGCTAGCTAAGTTTAAGATAAGACAGATTGAAAACCAATCTTCCTCTACCGCCACTTTTGGCCTTGTGCCATATTTTTGTATTTTCAAAATAAATATTACTTTCCTCTGTGGTATGTAGACTTTATGGATTTAAGCGCAGTACTAGATTAGCGGCAAGGTTTGATCATTTTACAGTTGAAATGGCTAAATGTAACCGTAAGTTCTATGTTAACAGTTTCTTCTTTCACACTTATCGTTTGTGGAACTCTCTTTCGAATTCTTGCTTTCCAGTCAGATTAAATCTTCATCAATTTAAATTCAATCTAAATCGTTATCTTCTGTCTTCTTAATTCCTCTTCTTTTATCTCTCTCTATTCCCCCCTCTCTCTCTCTCTCTCTCTCTCTCTCTCTCTCTCTCTCTCTCTCTCTCTCTCTCTCTCTCTGTTTTTGTTTTCTGGTATTATCTCACACTCATTAACCCCCTTGTGCCTTAGTGGTTTTATTGTCTTGCTTGAAGCGAAATGATTGAAAAAATCTTTATCTCTCTCTTTATACATATAGCACAAAACAAAAATGATTTTAAACCTAAATCAGGAATTTACAGAAGAGAACGTAAAATGTCCCAAGAAATACAAAGGTGAAGCGTATAGTAATTTAAATAAAATATTTTATGAATACAAAAGGGATCTTTTACAAAACAATACATTCAATTTAGTTCTTTATCATAATAGGTCTGACTATAGTTTAAAAGAATTAAGTTTTAATCAAAAGTAATTTATTTTTTGATCAGTCTAGCTCAGACATTCATAAGTCTATCACACCAACCATCGCAGTTATGAAGCAGTTATCAATGACTTAAGACATTTGTAAATAAAAAAAAAACATAAAGTATGTATAATTTATTAAGGAATCAGGGATTATCGATATAAATGACTGCCTTCTAAAATGATCGTTTTTTTTAGTTCTTACAAATGTCGTGAGTAGATGAACGGCTTACATATGTTAATCTCCAAAAATTCTCTCCCCCCCCCTCACAACCACCAAAAAATTCCTTATTTTTTTACGAGTAGACCAAACTTTAGTAGCACCGTTGGCATAAAAAGTAACAGAACGTATAAGAAATACTCAGCAGAAATGAAAAATAATTGGCAGTGCCTCATTTAAGAAATCTGAATACTATTACATAATATTACTAGCGTAATAAAAAGCAAGATAAATAAGATCAACGAAATACTAGACAGAAATGAACGATAACTGGCAATGCTTCATTAAAGAAATGTGAATACTATTACATAATATTACTAGCGTAATAAAAAGCAAGATAAATAAGATCAACGAAATACTAAACAGAAATGAACGATAACTGGCAATGTTTCATTAAAGAAATGTGAATACTATTACATAATATTACTAGCGTAATAAAAAGCAAGATAAATAAGATCAACGAAATACTAAACAGAAATGAACGATAACTGGCAATGTTTCATTAAAGAAATGTGAATACTATTACATAATATTACTAGCGTAATAAAAAGCAAGATAAATAAGATCAACGAAATACTAGACAAAAATGAACGATAACTGGCAATGTTTCATTAAAGAAATGTGAATACTATTACATAATATTACTAGCGTAATAAAAAGCAAGATAAATAAGATCAACGAAATACTAGACAGAAATGAACGATAACTGGCAATGTTTCATTAAAGAAATGTGAATACTATTATATAATATTACTAGCGTAATAAAAAGCAAGATAAATAAGATCAACGAAATACTAGACAGAAATGAACGATAACTGGCAATGTTTCATTAAAGAAATATGAATACTATTACATAATATTACTAGCGTAATAAAAATCAATATAAATAAGATGAACGAAATACTAGACAGAAATGAACGATAACTGAGAATGTTTCATTAAAGAAATGTGAATACTATTATATCTAATAATACTAATAAAAAACCTAGAGAAATAAAATCAAAGAAATACTAGGCCGAAATGAAAAATCATTGATAAGGCTTCATTTAATGTGAATACTATGACATCTGATACTAGCGTAATAAAAAGCAAACGTAATAAGATGAAAAGCAATATTCGGCAAAGATGAATGATAACTGCCAATAATTCATTTTGTCATATCAAATACTATTACATCTAATACTACTAGCTGAAAAGATAATGAAAGAAATAAGAGCCAAACCTTAATAACTGGCAATTCGTCTCGGAAATTCAAATGCTATTACATCTAATACTACTAGTTGAAGAACATCGAAAATAAAGAAATTGAAAGAAATACGAGTCAAAAACTGATAATAATAGGAAAAGAAGTTTTGCTTCATCCAGCTCATTATCGAAACCTTCCACTTACAGACTTTCATTTTTCTTCGAAGCACTTTGACAACTTTCTGAAGAATAAACAGCTTTAAAACTAAGCAGCTGCATAATGAAACTGTTTGATAGTATATTGACTCCCGGAAAAATGTTATTTACCTTTACAGGTATAAATTGACATTGTTAGTCATTAATAAAAATGTGTTCAGTCTCACGGAAGCCATGTTGCTTAAACGTACAAACGCATGCCAAGACTTTTGGACACATGTATTGATTATACATATAAATACTGATATAGTAGACAAGGGGAATAGCACACTGTGAGTTGGAGTGGAAAGAGGTGTATAGGGGAGAGGAAAGAGAAGCAAAGAAGAGAGAAAGAGAGTGATAGACAAAGATATAAAGACAGGTAAGCAAACGAGAGAGTTAGATAAAGAGAGAGAGACAAAGTTGTATATTTCCCAATATGTCAGTGTTAGAAGTTTCAGCCATGGTAAAAGGCTAATATTTTAAATGATTTTAAAATGAATTATCTCCCCTGATAGTATCTATTCGTTATTCGCTATCTCTTCTCTTTAGATTTCTAACAGAGCAACCCAAGAAATGCAAAAGGTAAGAAAAAATTCAAGGATACTATAATTATTGGAGATTCTCTAAGTTGTATCATCTTGTCAAGTTTTATATGGAATTCCTTTCATCAGCAAATAAATACTTCAGAGAAAAAAAGCATGGAAATATAAGCCCGGTTCACATTCCTCCCAAGTCTTTTGAACAGGTTTAACCATTGTTCCCTGTTTAGTATTGGGTTTTTGGTTCCTTCTAAAGTCTTTTCATTCTCTTTCACTCCCAATAGCCCTTGTGCCTTAGTAGCATTGTAGCCTTGCTTGGGGTGAACTTATTAAAAAAGAAATCCCATTAAAAAAAACGGATAAAAAAAATTATGAGATTTTATTGATGGGTACAGATCTGAATTAAATGCTCCTTAAACTTCACGTAACATGAGCCAGTCATTTGGCCAGGTATCGACTGCTATTTATACGATTCAACAATGATGACAGGGGCTTTCATTCAGATCTGAATTAAATGCTCCTTAAACTTCACGAAACATGAGCCAGTCATTTGGCCAGGTATCGACTGCTATTTATACGATTCAACAATGATGCCAGGGGCTTTCATTCAGATCTGAATTAAATGCTCCTTAAACTTCACGAAACATGAGCCAGTCATTTGGCCAGGTATCGACTGCTATTTATACGATTCAACAATGATGCCAGGGGCTTTCATTCAGATCTGAATTAAATGCTCCTTAAACTTCACGAAACATGAGCCAGTCATTTGGCCAGGTATCGACTGCTATTTATACGATTCAACAATGATGCCAGGGGCTTTCATTCAGATCTGAATTAAATGCTCCTTAAACTTCACGAAACATGAGCCAGTCATTTGGCCAGGTATCGACTGCTATTTATACGATTCAACAATGATGCCAGGGGCTTTCATTCAGATCTGAATTAAATGCTCCTTAAACTTCACGAAACATGAGCCAGTCATTTGGCCAGGTATCGACTGCTATTTATACGATTCAACAATGATGCCAGGGGCTTTCATTCAGATCTGAATTAAATGCTCCTTAAACTTCACGAAACATGAGCCAGTCATTTGGCCAGGTATCGACTGCTATTTATACGATTCAACAATGATGCCAGGGGCTTTCATTCAGATCTGAATTAAATGCTCCTTAAACTTCACGAAACATGAGCCAGTCATTTGGCCAGGTATCGACTGCTATTTATACGATTCAACAATGATGCCAGGGGCTTTCATTCAGATCTGAATTAAATGCTCCTTAAACTTCACGAAACATGAGCCAGTCATTTGGCCAGGTATCGACTGCTATTTATACGATTCAACAATGATGCCAGGGGCTTTCATTCAGATCTGAATTAAATGCTCCTTAAACTTCACGAAACATGAGCCAGTCATTTGGCCAGGTATCGACTGCTATTTATACGATTCAACAATGATGCCAGGGGCTTTCATTCAGATCTGAATTAAATGCTCCTTAAACTTCACGAAACATGAGCCAGTCATTTGGCCAGGTATCGACTGCTATTTATACGATTCAACAATGATGCCAGGGGCTTTCATTCAGATCTGAATTAAATGCTCCTTAAACTTCACGAAACATGAGCCAGTCATTTGGCCAGGTATCGACTGCTATTTATACGATTCAACAATGATGCCAGGGGCTTTCATTCAGATCTGAATTAAATGCTCCTTAAACTTCACGAAACATGAGCCAGTCATTTGGCCAGGTATCGACTGCTATTTATACGATTCAACAATGATGCCAGGGGCTTTCATTCAGATCTGAATTAAATGCTCCTTAAACTTCACGAAACATGAGCCAGTCATTTGGCCAGGTATCGACTGCTATTTATACGATTCAACAATGATGCCAGGGGCTTTCATTCAGATCTGAATTAAATGCTCCTTAAACTTCACGAAACATGAGCCAGTCATTTGGCCAGGTATCGACTGCTATTTATACGATTCAACAATGATGACAGGGGCTTTCATTCAGATCTGAATTAAATGCTCCTTAAACTTCACGAAACATGAGCCAGTCATTTGGCCAGGTATCGACTGCTATTTATACGATTCAACAATGATGACAGGGGCTTTCATTCAGATCTGAATTAAATGCTCCTTAAACTTCACGAAACATGAGCCAGTCATTTGGCCAGGTATCGACTGCTATTTATACGATTCAACAATGATGCCAGGGGCTTTCATTCAGATCTGAATTAAATGCTCCTTAAACTTCACGAAACATGAGCCAGTCATTTGGCCAGGTATCGACTGCTATTTATACGATTCAACAATGATGCCAGGGGCTTTCATTCAGATCTGAATTAAATGCTCCTTAAACTTCACGAAACATGAGCCAGTCATTTGGCCAGGTATCGACTGCTATTTATACGATTCAACAATGATGCCAGGGGCTTTCATTCAGATCTGAATTAAATGCTCCTTAAACTTCACGAAACATGAGCCAGTCATTTGGCCAGGTATCGAATGCTATTTATACGATTCAACAATGATGCCAGGGGCTTTCATCAAGGAGACGGGAGGATTGTCTAGTGATAATTCAGCAATGACAGACTAACCGTTTTTAAGAACTTATAGCGTCCGTGTGCAAAAAGTTTTATAGTGCGCTCAATTCCATGGGACATATTTTGATTAGATACGTTTTCCATTGCAACATTCAATCAGTTAAGTGCCATACGTGATACACGGTTGGGTGATCATGTCTCTTTCGATCCATAACTGAGCAGGCAGATTTTCCCGCAGTCGGTACCCGTTTCTTTCTCGGTAGACTGGTTGCCAATCAAGGCTATAGGACCCAGTCTGTTCTGCTATTCAAGCTGGGGGGAAAGGGGGAAATGATGCATTCATACCTTTCCCAAGTAAGTAAACAAATGTAACGAACCCGACTGGAATTCGAACTCGGCTCACCGATTTCTCATCCTAAGTCGTTATCCATTACCCCACATCCCAATATTACAAAGACGAAATTAACGGAAACAAATTATCTCCCCTGGAGAACGAGAACACTTTACTCGCTTCGACTGAATAACGTGTTTAGTTTGAAAGTTTACCGAATATGCTTGACGCATCAGGATGTCTAGATGGCTGAAATTTTATGACTATAACAACCAAGATGATGATAATCGTTTTACCCCAAGCAAAGTGACAATGCTACTAAAACGCAGTGGTGGCCTTGCAGGGAGTAAAAGTGAAAGAAAATGAAAAGATTGTAAACGGGGGAGGATTGAGGAAAGGACAAAACAGAAAAGTGTTCAAGAATACAGAAGATAGCGATTGACGTTACATTTAAATTTTTGAAGATTATTGTCACCAGAGAACAAGAAATCGGAACAAGCGGGAAGAGCGACAGAAAAACAGAGTAAAATTGTCGGTTGCTTCTAGCAAGTTCAACAGTAGAACGGTGAGACCTGGTTGCCAATCTAGTAGCACACTTAAATTCTTGCCATCAGGTCACCAGGGAAAAAGTTTATCCGAGCAGTTGGTATGAAAATATTTGTAAATCAGATAGAGGGAAGCCACGTCACGTCGGTGAAAAAAGAAAATTGGAGACGAGAAATCCGGTCAAGATCGAGTGTATTGCAGACCCCGTTCTCTGGATTTTGTCAAAAGGGGAAAGCACTAATACAAAAAGAACAATGCATAATAATAATAATAATAGTTCATCTCGGAAATTCAGACAATTTTCAGCTTCATGGCAATGTCATTTGCTTCCATATTTCTCCTTTTTTCTATTACTCTTTCCCTGTCAAGTCGTTTATACACCAACAGAGGAATATGAGGTTACAGTCCTCACAGGCTACAGCTGCAGCTTCCATAGCAAGTAAATTTTTCACGGGATCGAGTTACTAGCCCAATGCATAATTGGTTTTGTATTCAGTTCTCTTTCTCCTAGATTACTATTTAACCCATAGCTGGGAAAATAAGAGATGCATTCATACCTTCTGCTGTGGTATTTTTGCATAATCAAAAAAAAAAAAAGATTTTGTTATTTCAGTACAGGGCATTATTTTTGGAGGGGGGTCATCTTCATAGACAATGGAGTATTTGTCTCCCCCAATGTATCCGGTGTATTAAAAATATTTACGTAAATATAATAACAGACGACGCAAAGCAGATACCCGTATAGCGGAAGAATCTTTTTCGAAAGTATCCAGTTATGTGCCATGTGTGATACACGCTTAGGCGATCATGTATCTTTCGATACATGACTGACAAAGCAGATCTTTTTTCCCGCAGTAGGTTGCCATTTCTTTCTGCGGTAGACCACTTTCCACCCAAGGCTATAGAACCCGGTCTGTCCTGCTATTTACTTATAGCTGGGGGGAGAAGAAGGGGATTCATACCTTTCCCAAGGGTATTAGCACGTAAGTGAATGTAATGGATTTGACTGGATTTCGAACTCAGCTCTCCGATTCCTCACGCCGAGCCGCTATCCATTACTCCACCATGCACCAAGACTATTAAGGGATCAAAAATGGCATTAGAGAAAAAAGTATAGAGTTTTTGACTGTTATGTAATATTTAATCGTTAGTGAATACTGGAAATTTTCGTCACTGGTAAAGAAAACAGTTTAAGCAACTGAAATAAGGTTCTACCACTGTTGAGAAGACCATGAACAGATATTTATATTATTTGGACTGTTATCCCCACCTTCGTTGCCACATTCACGACGTTTCGGCCATTGTACGCTCCAGCCTTCTTCAGGTGATTGGATTTTCGAACTGAACCCTTTATTTCTTCCACCGGGGGGGGGGGAATTTTTAGTTCCACGTGCCATGCCTCTTCCGGATTTCTCAGTATCATTTATCTCCCTTTAACTCAACTCTCCATTGTTTTGTTCACCTCAGCTGTAGCCAGGTATTGCACTCATATTTCTTTGGGTCAAGTCACTGGATTCAACCAACACTTTTATCCACCTTGAGGACATCAGTCTATGAATTTTGGGGGGCTTAAAAACCTAATATGTCAGTAACCGTTTTTTCCCGAGCTCATATTGCAATTTTGTTGTTATCATTGTTTTTTCTCTTACAATCCGTATTACTGGTTCCCATATCGTATTTATTTCTATGCTTGGCCGGCTTAGGAAGTTTTGTGGCTGAGCATATGTGCTGATTCCTTAAGTTTTTGTAATGTAAATAATTACAATACATCATCTATATAGACAAATACCATGAACAGAGTATGTGAAAAAATGAAGAAGTTTTATGCAAAATAGAACTTCAAAGAAACTGCTAATAATAATCAGAAAGACAAAGCTGGAATTTTTGGAACATACCATAAGAACAGAAGGCTTGGCGAATTTAACGCAGAAGGCTTGGCGAATTTAAATGCAGGACGCATAAAATTCAAGAGAATCCAGAGAGAAAAAAATGAATAAACTACTTGACAAGTTTAAGTAAATGGGAGGCGGAGTAAGTATCACAAACACAAAGAGTTCGTAAAATAAGTTGTGGAGAGCCATGATCCTCTACGTCCTGAATAGATATGGCTGGGAAAGAAAGGTAGAGACATAGCGTTATACGGTGTATGTATCTTTTGCCATACATCCCAAGTTTCATGTATTGTGCGTCATGTATCATGTTTTATGAGTCATTTGTATCATGTATTAATGAAGTGGGATTTAAACAGGAAATAAAATGCAATTTAAAAAAAAATAGTTTCCAATCTGAAGAGCATTATTTTGATTTTTTTTTCACTGTTTTTTGACATTTTTTGTAAATTTGAAGTTTCGTAATATGTTTATACATCAAAGTGAAAACATTTTTTCATCTTTTTATTGTATTTTTGTCCGTTACTTTCTTTAATTCTTTCTCGGCATCTGCAGGAAATATTGAAGATTTCACAGATGCTTTCTTCACATTTCAAGAAAATAGTAAAAATAAAATTCCTCCTTTAAGTTATTTTTTGTTCTTTCAATCTCTCTTATTTGTTTTCTTTTATTTTGTTTTTCTAATCCCACAGATTGAATGCGTAAAAACAATTTTCAAAAAAATTATTAAAATCAATCCTGTAAAAAAATATTCTTCAGTTGGGATGACAAATGGGGAAATCATACATATATATATATATATATATATATATATATATATATATATATATATATCAGAGGTTAAGTCAAATTATCAGCACTTTTATCATAACATATCTTTCGGTTAGTCACAATGCCTTCTGCGCCTGCGTGCTTATGGTTGTTACTATTGTGGTCACGTGATCGAAGTCTGAGCTTGATCGCGCCAATTTTTTTGGTGCTGTTACAGTGTAAACATGGCCGCTCCGCTAGCAGTGTGCACCAAGGCGGAACAAGCAGCAATAATCCGATTTCTCTGGTCGGAAGGTGTGTCGGGGTCTGAAATCCATCGGAGGCTTCTTTTGCAGTACGGCGACACTGTACTAGCACCTAGAAGTGTGTATGAGAGGATCGAAATGTTTGAAAGTGGCCGGACATGTGTGACGCACGAAGAAGAAGCAGCACGCCCGTCAACTTCCATCACTTACGAGAAGATGAGAGTTGGTAATGGCGAACCAGCGAGTTCTCTGCAGATTCGGATCACTGCCAAGATGACAAAGTTAGTCTTCTGTTTTGTTTTCATTTTTAACAGAAAAATGAAGGGGCTGAAAACCCACTTACTTATCATAGCGTTCTACATGATATATACATATTTGCAGTAACCCTGTAGTTTTAAATTATTTGTAAAGGGAAGGATATTTTTAGAGATCGTTGAATATTCTTTCAGGAAATAAGAAACAGGATCTTGTCATTTAATTAAGAGAAATATAAAAACATTTTTAAAATTCAAATATTAATGTTTTTCATTTAAAGCCTGGTTCCACCCAATACACCAAAAAAAGAAAAAAATGACGGTTTATTATTTTTACGAAACAGGATTAATTCACCCTTTTTATACATCTAGATTTTAAGATTTGAACTTAAAAATCTTCCAGAAGCATATTCAGGAATCAATCAAAACTTTATATTGATCAATACTTGATTTTTTTTTTATTATTAAACAAAGTCCTAAATATGGCGATAAATTACATCGAGGAGTAATCGTGAAATTGGAGATTTTGAGGAGCATGGAACAACTTCTTAATTATTGCTGTTCTCAGTTCCAGCCTGACCCGGGGTGGTAGCTCTTGTTAAGGTCCCAGCTATGGGCAAATAGTGAACCCCCAAACAGAACACTATGAAAATATAAAAATACATTTTTATAGTAAAAAATATTAGCAATACATTTTTATACAAAAAAAGACCAACAAGGCATATTTATAGTGAAAATGGATAACAATACATTTTTAAAACAAAATGATCAGCAATACATTAGATCTAGTGTATTTTCACATTTATTTCTTTATAAGGTGGGAAATGATAAATATTGCATTGAATTAGTTTTAATTGTATTAGTTTTTAGAATGTTGTAAATATGAAATTATTCTTGTAAATAAGAAATCTAATAAATAAATAGTATTTAATATTTTTGTTGTAAATTCTCAAGAAAAAATATATAAATTCACTTTCATTATATGTTTAGGTTTTATTACAGTTCTAATCATCACTTTGTAAAATAATAAACATTAACACGGAGTGAAGGTAGTTAAAATGATAGCGGTGTCAAGAGAAAAACAGTCTTTTTGAAATTCCATTTTTTGTTCAAATTTGCCGAAATTGGAAATTTTTGAAATGAAGAATTTTTATTATAATCTTTTGCTTTTTTATTTTTATAAAGATATTCTTCTTAGAAAAATAATTGTGTTAAATGTGGGAAAATAAGTGTGTTTTAAAACAACTTTGTAATTAAAAAGTACATGACAAAGAATATAAAAATTAAAGAGTAAAAAAAAATTTTAAAAAAAGAACACGAATTCTTGTAAGCTTCTTTATTGTCTAAGATTTTAAGCTTCTTTGTTTGAAACATTCCCAAAAGAACAATACCTTAGCACTAAGACATAATTATTTTGGGACTCCATAGCTCCTTTGCCTGCCGGGTTCTTCATGCTGTGCCTGGGGCGGCGAAATCTTATTCCTGTTTTGCATGAAAAACCCAGCCAAGGATCCTAACCAACTTTTAGCATTTCTTCATAGACTGCCTAGAACATGGCCCAAAACGTCTTTTTCAGTCATGCTTTTGAAACCAGCGATTGCAAATATCCCATGTCCAACGGCACACCCAAATATAGCTCGAAATTTTCATGACAGTGAAGATGGCGCTGTGTATCAATCATATCAGAAGGATATCACTGAAACCTTTTCCTTTTCCTTAATTTCTTTTCTTTTCTCTTTTTCTTTTTTTAGTTTTCAAATCCGAGTAACGAGAAAAGACTCATAATTAACATTATGAACCAACGTGCTATTTTTATTTGCTTAATGATCAAAAGAAACCCGGAAAAATTAGAAAATCAAGTTAAAATGGAAAACTCAAGTTACTTGATAGGAAATAATTACTGCATTTGTTTGTGTATAATGCGATCACATGTATAAGAAAAAAACTTTTTATATGAATATTTTTGAATGTTTGTCCTTAATATGATATTGCGTATAAAGTGACTACCTCTCGGTTTATGTGTTAAAAAACATAAATATATTTAATGCTTATGTATTATATCATCTTATGAATAACGTGATACACGCTTAGGCGATCATGTATCTTTCCATACATGACTGACGAGGCAGATTTTATTCCCGCTGTAGTTTGCCATTTCTTTCTGCGGTAGGCCAGTTGCCATCCAAGGCTATAGAATCCGGTTTGTCCTGCTATTTACCCATAGCTGGAGAAAGAAGAAAAGGATTCATACCTTTCCCAAGGGTATTCGCACGTAAGTAAATGTAACGGATTCGACTGGAATTGGAACTCAATCCGAGTCGCTATCCATTACTCCACCGTGCCTCCTAATGTAATGTAAAAAATATTTTATATTTTATGTATAATGCGATGTGTATGATGTCATCTCCAATTTATTAAGGTAATGTATAAATATACTTTATTTTCAGGCATAATGTTATCGTGTCTATAATGTAACCCCCAATTTATAGGCAAAAAGCTTAAATATATTGTATTTTTATGTATAATGTCATCCCCAATTTATTAAGGTAATGTATAAATATACTATATTATCAGACATAATGTTATCGTGTCTTTTTATTCATAAAAATATAATATATTTAAGCTTTTTGCCTAAAAATTGGGGGTTACATTATGTAACCCCCAATTTTTAGGCACCAAGCTTAAATATATTATATTTCTATGTATAATGTATTAAAAACGAAGGTACACTTAATGAATATGAAAAGTTAATTATTTGGTCCAATTTTAAAACGAAAGTAAATTTAGTTAATATGTAGTCACTATTTTCAGTCTTAAAACGTAGGTAAATTTAATGAATATGTAAAGGACACAATCATTTCGCCCAGTCTTACAATGGAGGTAAATTACAATGGAGGCAAATTACAATGGAGGTAAATTACAATGGAGGTAAATTTAAGTTATATGAACGAGCCACAATTTTTCGATTCTTCATTCGGACGTAAGTTTAATGAATATAAAAAAAATCTGCTGTTATTTGACTCTATCTTTCAACATTCTTTCATGTTCCGTTTTATTTTTTGCATTTCAAAAGTGTCATTAGTTTAAAGTGTTATCTTACAAGCTGGTCTTAGTTATCCTTTTTTTTTCACTGATTTCTCTCGGAGTGTAACCTGCCGCCATTTGCAGTTATTTTTTTTAATCATTTCACCCCAAGCAAGGTGTTAAATCTATTAAGGTAAAAAGGGATACTGAAACCTAAAAAAAAATAAGATGACTTTAGTGGGGAAAAACGACAAAAAAGAGATAACAGATGTTGCATTGAAATCTTTGAAGATAGTCGTTGGCAAGAAAGCAAGAAGCCGGAAGAGTTCCACAGGCGTGAAGTACAAGAGAAGAAACGATTAATATAGAACTTATGGTTACGTCAAGCAATTGCGACATTAAAATGATGAGACCTTATTGCCAATCAAGTACTTCATGAGGCCGGGGTACTAAAGAGGAAAGCTCGTTAAAACAATTTCCCGGAAAATATTTTTAGAAAAGACAGATGGAAGCCATGTCATGGTGCTGCTGAAAGTGACTGAAGACGAGGTGCCGGATAAGGACCGATAATATTACATCCCCTTCTTTTGATTTTGTCAAGAATCTCGAGATATATAGCAAGAGCACCAGGCCAGATGTGTCAGCAATATTCAATGCACGGATGAATGGTAAATTTATAAGCGTACATGGTGGAGTGTAGCGAGAGAATTTATCTGGCACGGCAAAGTGAACCAACTTAATTGGCAGTAGCTCTAGCAAGCGATTCAATATAATCATTCCAATACATGTCAGTGGAAGACATAAGACGGAGAAGGCGCAGTGAGTTGCTCCCCATGGAAGTTAGCATCAGCCATTCTGTTGGAAGAAAAAGGTTTCTCTAAGAAGACTAAAAGTCAGTAGTTTCGTTTTGTAGGCGTTAAAATTAACAAGCCACTGCTTGCCCCAGTTAACAACAGATTTTCGAGATCAGTCCACACTTTAACTTTATTGAGCCTATTCATTAATTTTTAACTCCATATAGCACTATCTCTCTATGTACCGTATCACTTCAGAACATGGAAAGTCATGATTCTCCACAGCTTCCAGTTTTTTGCGTTTCTGGACAATACTTGCTCCTTTATTATTCCTATTTACTCAAACTTAACAAATAGAGTTAGACGCTGATTTATTCGGCTTCTCAATGTGCCTTATGCGTGTTAAATTCTCCAAGCTGTCTTTCTTGTCTTTCCTATGTGTCACAGACATTTCAGTCATCGTTTTCTGATTATCAACGATTACGCTGTATAAGTCATAAGTAATTTCCATTATGGGAAACCAATTTTAATGATGAATCTATCATTCTAAGTAACCGTCCTATAAATATGCCCTAACGGGTCACAAAAGAGATTTACATACGTCAATGTTCAACGCAATGAAGCACTAAATGCACAATTATGCATCCAGCAGTAGCAACGTGTCCATAAAAACTTGGCTAAAAAGCGGTCTGTGCTCATCAAAAGAAAAAATGTTGTTCTCCTCCATGACAACGCAAAGCTGCACACAGCTAGGGTAAAACAGGAAAAAAATCTTGTGATTTTGTTGGCCCGTTCTACCCCACCCACCATATTTCTCTGACTTAGCACCAACTAATTATTAACTTTTTCGATCTCTACAAACTGTTTTAATGCGGATTTTTTCCTAACGAAATCCAGATTCAAAAGTTCGTCGAAAACCTAAAGCGGAAATTAATTTTAAAACTGAAAGCGGAATTTAATTTTTTGCTCCAAAGTTATCGGTTGATTTGTTTTTTTACGGCTTTGCAGGTCATATCAAGCCAGAAAGTATTTTAAGATTGTAAGAATGTTTTGGTGGTAATAATGATTTATTGATATAAGCCCTACTAATTAACCCATAGCTGGGGGAGAATAGGCGGGTTCATACTTTCTCAATGAGACTTGCGCGTAAGTGAATATAACGAACCCGACAGTAATCGGAACCTGGTTCTCCGATCTACAACCCCGAGCTATTATTCATTAATCACTCGCACGAAAAAGCTTACAGAACATGGTATTCCCAAGCTTGTCACCCATCTGGGTACTGACCAGATTCAACGTTGCTTAACTTCAACGTAATGTGGCCAATAGCTCTTATCGAAGTAATAATGAATATATAATTGTACTTTATCTTTGCGATGAATAAAGGTGATAAAGCAAAATAAGCATTATTGATGACACAATAATTTCTATTCACTTTCAGACATCTTCATTTGTCTGATGTTCCGCTCATAATATTTTAAAGATTTGTCAGTACAAACCATATTTCTGTCACTACAAGTTTTTTTTTATATATATTAGTAATGAAACTGTCCAGCATTCGCGAACTTAATCTTTTTATTTTTTTATTTTTAAGTGTTGTTAATTCAAAACTGCTGAGTTTCAAATGCTGAATGAAATGACAGCACGCACATATCAAAAGGTTTTTAAAAAATATTAACTTGAGAAAAGAAATTAAAAAAATATATATCTTGCTTCAAAGTGACTCTACTACATTTGAATAGTACAGGCAATGTAGAATTAGAGAAGGGAGTGTTTGATTGTTCAGGCCACCCAATACCAAAGAAAAATAAGATTAAAAAAAAAAAACGTAAATAAAAATGCTATCTTCTCTATCAAGACATCCCTACCACCCCTGACATACATTGGACTGTTCCTAAAACACCCAACCCACCATTTTGGCTGGATTTTCCTATTCCTTTGCTTTGCCTGTCACAACACATGGCCAGCTGACAGAGAGACACAAGGAAGCAAGAGAATACACAATTAAAAGAGCTTTGGCACCATATACCAAACTTTGCAGCTGTTTTTTCCTATTGGAATATGATCTCGAAATGGCTGATGTCTTTGACAACTGCTGCCATTCTTAAAGACCTTCGGCTCTGGTATCAGCTGTTGTTTTTCAGGGTGGCAGCAAAAATGGCTGGGCGGGCGAGACTCATTACTCTATCAAATCCTTCTTAGTTCTTTTTTCTTCTTTTCTGTTTTCATTCTCATTTAATGAGGGAATTTGTTAGCTCTTTTGCTTTTATATTTGATTATCATCTTCTTTTTTTCTGGGAAGAGTGATTCTTTACTTACATTTTGCAATAAATGTCAGAGATAATCTAAAATGGGAATTCGTGGGTCGCTAGGATGTAAGTGGTTTGCCAGCAGAGGTTGGACCTTCCCACTAATAACCTATAATGTTTTTTCGTGTTTATTTTTTGTTTGTTTTTTGGCCAATATTTTTTGTCGTACTTTTTTTCGTGTAACAAATAGCAGCTGAGCAGTACTCTGGAAAAATGGCATCTGACATGAAAGTATATACAAAGCAGAATTATATCATATAGGAAAAACATGACCGAAGGCTTGGACGTGCTGGCCTTGTTCAGATTGTTGATCACGCCAGATAACACGCTCTCTCCCAGAAACTGGGATATGGTGGACTCTGTGGGTGTTGAACGAATACAAAAAATGCACATGAGCAAGTGTCTGCAGTAGGAATTAGCTAGCAACCCCCTCAGTAGATGGGTACCTTCGAATACGAGTGGCCAGCCATAAGAATATATATATATATATATATATATATATATATATATATATATATATATATATATATATATATTGATGCATGTTTCATTAAATAATATAGACAAAATTTGTCAATTTATTTTAAGTAAATTCCTTTCATATTGTCTGATAAGCTTAATAACATGAAAACAAAAACTAAAAATTCTTGACGCTATTTACATAAAACAGTTGAAACCTAACCTGAACAAAATAAACTATGAAATCTCCACAAATATTCTTAAATACCTATAGTTAATAACAGAAGCCATGGTTTCATACCAACGGCTTCCCGTACTTAATACCTCTCGTTTTCACTCTCGCGTGGTCATGTGTGACGTCACGAGCTGCGGTGCGATTTTCGCTTCCGCGTCTCGTATACACGAGTTTGTTGTTCCTTGGAAATCTTTCATGCAACAAAAACAGACTATCATTATTGCCATGTCCGTGTATTGATTAATATATTGAAATGTAATTGTCATCTTTGATAATGGCTTATGTAAGCCGAAAGCTTACATAGGATTAAAAAACATGTATCAATATGGTGTTTTTCTTTCATCTTTCAATGATAATGTTATTAAGCTTATCAGACAATATGAAAGGAATTTACTTACAATAAATACACAAAACCTGTCTATATTATTTAATGAAACATGCATCAATGAAAAAATGCTGCCTAAATACACACCATATATATATATATATATATATATATATATATATATATATATATATATATATATATATATATATATATATATATATCATCAATTCATCCCAAACAAGGGGTTACTGAGAGCGAAATAAACTTGGAAAATGTTACTGAGGACAATATAAATAATAGGAATCATCAATACAAAAGTTGACAATTGATGTTGCATTTAGAACTTTGAAGATAGTTGCTGACGGGAAAGCAAGAAACCGGAAGAGACGAAACTATGAGACTAGAGCTTGCGGTTACATAGCAATTTCAATAGTAAAATGAGGAGACCTAGCAAACTGGGTGTGGGCACTGTTACCTTGTGGATAATGCGTTATATAGGTGGTGACAATAATGGTTGACAAGTCATATTTATGAGTGTGACATACAGGAACTTGCGCGTCGACAGCAAGTGTGGCAATATAGGGTTTTGTAAAAACTTGCTCTACGTGTTATCTTACTTCTGTATTTTCTTTTAATCATTTCAACCCAAGCAAAGCAATAAAGTCACTAAGAGGCAAGCGGTGACTGAGTGTCACAGAATATGAGAAAAATACTAAGGAGAATGAACAATTTGGCTTAAAAATGACAATCGGAAAAAAATCGTCTCTTTTTTAAAATTTTGGATTTGATGTAACTATGGCTACAAAATTTTTCGATTTCATTGCTTGCCTTGATAAAGTCGGAAGACGAAACGCGTCGGCAAGAACTAAGATTTCTTTCCAATTGTCATTTTTGAATTTGACTTATCTTCAGAATTATTTCTGGGAAATTTAACTAGAATGAACAATAAATGAAGAGGAATTACGACTGACATTGTATTTAAATTTGTGAACATCAAAGTTGACTAGAAAGCATGAAACCGGAAGAGATTTCAGCAAACAGGAAGTGCGAGAGAAGAAATTGCTAGCATAGTTACATCTAGTCATTTCAGTTATAAAATGATGAGACCTTGCCGCCAATCTAGTACTGCGCTTAAGTTCATAAAGTCTAGGTGCCATAGAAAAAAAAGTCGGAACGTAAGCAATCATGTCATTTTTAGTTCTTAATAAATGTCTTTTAGCTATTCTCCCTAAACCCTATTACGTCATCCATTTACTTAAGGTCATCAAGTATGTTATGCGCTGTTTTCTTCTGTTTCTCTTTCTCTGTGAGCATCAGATTTTCTAAACTCTCCTTCCTCATTATATCTCTTCCTGATGTTTAGTATAAGTTTCCTTTTTGTTTCCATTTTCTCTAATATATATATATATATATGTGTGTGTGTGTGTGTGTGTGTGTGTGTGTGTGTGTGTGTGTGTGTGTGTATCTTATATTCAAGTTTTGTTGAAAACGACTGACAAATATCGTCTATGCGGAGGACGTATATTTTTGATTTAGTAACTTTTTCAAAAGTCTTGTTTTCCATATAGGACATGTAATAGCTATTTATCACTGTTGTTCGGAAGTAGCTTATTTCCTTGGTATAAGTTGCAAAGTTTTTTCTTAATTATTTTTCTGTGTTTAAGTCAATCGTGCTTCATTATATTTGGGTTTGGTCAAATATATTGGGTCGAATATAGAAATTATAAAAAGTTATAAACAATGAAAATGAAGAACATCATGACTTAGTCTGCATATGCGACAGAGTTCAAGATCAATCAGTACCCTGGAGCTTCACTCTGCATACTTTAGCTCTATTACCATAGCAACAGCCCTGATACTTTTTAATCAGTCCTCATATAATATATATAATGTATAATATAATATACATAGTTATGTAAAAAGTTTTTTACACACAACCTTATCCAAAAATGTGGCTAAACATATAATTCATTCAGCAGTAGTATCAATATCTAACATTCAATTATACAAAAAATTGTTGAATATATATATATATATATATATATATATATTGTTGTTGTAGAATACCTACAGATGATAATAGTTTGCATAAATACAATAGTAAATACTGTATGTTGTCTGCAGTTGGAGATTCATTGTGGAATTCACTTGACTCACTTCTAGCAGTTGACTACTACTTCTACGTGCTGCTGGCGAATCTTATATGTGTTGTTCTTGTCCTAAGTATTATCGTTCATTACCAACTTTTGTTTGACTATTCTATTCAGTAACCTTCCTTAAGTTACAACACACACACACACAAACACACACACACACACACACATATATATATATATTTATATATATATATATAATTATCTAATAATGAAATTTTTCAAGGAAAAAATGATTTGTGAAAATCGATTTACCATCAAGTCTCATGAAGAGTGGATGTAATACTGCGAAACAGTCATAAGATAAGTGAACAAATTTTATTTATTATTAATGCTCTGTTCCTTAATATCATATACTATAATAACAATAATAATGCTATCTTTTAGAATTATCCTGGTCAAGAGTTTTTTTTTAAAATATAATCTCATATATATATAATATAATATATATGTGATTAAAATATGGTTTTAAGGTATATTATATTTATAGGTAAAATATCAGAAATAGACCTTCTGTAAAGATAAAAGTGCACAGAGGTTAACACTGAGTGGCAACAGTCTGTTTCACAAAAAACAGGTAAAGCCTTCTAAAAGTAATTTTCCTCTTTTACATCTGATGTAATGGAATAACCTGTCACCCCCATGAGTGACTAAACTATAGGTAGTAACTACCTATAAGTATCTATAAGGCAACGGGAGACTTGCTGCGACTTATTCCAGCAAGGCGGTCGAACTCTCTGCCTTCGGGCAGAGAGGAACCCGGACGAGGCTCAGCCGAAGGGCAGTGTCTCGTTCGGGGAGGTTGACCAACCCGATACTGTTTTTACAGTTTCTACGGGCATTTTTTGGCTTACGGAATACCCACGTAAAAATCGGCCGTGTGCCACATCTTTACCTCGTGGGGGGGGGGGAAGTAAATAATGACTTGCTGCGACCTGTTCCAGCAAGATGGTCGAACTCTCTGCCTCTGAGCAGAGAGGAACACGGACGAGGCTCCGCCGAAGGGCAGTGTCTCGTTCGGGGTGGTTGACCAACCCGATTCTGTTTTTACAGTTTCTACGGGCATTTTTTGGCCGAGACTACGGGCTCAGAATACCCACGTAAAACTCGGCCTTGTGCCACATCTTTGGGGAGGGGCAAGTAAATATTGACTTGCTGGGATCTTTTGAGTACGACTCAGACTTACGCGAGAACTACCGACCTTCCAATAGAGGCACCCACTACTGGATTGAATTGTGATGACCTTGTGCATAACTGTTACCTTATTTCTCATTGTACTGGTTTTTACAGACATTTACTTATTTAACCACCATGTTTGTCAAATATATATTCCTATTAGCATGCAATATGACAATATTGTTTATATCTATCAATGATCAAAAATCTAGCCTCTAAAACAAATTTTTCTTTTTTTCTAGAAATACTGTATATATTCAAGTTTATGATAAGTTATTTTACACAAAAAATAGAGGGTTGCACTAATAAACAAGTAATTCTTTTGAAGAGGTTAAAAATCATACATTTTTGGCGAATAGTTGCACTATACACAGGTAAATCTTTTCAGGAGGGCAAAAATATATGCAAAATATTCAGGGGTCACATTATACATGAAGTCAGTTTATACACAAGAATATACGGTAAGTAAATTTCAACATGTATCCATTTCTTCACTCTATACTTTTTTTATCTTTGATAGTTCCTTATATTTAATTCTGACCCATTTCTGCCAACATTTTTTATATATCCAATGAAATAACAGAATTCTTTAAAGGAATATTTCTCTTTCAATATAATTCTATTGCATTAAATTTTTAACTAAAAACAATAATACTTAAGTGTTTCCTATATCTAAAGTGATGCTGAAATTAGAGGCCACTGGATTTTTCTGAACAGCATTTGGCTTTTTGTGATTTTAATGAAGACTTTTTCAGTTCTTAAATCAGTCACAAGTCTAGATGCACCCAAAATTTTAAAAAAAGAAAATGGAAATATTAAATAAAAAATTAAAATCGAAGAAAAACCAGAAACAAATTGTGATGATCAACAGCAAAGCTTTTGAATTCTCAAAATGGTTATTTAAATTCCTTTTTTTTTTAAATTGCTTGAAACATGATTGTTTTTTTTTTGGGGTTTATTAAGAAGATGAACTGAATAAAAGTTGTAGGCCCCCAAAGTAACCATTTTGCATTTTAAATAGTGTTGGAATTAGAGGATTGAAAAGAAGAATGTCTTTTGTTAAAGCAAGTCAGGTTAGATCTGTGATTGATCCCCCTCCATTGCCCTCACTTCTAGCTCTGTTCTATAATAATAAGGAATGTTACCCTCTCTGTTTTACACTACTGTTCTCTCTCTCTCTCTCTCTCTCTCTCTCTCTCTCTCTCTCTCTCTCTCTCTCTCTCTCTGCCCCCATGAGAGTAAAATTACAGGATACAGCATTTTGAAAGAAGTAACCCCATAAAATGGAAAGAGATTAAGAGGCAGATTCACATGTAGATATTGAAATAATGGAGTGTAAAATAAAGAAAATAGCCGAGAAAAAAAGTGACAGTAGCAAAAAAAAAAAAAAAAACTGAAGAAAATTAATAAAGGAATAAAGGATATTTAAGGGTCGAGGAGAAATTCATTTTGGTTGTGATAGAGAGATTGTGATAAAAAAAAAACCAAGACAGAATTTGATGAAAAGAAAGAAAAAGAAAGAAAATTAACCATAGAAAGTTATCAGAGAAAGAGGAAAGAAAGAATGAAAGAAAGAAAGAAGCTAAAGAAAAAGAGAGAAAGAGAAAGAAAGCATTTCAGAAAAAATATGGAAAGTAAAGGGAAAAAGTGGAAAACAAGAATGAAGTGAATAAAAAAGAGAAATGAGAAGGAAGGGGTGGTTCGAAAAAATATGGAAAGTAAAGGGAAAAGGAAAAGAAGATGGGTGTGAGGAAAGAGAGGGACAGAAAAGAAAGGATATCATAAATATAAAAAGTCAAAGAAAAAGAGGAAAGCAAAGAGAGATGGAGAAAGGTTAAGAAGGAGAAAGGAAAAGAGATCACAAAAAATACAGAAAATAAAGAAAAAAGGAATGGAAGGAAAGAAGGAAGGTAAGGGGTTCTGAATAGTATAGAAAAAAAGAAGGAAGAAATGAAGGAAAGGAAGAAAGGAAGGAATGAATGAAAGGGGTTCTGAAAAGAATAAAAAAAAGGAAAGAAGGAAGAAAGAAAGGAAGGGAGGAACGAATGAATGAAAGGGATTCTGAAAAGTATAGAAGAAAGGGAGGAAGGAATGAAGAAAAGGAGGAATGGAGGAAAGGAAGAAAGGAAGGGAGGAAGGAATGAATGAAAGGGATTCTGAAAAGTATAGAAAAAAGAAGGAAGGGAGGAAAAAAGGAAGGGAGGAAGGAATGAAGGGAGGAAGGAATGAATGAAACAAATTCTGAAAAGTATAGAAAAAAAGGAAGGAAGGAATGAAGGAAAAAAGAAAGAAAATTTGTAAGATCATATATATATATATATATATATATATATATATATATATATATATATATATATATATATATATATAAACAGGGTCTGATAGGTAAATTGTGGCCATCTTATGTTTTTAATTTTGCACATGTACATAGTTTGTTTTTGATTTTGTCGACTGCACAGCATAGTAGGGTCATTTGGGCACTGCCTGTGAGAAAAAGAGCAACCATGATGCAATTCACTCCACCAGAAATTTGGAAACAGTATGCTATACAGCTTGGCATTCATGTTGGAAACTCCAACAGAAACACTTCAGAGTGTTTGGGAGTCAATCTGAGGATAGTGAAGGGATTCAGAAAGTGTTTGATGACTAATAGTCATTGTGAAGGAGTTTGGAATGATCACTAGTGATGCTGACATTATGCCTTCGTTCATCTTCCCACAGAGCGTTATCCTCAACATGGAGGCCTACATCAAGTGCCTTGAGGAAGAAGTGCTACTCTGGGTCAAGAGGGTGTGGCTGTCTGGCAGCAGGACTCTGCATCATGCCAAACAAACAGGAGAACCCAGTCAAACATTTATTTTACTTAACAAATATTAATTTTTCAACATGATATATTTTCTTGTCAATGCACTTAATTCCCCAAGGATTATGAATCATAAAGATTTATACAGTGAAAGTTTAGATAAACGTTCTGTTAATAACTATATGTTATATCTATTGATCTAACTTCATAAATATATATATATATATTTAAAGACATTTATATTATGTTTAACGTTCTTTTTATAGATACATGTATTTAAGCAAATGCTCTGTTTTATAATAAACAGTATCTATAAAAATAAAATGTATCTATAAAAAGAACGTTAAACATAATATAAATGTCTTTAAATAAATTGTCGGACTATGTCCAATTCTAAAAAAAAATATATATATATATATATATATATATATGTACGAGGGGTGATTAAGTGATGGGGTTTGGGAGGTATGATGAATAATTATATGAGAGATAACTGTGAATGACAATTTGCGAAGGAGGTAGAAATATGAAATTAAGGCCTGAGTTATTTGGTTCTGGGTAAGAAGATTTGATGGTGAGTTGAGAGGATAGGGGGCAAAAATGAAACAGAACATCATTTGACCCGCCCGCTAGTTTTTACAATTAATCACCTAATATATATCTTTATTTTTTTATTATTTCCTCTCTTTATCTCATGTGTGAGCTATCTAAGTCTCTCTCTCAACCAATCTATGACATTTTAGATTGATTGATATATGTATATATGCATATATTATCTCTCACTCTCTCTCTCTCTCTCTCTCTATATATATATATATATATATATATATATATATATATATATATATATATATATATATATATATATATTTGTTTTGTTTGTTTAATGGTATATCAATTACTTATGGGTTATTTGATGCTGAAATTTAATTTTCTTTAGAGCATTAGTAATTTCTGTTAAAAAAATATATTTCTGGCAATATTTCTGTTACAAAAATGTATTTCTGGCAATTTTTTTTTACAAAAATGTATTGCTGGTAATTTTTTTACAAAGAAAATAGATTGCTGACACCTTAATTATAAAAATGTAATTTTATACTTTCACAGTGTTTTGCCCCTAGTTTGTGGGTTTTTCCAATGCTGGGACCCCTAACAGGTGCTACCACTCCAGGTCAAAGTCAACCTGAGAACAGCAGCAGTGCTTCCACATTCATCAAAACCTTCCAATTAGAGTCCTTGCAAATGAATTTTATCAATATACCCATGATAAGATATACACACACATATATATATATATATATATATATATATATATATATATATATATATATATATATATATATATATACATACAAACAAAAAAGTCCATGGGTAAGTAATCCAAATAGATCCTATTAATATAGAATATTAAAACTGATTCACAAAAGAGTGATCAATGTAATTTTTATTATAGAGCATATAAGTGAATTACAATTAATGAAATCCAAACAATTTACCTCATACAGATGATCATTTTGTGTATGGGAAAGTAGTTTTCCCTGGACTTATAAATGTAAGTACATTTACTGAATTAGTTTTAAATTACTTTCAGTAAATATTTGTATTGATAAGTCTAGGGAAAAATATTTTCCCACACACCAAATGATCATCTGTATGAGGTAAATTGTTTGGATCTCATTAATTATACATATATATATATATATATATATATATATATATATATATATATATATATATATATAAAGAATTAGTGGATTTATTTTTAATCCAACATTTTTATTACTACAAAATTTATTATAGTGGATACTCATATTCAAAAAAGACACCCCATTTTTAATTGTTTTAAGCAGAGTATATTCCATATTTAAATCTGCATATTCAAGAAATCTTAATTAAGAAAATGTGCTCTCCAGCAGGGATCAAACCTGCATTTCTCTTCATTAAAGAAACCACCATGACTGCTCAACTACAAAGACTCTATTTTCCCTTTTTAAGGAAAACCCATTTCCATGTTTAAATTATTTTCTTGAAATACCATATTTAAACAAAGCAATTTTTAAAGAATTAATGAATTTATTCATAATCCAACATTTTTATTACTTTATAAATAAGTAATAAATAATGAAAAGAGTATACAGTACCGTCTGCGAATGACATAATTTAGCTCTTGAAAATATATTTTCAATTGAGTACTGTTGAACAACAAGCTAATTCTAAAAATAACAGTCAACTGCGTAAATGCAAAGCTTTTCAGTAAAATGAATGGAGAACTTTGACTGCTTGGCATTTGTTTACGTTTGTAAAAACAATTCGCTAGATTTGGCTGATTCATTCTGTTGAGGGAAGATGGCTCAGTGGTAGAAGCTCTGACTGACACCAAATTGGTTGGGTTTCAATCCTGGCTTGAGGCATTCAGAAGTCTAGTCACACTGAGGAGCTGTGATACAGCGAAACAGTACTGTCTGCGAATGATACATATATATATATATACATATATATATACACACACACACACACACAAAGTGCTGTAAAGTTCATAGGCTGATCAAGATATACCAGTTGGTACACACTTGCTTGTCTTTTAGTCTACAATCTGTTGTGTCTACTTACTTATATCTTGGTCTGCCTATGAACTTTCTAGCTGACCCGCATACACAGATAATTATTAAGTAATATATATATATATATATATATATATATATATATATATATATATATATACTTGGATAAACTGCATGCAAATTATAAAGAAAGTTGGAAGCATGCTGCTCCTCTCAATGATAGCCTTACCTGCCACTGTGGCTTTGTCGCACACATCAAAACAGGCCTTGCTGTCTACTCACAGAAATGTGTAACAATTGATCTTTGACCACTCAAGTAAAATAACTCACCCACATGTTCCAAGTGTTTAAAAGTTATCAAAACACCTTCCATGTTCAGAAAAGACATGCATGTCCATAGTTGTTGAGGTTCCATTTTTACTGGGCCGTGATGAGAGAGCACCGTATATATATATATATATATATATATATAGATAGATAGATAGATAGATATAAAATTATTATTGAAATAATAGTAATAATGAAGAGTGTATTCACACAGTGTTGGGATATAGAGCAATAATAATAATGCAGAGTAAAACTGTAATAAAATAATAGTATTAATAAAGTGTGTATCAACTCAATATTTTGTGATAAAAAGCAACAATTACATGATAGATTGAGACTATGTAAAAATGCTACCACACTTATCCCAGCATCTTTTCTACTTTTCAAAACAGTGTGCAATGTCCTATTTTGGGATCACCATCAGCAGTCTTGTCTTGTGTGATGAAATAGGACCAAGGAATTATTCGATAATATGACAGAATTCAATTTGCTGAAATAGCTTGTAGTTGATAGTCGCAATGAGCCCGGTTCATCACAGGCCAAGATCCGTAGATTTTTTTCCCTGTTTTTCTGTGTGACTCAACTTTTTATTCAGGTTGTTGACCACGCATGCAAATTAGAAATAGTTTTAAGAGCACTAGAATGATGTATGCTCTTTACCTAAATTGCAAATGGCACCTCTGACCTGAGAGGTGAGACATCATGGCCTCTTAGCCATGGGTAGGTTAGAATTCCTTGGTCTTATTTCACTACATCTTGTTCTCCTTAATCTTGTCCACGTGTTGCAACTTTAAGAGCAATTAGTAAAACTGAAAAATTTTGAAAGAAACTAATTCTGAACAATATCAGGGGCTGACAGATATCGATGATGTGATATTTTGCCAAAAAGAACCATTCAAAAGATTTTGGTGATCTACTTTTATTTGTTTGTTTTTGGTGTTTTTTTTACTGCTGTTCATCCAATCCAAGGCCCAACACCACTCAATGTAGAGGCTTACTGAATATATAGAATATCAAGTGCACACAATGCACATGCTCACATAATGCTCACTGCTGACTGAGTAATTCTTTACTTTAATTAGTTTGCAAGTTACATCAAAGCTATATAAACAGATCTTGAGATATTCCAAATGGCTGGATAATTTCCGAACATATCGTCTGTATGAAATTAATATATATTTGCTACAAATGCAATGCTCACATGATCCACAATCTTAATGACTGTGTAACCCCACAGGATAATTTCTACTCACACATGTTCAGTAAAGTTCATTCTAATTGATTACTTAATTCTATCATGACATTCAAAACAGCTGGATACTTTCTGGAAAGATCTTTCATAGTTTATCAATATTATCGCTTTAATTGACATTATTATTTGGTACGGCCAAAGTATTAACCATGTAGACACTTATCTTTCCGTCATTCCTGCAGTTGGTACATTGCATTTGCTTTTACTTTCTTTTCTAGGATTTTTGCCACTGCAGTAGGTGTAATATGGTTTATTTGCACTTCTTCACCAAGTTGAAATTCCATTTTGAATTTGTTGACTTCCTTTATTACTGAATAAAGTTTCTTATTTCTTTCATGTTCTTTGATACAGATCATCATCCAGTCCTCTGCAGTTTCCAGATATATTTGAATACTGATTGTTGTGGTTTTCTAAGACAGTTCTTGTTGAACTAATCCTCTGCCTCCTTCAGATCTGGACACATACAGACAATCAACTTCATTCTTAGGATGATGCATATGGTGGCAAGTGAGAAGCTTTCTCATTTTGACAACCATTTGCTTACTTCAGTATCTCTCTATATTTCTGAGATGAGGTATTATGTACACTATTTACATTATTCGAACTATTGTCCTCATCTTTGTCGCCATATTTATCACAACATTTCGGCCGTTGTATGCTCCAGCCTTCTTCAGGTAGTTGGAATGTCAAACTGAACCCTTTATTTTGCTCAATGGGGTAGACTGTTCTAGTTCCAAGTGCCATGTTTAATGGATGTCAGTTATCAGTTATCTTCTGTTAATTCCCCTCTCCACCACCTTAACCGGGTATTGAACTCACACTCTTTGGGTCCTGTCATTGAATCCAACACATTTATCCACTGTGCCATGTGTCCTTGAGGCACAGTGGATAAAGGCATTGGTTAGATCCAGTCTACTCCAGTGAACGAAATAAAATGTTCAGTTCGACATTCCCACCACCTGAAGAAGACTGCAGCATAAAACAGTCGAAGTGTTGTGATAAATATGGCGACAAAGATGAGGACAATAGTCCGAATAATGTAAATAGTATTCACTTGTTTTGACATTCATTCAATTATTATTATTATCATTATTATCATTATTATTATTATTATTATCATTATTATCATTATTATTATTATTATTATCATTATTATTATTATTATTATTATTATTATTATTTCCTTTGATATCTGGCGTTTACACATTTCTTTCCGGGTCCCGCCCAGGGACCTAAGGTTAGAAATGGCATCATGACACTTTCCACTGCAAGAAAAATAAAAAAATAATTACATAGATAAAGCCCTTCGTAAAGTGTGGGCTGTACTTGTCAGAACAATTATTATCATTATTATTATTATTATTATTATTATTATCATTATTATTATTATCATCATTATTCTTTTATTCTAACATTAATTTACTTTTTTTCTTTTGATTTTAAGTATTTGATTTTTACATATGTTTGTTTAAGGTGGAATTTTCAGGTTCCATTCTAATTGTCATGTATTTTGCAGAAAGCGTTTTTTTTTATGTAAAATAGAACTAAAAACAAACAAAAGAAAAAAAAAACAAACAAATTTCTCCCCAACATTCCTCGTCCCTGTTCCAGCCCACCTCAGAAATCCTTTCCTGCCCAAAATTCCTCCATTTCAGCATCCTTTCTGCATGTCTGCACCTGCGCGTGTGTCAACAGAGAACCAGCAACGAATCTCTCCCAGAAACATCCTGAATATAGCTGAAAATTCTCAGCTGAAAATAGAACACATATCCTGAGGTGAGACATGTTTGCTTCCGTTTGAATGTCGCTGGTGGCTTCTGTGATGAAAACCGGTACCCTGTGCACTGTTTCCCAACAGAAGGTCTTTTATATTGATTAAAATCTAGGCAATCAGCTGTCACAGTTGGGTGTAAATTCTTCAACTCTTGTCATGTGACCTTTAATAGCTAAAAATGGAACAAATGGTATTGTCTTTAATTTTCACCAAAGGAAAAATCAAGGAGAAGGACGTTGCTCAAAAGCTGGTGCAGATCCCTGCGATTTAAGAAACGTGATTTCAGAAAATGAAGTTATGTTGTTTAGTTTTTTTGTTCTGTTTTATTCAAACTAATACAAAGGAAATATTTGTTAATGTATCTTTGTTTATTTACTATTGTATTTTAAGCTTCAGATAATTGCGATACTATTTACTTTGGTTATTATAATCTAATACGAATTTCTTCAGTTTTCTACTTCATATTGTTGATCAGCTTTGTTGATGAAGTGCTCTCGAACTGAACACACTCCAAATAAAGGTCTGTAATGTTATCAGTTCTACAGAAGGATGCTGAGGATATCATGGACCGAGCATGCGAGCAACAATGAGGTCTTAGAGAGGATGAAAATAAAGAGGAGGCTTATGCTTAACATCCGGAAGAGGCAGCTGAAGTTTCTGGGACGCATAATGAGAAAGGAGAGCCTGGAGAATCTGATACTCACAGGTCGAATAGCGGGAAAGAGAGACAAGGAAAAACAACGCGTGACATATCTGATGAGCTTGAGCAGGTGGATGACAGAATGTGGTCTGGAGGAGGAAGCAGAGGGAAGGAGCTTGCTGACAGCTGCAAGTGATAGAGGGAAGAGGTGGAGAGCTATGATCACCTATGTCCTGAAAGGACATGGCACATAAAAAGAAAGAAAGAATCCTGAACTCGCATCTTGACCCCTTCTCACTTTTGCATCATCATGACATGACTTCCCCCTATCTTTTCTACAAAGATTTATGGAAATTCTTCTGATAAACACCTCTTTTGTGAATGGACTGCATTAATTTAAACATGCTACTAGATTGGCAACTAGGTCTCACCATTTTACTGTTAAACTAGCTAGATGAAATTGTCAATTCTATTCTAACAGTTTCTTTTCTTGCACTTCACACCTTTGGAACTCCCTTCTGATTTCTTGCTTCCCTGATAACTACGATCTTAAATGCAATGGTTAATTGCCATCTTCTGTCTTCCTGAGTCCTGTTCTTTTATTGTCCTTTCTCATCATTAAAGTCTTTTCATTCTATTTCACTCTCTGTGACCCTTTGTATATTAGTGGCATTATCACCATCCTTCAAGTGAAATTATTTTTTTTTTAAATTAAAATAAACATGAACGTTATATGAAAGCTTGAACTCATATCTAATGTCCAGGTAACTCATTTTCCATTTCTACATTTATTCAGCCATAAGAGATTAAGTTACACACAAAGTCAACCATATTGCAAGTCTTCATTTCCATTTCTTCATACCATATTCTTTGCATAGTACGAATTAGTAGTAATCATAGTCATAAGTTGGTTGGATTGTATATAAAGTTTTCTTCCTTTCTCATCTTTTCATGTCGCCTTTTATCACAATTTTCTAGGCTGAATATCTTCTCTCTTTAAAGAAGTTGTTTCAACAGAATATGCGCTTGCACTTATATCTTGCAACTCGACTCACATTGATGATGACTGAATCAAGCCTAATCATTGGATGATATTCAAATCTATTGTCATTGGTTCTACTTACAAATTCTTCACACAATATTCTTTGCTTACTATCTAATAGTAGTAATAGAAGCAATAGTCGGTAGAATTTTGTAGTAAGTGTTTTCCTTATCATTTTCGGTTGATATTTTCTTCATTTTCATGTTGCTTTTTATCACAATTTTATAAGCTGAATACTTTCAAAGTGTTTAAGAGGTATAAAGTAATAATAAAGTCATAACTATCAACATAAAGTAATACTAAATAATAATAAAGTAATACTAAGTAATAATACATAATAATAATAACTACCAACACAAAGTAATAATAAAAAATGGCCAACATAAAGCAATAATAAGTAATAATAAATAATAAGAAGTAATAACTACCAACACAAAGTAATGATAAAAAAGTAATTACCAACATAAAGTAATAATAAAGTAATAATAAATAATAATAAATAAGTAATAATAAATGATAATAATAACTACCAACATAAAGTAATAATAAAGTAATAACAAATAATAATAAAGTAATAATAAGTAATAATAAATAATAATAATAATAACTACCAACATAAAGTAATAATAAAGTAATAATAAATAATAATAAAGTAATAATAAGTAATAATAAATAATAATAACTACCAACATAAAGTAATAATAAAGTAATAACAAATAATAATAAAGTAATAAGTAATAATAAATAATAATAATAATAATTACCAACATAAAGTAATAATAAAGTAATAATAAATAATAATAAAGTAATAATAAGTAATAATAAATAATAATAATAATAATAACTACCAACATAAAGTAATAATAAAGTAATAACAAATAATAATAAAGTAATAATAAGTAATAATAAATAATAATAATAATAACTACCAACATAAAGTAATAATAAAGTAATAATAAATAATAATAAAGTAATAATAAGTAATAATAAATAATAATAATAACTACCAACATAAAGTAATAATAAATAATAATAAAGTAATAATAAGTAATAATAAATAATAATAATAATAACTACCAACATAAAGTAATAATAAAGTAATAATAAATAATAATAAAGTAATAATAAGTAATAATAAATAATAATAATAACTACCAACATAAAGTAATAATAAAGTAATAACAAATAATAATAAAGTAATAATAAGTAATAATAAATAATAATAATAATAACTACCAACATAAAGTAATAATAAAGTAATAATAAATAATAATAAAGTAATAATAAGTAATAATAAATAATAATAATAACTACCAACATAAAGTAATAATAAAGTGATAATAAATAATAATAAAGTAATAATAAGTAATAATAAATAATAATAATAACTACCAACATAAAGTAATAATAAAGTGATAATAAATAATAATAAAGTAATAATAAGTAATAATAAATAATAATAATAACTACCAACATAAAGTAATAATAAAGTAATAATAAGTAATAATAAATAATAATAATAACTACTAACATAAAGTAATAATAAAGTAATAATAAATAATAATAAAGTAATAATAAATAATAATAAAGTAATAACTACCAACATAAAGTAATACTCCCTCTGTTCCGAAATAGTTGTACCAAAAAAACTTTCATGTTGTTCCAAAATAATTGTTCCAGTAAATAAAAAAACACCAAAAAGAACAAAAAATATCATTTATTCCCATACTCAACAGTAAATGAGTAATATTAGTGAATTGTCATATAAATAAGTGTGAAATATATCGAAACTGATATACATAAACAGTTAAATTAATAACAAAAATAACTGGGGAAGGTTTACTTTAACAAAACGTTTTTGTTGCAATTCGTCAGAAATAGAAATGGATACTTCAAGTTTTCCTTCTCTTTCAAGCTTCTCTTTAGACATGTGCCGGAGTTTATAGTTGTTATCGCCGTCAACTAAAATAACTTGTTCCATTGCTAACTGCAAACTAAGAAAAGTATTGTTAAGCTTCGACTTCTGAAGTTTATTGAAGCTTTCTTCCACTGCTTCAATGAGCTGGTCAGCATTATTTGGAGCTTGCTGGTGCTGAATTGATTGAATTGCATTAAAATAACCCAGATCAAGGACATTGAGATCAGGACTATTTGGAGGCTGGCAAACTAATTCAATTTGCAAACCCAGACGTTCTGCAGCTACGTTTAATTCATCTGCAACCTGTTTTATTGCACCACGCTTCAGGACACGATCTGTGTATCTTTCCAGCAGTGCTTGCAAAACAGCACTACGTTCATTATTTGTCAATTCGTGCTTCTTGCAATTTCGTTTAGCATTTCTGCCAATTGGCTTCTCTTCTCCCATCATAATCTCTTGCCAGCGGGTGGTCTGGAAAAAAAATACAATTTTAATGTGGTGAAAAAGTGATATAATTTGCGCTTCAAATTATTCTACCTGAATAAGCTAATATAAATACTTGAGGAACATCAATGCTAACCTGTTAATGTAAACGGCAAACAATTCGACTAAGAATTAGAATATTCCACTTGAGATTTCCGGCTATGGAACAACTATTTCGGTACAGACGGAGTAATAAAAAAGTAATTACCAACATAAAGTAATAATAAAGTAATAATAAATAATAATAAGTAATAATAAATAATAATAAGTAATAATAAATAATAATAAAGTAATAATTAAAAAGTAACTACCAACATTTCATATGAAGGAATCTCATCTTATAAGGATGATTTGGTTTGGTCTGATTTGTTTAACGGCAAACCAATTGCACATTTAATGCTGAATTTTAAGCAAATCAGTAATGCCACGAAAGCAGAAGGAGTTACAGGGTGTGGAAGAATTAGGAACAAAAATATTAATGAGCAGGGAGAGAAGAGAGTAATTAGGGGGACAGTAGATAGTGATTGACCTTGCATTTAAATTTTTGCAGAAGCTGGAAAGTATGGAGCTGGAAGGGAGTTCCACAAGCAAGGAGTGCGAGAAAAGAAATTGTTAGCATAGAACTTACGGCTACATCTAGTCATCTCAACTGTAAATTGATGAGATCTCGACACCAATCTAGAGCTGTGCTTAAATTCAAAAACTCTAGGTACCATAGCAAAGAGCTGATTCGAATAATTACCATGAAAGTATTTATAGAAAAGACATAGTGAGGCCACCTTACGATGATGGGAGAGTGACTGGAGCTGAGCCGCCAGATCAAAACCAATAATATAGCAGATTCTTCTTTGGATTTTATCAAGGAGCTTGAGGTAAATAGCAGGAGCACTGAACCATATATGGCAGCAATATTCTAAACATGGATGAATGGTAGACTTATATATATATATATATAGTAAGATAGAGAGAAAAATTGTCTTGTCCAACATAGTGAAAAACCTCTCAATCAGAGGCCTTGCTGCTGGATAGAAATTATTATCATACCTAGGACAAATATATGGATGAGCCTCTGGCAAGACGAAAGTCAAATCTATAGTTATTTTGTAGTCCTTTCTTTGGTTAGTCAAATTCTTATTCTTGCTCTGTATTGAAATTTTATAGGGTGAATAAAATCTGGCCATTAATGTAACCAGCTTGAACCAATTTAATAAATTTGTAGTTCCCAATGAAAATTGAATTCTCAGCTCATATCCTGAAAACTCCAAGGTAAGACAAAAGTCACAGCTTTCGTCATATTGCAAATCATTCTTTTTGATTCTTCACATATTCTTTGTTTACGACCTAATAGTAGTAGAAGTAATAGTTGGTTGGTTTCTGATTTTAACTATTTTTTAAGTTGAATTATTTTCAAAACATTAAAGTAAGTAGCATGAAGTATGAATGAAGAATTAACTTCCAACAAAATACATCTCATGTTCTGGGAATTCATATAGATAAGCCTATGGCCATACAAAGCTCAAATCTTTAACCATTTTCCTTCTGATTATTCACATAGTAGTAGTAGAAGCAATAGTTTGTTAGTTTCCGATATTAACTATTTTTTATTATTCAGTTTTTTTTGGACTTTTCTTCATCTTTGCGTTTATTTTATCATAAGCAATAACTATAAAAAGAAAATTGATCTTACATCTCATATCCCAGAACTTCAACTTACATGGATGACGCTTTAATCAATTCAGCCATGGAAGCTTAATAGTGAGACAAAGGTCAAATCTATATTGCAAAGGTCAAATCATATTGCAACTCCATTGTTTTGGTTCTTTACATATTCTTTGTTTATTACCTAAGAGTAGTAGTAGAAGTAATAGTTTTAAGTTGGTTGGTTTCTAGTATTAAGTGTTTTGATTAATCATTTTTGGCTGGTCTTTTCTTCAATTTAGTGTTGCCTTTTATCAGTTTTCTCAATCAAATACTCTGAAATTATTCAAATAAGGTTGAATACTCACTCTGGCCTTTCATATAAGCAGCATGAAGCAAGAATAAATTAACAGTTCCCAATGAAAATTGAATTCTCATGTCCCAAGAACTCATCCTATATAGATAATAATTTTTAGCTGGTCTTAGTGTTGACTTTTATCAATTTTCTCAGTTAAATACTTTTAATTCCTATGCTATATGAATGTTTATTCCGATTCCTTGTTTATTAGCCTTTTTAAAAAATTCCAACCCCCACCTTGCTTCTTCCAAGCCCCATTTTTTTCAAGACCCAAGAAGAAGTGCAGCTTTCAAATGCAACTTCTTTTACTATATTCCTCTTTCTTCTTAGCTGTTTGTAATAATAGATCTACCTATCTATAAAATCAGGTTACTAATTATCAAAAAGTCCATGAATTCTTTAGAAACACACACACACACACACACACATATATATATATATATATATATATACACATAATTAGGATTCATTGATTTGTTTTTATGGCTTATCAACCTTTTCCAGGTTAATTAAATCCAGGAAATATTTTTATATTGCAAGAATGAGAGATAATAACGAGTTCTACTAATTAATCCATAACTGGAGTAGAAGATGTGAATTCATGCCTTTCGCACGGATATTTGCATGTAAGTGAATATAACAAACGTGACTCTCCTCTCCAATCTCCAATTCGAAGCTGTTATCCATTACACCACTTGCACATCCAAGCTTACAGCTGCTGGTATTCCCAAAGCATCACCCATCTTCTGTCCAGACTCTATGTTGCTTAACTTTGCTGATTGTGCAAGAACCAGTGTTTCAACATGATATGTTCTATAAGTCTATATAATTAGGACGATCTTCCCTGTTTGCCAAAGGATTTTGGTATGCAAAGGAAAGAAGGTTTTAGCATAAAATAAAATTTGATTTTCTTAAGGAAAGTCAGGTTTTCTTGTATATCTCTGAGATGAAACTGCTTTCTATCAATCATCTCAAAGGCTCCTTTCGGCCTTGCATCAACACGCCTGATGCTAACCTCCAAGAGAGCAATTCTTTGTACCTTCTTGGGCTAAAATACTCTACTAACATGAAGATTATATGGAATCAATTATTAGGTCTGCTGCTATATATTTAAAGATTCATGATGAAATCCAAAGAAGAATCTGCCATGTTATTGTGCCTTTTCTCTAAACACTTTCATGGTAATTCTTCTGATGATCTTTTTTCTATGATAGTCTAGACTTAATGAATTTAAATGCAGCAGTAGTTTGGCAAAAAAGTCTCATCATTTTACAGCTGAATTAGCTAAATATAAATTCTAACTAACAGGGGCACCTCAGTGTGGTGTAATGGCTAACAAGCTTGTCTCGCTAAAAGAGTTATAACTAAATAGTGCGTTTGATCCTCACTGGATGCCCCATACTTTCAGCCTTGTGCCACATCTAAGCTATGCTTAGAAAATCAATATAAATTCTATACTAACAGTTTCTTTTCTTGCATTTCACACTTCTGAAAATCCATTCCAGTTTTTTGCTCCCCTGCCAACTTTGATCTTCAAAAATTTAAACGCAGTGTCAACTATCTTATCTACTCTTTTCTTCTTGATTTCTCTTCTTCTATCATTCTTACTCCTTAATAATGCTTTTCTTTTACATTTCTTTCACACTCAGTAACCCCTTGTGTCTTTGTCGCTTTCTTGCCTTGCTTGGGGTAAAATGATTAAAAATAAATAAATAAATATTGATTTATTTACACTATTTATATTGTTGTCCTCATCTTTATTGTCATATTCATGACATTTTGGCCATTATATGCTCAGGACTTCTTCAGGTGATATACGTTGGAATTTCAAACCGAACCCTTTATTTAGTCCACTGAGGTAGATTGTTCTAGTTCCATGTGCCATGCCTTTTTCTTGATATCTCAGTTTTAGTTATTTCCCTTTTACCTTTTTTTTTCTTAGTAACTCAACTCTCCAAATTATTGTTCACCTCTGCATTCGGCAGTGGATGAAAGTATTGGTTGAAGTAATCTAGTGACTTGACCCAAAGAGTTGTGAGTTCAATACCAAAAATTCCAGCTTTGTCTTTCTGATTATTATTAGCAGTTTCTTTGAAGTTCTATTTTGCATAAAACTTCTTCATTTTTTCACATACACTGTTCATGGTATTTGTCTATATAGATGATGTATTGTAATTATTTACATTACAAAAACTTAAGGAATCAGCACATATGCTTGGCTACAAAACCTCCTGTGCTGGCCAAGCATAGAAATAAATACAATATGGGAACCAGTAATACGGAGTGCTAAAGAAAAACAATGATAACAACAAAATTGCAATATGAGCTCTGGCAAAAAATGAAACTGACACATTAGGTTTATAAGCCTCTAAAATTCATAGACTGATGTCCTCAAGGTGGATAAAAGTGTTGGTTGAATCCAGAGACTTGACCCAAACGGTTGTGTGTTCAATACCTGGCTACAGCAGAAGTGAACAAAAACTTGAAAAGTTGACTGATACTGAGATATCCAAAAGAGGCATGGCATGTGGAACTAGAATAATCAACCCCCCAGTGGACTAAATAATGGGTTCAGTTCGAAATTCCAATGTATGTCACCTGAAGAAGGCCAGAGCGTACAAGGGTTGAAACATCATAAATATGACAATAAAGATTAGGACAATAGTCCGAGCAATGGAAATAGTGTAAATCGTTACAATAACTCATCTCTGAAATACAGACAGAAATATGGATTTATCCTCAATAGTAACAGTTATCTTTTCACCCTTTTGATGTAAGACTAAAATTTCCCTTTTACTGTTAAAGTCTAGAAAAAAAAAATTTGTGAACTTTGAAAAGTAATTTCACAGAATAAAAATAGTTTATTGACTTTTAAAAGTATTTCTTCAATGTGAAACTTTGTCATGAAAAAAATGAAGTCTATTTTTTCTATACTAATTGCTCATGTCACTAAAATTTGGATAATGACAATAACTTGTCGACAACAGAGAGTGTAAAATAGACATTTGTTTGTAATACATTTCATTTGTTTCACCTTCCCATAAGAAATTATGTTGATTTAATTATTCTTCATCTGTGCAAAGGAATTAATATACATTGTCATTATAACCAGTCTTGAAATCATATCCAACATAGAAGCTTAGTGTAAAATACACAACTTGTCTTCATTGGGCAGTGGTTTCCTTTTTTCAAGTGATTACAAATGTTTCCGTTTAAATTGCTGAGATGAGGAATTATTTACATGTATACTAGTGTTCTTATCTATGTAGTTATGGTCACGACATTTTGGCTGTTTTGCCCTCCAGACTTCATCAGATGTTTTACTGATCTTGGTAGCCTTCAGGAAATTTAGAACTGAACCCTTCATTTAATCTATGGGGCTAGATTGTTCACATTGCATTGACGATGTCTGGAGATATCTTATCAACTTCTTATTTAATAATCTCTAGTTATTACTCAACCCATTTTGCACTGAGTCCAAGTACACACTGCAAGACCCAGGGATTTGAACTCACAATTACTATATCACCAAATCCATGAACCAAGCATGTTACTAGGATAATAGCCTAGTGGATTAAAATAGGCTATTATCCCGTAACATGGCTTTTATCTTACTTTTCTATAAATATTTTCATGGCAGTTCTTATATTATTGTTTCCCTCTGTTTCTCCTTCAATATGTCCTGTGAGTGTCAAATTCTCTAATCCCTCTTTCTTCATTATGCATCCCAGTAATTTCAACTCTTGGAATTGTCTGAATTTCCGAGATGAGGAGTTATTTAATTATTTACACTATTTATATTCAAACGATTGTCATCTTCTTTGTTGTTGTTATCCCAACATTTTGGCAGTTGTGCTCTCCAGCCTTTATCAGGTGTATATTGATCTGAGTTAACTTACAGGGAATTTTGAACTGAACCCTTTATGTATTCAAAAGGGGTAATCTGTTCTCGTTCCACTACCCATTTCTAGGGATATTGTCTAATTCTAATTTTTTAGTACTGCTCAATTATTGCTCACCCATTATTCCTGAGTCTTACTATACACTGCCTAACCCAGGGATTGAACTCATAATTTCTGTGTTACCAAATCCATGAATCAATGCTATCCACTAGGCTATTGTCTGAGAAAGATGGCACTCACCAACCATGTTTGATTTGTCAATCAGGTGACTTCTTTAAAATACTGACCTGAGGAGACAAAAGCAATATTCTGCATCATTGGAAGGTGCCTGAAGACCCTAACCACAAGTTGACACAATCCTTTTGAATGAAATTGGATAGATGAAACTTTTTGGAAGCCGTTGATGGTTGTGTATCTAATGGGTCGATAGAAGTTATTTGCCTTTAATAGGCAATCTATTTTTTTTTTAAGCATTTCACCCCCATCAAGGTGGGAAAGCCACCAGCACGCTGGGGGTTACAGAGAGTGAAAGTGAGGGAAAAGACTGTGTATAGAGGGGATTGAGGAAAGGATAAAAGAAGAACAGGGATCATGGCAACAGAAGATAGTGATTGACATTGTATATAAATTTTTGAACATTGTAATTATCAGGGAAGCAAGTAAGAGGAAGGGAGTTCTACTGTCAGGAAGCACAAGAAAAGAAACTGCTGGAGTAGAAGTGGCAGTTGCGTTTAACTATTTCAAGAGTAAAAGGGTGGAGCCTAGATGCCAATCTAGTAGCACACTTCATGTAGTCAGGGCATCAGGAAAGATAGCTCATCAGAACAGTTGCCATGAAAATATTTGTAGAAAAGACAGAGGGAAGACACATCATATCTATGAGAGAGTGACTGAAGTTGAAATGTCAAGTTAGGACTGATTATATTACAATCCTTCTTTGGATTTTGTTGAGAACCTTAAGATGAACAGCAGGGGCATCAGACCAGATATAGCAACAATATCCAATGGATGAATGCTAGATTAGAAGATTTGTAAGATGGACTCTGATGAGAAAAACCTTCTGGCATGACACAGTGAACTGACTTTCCTTGCAGTAGATGCAGCTGTTGATTCAATGTGGTCGTTCCACATCAGGTCATTGGAAAACGTGAAGCCAAGTAAGCGCAGTGAGACACTCTCACAGAGTCAAGCATCATCAAACACACAATAACTTGGCCACTCACTGGCCTGTATCCACACAAAAACTTACAATGTGAAATTTATAACAAAAAGAAATGTCATGCTAATTTGCAATGTGCCACAAGCAGAAATAGTGCAATATTATTAGCAATTGTGAGTTCAATCCCTGGTCTGGTAGTACAGGCTCAGTTTTTGAAGGTAGCAGGACTAGCAATAAATAAACTGTGTAAAAAAAGAACATAGACAATGGAATGAAAGCAATCTACCGGATAGATTAAATAAAAGGTTTTAAATTCCCTCAAGATTATCTTGACCAGTAGACTTCTGAAGAAAGCCAGAAGGTACAATGACTGAAATGTTATGCTATTAACAACAAAGATGAAGGCATTAGTCTGACTGTAAATAAAGTAAAAATGGTTACATCGGTCAGTTGTTTTTGTTTAGCAGCATATTGATGTTCCCAGGGTTATTTAATGCCAAAATCTAAATAATTTGTATGCAATTTTATTTTTTTGGAGATAATAATGGTTTGAGTGATACATTTCTTATTAATTAACCCATAGCTGAGGGAGAAAAAGTGGATTCATACCTTTCCCAAGGGTATTTGTGCACAAGTGAATACAATGAACCCAACTGGAATTGGAACTCAGCTCTCTGACTAACAATTTCAACGTATTATCCATTATACCAGCCACATGATACAGCACCTGATATTCCCAAGGAGTCACCCATCTAGCTACTAACCAGACTTGATGTTGCTTAACTTTGGTGATTGTGCAAGAACCAGTGTTTCAATATGATATGGCCTTCTCTCCTCCATCAATCAGAGTAGATATGTTTTCCTATTGTCCAGTTCATACTCCTCCTCAGTCTTTTGAACAGAAGTAGAGGTTTTTCTTTTGTTTCCTGTTTAAGATTGGGTTTCTGGTTCCTTCTATAGTCTGCTTCAGGTCTGTTCTCCTGATGCTTGTTCTTTCCTACACTAATATAAGTCCACACAGTAACTCTCTACCTTAAGTGGCTCATGGGCCTTGTATTGGGTGAACATTAGTAAAAAAAAAAAGATATGTATTCAATGATATATTTTTGTTAACAAGTATCTTTTCTGTCTTACTGATGAATCAGATGTATCAGCTGACAAGTGTTGTAATGTGAGTCAGGCAAGACATGTCAAAAGCAACAAAAATGAAATTGCAGAATGCGTAGGCTGGCCCAGAATGTCAAACTGCTGGTCTGAACTCTGATAACCTGAACTGGGTTAGGGTGGTAGGAACCCTGTGGGTGTGGAATTCTGACAGTGATGGATTGTCTTTAAGTTTTAATATAAGACCAAGATAGCGTGAAGACAGGCAGAACGCAGCAAGAATTAGAAGGATCAAGTCATCTCTCTGCACCCAGATTCATTTGTGATACAAGTCAGCATGGAGTGATTAGATTTTGACCAACCTGTGTCCTCTCTATCTTTCTCTTCCTCTTCCTCTTCCTGTTTCCTTGAAAGGATGCTGCAACTACTGTCTCTCATAAAATAAATTGAGTAAAAAGCAAATTGTCCATCGTTGATGCAGTCTGTTTTGTAGTGTGTGTGGGGGGGGGTCTAAAGAATTGAACCCAGAAATCAGCACGAAACTCAACAATCCTGCTGTTCAATCATGCCACAAAAGAGTGGCTCAAAAGAGTGGCTCAAAAGAGTGGCTCAAAAGTTATGGTTGAGATGCTTTACCACATCCACTCTATAGTCCTGACATCTTTTTCGTATACTTATTTGTCTTGGATTCATTTCCTTATAGATGAGATTTCCTTATAGATAAATGTGTAAACCTCTCTCTTGAGTGGTTTGTAACACATCTATTTATCATCTCTCAGTTGCATCTCTGTTTTTGGGCAGAGTGCGCTCAGAGGCTACTCTGTCAAAGGACAGAGGGGCAACCAAGAAAATTATCCTGAGAGGTGCCCAGCCCTGGGGAACAGCTGCCTGCAACTGTACTCTCTCATTGCACCAGAGAGTGGGATTGGTGCTTGCACTGAGGCCAGTGCAACCAGCAGGGGCTGCAGGCAATTTTTGTTCATGGCCTGGGTGTACGCGCTTGGGTCCCCACCTTAAAAACTGATGTTGTGTCATAACTCGTCAGAGTAAATATGTAGATGAGGTTGTTGTTTCTTGGTTTCAGTTTCTTGATACCACTTTCTTTTTAAACTTTTTATTGTTCCAGAGTGCATAGGCTAACCCAAAATGGCAAACCCTACCATACTGGTCAGAAATGTGATGACCTGATCTGTGTGGAGGTGTTTTGAATCCCATGGACATGAAATCCTGACAGTGATTTATTATCTTTGTTTAAGTTTTGATATTAGACCAAAAATACAGTTAGGCATCTGTAATACTTAAAACGTTCAAAAGCTCACCTAGCATGTAGCAATGAAATTTTGGCTAACCAGTTGACATGTGTCCCTTACTTCCCTAGAAACAATTATCACTCAATAAAACAAAGCAAGTAAAAAGAAAAGTGTCCATCATTAATGTGGACTATGATGTAGTCAGGGCTAGATTTCGGCTTTAAGAGACCCTTAGGCTAATAGAATTTGGGGTCCCTTTATTATGTATATTTACACTCTGTATCTATAGAAAATGATATATTTTTAAATGTAGATGTATAAAAAATATGTATATAAAAATGCAGCAAAATCTAAAATCAAGCAGTCACCATCGAATTTAAAAGACCCACACCAATTAAGAAGGGCCCAAATACTCTAAAATATTTCAAATTAGTTCAAAGGAGCCCCATTAAATCTGAAAATAAACAAACCACCTCTGTTCTTATATCTTCATGTCTTTTTTTTCTAGTTTTATCCTGGGTCCAAGGATAGAGGGCTCAGCAGACCATATGTAAATCAACCACTGGGGGTAGTTCAGTGGTCTTGAGGATTGAACCCAAAGATGGAATGAAATGCAACTCTAAACCAGAAAATAACATTAATTTATGATTATTTGTCATCTCAGAGCACAAGACAAATATCTTCAGAAAGAGTTTGATAAACATTCTCTCCTAGACTTTTGACCAATAATTGTCAAGTATAAAATTTATGTCCCCACCCCACAACTCTTTTGATTATATCTAATTAATTATCTAATTAGCAACATCATTCCAGCTGATAGCAGAACATATAAAAAACAACTTACGTTATCTTCATTTTTCCCTAAATTTCTTTCTTTTTTTGTTTTTTTAAAAACCTTTTCCTGGTTCTCTCTTTTGATTTTATCAGTTTTTAAGAATGTTGGATTTTACAAGTATGCTTGTTACTAATGCAGATATTGGGTGTGGTAAAAAAAAAAACAGTTTCATATAACTGCTTGTCTCCCCCATCACTTCTAAAAGTTCCACATGACTGGTCACAACATCTGAAATCTGCTATGTTATGACTCTTAACAGCTGCAGGCATCTTACACCCAAGAGACATACACGCCTATCATCCCTTTTCTTAACTATACATCTCTCTAGGCTTGCGTGCTTTCATCATTTTCTCTCTCTCTTCTTCTTCTTCTTCTAACTCCCTCCTTTCTCTCACTGGGAATAAGAGTTTCCTTCTCTCTTTCTTCTCCATTCTCCCTCCTTTTTCTCTCCTTCTTTCCCTCTCCTTTCTGTGAATAAGTGTCTGTATTTTTTCTTTCTCTCTCCTTTCTCACTTCTTTCTCTCTCTCTGTGAATAAGTGTCTCTTCTTTTTTTCTTCTTTCTTTCTCTCTTTCTTTCTTTCTTGTTTCTTTCTTTGATAATAAGTCTCTCCTTCTCGCTTCCCTTTTTCTCTCTCTTTCTATCTCCTTCTTTCTTTCCTTTTCTGTGAATAGGTGTCTTTTTTTCTTCTTTCTCTCTTTCTTTCTTTCTTGTTTCTTTCTTTGATAATAAGTCTCTCCTTCTCGCTTCCCTTTTTCTCTCTCTTTCTATCTCCTTCTTTCTTTCCTTTTCTGTGAATAGGTGTCTTTTTTTCTTCTTTCTCTCTTTCTTTCTTTCTTGTTTCTTTCTTTGATAATAAGTCTCTCCTTCTCGCTTCCCTTTTTCTCTCTCTTTCTATCTCCTTCTTTCTTTCCCTTTCTGTGAATAGGTGTCTTTTTTTCTTCTTTCTCTATTCTTTATCTTTCTGTAGATAAATATGTCCACTCCTTTTTCCATCCTTTTTGCTCTTCTTTCTCTCTTTGTGAATGTCACCTTCTTTTTATTCTCTCTCCTCCTTTCTTTCTTAGTAAATGTCTCTTTTCTTTCTTTTTTTTCTTTATTTGTCTCTCCTTCTTTCTCTCTTCTCTCTCTCTCCCTATGTATAAGTGTCTCCTTTCTTTCTTTCTTCTTTTTCTATCCTTCTTTCTCTCCCTGTTAATAAACATCTCCTTTCTTCTTTCTCTCTCCTTTTTCCTCTCTTCTTTCTATCTCTGTGAATAAATCTCAAGTTGACGATCATTTACCTTCAACTGTCCAATCTCCTCTTTTCTCAACTGTCTCTCCGTGCTCATATCATCCCTCTCTCCTCCCCCTCTATCTCTTTCACTTCTTTTTCTCTCTTCTTCTTTCTCTGCACAAGAACGTCTGAAATTATCTCTAACTCCCTTTACTACTCTTTTCTCAACTCTATCTCTCTATCATCTTATCATTCCTCTCTTCCCCTCTCTCTCTCTCCTTCTTCCTCTTCTCTCTTCTTCTTCCTCCTCTCTCTCCTTCTTATTTCCCCCTCTGTACATAAATGTCTTAATTTGATCATATCTAGTATTTCATTTCTGAGATGAGTAATTGTCAATATACTTTTAGTATTTCAAACTAGTACTTTCATCTTGGTTAATATAGAGGTTGCTATAGACATGTTCAACCAAGTACTCTCCTGATAACAGTAACACAAGTATAACCAACTTTTATATCCACTATACCACAGTTGATCTCAGATATATCTCTCTCCCTCTCACTGTTTTGTATGTTCATCTCTTTCTTTTTCCAAGTACAAATCATCTTTCCTTTTATAATATCTATAACCTACCTCGACTCTCTTCATCTTTCTCTCTTTGTTCTTTTATTATCCATTTCTTTTTTCTCTCACTCTCACATTTATATATATATATATATATATATATATATATATATATATATATAAAGTGAACATAGAAGTCAACACTTAGAGACGACAGTCTGTTTCATGCTAGATGCAATCGTCAGATGCAATCGTATATATATATATCATATATATATATATATATATATATATATATATATATATCGTATATATATATCGTATATATATCGTATATATATATATATATCGTATATATATATATATATCGTATATATATATATATATATCGTATATATATATATATCATATATATATATATATATATATATATATATATATATATATATATATATATATCATATGCAATCATATATATATATATCGTATGCATATATATATATCGTATGCATATATATATATATATCGTATGTAATCGTATATATATATATATATATATATATATATTCAGTTGTATGGATATGAGTGTAACCCTGGGTTGTATCCATACAATGCATATGCTAGCTCTATCACTGATATTGAGCGCTTTCCACTAAGTGCTACTACACATATAAAATAATATATATATATATGTACTGTCATCAACATACAGTCTGTTTCGCTGTATCACAATTCTTCAGTGTGGCGAGATGTCTGATTGCTTCAAGCCAGGATTGAAACCCAACATATTTGGCATAAGTCAGTGATTCTCCCCTTAGGCTATCATTGTACGACAGAGAGAAAGGGAAATCTTAACGTTTTCTATGCAAAATACATCAGTGGCCCAGAGAGCTCAATTCAATTCATTTGAAGAGCAATATGTTAATAGTGGTATGAGTCACCGTTTTTAAAATCACCCCCTCTTCTCAAGAGTGCTCAACCCGATTTCCCGGGAGCATATATATATATATATATATATATATATATATATATATATATATATATATATATATTGGCAGTAAGTATTCATCCAAACAAGTTTCATTAAAAAGAACAGACAAGGTATATTTACTAAATTTTTTATTATACTTTTCCAACTTTTGGATAAAATGTTGAGTATTGTGTTCTAAGTTGTGCATAAATTGTCTAAAGTTCATATTTTGTTTGAGTACTGTGATATCTATGTCATAGTTTTAACTTCATTTTTGTATCTTGGTATTCATTGGGACACTGGACATTTGAAATGGTCTAACATGGCATCATGGGTAACTTCCATTGGGAATGAGGCAGTATAAAAAGAAAGCAATTTATTTAATTTTTAAATGATATCTTATTTAATGTGGGCTGTTTATTTTGTATAATAATAACTTCTAGAGTTTTGAGTCTTTCTTTGCAAGTGGTTCTATAGAATATTTTGGTGTTGTCAACTAAAATTTGTCTTATGTTGATAGTTATATTTTGGTTGTTCATGATGTGTTGGTCGACAAGTTTTGACAGGTGACAGGTTAATCTGCATGAGAGGGTGGTGTGTGCATGCCCAATGTAAGTACTTAACATTGTTTTTTTGATTATTACTGTTGAAGATGCAATCTCCTAAAGGACAGGGTTCTTGATAATGACTGGAAAGTCAGAAGTACTTGAACAAAAATAACAAAATATGAACTTTGGAGAGTTTATCCACAACTTTGAACATAATACTTAACATCTTATCTGAAAGTTGAAAAAGTATAATAAAAAACGAAACAGACAGACCTTGTTGTTTTTTTTAATCAAACTTGTTTGGATATATATATATATATATATATATATATATATATATATATATATATATATATATATGTACACACACATATATATATATATATATATATATATATATATATACACACAGATATAGATACAGACAGTGTGGGCATCAGCACTCTGTGGTTACTGTCATTTTCATGCTTCAAACAATCATCAGACCATGTGTCATGATGCATTTACTGGATTCTATATATAAGCCACTGGGAGGATTAAGGGAAGTTTTGGGAAAAGCAGAAACCAGTCCTTTCTAGTTCTTTTGTTGAGTTGTAATGATTTGAGTTATTTAGAATTGTATCCAAAATTTGGAACAAGTGCCGATCTTGAAATTTCACATATATATATATATATGTGAAATTGGTAATAATGGAACTAATGTCTTTAATTTAATAACAAAATTAAATTTGAAGGCTTTAGCTTCCATTTTTGAAACATGGTTATCACTGTGTAGCGAAAAAAAACATATTTTAAATGAATTAATTTATAATATTAATGCTCTGTAAATTTACATTGAGCACTACATTGTGTAAAAATAAAAATAAAAATATCTATAAGAACATCGGATAATATATCTTACTGTTCTTTCTTTTTATTTATATATACATATATATATATATATATATATATATATATATATATATATATATATATATATATAAAATAGGTAATAAAAAGGTTATAATTATAAATTTACTGTTTTGTTCTTTTATAGGGGGTTATAGAAAATTTTCAAATCAAACTAAATGTTGCAGATTGTTGAGCTAAATAATATTTTCTCATCAAAATTTGAATGACGAATTCAAAGCTATGTGGATCTCATGAATGATTTTACGGGTTTTGACAAATGTTCAATGTGAATATGCTATGTGTTCAACTAGGACATGGGAATTTTCTTTTTCCCCAAATGCAAACATTATGCTTGTTGATTTTGCCATTCATATGAAATTTGGCCTCATTGCTAAAAACAAGATGCTCTTCAACTTTGTCTTCAAGTTTTTCTTGCATATCGGCACAGAATTGATTGAATTTTTGCTTGTCATGTGGTGTCAAAGTATGGATGAGTTGCCGCTAGTAGGGTGTCATTAGCAAACATTTTTTTGCGCCATGACGGAACGTCGTTGGATGAATCTAGGCTTCTAGATATGCTCTTCTTATGGACTTCCTGGGTCTTCACAAAAATGTTTCCCAAACCCGCTTGACCATCTCATCTGATACTGGTGGCTGAACACAACCACTTGCCCTGCACAGTCTTCTTTTCTGAAACTTTTGCGCCATTTTTAAATCAGCATTGCATTTGGTGCAGTTCTAGTTAATTCTATCCCAAATGCATGCTGCACAGTCTTGTTTGACTGTTTAAGAATACATTTACACACAGCATACCTTTTATTTTCAAGTGTATGACATTTCTATACACTTACTATATCTGGTCTGGAACTTGACAGTTTTCACTTTAGAGTTCAAAAACATCTACTCAGCCTAGTGGGAGATGAATTTTTTTCACCCTTTACAACCCTTTCCTACAGAGAAAACACTGAAAACGTCTTGCTATTCTATCGCTATTTCCATGGCACGTTATTTGGCAAACTATATGTTCAGACATTCACTGCCAAAACCTGTCCTGTCATATGCACTGAGGTAAATATATCATCCTCATTCCCTTCGTATTCCATTTGTAAGAAAACATTTAAACCGCTGCTCTGCAAGAACTGCTACTTTGCGGAACAGACTCCTGGCAGGATATTGCGCAATCCTCATAATCTGCACTTCTTGCTTCCTCCCCTTGTGTTCATGAGTCAACCTAATTCAGTAACCTTCTACCTTGAGTGGCTCTTGGAACTTGTATTGGGTGATCAATTAGTAAAAAAATATCAGTTTATCTCAGCTTAAACATATCTCGCCTCTGTTTCTCTAATGTTATTTTCTTGTTTTATAATGACTGGCTTTGGTCATTGGAACTGATTAACAAGATCAATTTCAATATGAAAGTTCACAGGACTTTGCATTTTTATTCCTCTGCTCTTTGATTCTGGATTTTACATATACCACTTGCATAAATCATCAAATCTAAATTGTTTGCACAATATCCAGTGTGTTGCTATTCCTGCCCAGTCATGTATATCTATCTCGGCATTTTCATATCCATCTCATTGTTTTCATGTTTATCTCAGTATTTTCATATTTATCTCAGTGTTTTAATATCTATCTATCTATCTATCTATCTATCTATCTATCTATCTATCTATCTATCTCAGTCTATTCATAACTATCTCATTCTGTTCATATCTATCTCAATCTATTTATATCTCTCTCACTTTATTCATATCTATCTATCTATCTATCTATCTATCTATCTATCTATCTATCTCATATGTATTTCACTCTCTCTCCCTATATATCTATCTTCAGACTGCATTGAATAAATAGTTGTCTAAATTATGCAAAAATTAAAATAACACTGACATCTCATTTTAACGGATATATTTGCCAAAATTACACAAAAATATCTTGAAATACTAAAGAGTAAATTTATTCAATAAAATCATCATTGGCTTCGACCATAGCATCCAGACGATTTCGGAATCTCCTCAACTCTTCTGGATAGTCTCCTTGTTTAAGTTGGTGAATGCTGCTATAATCATTGTCTTCAGTTTATCTTTGGTGTTATGAAGAGTTTTGTTGGTCTCTCACTCAACTGTGCCCCACACATAATAATCAAGGGGGGTATAATCTGGGGAGTTAGGTGGCCAGATGTAAGGGGTGATGTGGCTGCAGAAATTGTCTGACAGCCACAACTGGGTTTTCCTGTTTGTGTGGCATGGCACAGAGTCCTGTTGCCAGACATAGAGTCTTCCACAGCCACCCTCTTGACCCAGGGCAGGGCTACCTCCTCAAAGGACTTCATGTAAGCCTCTGTGTTGAGTCTCAGTCCCTCACCAACAAATTTGTGAGTTCTTTTCTTAGCAGAACGATCAGAGTGAGTTTTCTAAGCTGACAATTTATCCATTGCACCCTGTATCTATCTCAGTTTGCTCAAATCTGTCTCTCTCTATATATATCTATCTATCTATCTATTTATCTCTCTTCAAGCAGTTTCTCAGATCAATGTTTAAAAATGACTTTGAGTGAATGAAGTCTGTAAGTCTTAGAGACAACCATCCTGCTTTGAACCTCATGGAATAGTACTGCAGAATCACAAAGAATTTTACCAAATAACATTTTACCAAATATCATTTATAGCCTTTCAACAACAACAACAACTAAAATGGTTATTGTTGCAATGGAATGTCCCACACTCCCTATCGCCTATGTGGACTGACTATATCACTAGCTATATATAGTGAGCACAGGATATACTTGGGGCTTGCTTCAGGAATTACTAGCCTGCTACCCGATTCCCTCTCTTTCGTTATTGTATTCTCTTTTACAATAAACCTCTCTTTCTTTCATTTGCAGGCATGTTGCTGTTCCTTCACTTGAGTACCACCTTTGACTGTTTGTAACATCTTTAAGGATACAACAGTTATCACATATAACTTTAAGAGAAAATAATGATATAATCAAGACATTGACATTCCACACTACTTCAAAAAAAGGTTAGGAAGAAAACCCCCATGAATAGCAGAAAGAGGGGGTAATTTCCTAAAGATTTTTTTAAGAGAAAGATTTTATAAATTGCCACTTAATGTAGTACTGGCTGCTCAGTCATTCAATGCCAAATGTTTCCTTATAAGGAAATGGCTAATATTATCATTATTATCACTATTTTCCTCTATTTATACATTTTACATCTATTTATCTGCTTCAGTTTATTCATATCTATCTATCTATCTATCTATCTCAATAATGTCTGTTTGTCTGTCTATCAGTCTGTCTATCTGTCAATCTATCTATATAAGTATTTTCATATCTATCTCATTATTTTCTTATCTTTATTTATCAAAATATTTCATATTATTTTATTATTGTCCTATCTTTATATCTCATTAATTTCCTGATTATCTAACTTCTATCTATCTATCTATCTATCTATCTATCTATTATCTCAATCTCCCTCTCTTTCTCTCTCTCTCTCCCTCTCTATCTATCTATCTATCTATCTATCTATTATCTCAGTATTTTCATATCTGTATCTCTCTCTAATCTTTCTCTATTCACATCTATCTTTCTCTTTTCCGATATATCTCAGTTTTTTCATGTCTTTCTATCTACCAATCTATTTCATTTTCTCTTCCATCTGTTTTTCACAGTATTTTCCTCGCTATCTATCTATCTATCAAATCCTTCCAACTTATTATATATAAATATATCATTTATCAATGGCATTAGCAAACAAACTGCTATCACTCTTCTTTTAGCAAAGACTCCTTCAGCATATCTTTCTGCCCCATTGTTTCCTGACATATGCAGTTCTAATTCTTCCCAAATTTGATATTTCCTCTTACCATTTCACATCTGTGCCTCCCTGAAGCTATTATCAACTACAAGCTTTAAATACCTTTCAGCTTTACATATGTCATAATGAGTTGTGCATCTGGAGCCCCTGGGTGGTGTGGCATGGTTCAAAAACCAAGAAGATAGTATTCTGTAACATGATTATCACATTCATCATAAACTCCACAAAACTAATTTCACAAATACAGTAAAACACCGATTTAACAGACTAATGTAACCAATGTAGACATTTTTTTGTTACTTACTTTAATGTAAAAATAAATAAAAAAACTTTAATACAATATACATTTTTCTTTTCTTTAACAGCCATGTCCTTTCAGGAGATGTACAGGTGGTGCAATGGTTAGCATCTCGGAATGAGAAATCGACAAGCTGAGTTCAAATTCAAGTTGAGTTAGTTATATCCACTTTTGCACAAAATTCCTTTAGGAAAAGTATGAATCCATCTCTTCACTCCCCATCTATGGACAGACTGGGATCTTTTGACTTGGCTGGCAACCAGTCTAAGAGAAGGAAAAGTCTGAATTCCCAAACCGAAGTAAACAGAGATTGTTAGCATGGAAAGAATGATTATCTAAGCTAAATAAAATCCAGACAGAAAAACTAACCCTTCTTCAGAGTACAGATGTTGGTGATGGAGCCAATCACTCCCACCCACTAGATGAATTCAATTACAGGAACATCACCAAGAGACCTTCTCTATGGCAAAGCCCCAGACAAATATCATGTCCCTTCAGGGGATCATCACTCTCCACAATTCCTTTTGTTTATCATCTGAGAATTGCCAAGCATTCTTGAGAAAAACTATGGCATGGTTTCTGTTTTCTTTCTCAATGGTGTGAAATTTTCTTTTCTAAGAATTTTCCTTTTCTAAGACTGGTTGCCACCTAACAAGCAAGTCCAGTCTACTCTGCTATAAGGTTGAGTCATAAGTAATTTGAGTTTTAGGAACTAATTGTAATGACAAATGTATCACCCTAAATATCAATCATATATGGCAGTTAAGAATGAATTTGAAGTGCCTTAACATACATTAATTCTTACATAAAAGTGGTGGCTGAAATTTTTTATAACCTTTATAATAATTAGAGTTGGCTGAAACATTTTTATAATTTTTAAGATAATTAGAGTTGGCTAAAACTATTTTATAATTTTTATAATAATTAGAGTCGGCTGAAACATTTTTATAAATTTTAAGATAATTAGAGTTGGCTAAAACTATTTTATAATTTTTATAATAATTAGAGTTGGCTGAAAATTTTTTATAATTTTTAAGATAATTAGAGTTGGCTAAAACTATTTTATAATTTTTATAATAATTAGAGTTGGCTGAAACATTTTTATAATTTTTAAGATAATTAGAGTTAGCTAAAACTATTTTATAATTTTTATAATAATTAGAGTTGGCTGAAACATTTTTATAATTTTTAAGATAATTAGAGTTGGCTAAAACTATTTTATAATTTTTATAATAATTAGAGTTGGCTGAAACATTTTTATAATTTTTAAGATAATTAGAGTTGGCTAAAACTATTTTATAATTTTTATAATAATTAGAGTTGGCTGAAACATTTTTATAATTTTTAAGATAATTAGTGTTGGCTAAAACTATTTTATAATTTTTATAATACTCAGAGTCGGCTGAAACATTTTAAAATTCTTAAGATAATTAGTAGAGGGCTGAAACTTTTTTATAATTTTTAAAATAATTATTTTAATAATTTTTAGTAACAAAACACTTTTCCCCAGAATGTCTGCTCTCTAAATTAAAGAGTAGAAGTAAATTTCCTGAATATTTAATAAAAGCGGTGGTTGGGATAGAGATGTCTCAAGTGGAATTTTCTCCAAGAAGGATTTTTCTCCATAGTAGTGTTGTGATGATTGTTCCAATCATGACAACCCTTCTATTTGAAACTCAAAGGTAGGCATTTCTATTTCTTTTTCCTGGAGAAAGAGAAATTTATATGAGAGATATATTAGTTTGAATCATAAATAATTATCATTTCTCTTTATCAACTTTATTCATCAAAAAATAAAGTACAATTACATTTCATTCAATTAGAATAATATTAATTTTACACTATGAAATTGTAATTGTTGAAAGCATTATTTATGATAGCCACAACTGGGGGAGCATTCATAGTGTATTTCAGAACTTACCAACAGTACTTGGTCCAAAGGCAGAAGGTCAAGAATTTTGCTTAAAGTTTGACTACCAAAATGCAGACATGTTGGACAGAAAAGTCCAAGATGCAAGCTACAAAGTGGAGATTCCAAAATCAATTGGATGCAAAAATTTAAATATCTGGGAAATGTATTAATAGAGGATGGACAAGTGTTTTAACAGAGTGACACCAAAATCTTAAGGTACTTTGGAATGGTGAAAGAATCCTTCTAAAAGCTAAGAAAAGAAACAAGAACATTTTGTTAGAAACAAAGAAAAGAGTGTTGAACTGTATTTACATTATTCGGACTATTGTCCTCATCTTTGTCGCCATATTTGTCACAACGTTTCGGCCATTGTACGCTCCGGCCTTCTTCAGGTGGTTGGAATTTCTATTTGCATAAGTTAGGTTACTCAGTTTTCTTCAGTCCTTCTTCGATCCATTCTGTGAAAGTCAAATCTAATTATGTCTGTTTTGCATCCATTATCATTAAAACTTCCACATTTTCCATCCATGTTATTCTCAGTATCCTTCTGTAGAACCACATCTCTGTTAGCTCAAGTTTCCTCTTCATCTATGAAGAAATCGTCCAGCATTGATTGCCATAAAGGAGGATCAATATTGTAACATTCTTTCCTTTGTTTTTAAGGAAATTTTCCTGTTTCTTAATACATTGTTTAGCTTTGGGAAGCCATATTTCTCTAGTCTAATGTCTGTTTTGGATTTCAGTGTCATGTTTTCCATTATCTGCTTTAAAATGTATCCCAGATTTTCAAATGTCTGTACTATTTGTAGCTCACATCTTGAGCTGTTCGTCTTGCTAACAACCATTCTACAGTTTATGTGTTGTCTTTTCGTCTGAATTTCATTTTCTGCTTTGTCTGGCAGTCATGTTTTATTTTAGGCATACATAAAAAAAATGTTGCTTATTATAAAAGAAAACCAAAATGTAATTTGCAACATTTAGTTAATGAATAAAACACAAAGATGAAATAGAACATTCATGCAAAACAATTTCAACTCAATGATAAGGACCATTAAATCTGAAATCCATTATATAATGTTCCATTATATTGAGGCCTTACTGTATAAAAAACTAGTAGACAGATGGTATTTGATGCTATTTTTAAATACAACTTTTGGGTTAAAACACTTTATCTATCATTTTTAATTTAGATTTTCTTAGGTAAAAAAATTTAAGAGTCAGCTTACTTGTTATATCATGTCATAAATTCCATAACCTACCTAGGATGTTCTGAAGGAGCACATGTACTGCAGCTAGAACAGCAGTGGTGTTTCTAGGGCAAGTTAACTTGCTGGAGCCTATGCCTCTTGGAGTGGGTTTTTAATTCATAGTTTTTCACCACAAAGCAGTCCTGCTATTTAACCCATAGCAGGAGAAATTAACATTACACTTGAAATAATTATTTATAATCTTCTGGGAATTATGATAGGTATATTCATCTTCTATGTGCTGTGTCCTTTCAGGACGGTGGTGATCATGGCTCTCCACAATTTCCTGTTCTTTGTAGCTCTTAATAAATTTTGTTTTTTTCTTATCTCTCCTATACCTTGTTCCATCCATTTACATAAGCTCGCTAGATAGAGTATGCATTGTTTTCCTCTATCCATCTTGCTTTCAACTGGTCCTGTGAGTATCAAATTTTCCAAACCCTCTTTCCTCATTGTGCGCCCTAGAAATTTCAGTTGTCTCTTCCTGATGTTAAGTAGGAGTTTGTTTTTGTTTCCATTTTCTCTAAAACTTGGTCTTTGCTTACATGTTTGATTCATGGTATTCTCAGCATCTTCCTGTAGATCCACATTTCTGCTGCCTCAAAACTCTCTCCATCTTTGAGGAGACTGCCCAGCATTCACTGCCATATAGGAGAACTGATATTACATAATGTGTATTAGTTCAGTACTCTTTTCTTTGTTATTATGTACGATACACAAATTATGAAAAAATACTTTGTTCCTTCTTCTTATTGTCCATGCCATGTTATTTGAGGATGTAGCGATCATAGCTCTCCATACCTTCCTGTCCTTCATAGCTTTTAGTAAATTTTTTCTTTTTCTTATCACTCTTAAACCCTGTTCTAATATCTATTTAATCAAGCTCACTAGGTAGGCTATGCGTTGTAAACTAATTATTACTAAACCATTATTATCTCCAAAAGAAAAAAGTTCTTATAATCTAAAAATATTTGCTGGCTTTAAATAACCTGAGATATTTTGATAAGCTGAAGAAAATGTATCAATCAATTCAACAATTAGAATAGCCATTGACTACGCCAATGTACGACACCAACATAATAAAAATTATATGTTGAGTTTAATTTGAACACCCTTTCTTTACACTCATACAACACTAAATCTATCTTGAGTGTCTTTTGAGCCTTTTACTGGGTGTACATTAATATTTTTAAAAATATAAATAATATGACTGTTATTACTGTCAATCGTAGTAATATTATTAATAATATGATTCTTAGTACTATGATTATTTGTATTAATAGGATAGTTGCTTCCCTTTTAAAACTTGTAAAATATAATTGTCAATGCAAAAGTTCAATATTTTATTAAAGTATTTCTTCATTTGAAATGCATTAGAATTCTTCCATATATTTGTAAAATCTGGAATTCCTACAAGGCATTATCCTTAGGCTTTGAGATCATCTCAACTTTGATATCTCCTTCAACATCCATTTCATTTGCTTGAAGGGTTGTGTTATCTGCCATATGTATTTTTCATAAATCAGTTAAATGCATTGCCTCCAGGACTTGTAGATAGGTAGGTAGATAAATGGTTGAAAGAAAATTATTTGCGCACATTGTTATATTTTGATCTTTGAGGATTGGCTTTGATGGATAGATCTTAACTGTCTGCAGAATCTTACTGGTTCTTGCCACAATGGTATCTTGTTGCGAAAATCTGAGAATTCATTATCTCGCCATCGCAGAAAGTGCTGCAGGGCTGTGTACTTGCTTGCCAATGACAGGAATTAGCGGTGGGTGCGTTGGAAGATAAACAACATTGAAAGAGTTTGGAATTTTATACTGTTCTCTGTTAAAGGACCATGTCTTTCGATTAAGGTATTCACGTGGATAATGGAATATAAAGTCAATGAAGTCTTTACAATTTACTAGGACTTGTTTGTATATTGAACAAGCATAGGGATTCTTTTGAGTTCAGTAGATTCTGTATTTGCAAATCTTTAATTCTGAAGAACTTAAGTGTAAGGAACATGTACACTGGTATATTAAACATTTTTTTTTTTAACTGAAGTACTGCTTTTTAATAAAACCTCTCCCTTGAAATCTACAGGTCAAATGTATAACTAAAGAATATCAAGTGTTATGTTCTATTTTCAAGAAAAGTGTTTACATTTTAAGAAAATTTCCATACACATCTCACTTTCACTCCCTCTTTCTTTCTTCCTATTTATCTCTCTCTCGCTCTCTTTATATCTCTCCCCCCTCTCTCTCTCTCTCTCTCTATATATATATATATATATATATATATATATATATATAATATCTGGATAAAATAAATGAAACAAAATTGGGTGTTTTTTTTATGAAAGTATTTATTTCTGTGTTTTTGTATATATTTATTTATTTAATATTTCAGACCACCTAGGTATTATGCTATATATATATATATATATAAAGAGAGAGAGAAAGGTAGAAAGAGAAAATTAATACAATTAAAAGGTTTGTCACTTAGCTGATTGGTGTTACCTTCAGCATTCCGATTCCAGAGTTTCGTAGACAGACCCACCTGGAATCACTTCATTGACTCATCAATTGGCTGCTTATACTTCTCAATTTTTCTTTTTTATATGCACTTTTCATTCGTGCAAGTTTTTTTTCATAGTGTATGTTCATGTGTGTGTGTACATTCATAAATTTGTGTCCATGTGCCTGTGTACGCGCAATCGCGTACATGTAGAATGTCATAGTTATTTGTCCTTTACGTTATTTTTTCCACTTTATTACTCAATCAATATAGTTTTTTTTACATTTTCTCTCTGTGTCTCTTTTTCGTCTTTTCTTTCAATTGTAGCCATTTTGACTTCCAGGTTTTTCCAGACCATATACTATTGTTAATTCTTGAGTGTTCTAATGTTTTTGTGAGTTAAGTATATATATATATATATATATATATATATATATATATATATATATATGTATATGTATATGTATATATATATATAGGGGGAGGGGGTATTTCTTAAAATACGGGTCCGTGTTTTCTTAAAATACTCCCCTCCTTCACCTCTTTAGCCAGCTTGCCCTGATGATCCGCTTAGGAGAAACCTTGGTAGGTTTGTCTGGCTCTCTAGGTTTGACTAGGTCTGCTTTGTATTGAGCACTTTGTTAGTTAGTTGTTTACTCGTATCGAGGTTTTTTCTTTGGGCTTTGAACCTGTAAGCTGTACGATTACTTTCAACAGACGTTCATGTTCCTGGCTCTTTCTTTTTTTAAAAACTTTTTTTCCTTCGATATTGATTTGATTATTGGCAAATCAAGAAACCGAAGGTTTTTCAAGACGAGTATAGTTACCTATATATATATATATATATATATATATATATATATATATATATACTAGAATAAATCCTAAGGAGCCAGGCAAACCTACCTAGGTTTCACCTAAATGGATCTTCAGGGTAAACTGAAGATCTGTTTAGAAGTGTGAATGGAATGAGAATGAAGTTTACTCTGAAGATCCATTTAGGTGAAACCTAGATAGGTTTGCCTGGCTTCTTAGGATTTATTCTAGTTTTTGCTCTACTTAGCATAATGGGCGCTCTACGTTTTCGTCTTTCTACTCGTTTGGTTTTTTTTCTTTGAACTAAGGACTTTAAGCACTTGGCGATTTGTTTCGTCTTGTTCTGATGTTTTTAGTTCTTTCTTTTTTTATTTCCAATTTTTTCCTCAGGTACCGATTTGTCCTGACATATCTGCAAGTTGAGCTATCTGTGGTTTTCCAAATGAGTACTACTATTAATATATATATATATATATATATATATATATATATATATATATATATATATATATATATATATATATATGTGTGTGTGTGTATATATATATATATATATATATATATATATATATATATATATATACAGTGGTTGGACAAAATAATTGGAACAGGTGCAAATTCCACTCCTATATTTCAAAGACCTATTATATTAAGAACTTTAACTAAAACTTCGTAATTGCAGATTATATCTATTGTAAATATGTTTATTTATCTAATTTACTGTCATTGTCTTATTTATTTTTAGAATTTAGTAAAATTTAAGCTAAATGCGTGACCTCTCTGAGTTCAAAAAAGGGAAAATTGTTGGAGCTCGCATGGCAGGAGCCTCAATCACTAAGGTTGCTGAACTATTTGGTTTTTCAAGAGCTACCATATCATGAACTATGACGCAATTTGAGAAACAGGGCAAAACCTCTAACAACCATAGCAATTCGAGCCAGACTTGCAAACTTACTGACACGGACTGACGTGCATTGAAATGCAATGTGGCAAAAAATCATCAGACTACTGCAGCCAAAGTGACTGCTGAGTTGAATAATCATCTGAATAGTCCAGTTTCTACTAAAACTGTTCATCGTGAGCTCCATAAGGCTGGATATCATGGAAGAGCCGCCATAAGGAAAACTCTTCTCTCCACTCGCAACATTCAGAAGAGGTTGAAGTGGTGCAGAGATCACAATGCCTGATCTGCAGACCAATGGAAGCAAGTCATATTCTCAGACAAGTCTAGTTTTTCTCTTTTCCCAACTTCAGGGCGAGTTTATGTATGGAGGCAGCCCAAAGAAGCTTACAACCCTGACTGCCTTCTTCCAACAGTGAAGCATGGAGGTGGATCAGTGATAGTTTGGGCCGCCATATCATGGAAATGTTTCGGTCCAATAGTTGCCCTGCATGGTAGGATCAATAGCAAAGATTACCTGAACATTTTAGGAGATCATGTTCATCCAATGTCCAAGACTTTATTCCCTGATGGTGACTGTATCTTCCAAGACGATAATGCTCCAATACATACCGCTCGAGTGGTTAAGAATTGGTATGAAAAGCATGAAAGTGAGCTAGAAAATATGGAGTAGCCTCCCTAATCTCCAGATATCAATATTATTAAACATTTGTGGTTCATTTTGGAGTGACAAGTTAGGAGCCGCTATCCTCCACCGTTGTGTCTTAAAGAGCTGGAGTAGGTGTTAATGGAAGAATGGCTGAAAATTCCTCTGGATGAAGTCAGGAAACTGTATGATTCCATTCCTAGTTGAATTGAAGCTGTATGTGAGGCTAAAAGAGGACTAACTCTATATTAAATAAATTTTCATTGAATTTAACAAGTGTTTCAATTATTTTTTCTAACCCCTATATATATATATATATATATATATATATATATATATATATATATATATATATATATATATATATATATATAAAGCTGAACTCTCTCGCCATCATGATGAGGTTACAGCAACTCAATTCTTAGAACCAAACAGTTAACACTATGCACATATATAATTTGATTATCATGATGTAGGTTTGTGTAGAACCAGCCACAATTTTTGGTGGAGCCGAATACAGCAAACTGGTGCACATTTTGTGCCACAAGTTCCCCAAACAAATCTCAGGTTTTGAATTCAGACCTTATAGACCAGTTGCGCTTCAAGCTAGAAGAACAAGTCTGTTCTACTATTTACCCATCGCTGGTAGGGAAGAGATGGATTCATGCCTTTCCCAAGGGTATTTGCATACAATTGAATGTAACAAACTCAGCTCTCTGATTCCTCAGTCCAAATTGTATCCATTACTCCACCTTAACTCCACACACGCACACATATATATATATATATATATATATATATATATATATATATATATATATATAGAGAGAGAGAGAGAGAGAGAGAGAGAGAGAGAGAGAGAGAGAGAACAGTATATGTATGTAGTAATTTTTAAGCAATCAATGGATTCTTTATGATTATAAAAGGTTATATTAGTATCCCTTACTTTTTCTAGAGGAAATCGCCACTTCTAAATTTTAATCCACAAAACACTTTCATTGGTTACAGAATTAGTAGTGATAACCCATCATAAATACATGCAATTCAGCTCTAGAATTTTTATCGTAAACCAAAAATAACATTCCCAATTCCTACTAGAACTATGGCTACAATTTTATCTACTTAAACTTAATACTATCTCCTATCTCCATCTTTCCTCCCCTACCTCTCACTCTTAGGACGCTTGTGAGATGTGCCTAAACTTTTGATGGCTGTTTATCGGCAAAAAAAAAATCTCCACAGACCAGTCAACATTAAACACCCAATCCATTCTTCACCAAACTGCTATCAAACACGAACTTTTGTTTCACTCCGTCACTTTTTTTTCTTGCTTTATGTATATATTCTTCTCAAACAAATGGAAAAAAGGAAGTGACATTTCACATATGGCTTGCCTACAAGCAGGATTGTTCATAACCATTTTCGATTCTCACCCGTCAAAGTGCAGTTGAAATGCACTGAAACGAAGTTGCATCTTTGTAGTGAGTAAAATGGTTTTGTCTATATGATAAAATTATAATAAATATATGATTGATATTGAATTCAAATTTCTCAAGATCAGACTTGGCTGGAAAGCAAGAAGCTGGAAGAGTGTCCCAAGAAGTGCAAGGAAATTTTAGCATAGAACTTACCATCAAATCTAATCCAATTCAACTGTAAAATGATGAGACCTTGCTGTCAATCTTGTAATTCACTTAAATTCATCAAGTCTAGATATCATATAGGAAAATTCATCAGAATAATTACCATGAAAATATTTATAGAAAAGGCACAGGGAAGTTACTAAGATGCACTGGAATATTTTATTTTTTTTTACTATAGAAGTATATTTCAACTTGTTATTAGTTGTAAATTAATTTTATACTTCTATACTTACAAATAAAGATAATAGGGAAACTTTTCTTTACCAACATGTTTTGTCCCCTGAAGTACTTTTTCAAGGTAAATGTCAACATCCTTATATACACGTATAGTGAAGAAAATGGCAAATTACATTGTCAAACCAAGCGACAGCATGTTGCGTGTACCCACGATGGAAAATGTGGCAAAAAAGAAAGTTACTTGCTGAGAAAAAGGCATATATTTTGCATGATATGCTGAAGACTGAATATTCAAATTAGAAAGAAGTCAGTCGCAGGAGTCGCCATAAAAGTATTTTGATATGCTAATACTGTGCGTCCCTTTCCAGTTGTCAACACATGGAAAAAATGCTCGGTCGATAAAAGCAGTTGGTGTTCTCGAATCGGGGATAAAAGACAAAATTTGTGTATTTTAGCTACTGCGTTCGTCGGTGAGTGATTCATTTTTCTGACTGGTTACATGCATTCTGATTTGTGACAAAAGTACCTGCAAAACAAGATTTTGACATTTCTTTCTGCCCCTGATCTTCAACTTTGAACTTAAAGTGATTTGTTCTCTTCGTTGTGGAAGTAATCTGCGACAAATATTTCCTTTGCAATCCAAGAACTCTTACAAAATTTTGTGTTCAAAATATTGTTCTCGTCTTGATTGTTATAGGTTTATTAAGATGAAACATTTCAGCCAAGTACCTTTGCCCATCATTTGTTATTTTTTAACTAATACCCACCCTATACAAAGCTCAAGAGCCACTAGAGGTAGAGGGATACTGAAGGAGTTTGTTATGTGAGTGGAAAGAAAAGTAAGAAGCACAATTTATATGCGGGAAACATAATTGTTAATTCTAGACTTGCACAGTTTAAAATTATAGTGGACAGGGAAGTATCCTCTTGGGAGTCAGTTCCACAAAGTAGCAGTTCATAGAAAGAAGATGTTTTAGCTGAACATACTTTTCACTAATGGAATATGCAACAAATGAGGGTGGTTCGCAACAGTATACATAGTATGGTGAGTCTTAGCCGTGAAGGTTAATTAGAATTGGTGGAACTAAAAAAGGTAAATTTTCATTTTAACACCTGAGTGCTAAATTCACTGCTGAATAGGTCTATTTACTTCCTTTCCTTGCAGAAATTAGTACCCGCTAAAAGTTAATGCACAAACTTGTTAAAGTAGATGGGTTGATTCTATTTTTTCATTAGTTTTTTCATTGGTCCCCTTGTTCTATACAGAAAGAAACCCCTCCTCCACTAACCTTAACACCTAATCCTAAAGAAGAAGGGAACAAATTAAAAAATAAAAAAACATTAAATTAAATAATTGCCCTAATCTTTTTGGGGTTAGAGAGAACGATTAATTTTTCTTTTCATTCTTCATAAAAAAAAAATATTTTGTTATTCTTTTATTTGTCGATGTTTACATATATTTGAATGAAAGTTAACTTTCTTCTTAAATTAAATACAAAAATTTTTTTTTTAAATCGCTAAACGGAAGCGCGTACTAATTTCTACAAGGTAAGGAAGTAAATAGGCCCATTCAGCAGTGAATTTAGAGCCCGGGTGTTAAAATGAAAATTTACCCTAAAAAATGCAGCCTGTCAGAACATTTTCCATGAAAACAGCAACTGAGTAGCAAGTGGCTTGCAATGTTTTGATTGGGGAAAAGGGTTTGTAGTTTAGAAAATGATTCATCGGCCGCATAAGCGCTTTTCAACTCTAAAAGGACATAAAAAGTGAAGACTGGGTAGATCTGGCAGGAGTACTTCATTTCCAGCCTGAGCTGGCTCTTGTAAATGTAGAGGATAGTAGGAGGAATCAGTTACTGGAAACCAACCATTTTCCCAACATTTTCCCACTTGAGGTCTGGAGTGAAAAGTCCCAGTAGGAATTCAAGGCAAGGAACCTCCTTGAGAGAATACCCGTCCATTGTGATAAATGAAAATCCATGGTCTGCTCAGTGATGGAATGTTACTTGTTTAGTTTTTGAAGTATTGAATGTGGCCAGCTATCATCAGTTGTCTATTGTTTAGCTGATATGGGATATCTGTTGGTTACTGTGTTATATACTAGTCAAACAATAAGTACCTGATGATGTCAGAGGGTATTTGGCTGAAGCATTCTGCCTATAATTACATCTATATTAATCCAGGCGAGAACATTTGTTCAAAATAATTCAAGTATATTAACAATTCCTCATCTCAAAAGTGAATTATAAATTACTTCAGCTAATATTTAACTTTGAACAACATCTTTCTGCTATCTATTTAGTGTTCCTTGATAAAATCCAAAGAAGCATCAGCAATATTATTAGCTCTGATCTGGCATTTCGGCTTCTGCGAGGAAAAGAAAGTGCTGTGCTAATGAAAACCCAGATCAAACGTCATCCAGGAGAGCTTCCAATACTGAAAAATATGCAAAGACTTAGGGACTCTCAAACTCCTGAACAAGCCAAGGGTGCAATCAAGAGCTCTTAAGCTATTATATATATATATATATATATATATATATATATATATATATATATATATATATATATATATATATATATATATATTACGCGAATCATTCATACGAAAAGCAGATAATGAAGTTAATGATATAAATGGCAAGAATCACTCTCGCAAACAATTTTTAATAATAAAATACATTAACCTCGAATCCGTTAATGAATCGTATGATCCTTGTTTATAAATTCCGGTTTTATCAGGTCTTTTTTTTACTACTAGCTTTCAATCGTTTCATACGATCATCCTCAGGTAGGGAAATAGGTAAGTTTTTTACATCCAGGTAATAACAGGACATCGAAAGATAAAGTGTAATCTGAAAATAATAATATAAATTGTACCTGCACCACATAATTGATATATATATATATATATATATATATATATATATATATATATATATATATAATTGTTGATTGATCAAATTGTTTTACGGCTTATCAACCGTTTTTGTGTTATTTAATGCTGAAAGATATTTTGGATTATAAGACTAATTCTTTTTTGTAAGTAAACATTGCGTTAACAGTTTGACACTTCATGATGAGCTAAATATTCACGCGGTACTCTACTATTGCAGCCTTGTGTCAGACTAAAAAAAGTTCATAAATTGTTTCATTCTGTCCAGGTATCTCTAAAAAGCGCTGCAATCAGTAGAGTGAGACCAAACTCAGTTATGTAGATATCTAAATTGTGTGTGCGTACGTGTATTGTCGTGTGTGCGTGCATCTGTGTGTGCGTGTGTGATTTTGTATTTTCTAGCATTAAGAGCCTTGAACTCAAGTGAACTCCCTCCACCTCATCGAGTTCAGAACTTATCTGAGCAAATATATAAAAAAAATGTATAGGATGTTGAAAATGACTCACTTAACTAATCTGAGAGTTATCACCATAATCTGTATTGCAACATTCAGCTTTAATCAATTATATCTGACTATTTTTTCTCCTTTAAACTCTACTGAAATTCAGTCACATTCAAGATTCAACTTGGAATTCCTGAAATGTTGACAAAGATACAACATTAAAAAATGTATTAGATAAGTGTTGTCTCTTCCACGAGTCAATTTGGCAAAGGCGATGTATTTATAACTTACTAGCAAAGAAAAGAGTGCCGAACATTTATGCAGTATCAGTCCTCCTAAATAGTAACGAATGCTAGTCAATCTCCTCAGTGAGACTTAAACAGAAATGACGTTCTACTGAAGAATGCTGAGGATACCATGGACTGAACATGTGAGCAACGATGACGTCCTCAGGAAAGTGGAAACAAAAAAGACATTTCGACTGAGAATCAGAAGGTGACAGTTGAAATCTTCAGAACACAATGAAGAAAAAAGAGCTGGTATGTTTGACACTGACAGGACATACTGAAGGCAAAAGAGACAGAGGAAAACAGCGACATCACAGGCTTTTGCAAATGGGCATCCAATCAGGGAATGAGAAGAGAGTAAAAAAGAAAATAGTTTTAAGTACTACAAAAGACAGGACGCTGTGAAGAGCCATGAAAGCACAGGTATTGAAGAGACATTGCATATAAAAGGATTACTTTTAAAAACAATATTTTAGTCTATTTATTGGATTATCCTGAAACGAACACTTCTGAACATTTCTTTTCAACAATTTCTGACATCAACCCAGTTCTTCTTTTGCGATTTCGGTGTCAGACATTAGTTACTCAATAAAAGTTCTTGTCAGACTTTCCAACCATTTTTGGCCATCCATAGCTCTAACCAATTCTTCGTTTCTGATTCCGGTGTAATCTAGGAAGAAAATGAGTAACTACCGACACCGAGCTTCGAGTGTTACACTCTGAACGTATGAATATATGTTTTCCACCAGGTGTATAAATAGCGATGTCAGGCTACTGACTGCAGTGATTATTGAGTAACTATTGAGTGGAACTATCCAGTCGAATTAGTGTGAATTATTGTGCGTCGATGATTTGGGTTTTGATTTAGGATTTACCGGACGTTAAGCCGAGCCGCGCAACTAACAAGGTATTCATTGAAATGGCTAATTATCTTTGCTTGATGTTTATTTCTTTGTTCTTCTTAAGTGTTTATTTTCGAATGTAATTAAATACTGTTTTATCTTAACATTGAACTCTTGAGTTATATTAATTATTATTAACGGCCATCGTACGTTACAAATCATCTATAAGTGGATCAATAAAGGATTTTGCTGACCTTTCCAACCATTTCTGTCATCCATAGCTCAACCCAGTTCTTTTCTAATTATATTTTATCTATTTGCCGATGGATGGTAGTCTCTACAGGTTTACCTTTTGATGTTTACCCATAATTTGAAACCCCATAGTATAAGATGATGCACAACTTCTTGTTTACTTCTTCGAATATAGCTACTAAACCGTACCTGCATGTATTGTGTCCTTAATCTTTATGTAGTTGTTCACTGGGTACCCAGATATTTGAATTCACTGTTATGCTTTAGCTGGATCCCATTGATGTTAATGTCCAGTTTTTCTGGTCCCCTGCTGCTGGTCATGTTCTCGGTCTTACTGACACTGATCTTCGTATTTCTCGCATATTTACTGAAAACGGCAAACTAGACAGAAAAAATCGAAACCAGATGTCAGAAAGCCAACGCAGTCAATTACCAACTTGCCCCTCTTCTAAAACATACAAGCATTTCCATGAACACCAAGGCAAGCCTCATAACGCCATTTTTCCTACCATCGCTGACATACCAATGCCAGACATGGCCCCTAACAAAAACCCTTGAGAGGAAACTGATCAATGGTGAGATGGAATGCCTGAAGAAAGCAGTGAACAAGACCAGGCGAGACAAGATCAGGAATGAGGCAATAAGAGATATGGTAGGAGCAATACCAATCACACAGCACATCGAACGACAGAGGATGAAGTGGTTCGGACACCTCACTCGTATGCCTATCAACCAGCCAACCAACCCTACGAGCATACGCACTCAGCTCGAGAGCGAGAGGCAGACCAAGAAGACGCTGGGGCGACTCGGTGGCAGACACTCTCAGAGCCCACGAGATATCTCTTTTCCAGTCCACTCCGCGGACAGACGACTATGTCTTTCCGCGACGCCTAACAGCACAAGCGGAAGAAAAAACTAAAACTAAACTGTTCACTGGGTAAGATTATATTACCAGCTGACATTTAGTGCTGTCTTTAATAGTCGTTTGAATCCAGCATCCATTTTATTTTATTTTTTTTTTTGTGATTTTTTAAAAATATTGAACTACTTTACACGTATAAGAAAATTCTTTCTATTGTTGAACATCTCTGCCTCACATAATTCATTGCCACTTTGAAAAAAACAATCATCCCGCCTTTTTAATATAGCGGGGTATACTGCGACAGAACGTTGTTTCATCTCACATCTTGCATTTGCTTTTCGGAGGAACGTCACTCTTATCAACAAGGAGATACCGTCTCTAAAAATTAGATATTTCAACCATCAGTAGGAATTGCGACTAGTAATTGTATCAAGCCAAGTAGAATGCAAAGAAAAAGCACTATGGTCACTAAAAGTAACTATTCAATATACCCCATTGTTCGTCAGGTGGGATGCCAACGAGCACGTACCCCAGTGGGGAACCAATTTGGGATTGATAAACATGCGAGTGTTTCAAAACAAAAACCAAAAAAAATAACACCAATCTGTTCAAGAGTAAACAAATATAGCTTTCGGTCTTCTTCAGACGTCTTTCTATATGAATCTGCAGTTAAATTGTACTTGTAAAATAGAAAAAAAAAGTTTATTTTTTACTGCATATCAGACGTAATAATTGCGCGATATACATCAAACACCAGAATATTTATTAAGGTATTTATACCTTAATACGAGAGTTCTGCAGTGGCTATTGAGACGGAAAGTGAAAGTGACAAGCCGAGATCAAATTCAGTTGTTGTCAGTTGCGTTCACTTTCACATTAATGTTCTTAAGAAAGGTACAAATTCATCTGCCCCCACCCGCTCAGAATAGCTACGGGCCAAATAGCAGGGGTATTCGGTGGAAACAAACAAAAAGTTAGCCCTAATTCTATGTCATATCAATCCACAAATATGGCAGTGAGTGCTGGATAATTTCCTCATAGATAAAAAGAAGACTTGAGGCAACAGAGATGTGCTTCTACAGAAGGATGTTAAGAAGGCCATACACAGAGCATGTAACAGTTTTAAGGAAAATGGAAACAAAAAGTACATTTATACTTAGAATTAGAAAGATATATATATATATATATATATATATATATATATATATATATATATCTGGAACTCGTTTATGTTCTTTTGATTGGTTAATAATAATAATAATAATATATATATATATTATATTAATTGATTTAAAATATGGTTTTATCGCTACACAGTGATAACCATGTTTCGAAAATGGAAGCCAAAGCCTTTGAATTCAATTTTGTTACCAAATTATATATATATATATATATATATATATATATATATATATATATATGTACCTCTACAGATTCAATAAAAATGAGCATACCATGATGAAAAAATGCCCCCAAATTAATAAAAACCATGTTTTATCGTCAAAATCTTTATGTTATTATAAAGAAGAAAGACAAAAGGAGTTTTTATTATTAAATTATATTGCTTGATCCTTTTTCGAACGTTAGAAAATTTTAGCGTCTTTTTTATGTGAGAAACACAATGATTTTGAAATTCTGGAAAAAATCAAATAATTGTCGGATTTTAATAGAACTTATAGGACTTATTCAGAAATTAATGAAATTATTTAAAAAATATCACTTTTTAGAAAATCATGATATTACATCTGTTAACTCCTCGCACACACTTATTTAATTTTATGAAATTTCTGGAAAGTAATATTTGTACCGCTTAATGTTTATATTAGTTATACTCAGAACTCCTTGGAAAAATTAAATGATCAATAATTGTTACCGAAAATTGGCTCTGAATCGTAAAATAAAAATGTCATCAAACTAAGAAATTATTTAAGTAGAAGAGGTTTTATTTGATTTTATTAATAAGATATATTATGGACACTATTAGTTTTAAGAAAAGCTTACTACAATTCATCGAACATCAATATTTTAAAAAGGGATTTTTTTTCTTTGTGTATAAACGTACCGATTTTTGTAAATACGGACGTCCATACATTACATTATCAGAAAATAAGAGCGATAGCTATAGCATCGATAAGTAATGTATAACCAAAGTACGTAATATTCAACGAAACAATAAATTATGGAGAATATTTTCCTAAATTTTTAAGATCACTGGGTAAACAATTATATAAAAAGCCGCTCACATTATATTCCTCAAGTAATTTTTACAGATATGTCCATCGTAGAAAAAATTAAAATAAACTTAACGTCTGTCAGTCAAGCTGTCAACACCTTAAATAGATATCTACAGTTGTGTTAAAACTGCATTTCTGCGATAACCTAAAGTAATATTTGTTTCAAATCAGATGAAATAAACTAAAATCAGCTAGTATTTCTCAAATAAAGTTTCAGAAAGAATATTTTATATTTTATTTTTGAATGTTTTTCTTTTGATAAAGAGATTTACATTGTAATGACAGATGGCTAAATATGGCTCTAAATTTCGAAATAAAAACATTATTTCCAGTCAATTTAAATTAGATTTAAACGGATTGTCAGGGAAAAACTAGCCAGTTTATATATATATATATATATATATATATATATATATATATATATATATATATAATATAAACCTAAAGTGCCAGTGTGTGTGTGTGTGTGTATGTGTGTGTGTGTGTATGTGTGTGTGTGTGTGTGTGTGAAAGATATTATATTAAAATAAAAAATCAGAATGACAAGATGAAAGAACTTATTAGTGACGCGTTTCATTCCGAGAAGGAACCCCTCAGACAAATAACCACTCTGTTAATGATTATTCGTTTGCCCATATAGATATAGATATATGTTAGAAATTATCAAGTGTGCTTTGAGAAATATTTCAGACTTCAATACTTTATACGGTGATTTTCTTTGAAGTCTCTTTATGAATCTAGATAGTTCAGTTTGTTCAACGAGGAAATGCATTTTCCCATTTTTTTTCAGTACCGAAGCAATCAGAAATCTTCAAATAAAAAGTAAAACATAAAGATGAAATAAAACAAATAAAAACAGAAAAAAAACAGCTATGCTAAAAAAAAATGCATTTGTCATTCTTAAAAGTAGCAAACTTTTTTCTTTCTTTTTTTTTTTTAAATTTTTCTTTTCTCTTTTGTTGTTTACAGCATTTGTTCAACTTCTGTGAATAAATAATGGCAGAATTCCCACATGTTGTTTGAATCTACCATTTACCAACCAACCTGCCACTCACTTGCTGAAAAAGCAGGGACTTGTTCAGAGGGGGGGGGGAGAAACTGGTGAGAAAGCCCTGATGATTTCGATTTAATGAGAGTAAAATGAATGTCTTTAGAGATAGATTGTTCAAAGAAACAAAGAATGAAGTAAAGCAATCTTTGCTAGACTTACATCATAAGCAGAAGGAGATATTTGTTTTTTCTTAAAGACTTTCCATTGAAATATATGGTGTCAAGTTCAACTCATTTATTTCTGCTGGAAATAGATCCTTAGAACAGATGTAGTATATTCCCCTAATAAATCATCTTCGTTCTGGTTCTATCATAAATAACTTCCAAAGCCTTTTTCTAGGATAAATTAATTCAACTTGCATGGTACCTGTAAAAAGAATGACGGAATTATTTACATATGAATCAGAACTCCTGTTTCGGTTCTCTGCCATCAGGTCAGGATCAAAGTATCACATCAAGGGACCTAGGCCTAAGATTAGCGTAATATCTCTGCAATCGGCTTATTGGCTAGGTTATTTAATGAGGAATCGGATAGTCGAGTTCGAATTCCAGTCAAATCCATTACATTCACTTACCGCACAGAACCGCGATACCCCAGTTCGATCTGTGAAAAGGTTTTGCATACAAGAAACGCGATACCTAAGGTTTAAAATGAATTTTTAAAAAATGAAAAATCTTTCCTGAAGCTTTCATTTTAGTTTTAATTTCAAGCTAATAGATTAAATTGAATATTTCCAATAAGCAAAATACTTATTTTTTCAAAACTAATTTAAATTGACTGGAAAGATGTTTTTATTTCGAAATTTAGAGCCATATTTAGCCATCTGTCATTACAATGTAAATCTCTTTATCAAAAGAAAAACATTCAAAAATAAAATATAAAATATTCTTTCTGAAACTTTATTTGAGAAATACTAGCTGATTTTAGTTTATTTCATCTGATTTGAAACAAATATTACTTTAGGTTATCGCAGAAATGCAGTTTTAACACAACTGTAGATATCTATTTAAGGTGTTGACAGCTTGACTGACAAACGTAAGTTTATTTTAATTTTTTCTACGATGGACATATCTGTAAAAATTACTTGAGGAATATAATGTGAGCGGCTTTTTATATATAATCGAGGGAGTTGCGGTCTGGGGAGTTAGGTGGCCATATGTAAGGAGTGATGTGGTCGCAGAAACTGTCTGACAGTCATGACTGAATCCTCCTGTTTGTGTGGCATTAGACTCATTCAACTCTTTCCGAATCCCCTGCACTGTCTTCAGATTGACACACAAACACTCTGAAATATTTGTATTGGATCTTCCGGCACGAATGCCAAGCATTACAGCGTGCTTTTCCAAATTTCTTGCGGAGTGAATTGCCTGATGGTGCTCTTTTTCTCACAGACGTTGCCCAACTTATCCTACTATACTGTACAGTCGACAAAATTAAAAACAAACTACGCACATGCGCGAAATTAAAAAATATAAAATGGCGACAATTTACCCATCGCACCCTGTATTTAGCAGATGCACCTGTTTTAGTAGACATCTCTTTAAATAATAAGTGATCTAAAAAGCTAGTTTGAAGGCATTTTTTCGTGTATTTAAAATTAATGTGGGGTCGACTTAAGCTATAAAGTTATCTCCTGTCGAGTCCGTTACATTCACTTGCACACAAATACACCCGTCCTGGGTATGACGATAAACTACATCCGCGTCCTGGGTAAGACGATAAACTACATCCGCGTCCTGGGTATGACGATAAACTACATCCGCGTCCTGGGTAAGACGACGTCCAACAACAAGGCCTATGATCGAGAGGTTTTGAGAAGCGTAGAACCATGTCTTGCTGATGTTCCCAGGTCCACCCTGACTCGGGGCGGTAGCATCTGTTAGGATCCCACCTATGGGCAAATAGTTAACCCCCAAACTGGGGTCAAAACGCTATGAAGGTGTAAAAATAAGTTTCAATACCAGCAATACATTTTTAAAGAAAATAAATATTATCAGCAATACATTTTTGGAAAAATTATTACCAGCAATAAAAATCTTGTTGGCAATAAATAACCCATTGAGGTTGATATGCCGTAAAACAAACCAAACCAAACCAAATAAATACAATTGGGGAAGGTATGAATCAATCTCCCCCCGCATCTACAGGTTAAATAGTAAGATTTGTATCTGGATAAATCATTGTTATTCTATAAAAAAAATATCGTTCATGCAATATTCTCTTGCTAAAAAATAATTATTCTTCAATCCACAACATGCTTCAGCTTTAAGTAACCCACAAAGGGTTGATAAGTCGTAAAATACAACAATTCACTTAATGAATCCACTATCCTTTATCTTTCTATGCGCCGAGTCCCTTGAGAATTTGTGGGATCGTAGCTCTCCAGAATGCCCTATCTTTTGTAGCTCTTAGCAAAATTTATCTTTTTACTGACCATCCCAAAGCAATGTACTGCCAGGTATTTACACAAGATCGTTGGATATTTTACTCAGTGTGTCCTTCCGTCCCCACTTACCTTAGGAAAGAAAGCTTGGAAAATTTGATATCCACAAGATATATCTGTGAATATCGTGTGAAAATCAAATTTTCCAAGCTCTCTTTCCTCATTATGTGTCCCTGAAATTTCAACCGCGATTCCAAGTATAAGTGTGTTTTTTGTTTCCATTACTTAAAACTCACTCGTTGCCTTACGTATTCTGCTATGTGTAATAAATGCGCCCTTCTTTTAAAATTATTATCACTTCTCTTTCAGCTCTTGATAATTATTGTACTTTTTGTATATTTGTATTTATTATTATAAGTTTTAGTTTTTTTATTACCATTATTATTATTATTATTATTAAACAAAATGGTTGACGGAACTCTTGCATTATTTTTCAGCACTTAAGGAAAGAGCGCGATTTTTTTAAAAAAGAAAAGAAAAAACATAGTGTTTGACAATGTTTTACAATATTTCGACAGTATGTCTGTCTTCAAGTTATATTTAAAAATATTTTCAGGCTTAAAGATATATACATCTATAAAAATGTATAGGTCTCTGTACAAACGTTGTTCGTCTTGTCATTATGGCTGTCATGGCAATGAAAGTAATTAAATACCAAAATTTAATTTTTCTTGGGAGCTTTGAAGTAATAAAAATATGATATATGTTATTCTACTTTCACAACAGAATACATGGTAGATTATGCTCAGCTTTTGTGCATATCCATGTTTGTGTGGACATAATTACTAGAGGTGGTGCTATGTGTGTTTTATGTTGTAGTTTTGTTGAAGTTATATTTTGGAATACAGTTTGATTTAAGAAATTATGGGATATTATATGGGTTTATGTCATGAAACAGTTCTTTCATATTGGTTGTTTGATTTTGTCCAGCGGCATATCAACATCTATGGGGGATTTAATGCAGAAATCTAAATATTTTGAACACAACTGTATGCCTTCATCCACAGATAAAATGTATTGTTAGTCATTTTCCTATAAAATGTACCGTTGGTAATTTACTATAAATAGGTATTGTTGGTAATGTATTGCTATTTTTATGTATTGGTATTTTTACTATTAAATGTATTTTTATATTTTCATGGTGTTTTGTTTTGTTTGAGGGTTCACTATTTGCCCAAAGTTGGGACCCTAACAGGTGCTACCACCCCGGATCAGGGTGGACTTGGGAACAACAGCAATTAAGAGGTGGTTCGACGCCCCTCAAAACCCCCAATCTCCAGATTAAGAGGTCTTGCTGCTGGATGTTGCTAATTATCATACAGTGTGAACGAAACGTTCTATTAGCCAAAAGATTAGATAAAAAAAACCTTGTTCTTTTCATATGAATAATGAACCTAATGAAGTTCGAAGAATAGATTGGACGAATTATTATTTATGTATACTAGTTCCAGAACCTTGTAATAAAATCGAAGCATAAAAGTATTGAGCTGTTGCCTTTTTTGTACTTTTCCAAATTTTTTTACCATTAACTACTTTATCGTATATTCATCTGGCAAACATGCAACCAAGCGACACCAATTTATCTCCAAATTTATATACAACCTATATTTGACCTAAATGTAAGAGAGGTCCTAGCAAATATTTACAATGTCCTTCTGTTGTATACTGACTGGTGCCAAAGTCCTCAGGCTCTAAAAAGTTTTTTTTGCCTTCAAACCAGCTTTGGAACTTCAGGGTCAACTTTATGCATAGCTCTGAACCTAAGATGTGCAACATCAGGGATTTCAGTTTTTGAATTTTAAACAAGAACAATTCTGCATTCGCTTTGAGAGAATGGTCAAGGGAGCCAATTGTCTATAGAAGACGGGTGCTACATTGAAAATTCCACTGAAAGTATTGAATATAAATAAATTGTTTGGCATTGGAGTTTTTATACTTTGACATTTTTCTGTTAGCTTTTGGGAAAATAAACTAGAAAAAGTTTTATTTCTTAATCATTGCCAAACAATTCGAAGAAACTCATTTTAAATAGGGAAGTTCTGAACGGTATGCAGTCTTTTCATATGCTATAGTTTCTACCACGCCGTTGATATAATATAGATGCTTCAATATGAGGAAAAATACTCATAGAAAAGTTTCTGATTAAAATGGTTACTAATTAATTTGAAAAAGAAACGAGTATACAGCAGTCTAAATGAAACACATAAAAGATATGTTTCTTACGATTTTATATGCACTTAAATATGCATTAAGTATTAAAATTGGTTGGGTAATTAAGTGACAAATTGGAAAAAATTCTATGTAACGCGTTTCGGCCTCTAAAAAGACATCATCGGACTAAAATGCCTCTTTAAGTAAAGGAGAAAGTAATTTATTAAGGTGTACATTTTCAAAAATTATTATCATTATTATTATTAAAATCCAAAGTATATTTCGGCTTCAAATAATCCACGAAGGGGTGTTAAGCCATAAAAAAGTTAAATTTATTAATTCTTCAGACTGAATTAAATAAAATGAATAAATAAAGTGAAAATATATATATATATATATACAATTTATATTCTAATGTATATATACAGTTTGCAAACTAAAGTAATCCACAGAATAAAAAAGGTAATTTTTGAATTTATTTATTGCGTTTATTACTCAATGGATTATTGTCATTCTAAACATTTAGAAATAAATTACAAATGTTAAAAATGATGCAAACGTGGCACTAAAGCTGGTCAACGCAAAGGTATTACACATGTAGAATGTATGAAATGGTAGAACTTTTCATTTAGTGACCACTAAAGTAATGTATCATCATGATAAAGAAGAAAGGATATCAGGTGATTTGAAATTGCAATGAAGATTTTTATCGACTATCGCCTCCTGGTGGAAAAACATTCTATACGTTTAAGAATTTCGTGAAACAATTTAAAGCATTCTGTATCTCTCCTCAAATGTAATTCATATACAACCACTTCTCACTTGAACGACTAAACGACCAGATATAAAATCTCATCAAATAAAGAAATAAAAATCCAATCAACCTGTATTGGACGTTGTACGAAAATTGTTATCGTAATTGTTTTCTCTTTCTTAAAAATGAATCAAAATAAATGAACAAATAAAGTGAAAAAATATATAAAATTTAGATTCTACTATGTATAGAGTCTGCAAACTGAAGCAATGCACAGAATACAGAGCTAATATTTGAATTTGTTTATTATCTTTACTGTTCAGTAAACTATTGTACTGCATAAATATTTATAAATAAAATGTTACAATTAGTGCAAAAAGTGGCATTAAACTATCTGAAGCTGACTGACACAAACCTATTGCATGGATATCATGCTTTAAATAGCAGTCACTTACAAGTCACTAAGTGACCAGCTCATTTATCAATCAGCTTATTGGAAGGGAACCTGCTCAGTGACGAGTGGCTCTAAGTGTAAATAATTCTTTATGTCAATAAATAAAGGGATTTCTCAGATTTAATGTGTATTTAATTCTAAAAAGGATGTGTGGGTGGTGCAATGGTTAGTGACTCGGATAGAGAAATCATTGAAGCGAGTTCAAATTCCGCCCGAGTTGATTCTTAAATAATCTGGATTTGCATTCTCGTGGTGACGAAGAAGAAAACCAAGTCTTACGTCGAAAATGTATTCGTGTCCCCTGTATGAAAACTGAAGTAATGTACAAAATGTAGAGCTGGTTTGTTTATTACGTTTACTGTTCAATACACTAGTGTTCTTTATAAACCTTCAAAAATAAATGAGAAGTTATACATATGAGGCAAGAGTGGCATTAAAGTTTCTAAAGCTGACTGGCGCAAACCCACCACACGGATAGCATGCCTGAAAAAGTGATTAGGTACTACTTCTCACTTAGCCTATCAATTCGTTAGGTAACCATATCGTTGGAACGCAACCCGGTCATTAAGTGAGAAATAGTTAAGTACTTATTTATTTATTTTTTTTAATCATTTCACCCCAAGCAAAGGCAATACAGCCACAAAGACACAAGGGATTACTGAGTGTGAGAGAATATGCTTCTATACCTGGTTAAGGCAGTGGCGAACTTGGAAAGGGGAATTAACAGGAGCTAGCTGATAACTGACATTCATTAGACATGGCACGTGAAACTAGAACAGTCTACCCCAGTGAGAGAAATAAATGCTTCACTTTGACATTCCAACCACCTGATGAAGGCCGGAGCGTACAACGGCGGAAACGTTGTAATAAATATGGCAACAAAGATGAGGACAACAGTCCGAATAATGTAATTAGTGAATTCTTAGTATTACAGAAGTCGGATTCTCTTTTGTAGAAATAGTACTTAGATAAACAAGAGAGGTGTTTAAATATTGGTTTTGTAATGAGCATTCGTATTGGCTAATACTATGAGGATAATAGTCCGAATAATGTAAATAGTGTATATAATACCTCATCTCAGAAATATATAGAAATACTATTTTAAGTTTATATTTTTCTACCACTAATCTCCAGCCCTTTATTTGTTTGTAAGAAAAGGACTGAAATGATTACACCTTGTTTATTCTAGTAGTAAACACACAGAAATGTTAATTTAGTCATATTTAGCAAAGAGTGAATGCTTCAGGAATTAGCAGAATTAGAATAAAAATAGAGTAATGGATGAAGATCAAAAGAAATACATTATTAAGGAGGGAGAAAAAGAACAGTGATTAAGAAGACGGAAGATAACGATTGACATTGCATTTAAATTGATAAGAAAGTAAGAAACCGGAAGAGAGCACGACAAGCGAGTGGTGCGAGAGAGAAAACTGTATAGAACTTCCGGTTGCATATAGCAATACTAAAATGAGAAGACCTCACAATCTAGTACTGCCCTTAAATTCATAAAGTCTCGAGGCGAAAGAGAAAAGCTAATTGGAGCAGTTACCGAGAAAATATTTCCAGCGGTGGGAAAGGGACTGAAATGCCAGGTCAGGTTTAATAACATTGTAAATTATTCTTTGGATTTTATTTAGAATCTTTAAATACATAGCAGAAGCACCAGACCAAATGTGATAGCAATAGGCTTGGACGTATGGTAGACTTATAAATATGTAAGATAGATTCTGTCGAGAAAGAATTGTCTAGCACAACACAGTGAACCAACTTTCCTAGCAGCAGACCTAGCAATTGATTCCATATAATCTTTTCACTTGATGTCAGCGAAAAATGTTCGTCCGAGAAGGCGCAATGTATCTTTACCCTGGAGATTAGCATCAGTCGTGATAATGGTAGGCAAAAAAAAAAAGAAGTTCTCTCATACGATTAAGAGATAACAGTTTTGTTTTGTCGGCGTTAAAATTAAAAATACATTTTTAACAATGAACAAGAACATGTATGGGAAATGCACTGATATCCGAATCATTCACAGTAAATTTACGTCCAGGTTCTTACAACATTTTACCTTCCTTAACAAATCGTTTTCTTGGGCTTTTTTTTTGTCAAAATGTGTGATAAAAATGACATCGGTAAAAATAACATCGGTAAAAATAAAAAAATCAAGTGTTGAGAAACCGAATGAGATCGAATGAGCTGTGAGTCTTGATATGTCGGACGTTAGAAATTTTAAAAACGAATATGTTAAAAATTTCAAATTTAGTGTCCCTAAATCTTCAGCGCTTCCTTGGTGCGTAGTTATAATTGATGTTTACGATTATATACCCACCACCGACATATATATATATATATATATATATATATATATATATATATATATATATGTGTGTGTGTGTGTGTGTGTGTGTGTGTGTGTGTGTGTGTGTAACTCTATCAATAAGAACATTACTTTAATCCAATGAAGTCTTTTAGATCTTTTTAAAAGATATTTTTATGTAGATCTTTTTAAAAGATATTTTTATGTTTATAAAAATGTCTTAAAATAATTGTCGGATTTATTTTATATATATATATATATATATATATATATATATATATATATATATATATATATATATATAGTAGTATATATATATATACTACTACTACATATATATATATATATATATACATAATAAATCTATAAAATAAAGACTTAATAAATATGAATAAATAATATATATATATATACTACTGTATATATATATATATAGAGAGAGAGAGAGTTATATATAGAGAGTTATATATATATATATATATATATACTCCTACCTATATATATACTATATATATATATATATATATATATATATATAAATAAAATAAATCTATAAAATAAATACTTAATAAATAATAAACATAAATAAATAATATATATATATACTATATATATATATATATATAGAGAGAGAGTTATATATATATATATATATATATATATATATATAAATAGCGGTGGTGGGTATATATATATATATATATATATATATATATATATATATATATATATAGTATATTTTTATATATATACATATATATAACTCTATCAATAAGAACGTTACTTTAAGGGTACGAAACGCTTTAAGTAGATTTTTTTTTCTATTTTGTCATTTAATTATTTTACATTGTTCTAATATACAGGGTAATTGAAAAGTAACCCCCTATTTTATGTATGATGGACCCTCCCGTTTAACTATAATTTTTACAAGACGGGAGAATCCATTACACATGAAATAAGAAGTTATTTTTCAATCGCCCTGTATAGAAGTTTACATATCTTATTTATTACTGTAAACATTATATTTAATGGGTGAAAAATTGAAATTAATAACAACCGCCCTACATCGAGAACCTGTTTTTCACCTCAAGCAAGGCAATAAAATCTATTGAGGATGCAAGTTGTTACTGAGAGGGAAATAAACAGACGGGACAATAAAAGAACAAGAATTAAGAGGACAGAAGATGATTGACATTGCATTTAAATTTTAGAAGCTGATATTTGACAGAAAAATAAGGAGAGGGTTCCACAATCGGGAGGAAACTATTATCACACGACTTGCAGTTACCTCTGACAATTTAAACAGTGAAATAATGAGACCTATCTGCCAATCTAGTATTGATTTTAAATTCGTAAAATCGATATACCAAACAGTAAATGTGACACAAAGCCAAAATGGGGAATGGGGCAAAGGGTACTCTTCTTCTGCCTTAACATTAAACTTAGCTAGCGACGATCACTGACCCAAACATTCCACAATATCCCTTACACCAAAACGAGGTATTTTTACTTACTATTCTTACAACATCCACCATAATGCCTCATTGTCTCTATGAAAATGATAACTAGTCCCCATATGTACAATTCAAAGAGGAATGTTCATCAGAACAATTACCGTGAAAATATTTATAGAAAAGGCACAGAGAAGCTACGATAGGCCAGTGAGGAAGTGGCTGAAGCTGATTTACCAGGTCAGAACCGATAATGTTGCCGGTTCTTTTTGTCAAGGACCCCTAGATATAAAACAGAAGCACCAGGCCAGATGTAGTAGCAATATTCGATGCATCGAACAATGTTTCACTTATAAATGTGGAAGATATATTTTGCCAAGCTGTGAACTTGCTGTGTTAATATATAGAGTATTGGAAAGGTTCTCACATGAGACCTAAAAAACATGTCTACCATTACCCCAGTAAATATGGATTGTTTACGGGCAGTCCTTGTTGATGAATTTTCATTTTTTTTTTCTAAATTTTCTGCTGTTTACTGGTGAATGGTCACCCTAAACAGACTCTCGAACAGATTTGAAACACCATTAAAAATATATATATATATGTTTAACCGAAATGTTTGTCAAAAGCCCCACAAAGCATTAAGTGGCACGGTAGTAGATTTTGCTAAACTTTAATCAAAATTTAATGAAAAGACAGTACTGTAAATTATTTGTTACTGTAAAGATTTCAGAGACATTCCAACACATTAAAAAAACTTCGTCGGATATCCTCTCTAAACTAGATCCTCTCAAAGCATGTGAACTTGATGGTATCCCTGCAATCGTCGTTCAGAATTTTGCTCCTGAACTAGCTACTGTTTTCAAAAAACTATACAATAAGTGCCTTGCTGCTTATTGCTTGTCAGAAATTCTCTTTTGTTGTATCCGTCTTTAAGAATTTAGACTAACCATCTAATCCTTCTGACTATAGTCCTTGATCCCCAAAGTTAAGTAACATCGAGCCTGGTCAGTACCTATATGGGTGACTGCTTGGAGATAGTAGGTACTGTCAGCTTGGATTTGCGGGTAGTTTAATGGATAATGGTTCGGAATTGTTAATCAAAGAGCCGAGTTCTAATTCATGTTGGGTTCGTAATATTCACATATGCGCAAACACCCTTATGAATTCATACTTTCTCTCTTCCCCTCCTTGATTAGTAAGACTTGTAAAAACAAATTTTTACAATGCAAAACTTTTGTCTGTCTTTGAATAATCCGCAAAGGGTTGATAAGCCGTAGAAAACGAATCAGTCATTAAGTAAGACCAGCGTATCTGTGCTCTGCATAAGACCTTTAGCTAAGATCATTCTTGTATGTGTTAGAAACAATCTTTTAGTACCAGTAGTTTATGTAGCCTTTGGAATCACTTGTAAGATTTCGTAAACAAATGCATTAGAATTTTCAGAGACACAATAGTAATGGTCAGATTAGTTTCGCAAACCATTACCCAAGTTAAGGCATCTCATAGAATCATATTTCAGATTGTGTTACCTTAAAATATATTGCAAATTATTTTAAATATAAAGATCCCTGAATAAAGAAATACAGGTTGAGAAAATGAAGCCACATGAAAGATTAACTCAATAGGCTAGATTATTAATGAACGTTAACTGCATGTGAATTTTCATTGAACAGTACAATCACAATATGCTCGGGAATCCCGAGTGCTATAAGTTTAAAAAAGTATATTTCTTCTTCTTCTTCTTCTTCTTCTTCTTCTTCTTCTTCTTCTTCTTCTTCTTCTTCTTCTTCTTTGTGCCGTATCAGGACATAAGCAATTATGACTCTCTTCAATTTCCTGTCTTTTGTAGCTCCTCTTCATCTTTAAGGATATTGTCCAGAATTCACTGCCATATAAGGCGACAGATATCACATAACAGTTCAGTACTCTTTTCTTTGTTTCTGACGAAATTTTTCTGTTTCTTATTACTCTGCTTAGCTTTTGGGTTGCATCTTTCGCTATCCCAATGCACTTTCAGTTTGTAGTGTCATACTTTTGGTCGTCTGCTAAAATACTTCCCAGATATTTAAATTGTTGTAGCTGTTTGATTTTGGTACCTCCAATTTGTAATTTGCATCTTAGAGTGTTCCTTTTGTTGACAACCATGGATTGCGACTTCTTCCAATTTATATTTATTCTGTTCTGCTCGCTTTCATTCAATACCTTCTGTAGAGGTCGTGTATTTCCTTTCTGTATCTGCTGTCGACACTGTGCTATCTGTATATCTTATATTGTTAGCGAACTATAAAAGAAAGAACAAGCAAAGTGAGACAGAGAGAGAGAAGTATAAGAATATTAAAACAAAAAGAAGTATTATCGAAATATAAATGGAAGAAAAAAACAGAGAGAGAGAGAGAGAGAGAGATTTGCGAAGTATAAATGAAAGAAAAACATATATATATATATATATATATATATATATATATATATATATATATATATATATATTTAGAGATGAAGATAGAGAGAGTTTAGTGATGTATAGATGAAGAAAAAAGGTGAGAGAGAATAAGAGAAATATAGAGAGAGGGATTTAGCAAATGATAGAGGAATAAAGAAAAATGAGCGAGTGGGGGATTTTAGCGAAAGAGAAAACAGAGAGAAGCAAAGTTTAAGAAATTATAGATGTAGGAAAATCAGAGATAGAAAGAGTTTAGTAAAGTATATAGGAAAGAAAAGAAAGAGGTAAGGAATTTAGAAAAGTATAGACGAATAAAAAACAGGGACATTTTACCACAGTATGGATGAAAGAAAAAACGAATACAGTAAGCATGGGCAAAAGAAAAGAAAGAAGGAAACAAGAAAAAGCAAGAAAATACGGATGAATGAAAAGTGAAAACGGAACGAAAGAGATTGAAAAATTAACGAGTGTTCAAGTCCAGCCATATGGCAGAATCTCAATTGTTGAGTTTCTAGGCAGACAGGTAATCCCCACTTGGAAGTCTGTCAGAGTGCTAACTTCCTCAAACAATTTTTTTCTTTGATCTGATGGATAATAACAAGAAGACAATAGAAGAAAGAAAGAAAGAAAGAAAGAAAAGAGTTAGAATGTAAAAAAAGAGAGGGGGTAAGAAAATAAAGAAAACAAAGAAGAGAAGGACGAACAGAGCAAGACGAGAAAAAAAGGGGAAACAAGACTGCCAAGGAGAAAGGAATGAAGGAATAAAGATAGAAATGTAGGAGGAAGAGAAAGAGAGGAAAGAAGAAGCAAGGAAGGAAGAGAGGAAGAAAGGAAGGAAGGAAAAGAAAAAGACAGGAATGAAGAGAGGTAGTAAGGGAGGAAACAGTGCTAAAGGAAAGAGAAAGTGGAAGAGAAGGAATCATAGGAGGGAGAAAGGAAATTAAATGATGAGGGAGGAAGAAAGGGGGAAATGAAAGAAGGAAGGAAGAGCGAGAGAGAAAAAAGTAAGGAAGAAAAGAAAAGCAAAAAAGAAAAGAAGGAAAGATAATGTGGAAGAGACACGAAAGGGAAGAAAGAAGAGGAGAATAAGGGGAGGAAAGGAGGGAGAAAATAAAGAAAATGATGAGGGAAGTATAGAGGGAGGAGAAGAAGTCAGGGTGGAAGGAGAGAAGAAAGGAAGAGCAAAGAGGGGGGTAAGGGAGAAAAGAATGGGAAAAAGAAAAGAGCGATAGAGAAAGTAGAAGCCATACGGAAGGGAAGAAAGAGAAGGCGGAAGAAAGGGGCGGAAGAAGGGAAGGAAAAGAGGGAGAAAATAAAGGAAAAGATAAGGAAAGTATAGAGGGAGGGGAAGAAGACAGGATGAAAGGAAAGAAGAAAGGAAGAGCAAGAGAGGAGAAGTAAAGGAAAAAAGAATGGAAAAAAGAAAAGAAGGAAAGTGAATGTGGAAGAGACGCGAAAGAGAGAAAAGGAAGGAGAAGAAGGGGAGGAAAAAAGGGAGAAAATAAAGGATGAGGAAAGTATAGAGGGAGGGGAAGAAATCAGGTGAAAGGAGAGAAGAAAGGAAGAGGGGGGAGTAAGGGAGAAAAGAATGGCAAAAAAGTAAAGAAGGAAACAGAAGGTAGAAGAGGGGAAGGAAGAGAATAAGAAAGAGGATGGAATGCAAATGAAATTAGGTAGGAAGGCATTAAAGGAAGGAAGAAAAACGGAAGGGAATTAAAAAAAAAATGATCTTTCAGTGAAAATTTTGAAAATGTGTTTATTCTTATTCCCGGGGGAATATAACTTAAAAGATTGACAACAGATTTTGAATTAAGACACGTTAAAAAATTGAAATCTGATATAAATAAGTAAAGAGACTGACAAGATATGTGTGTGTACATAAGCGCAAATAATTGTTTCAATTTGGGTGTATGCGTTTTGTGCGAATGTATGAGTATTTCAGATCGAATTTGTGTATATATACATGTAAGTAACTCTGAAGAATAGTTTACATTGATTCAAAAGTTTCCATCATATTTGACTCAAAGTCTTTTATTCATATAAATTCATAGCATCATTATTCAGTCATCAAACTATTTCCCTCATTTTCTATGACCTCATGCCACCTTTCAACTTAATTGTGTTTTCAATCATATGAGGTTGATTCAAAAGTTTCCATCAGTTTTAAGCAAAATCTTTTATTCATATAGATTCATAGCATCATTATTCAGTCATCATATTTCCCTCATTTTCTATGACCTTATGCCACCTTTTAACTTCCCTTATTTATGCTTCCTGTCAACATTAATAGTGAATAGATAAATAAAAAGTTCAATGAATTATCTCCCAACTCGGAGTTTATAAATATGTCATCTCATGACATCATCATTGTTCGGATATGTGCACTGGATAATTTTACCGTCATAGGAAGGAATTTGTCGAAAAATCTAAAGCAAATAAATCTAGTCAATATATGATAGTTAACTCTGTATGGTAATAAAGTTTTTATTCTAGAATAAATTTAATATTTCGTTCACGTCAAAAATGAATGTTTCCTTATGTAATATATATATATATATATATATATATATATATATATATATATATATATATATATATACATATATATATATATATATATATATATTTATATATATATATATATATATATATATATATATTTTAAACATGTTGTATTAAACGCCAAAGACAACTTAGTCCTGCTGATTTTCTTTTGTATTTTCTCATATTTTCGAATGAGACTTTTTATTTCAAAATTATATTGGTATATATATTTTCCAAAGACAACCGAGTACTTTCGAACGTCATCTACCTATATAACTATATAACTATATAACTATATATATATATATATATATATATATATATATATATATATATATATATAGGTAGTCGAACTGTTGGTATATAATCCGGGTGGATCCTAGTAATATTAATTATTAAAAATGATCCACAGCGAGCTCGATGTGTTTATTTCAACAGAGCATATGTATTTTTTACAGCAAAGACCCCCAAATTATCTCAACATCAGAATAGAGTATTTCAAACTGTTCCTCAATGGCTTTCGTCAGCCTCCAATTTGTGAACTGTGCATTGAGCACTTTTGGAATATAACCGTTTCCTAGACAAGGTATACTTTCTTGGTCGTAAAAATAATTTTATTGTATATATATATATATATATATATATATATATATGAAGAAATATAGTCTTAAAGTGTTCTATATTTATGGGATAAAGTGCTCAATATCAGAGATAGAGCGTGTGTAAATATAAAAGTGAACAAGAAGTCCACACTTAGAGGCGACAGTCTGTTTCATGCTAGATGCAATGGTGGCCCGACGATTGCATCTAGCATGAAACAGACTGTCGCCTCTACGTGTTGACTTCTATGTTCACTTTTATATATATATATATATATATATATATATATATATATATATATATATATATATATATATATATATAAAGAAAGAACACTAAGATATATAATCCTGTGTTCTTATAGATATTTTTATTTTTACACAATAGTGTTCAATGTAAATTTACAAAGAATTAATATTATAAATTAACTGACTTAAAATATGTTTTTCGCTACACAGTAATAACCATGTTTCCATTTTTGAAACATGGTTATTACTGTGTAGCGAAAAAACATATTTTAAATCAGTTAATATATATATATATATATATATATATATATATATATATATATATATATATATTAATAAATTTGATTTCTATTCCTACTTATCAGTAGATTTGCATCCCCGAGATAGGTTGTTTGTATTTTTCCTTTTTATTTCTCTGTTCAATTGCAAGAAGACTGAATGCATGGTTGTTTGCAAAAAGGACAGCCCAAAATGCAAATGGCAAATTGGAGATGGCAAAATCAAACAAGTACAAAAATTTAAATATCTGGAATATGTCAAAAATTATCCGCACTTTCGCCATAACATATTTTTTGTTTTTCAGATTTCCCACAATGCCTCCTGTTCATTTCAGGAAAAATGTGTGTAACGCGTCGCTTCCTGCTCTAACAATCCTTTAACGCGTTTCAGTCTGATGAAAGGATGAAACACAGATAGACTCATGAATGTCCGAGCTAACGCGACCAAATATATATATATATATATATATATATATATATATATATATACAGACTATTTCGCTGCATCACATCTCATCAATGTGGCTAGACAAGCAATTGCTTCAAGCCGGGATCGAACCCGACCGATTTGACTCTCAACACTCGGCCATCAGCGCACACTAGGAAAAAAGGGCATTTTTAACACATTATACACAAAATAACACCTATTGGTTTCAATTGACATTACCCCCCACTCTCTCTCTCTCTCTCTCTCTCTCTCTCTGTATGTATATATATATATATATATATATATATAGAGAGAGAGAGAGAGAGAGAGAGCGAGAGAGAGAGAGAGAGATAGATTGATATATATAGTGAGAGATAGAAAGAGAGAGATAGAGAAAAAAGTGAGAAAGAGAGGTAATATCAATTTAACACAATAGGTGAGATTCGAAGTTGGCTTGACAATTTCTCTTTCTATGCCGATAAACTTTTATCTTACGCACACATATCCAACCTATTGACGATATAAAGGACGACAAATCGTTTTCAAAAAGATAACAGTCAGGTGACCAAATACCGTACCAGGTAATGTATACATGGACTCAGTGGAAACGGGGCGGGCAATAACTGAGCAGTACTAAACATAAGAACTAGACAAAATACACCTACTGGTCGGGGGTTGGGGGAGACAAGAACACTCTACCCCCATAGATTAAATAGAGGGTTCAGTTTGAAATTCTTTGTAGATTACCCAGATTGACATACACCTAATGATAACAGAATTACACAACAAATGTGATAAGAATAACAATGGTAAAAAAAAAAGGTGGAAACAATTCACCATCATCAATCTGCTTTGAGAAAAATGACTTCTCTTATATTCATAGACAGAAATAATAATACGCAAGATGATCAGGTATTGCCAGGGTTCAGTTATGCAATTAGTCTAAATGAAGCAAAAAGATAAAGACAAAAGAATCCTGCACAAAATGGCACCAATGTCTAAAAAAAACTTCCAAAAATAGATTTATCAATAAAAATAGAAAAACAAATTACATTTATAATTTTTCTCATTTGGCTGGAATCATTTTATCAAAACTGTCTAACACAATCACAGCATGAATTTTTAAAAAAGATATCTACATGTAACGGTTAATGTCATGAAAAATGGGTTTGGTGAGACGTGTTCAAATTCTGTGCGTTCATTTTTGTACCCGTAACCTTGGCAAATGTGTGAATTTGTCTTTTCTCCACCTGGGAGCAATGGGTTAGAAAGTCAGACTGGAGAAGGACGACTCTGAATTCAAAACAATTAGGGGGTGGAGCTAATAATAAGCCAATAAAAATAGAAAAACAAATTACATGAAATGTAATGATAAGAATATGTTGCGATAAGAAATAACAATGATGAGGATAATAGACCACGTGTAAATAATGTAAATAATGAAAATCCCTCATTGCAGAAATTCAAAGAGACGAATATTTCATTACTACTTTTTATGCTATTTGACACTGACTCACTCTGCCTTCAGCTTGACCAAAAATACTGTCCCCAAGCATCTTTTAAATCTGAGAATTTACTTGTTTCTAATTATAAGCTCTTGGGAAGGGTCTGAATAAGAGTTTCTACTACGCTTTTATCCTAGCTTGAACTTCCCTTTTTATACAAACAGAAAAACTGTCAAATTAAGGGAAAAGATCTTTGATTCAGCGATTCTAAAATACACACCAAACTAATACGCCAACATGTAGATCTTCCCTTCAGCAAGTTGGCTACCATGGTTCTTCACAACTTCCTGTTCTTTTGTTGCTCTTAGCAATGTTTCTCTTTTTACTATCCCTCTCATTCCCTTGTTTGGCTCCCAGCTTCTTAAGTAGGTTACTTGGTCTTCCTCTGTTTTCATGCCTACATTATGTCTTGTAAATGTCAAATTTTCCAAACGTCCTTTCCTCATTACGTACCCAAGAAATTCCAGCCATCTCTCTCTGATTCCAAGTAACTTTCTTGCTTCCATTTTCCTTAAAACTGCCTCATTTTGCATATGTTCCATCCATAGTATCCTCAGCATCCTTCTGGAGAACGACATTTCTGTTGCGTCATGTTGCCTCTTCATCCGTGAGGAAATTGTCGCGCATTCACCGCCATAAAAGAGAATTGATATTGCATAGCTGTTCAGCACTATTTTCTTTTGTTTCTAATGACATTTTCAAGTTTCTTAATAATTTCTTTGAAAGTCATGGAGATACACATAAAATTTAGGAATTATAGGATATTTACAGCGTCTATTTTTAATAAATAAAAAACAACATTTGAACATATTCCTGAAATTTCCCTTCAAAAATCTTCAATTTCTGACCGAAGAAAAAGACAATTTTTACGTCGTCAACACTCTTGAATTAACGCAATTGATGAGTGGCTCGATTTAAGTCTACCATGGTTATGATTCGATTCTATGAAACTGAACCAAATACTTTAAAATAAAAGCAAAGGAGACAATAATTCAATGATTTATTTCGCAAAATTTTTGAAAAAATATCTTTTTGAGTAAAAAATGATTTTTCCATTTTTCAGTTTTCTCTAAACCACTCAAGGAATATTTGTAATGTAGAAAATCTTTTCTTTTTTTTTCTAAATTCTTTTTTCATTCTTTTTTGCTTCTATCTACATGTCTTTGTTTCTCTTTCTTTCACTCTTTCTTATTTCTCTCTCTCTCTCTTTCTTTCTTTCTTTCTCTCTTCCTTTCTAACTACATTTCTTTCTTTTTTTCTTTCTCTCTCTCTTTTTCCTTTCTTTATCTCTTTCTTTTTCTATTTCTTTCTTTTTATCTTTCTTTCTCTCTCTTACTTTCTTTTTTTTCTCTCTCTTCCTTTCTATCAACATTTCTTTCTTTCTTTTTCTTTCTTTCTTTCTCCCTCTTTCTTTCGTTCTCTCTTTCTTTCTTTCTTTCTTTCTTTTGTCTATTTCGTTCTCACTTTCTTTCTTTCTTTCTTTCTCTCTCTCTCTTCCCTTCTAACTACATTTCTTTCTTTTCTTTCTTTTTCTATTTCTTTCTTTTTATCTTTCTTTCTCGCTCCTACTTTCTTTCTTTTTCTCTCTTTTCTTTCTATCAACATTTCTTTCTTTTTCTTTATTTCTTTCTTTCTCTCTTTCTTTCTTTCTCTCTTTCTTTCTTTCTCTCTTTCTTTGTCTAATGCTTTCTTTTTCTCTTTCTTTCTTTTTCTGTTTCTCTTTCTTTCCCCTTTAATTCTTTGCCGTTTCCTGTATCATCGTCATCATCATCGTAGCGCCGATGTGCAGCTGAGCATCTGACCAGTTCTTTCTACATATCTGGGTTGAATCTCGATTTCTCCGTACTCTGCTTAGCTTTTGGAATGCATCCTTGGCTATCCCAATACGCCTTCGGATTTCAGTGTCACACTTTCCGTCCTCTTTTAAAATACGTCCTAGACATTTAAATTTCCGCACTTGTTTGATTTTGGGTCCATCCTTTTGCCAACAGCAACGCATTCTGTCTTCTTGCAATTGATATTTAATCCTTTATTCTCGCTTTCCTTCACTTCCTTCTGTAGGAGATTTGTAGCGTTCTTTCTCTGTCTACAATCAACACTGTGTCATCTGCATACCTTATGTTGTTAAGATTGTGGCCAGCAATAATGAATCGTGGTAGGACTTCTATTTCTGTCAGAATCGTCTCGCTGTATAGGTTAAATAAGTCCGGTGAGAAGACACATCCTTGTCTTACACCCTTTTCTATTTTTGTATATGTACTGAATTCATTTCCTATCCAAATGAAGATGGTTTGCTGCCAGTATAAGTTCTGGATTATTCTAATATCCTTCCAAATATATCAAGGTTGCTGAGTAGTTCCTTTGCGTAATTTATAAGACAGATACAATGCCAAAATGCTTAGCTCATATATATATATTTATATATATATATATGTGTGTGTGTGTATGTGTGTGTGTATATATATATATATATATATATATATATATATGAACGCCCTTCTGCATTTGTATTGCTCTTTCTGATAACATTTTTACCATAAATATCGCGTTCTTAGTTTCAGTGTCTTTGACGAAGCCGCACTGTTCTTGACCTATTTCCGGTCTAATTCTGCTGCGTGCTCTGTACATTAAAATACGGAAGATCAGTTTCGTTATATGGCTCATTAAGTTGATTGTTCGCTGGAATTCGCATTCATTTGCACCTGGCTTCTTCGACATTGTTATGAAAATAGATCTGCTTAGGTCATTCGGTATATCCCCACTGTTGTAGATTTCATTTATTATTTCTGTGATCTTGTCTATGACGAAATCATCTAAAGTCTCCAACATCCCTATTACAATTCCGTTTCATTCCACTTCCGGTGTTAATATTTCCGACCTGTCGATATTTCTGTGTATTTCCGGTTGTTCTATTTCATTGTAGAAGATCTCTCTGATATATTCGTTCCATCTTTGGAGTATTTTTCCTTTCTCTAATATCAACTCTCCATCGGGTAACAGGTCACCTAGAAAATTGATGTATCTTAATACAAATTGTAGATACATGTCATAATAGATCATTGCAACTTAAATAAATCTACAACGTTTTGCGACAATTTTGACATCAACTTTTTGAATAATTTTAACACATACAGCATTACTAATTTAAAAAATAGTGAATTTCATATAATGTTTTTGCGTGACTTAGCATGAACAAAACAAATTCACAGATTTAGACAAAAAAGAACCCAGATTGACGTCAAATTAGGCAAAACATTTTCATCCTTTTAATAGTCGACTGTGCTTAATTTAATTTGTAACGTATATAAATGTAGGTAGAAAAAAAGAAAATGTTGATAAGATAGATTGCAACTAGATCTCTTTCTGATTCATTCTGCTCGCTGAACGTGACGAAGGCAGAGAAAAAAATAAAAAGTCATTCTCTGCGCATAGGCTCCGCGCATTACGTCCGATTTCCGATGCAACTCCCTGCAATGAAAGCAACACTGGCCAATCAAGAACGTTCCCGTCGGAAAAGGATATACCTCTGGGGAGTACCAGACTTGCTTAAAAGCAGGTCTCCGATGATGATCACCAGTTGCGGGCCGGCATGCCACCGATCAACACACAGGGCGCTGCTGCCGCCGCCGCCGTCACCACCACCACCGCATCTCAAAATGACAGCTCCTCTCAACGACCGTTACCTCTCGCAGGCTTGACTAACCACCTCGGCTATCCACATAATAACCTCTCAACTTCGACACCACCCAGATACATGCCTTCATCATTTTGTCACCTCGGCAAACACCAACCAATGCATGCAAGGCATTCACTTTGCAGTCATCACCGCGGTCCCGTTCCATAGAACAGGCCTACCAACCAACGAAATCGACTTTCCACCAAGACCTCGATCAACCAACACGGACACCGAGCATATACTGTGATCTTACACACAACCCACACGAGAATTAGGTCAAATCCCGGTGCTACCCTTACACCCGATCGCCATCCTGGCGATCGGCCACTGAAACCGATATTTCGCCTAACTTCAACATATCTGTACATCATACAAAACAATAAATGTTGTTCAAAATCTAATCCTCGTTATTTCTTTCTCTCGCAACCTTGCTTATTATAACTATAGTGAGGGTCACAAAGCACTACCCGGGTCCCCTAATCAAGCTTGTCCCCACCGTTGGGTTGGTCGGGGGTCGTAAGCACTGGCCCTGGTGCCAGTTGCCCCAAGGCTTTATAACTATCTGCTGTGAACTGCCTGTGTAGCATTAGGTCACAACCACACCATGTCAAGTGGTGTTGTGAGGAGGTTTTATGTTATTAGCTCCACCCCCTAATTGTTTTGAATTCAGAGTCGTCCTTCTCCAGTCTGACTTTCTAACCCATTGCTCCCAGGTGGAGAAGAGACAAATTCACACATTTGCCAAGGTTACGGGTACAAAAATGAACGCACAGAATTTGAACACGTCTCACCAAACCCATTTTTCATGACATTAACCGTTACATGTAGATATCTTTTTTAAAAATTCATGCTGTGATTGTGTTAGACAGTTTTGATAAAATGATTCCAGCCAAATGAGAAAAATTATAAATGTAATTTGTTTTTCTATTTTTATTGATAAATCTATTTTTGGAAGTTTTTTTTAGACATTGGTGCCATTTTGTGCAGGATTCTTTTGTCTTTATCTTTTTGCCTCTTTATGTATTTAGACTAATTGCATAACTGAACCCTGGCAATACCTGATCATCTTGCGTATTATTATTTCTGTCTATGAATATAAGAGAAGTCATTTTTCTCAAAGCAGATTGATGATGGTGAATTGTTTTCACCATTTTATTTGAAAAAGCTGCAAAGGGAAAACTGTACCCCATTAATCATTTTATTCTATTAATATTTTATTTAAAATTTCTTCCTGCAGCCGTCATTGAAACGGATGTGTAACTACACACAAACACACACACATGAGGGGTGGTGAAAATCTCTCGGGTTGATCAAGAAAAATGACCTCAAGCCATGGAACGTACAACGCTGTTCGCGATATTCAGCCCATAGTTTAACAAACATAAAACAGTGTTAAGAGTACTTAGTTATTTAGATCCTCACTGGGTGCCCCATATTTTAGGTCTTGTACCACATCTAAGCTACGCTTAGCAAATCGGCATATATATATATATATATATATATATATATAATTAGTAGTAGTAGTAGTAAAATCATAAGTATAAGAAACTATACTCGTTCGGAAAACCTTCGGTGTCTTGATTTGCAAATAATCAAACCAAAACCAAAGGGGAAAAAACGGTATAAAAAAGAAAGAACCAAGAACATGTGCGTTGGACGAAAATAATCGTCTAGCATGGAAGTCCAAAGCCCAAAGAAAAAAAACCTCGATACGAGTACACAAAATAACTAAATAAAGTGCTTAATACAATAAGTAGAGCCAGCCTTCCCTGGCGATCCGCTTAGGTGAAACCTTGGTAGGTTTGTCTGGCTCTCTAGGTTTAACTATATATATATATGTATATATATGTATATATATATATATATATATATATATATATATATATATATATTGTATCCTAGTAAAGGTTACTGTGTGTGTGTGTGTGTGTGTGTGTGTGTGTGTGTGTGTCTGTGTGTATTAGACATATATGTTTCATATATTATATATATGCAGAAAATATTCATTCAAACAACTGTAATTGATTCTAAAGAGGCAGATCGCCACACAGACTTTCAATTTTTTTTAAATTTCTCTTTTTTTATAATGACTGAAACCAGTCTAAAAAAGCAATCAGTCTCTTTATACCGTCAACACAATATATATATATATATATATATATATATATATATATATATATATATATGTTTTGCTAAAAAAATTGATAAGCTCTGTCTATTTAAATTTTATTGAATTTTTCCAAATTTTGAATACGATAGTGTACTGTCAGTGTCGTTTCTTATGTCCAAACTCTTTCTCTTTATGTATATATATATATATATATATATATATATATATATATATATATATATATATAATGTATGTATATATAATGAAATGGACTAGTACCGACAATTATTTTAATTGTTATTTAAATAAACTATTTTAATATATTTTCTATTTGTACGTTATTTTTATAGATACAAATATATTAACAACATTTACGACCTGAATGTCCAAGAATTTTCATAGAAAATACATGCCCTCCTACAGGAACCGAACCTGTATCCTACACGAAACATGATGTGCTATACCATTTAGCTACAGAGGAAGCGTCTGGTTAGCAAACTTAAGTTACTGTTTTTAAAAAAATAAATTTCCCATGAAATGTTGGAGGACACATATTTTCTATGAAATTTCACGGACATTCAAGCCGGTAAAAGTTGTTAATACTGTTTATTATAAACAGAACATTTACTTAAATATTCGTATCCATAAAAATAACGTATAAACAGAAATTATAGTCTATTTTGTAATATACTTTCATAGTGTTTTGACACCAGTTCCCTGTTTGCCTTTAGCTAGGACCCTAATAGGTGCTACCACCCCGGGTCAGAGTGGACCTGGGAACAACAGCAATGAAGAGGTGGTTTCACGCTCCTCAAAACCTCCTGTTCTTGCTTCCGAATGTAGTTTATCGCCATACCCAGGACGATCAATGGCGACGACGACGCTGATCATGATCTCAATGACAATAGTGAACAGAATGATGAGGACATTGATGACTGTAATGAGGATGACATTAGTAACGACGATGACAATAGTCAAAATAAAATGAAAATAATGTGATTAACCTTTAACATTCCCGAGGTGATTTTATTTACAAAGCAAAAATTTTATCCTGCCACTGCAAGTGACTCAGATGATCCAATAATAGTTTGTTTGAATTTTGCAGTTGTGTTGTCATATCCAGCTATGGCAACAGAAAACAAACATGACTGATATTAAGTAGCCTTGAAAAACAATGCAAGGAAAAGGCAAGGAGTGAATAATGCATTGTGTTAAGGGTTAAATTAATTTTAAATTAATGTTAGATACATAAGGGTGCGATGGGTAAATTGCCGCCATTTTATATTTTTAATTTCACGCATGCGCGTCGTTTGGTTTGATTTTGTCGACTGCACAGTATACTAGGGTCAGTTGGGCACCGCCTGTGATAAAAAGAGCACTATGACGCAATTTACTCTACCAGAAATTTGGTAATGGCATGATGTACTGCTTGGCATTCGCGCCGGAAGTTCCAATACGAATATTTCAGGACAGTGTAGAGGATTCGGAAAGTATTGGATGACACTAATGGTGATTAAGAAGGTAGCTCGAAAAACTCACTCTGATCGTTCTGATAAGAAATGAACTCCCGAATTTGTTAGTGAGGTCTTCATACTCTACACAAAGGCCTACATCATGTACCTTAAGGAGATAGTGCTGCCCTGGGTCAAGAGGGTCTGGCAGCAGGACTCTGCAGTATATGCCACACGAGCAGGAAAACCCAGTCATGGCTGTCAGAAAATTTGTGCAAATACATCATAATTCCTTACATTTGGCGACCTAACTCTCCAGACTGCAACCCCACATTATTATGAGTGGGGCGCAGTTGAGCGAGAGAACCACAAAATTCCATGTAACACTAAAGATGAACTGAAAGCAAGGATTATGGCATCATTCACTAACTTAAACAATGAGACCCCCCAGAAGAGTTGCAAGAGATTCCGAAGTCGTCTGGAGGCCGTGATTGAAGCCAATGGCGATTTTATTGAATTTTATTCTTTAGTATTTCAAGATATTGTTGGGAAATTTTGGTAAATATATCTGTTAAAATCAGGGTTATTTTTATTTTTGCGTAATTTAGACTACAATTTATCCATCGCACCCTGTATTTAACAAACGAAAAATACAATTTTATAAGGAGAATTTTATACATTTTTTGTATTTTTTATTAAGAAATTTTTATAAACATATTTTATGCAAATTAAATGCTTCTTTCTCTTTATTGTCTGCTAAATGAATTCAGGATTCCAATGAAAAATCATGTTTGCTTTCAGACAATGAAGCTCATATAAAAGCAACATTTGATAAACAATTGACGAATTATTTATGTAAGACAATAGAATTAGATTGGGGTGACTGGGATTGTTGTGGTTGGGAAGAAAAAAAGAAAGAAAATTCCGAAGAATCTGAAAAAAATAAAATAAGAGAACAAAGAAAAGGAAGTAGAAAAATGAAGAATATTGATAAAATATAAAAATTAAACTAAACAAGATTCGTTTTTTGGGTTTTTTTTTTTTTCAGAATTCTCACCTTTTTGCCTCTTTGCCATTCTTTATCCATTGTTTATTAAATGTTATTATTTCGTGATTTACTAATAAAATAAAATAAAAAGAATTAACCTTCTCATCATTGGTTGTAATATCGACTGATTATTTTGAAATCTTCTTAAATTCTGCATATTTCCTAACACAGAAAAGGCTTACAGCCACATCACCTTGAAATACTGTACGATCACCGAAGTTAAGCAACGTCAAGCCTGGTCAGTATTTAGTGGGTGTCCGCTTGGGAATACCAGGTTTTGTAAGCTTGAACGTGAAGGTAGTGTAATGGATAATAGCTCGGAATTGAAAATCGGCTTCATACACAGTTTCTGGTTTCAGTCAAAATATTGTGTGTTGGGAGCTTATGCTCAATACCCAGTTAAGCAACGTCGTCTGGCCAGTACCTAGATGGGTGACCGGATGCTGTAAGCTTGCATGTGCGGGTTGTGTAATGGAAGTATTAATCACTGAGTCTCGTTTCTAATTCCCGTTAGGTTCGTTCTATTCACTTACGCCCAAATACCCTTGGGAAAGGTATGAATCCATCTCTACTTCCCCCAGCTATGGGTTGAATAACAAGACAGACTTGAAGCGAAACAGACGTGGTTCTACCGACAAATGCTGAGAATACAATAGAGAAAGCATGTGGGTAACGACTAAGACTTAATGGTTAAGGTAATGGTAATATTAGCCATTTCATTATGAGGAAACATTTGGCATTCATTGGACGAACGGCCAGTGTTACTATCGGTTGAAATTTATAAAATCTTTCTATTGAAAAAAAAAAATTAAGGAAAATGCGTTTCTCAAGTCTAGTAACTGTTATCGCACTTTCCAGTATTTTTAGAGGCTTGCTTCTTAACTTAACATAAACAACATCTTGATTATGTTATTAAATTTCTTTTCCAATCACATGTGCTATGCTTTTTAGTTGTTGCTGCTGTTGGTAGTCCTCAAGTGATGGGGTTTCTGTTACTTGCTACAGCTATTTGTTAGTGATACTGTAGTGCCAGTCTATGAGATTTGAAAAAGGATGGTCCTTGCTAAGACCTACATTGAAATATGGAATATCAACATCTTGATTATGTCATTAGTTTCTTTTCCAGTCACATGTGCTATGCTTTTTAGTTGTTGCTGCTGTTGGTAGTCCTCAAGTGATGGGGTTTCTGTTACTTGCTACAGCTATTTGTTAGTGATACTGTAGTGCCAGTCTATGAGATTTGAAAAAGGATGGTCCTTGCTAAGACCTACATTGAAATATGGAATATCAACATCTTGATTATGTCATTAGTTTCTTTTCCAGTCACATGTGCTATGCTTTTTAGTTGTTGCTGCTGTTGGTAGTCCTCAAGTGATGGGGTTTCTGTTACTTGCTACAGCTATTTGTTAGTGATACTGTGGTGCCAGTCTATGAGGTTTGAAAAAGGATGGTCCTTGCTCAGACCTACATTGAAATATCATGGAATATCAACATCTTCATTATGTCATTAGATTCTTTTCCAGTCACATGTGCTATGCTTTTTAGTAGTTGCTGCTGTTGGTAGTCCTCAAGTGATGGGGTTTCTGTTACTTGCTACAGCTCTTTGTTAGTGATACTGTAGTTCCAGTCTATGAGGTTTGAAAAAGGATGGTCCTTGCTAAGACCTACATTGAAATATCATGGAATATCAACATCTTCATTATGTCATTAGTTTCTTTTCCAATCACATGTGCTATGCTTTTTAGTAGTTGCTGCTGTTGGTAGTCCTCAAGTGATGGGGTTTCTGTTACTTGCTACAGCTCTTTGTTAGTGATACTGTAGTGCCAGTCTATGAGGTTTGAAAAAGGATGGTCCTTGCTAAGACCTACATTGAAATATCATGGAATATCAACATCTTCATTATGTCATTAGATTCTTTTCCAGTCACATGTGCTATGCTTTTTAGTTGTTGCTGCTGTTGGTAGTCCTCGAGTGATGGGGTTTCTGTTACTTGCAACAGCTATTTGTTAGTGATACAAGTAGTGCCAGTCTATGAGGTTTGAAAAAGGATGGTCCTTGCTAAGACCTACAGCCTTCATTGAAATAGCTTGGCATGTCAAAATCTTAATAATAATACAAACAATTGAAGGTTTTGTGACACATAATGAGAAAAGAATATCTAGAGAAATTAACACTTGCATGACAAACTGAAAGTAAGAGAAACAGTGACAACACTAACAATTTTGAGCAGAAGAATCTTGATTGTCATTATTTTCGTTTCGAGTCACATGTGCTATTCTTTTTAGTTGTTGCTTCTCATGGTGGTCTTCAAGTGATGTGGTTTCTCTTATTTGATACAGTTCTTTGTGATTCTCTAGAGATACAGCAAGACAGGAGGAGTCAGGTATTATAGTTGTATTATGAAGCTACCATTTTCCCAGTATCTTTAGCTATGGATTGTACATGTGATTTATCTTTATTGCTTTCAGCAACACTTGCTTATTTACGACCCCCTTTGACGTTGTCTACCTCTCTTTCTCTTTCTGTGCATCTCATATATCTTATCACAACGTGAGCATTCATGTTTCTCCACAACTTCCCCTCTTTTGTTATGTTCAACAATGCTTGTTCCTTTACAACTTTTCTTTGTCTTTGTCTGTCTCTATCCTGCATTTTATCAGGATGTGAGTGTTCATTTTTCTCCACATCTTGCTCTGTTGTCTTTCTGCGACACGTGCTCCTTTTCAACTCCTTATTGACTCTCTCTCTCTCTCTCTCTCATACACACTCTATCTCTCTTTTATATCTTCACAGGATGTTGACGTTCATATTTCTCCACAACATCCTCACTTATATTGCTTTCGGCAATATCTGATCTTTTACGAAACCACATTTCCATTCTTCTGCTCAAAATTGTCAAACAGTGTTGTCACTGTTTCTCTTACTTTCAGTTTGTCATGCTAGTGTTAATTTCTCTAAATGTTCTTTTATCATTATGTGTCGCAAAACCTTCAATGTTTAGTATTATTATTATTATTATTATTATTATTATTAAAACCCCGGTTTTCCCATCATATGTCCATGGTAGTCTCAAAATTACCAAAGGGTGGATGAAGTCCGATAGTCAAAGGGTAGTTAATTCGGGATAGTGCCTCGATAAAAACACCGTGGAGAAGGTAACGGAAGATCATTCCTCTATCGCCCCCAGGAACAAACATAGCAATTCGCAGATGATAAGATGTTGCAAACGATGGCTTAAATTTGAGAATTTGTCTATAATTTCTCTACTTAAATACTTTAGTTACTAAACTTGTATCAAGAGCCAAGTAACTGGTCACCGGAAAATGTAAAAAAAATCTTCTCATTAAAAAAAACATAATTAAATAATGAACACCACAGAGAGAGAAAGAAAAAGAAAGAGAGAGATAATAAGCTTAAAAATAAATGAGTCAAACAATAATCAAAAGAAAATGCGCGCGCAAACACATAAAACGATGTCAAATTTGGCGAGGCAAATACGTGAAAAAAAAGAACGTTTCTTATTCGTTTATTCCTGAATTTAAGCTTCTGAAACAATTTTCTAAGAAGAGCTACAAAAGACAAATTGTACAGCAATACAAAATCAAGCAAAAACATTGTTGTGACAGAACGTGTAACAAATTCTCCTTGACAAGATGCACAGTTGCCATAGCAATGGGACTCCGACAGCGAATAAAAAGATGATATGACCGTTACATTTTCTCCAGGATATTTTTCTGACAGTTTGTTTTGTGCATTCCGCGTCTAAACTTTCTCATCCGTACAACAAGCTTTTGCCAAGTCATTTCCAGTCAAATTATATCGAATCGCAAAAATACTTAAAGCTGAGAGTAATATTCTTTGAATGTCTACAACAATTCGGGCATGTGCGGCAGACATTGTCTTGTCGATGCTACCACCTAATCTGCAGTGTTTTGCATAAAAATCTTTCAGACATCTGTCCTTGTTCGCGTCGTACACAAAATGAATGCGCGACATAATGGAGCGCTTGAAACTCATGTATACTTACATATTTTGACATAGAATACATTTTGATATATAATAGATTCTGATATATAATACATTTGCTCAATTAAACCCCCGAGTGGAAACGGTTTTGCTTGATATATTTGATATAAAAAGGCAGCCATTTTCAGAAAGTTTTATTTTTATTTGTATATTGTTTTATTTAGTGAGAAGTGAATGCGCATATATAAAATGTTCTTGGGACTTTTCATAATTTCAGAAGCTGTGAAACAATTTTGGCTAAATGCCGTGTAGTGGAAAGAAAAATTAATTCGAAAAACATAGGTTAAAAAAAATAAATTCAATCTTATATTTCTTCTAATTTATATATATATATATATATATATATATATATATATATATATATATATATAGTAGCCACCTCCACATATTCGCTAGAAAATGAGTATGTCATAATGAAAAAATACCCCAAACTTCAAAACAATGTTTTATCGTCAAAATCTTTGTTATTACTAAGAGAAAAGACCAAAGGGTGTTTTTATTAGTAATTTATATTTTTTTATCTTTTCTGAAATGTTCGATATTTTGGTTAAAAATATTGTTTTTCTTGCGTCAGTGGGCTGACCAAAGATTAGTATACGAAATTTTACCGTCTTTTTTGCGGTGACAAACACATTAATTTGGAAATTCTTGTAAAAATCAAATACTTGTCACATTTTAATTAAACTTCCAGGAATTATTCACAAATGAATTAAATCATTTTAGAAATGTTTCTTTTTTAGAAAATTCTGGTAAAAATATTTTTTACATCTTTACTCCTCACTTATTTAATTTTATGAAATTTTGAGAATTTAATGTTTATACCGGTTAATGATTATATTAGTTAAATGATGAACTACTTGCAGAATTTAAATCATCATTTTTTGTAAAACAGAGCCCCCATTTAACGAAAAACTGCTCTGTATCGTAAAATATAAAATACAAAAAAACTACATTAGATTGTATTGTTATTAAGTAAAAACTCTATTTACTAATCATAAATGGAAAAGCTACCTACAATTCAGCGACCCCCAATATTTTAAAAAGAATGTTGACTTATTTCTGTGTCGAATTTTGTAAATAATGACACCTATACACGATAATATCATAAAAGAGCGACGACTGTAGCAAATTTAAATCTGATGAACCTTAAAATCAATAAAACCTTAGATTACGGAGAATATTTTCATAGTTTTTAATGATTACTGAGTAGTTAACAATTATATAAAAAGTCGCTCACGTTATATTCCTCAAGTAATCTTTACAGATATGCTCACTGTATAAAAATAGTCTGTAAGTCAAGCTGTCAACATGTCAACACTTTAAATAAACTTACCTACGTGTTAAAAAATGCATTTATGTGTTATTTTAAACTAAAAGTAAGTAATGTTTGTTCAAATCAGATTAATTAAAATTTAAATTAGATAATATTCCTTGAATAAAGTTTTAGAAAAGAATATTTTATTTTTGAAAAAGATTTAATAAAGAGAATTACATTTAATAACAAGAATCACAATTACTTTGGACCACAATGTTCTAGAAAAGAAACGTTTAAAAATAATTTAATTCCATTTTCAATAAGTCCTGCTGATTATCTGATTTTTGCAAGAATTTCTAAATCATTATATTTGGGACATCTTTTCATGATGTAACCCTCACTTTAAGAGAATCTTTGTAGCTAACTAATATAAAGAATATATATATATATATATATATATATATATATATATATATATATATATATATATATATATATATATATAAAGTATATATATAATATATATATATGTATATATATATGTATATATATATATATATATATGAAGTATATATATATATATATATATATATATATATATATATATATATATATATATATATATATGCATGTGTGTGTGCAAAAATGCCTCAGAATTAACCTGTAGAAAAAGACAGTATGTATAAAGGAAAAAAGACAATAGGAAAACGTTTCGTCCAGTGTGTACTTTTTCAAATCCAATTATTAATCTACGCCCAGGATTTTTTCTCCAATCTCACCTTTCCTAACAGAATCGCTCTTCTCTCAAGCCAACGTACACAACAAATTTATTAAGAAATCAAAAGAAAACAGTTGAATTCGTCAATACAACAATACAAACAATATTTCTACACGTGAAAATATTATCTTCAAGCAGAAAGTAATTGGTGTAATTTTTCAATTGACTATATGAATATACAGTAGCGTTTCTAAATTCTTCCAGTTGCTAAGAACATTTTGTTTGTTGTTTATAGATACTTTGTTCCAATAAATTCATTTCGCCTTTTGCCTTGAAAAAGTTCAAGTTGGACGAAACGCGTCGGTTAAAACTAGTTTTACTATTGTCTATTTTCCTTTATACATATTGTCTTTTTCTACATGATAATTCTGAGAAATTATTACACACACACACATTTTTCCTTTACACACACACACACGCATATTTTCCCTTACACACACACACACACATATATATATATATATATATATATATATATATATATATATATATATATATATATATATACATATATATATATATATATATATATATATATAGTACAGGTGATAGATCCGTTGGTATATAATCCGGGTGGATCCTCGTAATATTATTAAAACTGATCCACAGAGAGCTTGATGTTTTTATTTCAATAGAGCATATGTATTTTTTACAGCAAAAAAAAAACAAAAAATACCTCAACATAGAGATAATTTATTTCAAGGCGTTCTGTACACGGCTATTATATATTAGTGCAAAGTAGGTGTCAGTGGTAATAAAACAATATTCGATGCAAAATAAAAGACCTAAAATTCATGCTAAGAATAAATATATATTTAAAGAGAGAGGTATAGGAATCAACACTGCATAGCGATCATCAAACCTTGTATCACCGTTACTTTACTGAACACCGTAGAGAGATTAATAAAGAAGAAATGTTACATGAGGCATGCACAAGGTAATGTTGATTTTTCTATATCAAGAAACGTTTTATCTCCGATATTAATTGTTCTATCACCATAAACATAACAAATGTTAAACAGCATATATGTATCCCCGACTGACGCCAATTGTTGGGTTTCGATCCTAGCTAGAGGCAACCGGACGTCTGGCCACACTGATGAGCTGTGATACAGCGAAACAGTCTGTCTGTGGATGACAATATATATGCCCCTGAAAAATGTATTTCAGTTGAGCTCTCTGGGAGGAAGTGTGGGTTTGTAAACAGTGACTATTACGCCTAATAATGCAAGACTCTTCGGTGAATCGAATCGAGTTCTCTCAGTCACTGTGTGCTTATCTAAAAATAAATACGCTTAAATTCATCTTTATCCCTGCCGTGTGGCAACAGCTTAGGAGGAGAATGCCCGACTGACGCCAATTCAGTCGGGTTTCGATCCTAGCTAGAGGCAACCGGACGTCTGGCCAAAATGATGAGCTGTGATACAGCGGAACAGTCTGTCTGTGGATGACAATATATATATATATATATATATTCAAGGTATGATTGACTCTTTGTAATGTATATATATATATATATATATATATATATATATATAATGTTAAACAATATATATATATACATATATACTGTTTAACATTGCATATATATATATATATATATATATATATATATATATATATATATAAATCAGTGTCTATCAAGAAGTCATTTTCACAACACTTCTTTATGGGTTAGAATCGTCGACGCCATACAGGACGCACATGGATCAATTTGATGCTTTTCTTAAATGCTGTCATCGTTCAATGCCGGTTATACACGGCAGGACAAAATCTCTAACGCTGATCTTTTCATCAAATGTGGCGTCGGCGGTATCGAATCCTTTCTGATGCAATCGCAGTTCAGATGGGCTGGTCATGTCATCAGAATGAGTGATGATCGGATGCCGAAAATCCTCATGTATAGCCAAATTTTCATGCTAAGCGTAATGTAGGCCGTCCTTGGTTACGCTTCAAGGACAAACTTAAATAGAATTTAATTGATGCAAACTTCCCCGTCCAGGAGTTCGAATTTGCTGTTGAAAACCGAGCAAACTGGAGAAACATCTGCTACCGAGGTATGACTAACTTTGAAAAGAATCGTCTCAACCATCAGAGAGAATTAAGAACCAACATTGGATCTCGGGCTAATACATCAGCCCATATGACGGTCAACAGTTCAATATATCCCTCGTGAGGACTTGTTTGCAAATCCCGTGCAACTTATAACTTCATAACTCCAATGAAGTCCTAAAGAAGGTGAAAATGTATAGAAAGTTCACTAATTTTAGAGTCTTCCGCGGTAAATTTAGATCCAACGTCATGCAACATTTCCCCTTTCATAACAAAAATACTGATATTACAATGTGGAATATCTACAAACTAAAATGAAAAACAAAAATGAAAAGAAAAGGAAAGCGATAAAAAGTGGAACGAGGTAAACTAAGGTTATGTAGATACATAATCTTACCTTACCGCGTCGCCGTAAAATTTTATAAAAATTTAAAGCAAAGTGCCCTTATACCTTCAGCGGTTCATTGTATTTCCCCTCTCTCCCTCTATCGATCTATCTTCATATATATATATATATATATATATATATATATATATATATATATATATATATATATATATATATATATATATATATATATATGTATTTATTATAATTTTATCATATAGACAAAACCATTTTACTCACAACAAAGATACAACTTGGTTTCAGTGCATTTTAACTGCACATCTACGGGCGAGGGTCTAAGATGGTTATGAACGATCCTGTTTGTAGGCAAGCCCGGATGTAAATTATCGCTCTACTACCTGTATCGAGCTCTTTTTTGAATTAACGCCGCGAACGTTGGAATTTATATATTACTTTCGTTCTCATCGCATCGGATATATATATATATATATATATATATATATATATATATATATATATATATATATATATATATATATATATGGGAAAACGATATTTACTTTTTTATATATCAAGAACAATTTTAGGGCAAAAGAAGTATTACAAAGTGGAAAAATGTTTTCGTGTGACACGTTTCTCGAAACGCCATCACTAGTGATCACCCCAAACACCTTCGTAATCACCATTAGACTCATTCAACCCTTTCGGTATCCTCTGCATTGTCCTCAGACTGACGCCCAAACACACTGAAATGTTCGGATTGGAACTTCCGGCGCGAATGTCAAGTTGTATAGCATGCCGTTTCCAAACTTTTGGCGTAGTGAATTGCGTCATGGTGCTCTTTTTCTCACAGACAGCGCCTAACTGACCCTACATTTTTCTCTAACATTTCTCCAATATTGATGCCGGTAGACGAAAATAAATACTGTTTAATAAATGAACAGAGCGTCTACTTAAATACGAGCAGCCACTGGATCGTCCCCGTCCAGACCGATAACGTTAGGAAATCTCCATCCTGGACAAATCAGCCGTGGTGAGATCCGAACCCGGGTCTCATATATATATATATATATATATATATATATATATATATATATATATATATATATATATATATATACATATATATATATATATATATATATATATATATATATAAATGTTTTGAACAATAAAAAATTTAAAAAATGTAAAAGTTAAAATCTTCAGAAACACTGGGTTGTATATTGTTTCGTTTTTATTATTTCAGTTAGATACAGTTAGTTTTCTACATATACGAGAGTCATTCAATAAATAAGGTGAATTTTTCGGTATAAGGACTTCTAATACAGATAGAAGCTTACTCTTTTTTTTTGTTTTACTTCTTTTTCACATGGATTTAATTTCTTTTGCAGATTAAAAAAAAACTTTGAGAGTTTTGGCGATTAACAAAGATGGCCGACCGAGAAGCATGCTCCAGGATTGAACAGCGGTCAGTTATCAAGTTTTTGGTTGCTGAAGGGTGCAAACCAGTTGAAATTCATAGGAGAATGTCAACTGTGTATGGTGCCACATGTTTCAACCAAAAAATGTCTACAAGTGGGCTAAATTGTTTAAAGAAGGACGGAGCAGTGTTGAGGATGAAGACAGGCCAGGGAGGCCTACAGAAGTGAGGTCTCCTGAGGTGATCGAATCAGTCAATGACCTCATTCAGTCTGACAGAAGGGTGACAGTGGATGACATTGCAAGGACTTTGAGCTTATCTGTTGGGACAAACGCAGGGGTCATCAGTCAGAAGGAGTCATCTTGCATCATGACAACGCAAGGCCTCACACAGCAACCCAAACGGTGCAGACCATCAACGAGGTGGGCTGGGAACTGCTCTCTCATCCCTCTTACAGCCCAGATCTTGCCCATTCAGACTTTCACCTGTTTGGTCCCTTGAAAGCGTTCACGAGAGGCACGAAGTTTAAAAGTGACGATGAAGTCAAAAGTGTTGTGAGCGACTGGCTGAGACATCAGTCCAAAGATTTTTACGCTGAGGGAATACGGAAGCTTGTGCACAGATGTGAAAAGTGTGTGACAGTGCTGGGAGACTACGTTGAAAAAAAAAGAAGTAAGATTCTATTTGTATTAGAAGTCCTTATACCGAAAACTTCACCTTATTTATTGAATGACCCTCGTATATATATATATATATATGTGTGTGTGTGTGTGTGTGTGTGTGTGTGTGTGTGTGTGTGTGTGTGTGTGTGTCTGTGTCTGTGTGTGTGTGTGTGTGTGTGTGTGTGTGCAAATATATTGGTATAATAGGAAAGAACTACTATGTTTCGAAACTGGTCAGCAGTATTTAAGTTTAATTCCAATATTAAACCTTAACCACTGGGTGGCAGTTTGATATTTCATTTATCTTCTTCCTCAAATGTCAGCTACTGCTTACCGTTGGTTTTCTTCTTTGATTTTTGGTTTGTTCCTTCATCTTTAGCGTATTTTAACTACCATCTTGCCCTCTTCAGCCATCAACATGATATACCGATTCCTGCTTTAAAAAAAGTACCGACGCTTCGACTAGAGACCTATCACATTTCCATCCATTTTTTTAGGAATTTTAACACCAAGAATTTTTTTAAATTCTCCAATTTATTTCCTGGAAGTTTTAAAAAGTCTTCTCGCCGAAGAGAATTCTTCCCCACATGTCTTCATATACCTTACGACTTATTCTGTCAGCGTCTACTTGTTTCTTGGGCTTTGTACGGAATGAAAATCATTGTAAAAAAAAAATTAAGTCTGTAAAAATCAATGAAATATGCCTGCAGATGATTTGATTCGCATCTTTCAAATAGAAAATTAATAGATCGATCGTCCAGTGATTGAATTCATATCTTTTTATTGGTTACTAGAATTGTCCTCCAATGACCACAGCAAATTTGTCAGAGTCATAATAACTTCCGAATATCACTAAACTCGTGTTGTCAAGATCTTTATACTTAATGTTAGTGGAGTGTTATATCAAATAAATATGGCAACAATGATGAGTATGATAGTCCGAGCAATGTAAATAGTGTACATAATACCTCATCTCAAAAATATACTGATATTATTCAGGTTAGGCACTTCAACGTAGTGCAGTGGTAGGCATGATAGATCAGTTACAGATGAGGAGTGAGTTCGATCCTCACTAGGTGCTCCTCATTTTCGGCCTTGTGCGATATCTAAGCATAGCTTAGAAAATTATTTTTTCTGCAGCTCGGCGTAGTGTAATGGTTAGCAAGCTGGCCTCGCTAGGTGAATAACAACTTAATTGCGAGTTTGATCTTTACTGAGTGCACCATATTTTTGACCTTGTACCACATCTAATCTACGCTTAGAAAATCATTTTGGCCACTTCAACGTGGTGTAAGGATTAGCAAGTTTGTCTTGCTAGATCAATTAAAAGTGAGTTCGATCCTCACTGGCTGCTCCACGTTTTCTGCTTGTGCCACATCTAAGCTACCCTGAGAAAATCATTTTGGGTACTTCGACGAGGTGTAATAGTTAACAATCTTGTACCGCTAGGTCAGTTACGACTGAATAGCGAGTTCGATCCTCACTAGATGCCCCATACTTTCGGCCTTGTTCTACGCTTAGAAAATCGTTAATACTTCCCTGCTGTCGGCAAAAGATTATGCGGGGATGTTTTAAAAATATACAGCCTAATCTCCAGGGGTCCTTCCCCCAGGCAGTACCTCTTCGGGAGGGGGCTGGATTTATTGCTCGGCGCCTGAGGCGTCACCAAAAGGGAAGTGCTGAGGGCCAATGGGCAATTTTTCCACCGGTATTAGCGTTAAACTCACTTTAAACCTCAACCTTGTGTCACATTCGCTAGCGACGTGAGCGCACAGAAAAATCCCTCTAATGGTATTCTGCTAATAATTACCTGCGTACGCTCGACTGCTACGTTTTCCGGTACGATATTTCCATGAAAGTCCGTACGACTTACTCAGAAGCAGACGACAGCATTTTCGAGGCATGTTTAGAAGCTTAGATTATTTTCAGGGTAGAACAGTAAATATATCACATTATTATATTTCATCTCACTTCATATTTGATGCTTTCTCTCCTTTTCTCGCTTTCGTTTTTTTTTTCTCTCACTCTCTTTCCTTTCCTTTCATGCTTCGTTTTTGGTGTGCCTTGTCTCTTCCGGATGTGGCCGATCAAAGCTCTCCACAACCCTTGTAGCTCTTAACAGGGTTTGTCGCTTTCACGAGCCTTCCGTCCTCCCGTTCTGTCATTCATACGCAGAACTCGCTCAGGTAGATGACCCCGCTACCTTACATTGTCTCGTTTTCTTTCGATATGTCCTACGAGTGTCAAATTCTCCAAGCCCTCTTTCCTCATTATGCGTCTCTTTCTGATTCTGAGTATAATTGTTCTTTTCGTTTCCATTTTTACTTAAGACTTCATCGCTGCTTACGAACGACGTCAATTGTACTCTGAGCATCCTTCTGCGAAACCATATTTCTGTGGCTTCCAGTTTTCTTTTCATCTGTAAACAAATTGCCCGGCATTCAATGTCACAAGAGCAAGAGGAATGATATTGCATAACAGTTCAACAATTTTTTGTGTTTTTTTTTAACGAAATTTTCCTGTTTCGTAATATTTCGTTTAGTTTTTGAAATGGATGTTTTCCTATTCCTATGCGCGATACGCTTTGCAAATGACCTGACTCCTTAAAATGACAACACAGATATCAGTCGATAAAGTGTCTAATAAGTATTGCTTCATTTCTTCCTTCCTTTTTTCTTTCTTTCTTACTTTCTTCTTTCCTTTCTTTCTTTCTTTCTTTGTTTCTTTCTTTCAGTCTTCCTTCCTTCCTTCCTTTCTTGCTTCCTTCCTTCCTTTGTTTGTTTCTTTCTTTTTTCCTCCCTTCCTTCCTCCTTTCTTTCTTTGTTTCTTTCTTTTTTCTTTCTTTCTTTCCATTCTTCATTCATTCTTTTCTTCCTCTATAGCTTCCTTCCTTCTTTTCTTTCGTTCTTTCTTTCTTTAATCTGTCTTCCATTCTTTCTTTCTTCCTTCCATCCATTCTTCCTTCCTTCCTTTCTGTCTTCCTGACTTCCTTTCTTCCTTTATTGCTTCATTCTTTCTTTCTTTCTTTCTTTTTCTTTCTTAAGTGCTCCCTTCCTTCCTTTTAAATCTATCTTTCTTTCTTTTTTCTTTCTTTCTGTTGTCCCACACTTTCTTTCTTCCTTAATATTTTCCCACACTTTCTTCCTTCCTTTCTTTCTTGCTTACTCCCAGTCTTCCTTCTTTCCTTTCTTTCTTTCGGCCTTCCTTCCTTCCTTCCTTCTTCCCATTCTTCCTTCCTTTCTTGCTTTCTTGCTTCATTTCCTTCTGGCTTCCTTACTCTCTTTCTTACTTCCTTTTTTCCTTCCTTCCTGATTCCATCCCTTTCTTCGTTTCTTTCTATCATTTTCCATTCTTCCTTCCTTTCTTGCTTCATTCCTTACTTGCTTGCTTCCTTCATTCTATTTTTCCTTCCTTGAAGCAAGTAAACGGAAGGGAGTTCCACAGGCGGGAAGTGCGAGAAAAATACTGTTGGAGTAGAAGTGGCAGTTGCATTTAGCTATTTCAACAGTAAACGGATGGAACCAACATGCCAATCTCGTTGCACACTTAAATTCATACGGTCAGGGCACCAGGGAAAAGAGCTCGTCAGAGCAGTTACCATGAAAATATTTGTAGAAAAGACAAAGGGAAGCCACTTCACGCCGGTGAGATAATGACTGAAGTCGAGATGTCAAGTCAGGGTCGATTACATTACAGATCCGTCTTAGGGTTTTGTCAAGAATCTCGAGGTGAATAGCAGGAGCACCAGACCATATATAGCAGCAGTATTCAAGGCACAGATGGATTCTGACGATAAAAAAAAAACCCTGGCACGACAGAGTGACCCAATTTTGTTTGCCGTAGATGCAGTTATTAATTCAAATGAGAAATTGAAAATCAATTTCCCTCTAGATCCCAAATAGTCAATTCGTTGTACCACTCCAGAAAGCGCCTGACTCCTCCTGCCTTGCCCTATCTGTACAATAAGATAAAAAAAATCGAGTATTGCTGCCATATCTGGGTGGCAGCTGCCCAATCCCCTCTCCCCATTTTTACGATGCATTGTAGGTTTTGTGATGTCAGCGAACACTCGTTGACAGTTTTGTGATGTCAACGAATACTCGTTGTCACTTTCGTAATGCTCGTTGTAGTAGAGACTTTGTAATCGCAGATACAACTATAGTACGCCGTTGAACAATACTGGTGTCAGACGCCTTTGAATATCACTCGCACTAATAGTACTTGCTCAATAATACTCGCTTGAATAGTAATCCATATAGTGAAATAAAGTAGAGAAATAGAGGTCCGTATAGTAATAGAAGATAGATTAGAAATAGAGATCCGTATAGTAATAGAAGATAGAATAGAAATGGCGATCGTTTAGACTTCAGCTACTTTCCATATAAGCGTTTCCTCTATGGTCACATGATCCACTTAGTTCAATAATGGGATCGCCTGGTTTTCTCACTGGCGATCTATGTTCAAACTCAAGTGTCGGCCGCGACACTTTATTCCTGTATAAGTGGGCGATTAATTATTTTCAACCATATAGCTCTTTTCCCAGAGAAGAAATGTCGCAAGACTCTCGCAACTCTATCGCTTATTCCATGGCAAATATTCAGGCTAGCTACATTCCGACCTTTACAGAAAAGACGTATACAGGGATGAATCATCCTCAGTCTTTTCGTATTGCATTGGTAAAGAGGAAGTTCCGTTCAGAAACTTTCTCCGCCGGAACTGCTACTTTGTGGATTGATTGATTTGTCTTTGATGACTTATCAACCCGTTGTAGGTTTAAATAACCTACATAACATACATATGAAACATATTTCGGATTCTAGGAAGCTGATTTAAGTACCCGGTGTTCCCAAACGGTCCCCCATCTAAATACTAACTGAATTCGACGCTGCTTAACCTGTGATCTAACGAGAACCGGTGTTTTCAGAGTGATTTGACCGTAGGCGATACATTGTAGAACATACTCCCATAAGGATACATTTCTGACTATCGCAATCTTAACCTCTTCTAATCTGGGGTCAGCCCTGATCTATCCTACATATCTGCACTTACTTTCTCCTCCTGCGCTCATACAAAAACTTTACTCAGTAACCTTCTACCTTGAGTGACTCTTGGGCGCTGTATTGAGTGATAATTTATTCAAAAAATTACCAAGCATATATTTCTATGATCGATATATGCATTGAATTTGTTTGCATAATAAAATGTGACACTCCAACAGTAAATTACTGTCAATATATTTTTTAAATAGGGATGAATATTATAAGAAGAAATAAACATGGTATATTGCTCATATAAACTTAGTTCTATCATTAAAATGCTATGAACATTGGTGGATTAGAAGTTTTTTAAGTGTCATTTTTATAATGAAAACCTTGATTTACATGATAAAATCTGACGTACATTGGAATGTATTTATTGGTATGAACGGATATTGAAAGAAACTAAAGGATAAAGACATGAACTAAGAAAGAAAGAAAGAAAGAAAGAAAGAAAGAAAGAAAGAAAGAAAGAAAGGAATAATAAGAAAGAAAGAAAGAAAGAATGGAAACATATGAAGAAAGAAAGAAAGAAAGAAAGGGGAAAATATTAAGAAAGAAAGAAAGAAAGTGGGAAATAATAAGAAAGCAAGGAAAAAGGAAAGGAAGAAAAAGATAGAAAGAAAGAAACGAGATGAAGAATGAAATGGCAAAGAAAGAAAGAAAGAAAGAGTGGAAACATATGAAGAAAGAAAGAAAGAAAGGGGAAAATATTAAGAAAGAAAGAAAGATTGCGAGACCATTAAGAAAGGAAGAATGAATCGAAAAATATTACGAAAGAAAGTGAAACGAAAAGAAAAATAACTTTTGGTTTACGAACAATGTTTCTCGGTAAGAGCATAAATGAAATATGAAAAATCAGTCGGGAAGAAGTGATTATTCTAAAAAAAAAAAGAAGAGAAATGAATGCGTAAAAGAGAAAATTAAATGCAAAAAATGAAAAATAGATTCTGTAAAAAAACATAAGCAAAATCAGTAAAAATACAGAAATAAATCTGAATCTTGCGAAAAAGAAATGCAAGAATGTAAGGCAAAGTATATATATATATATATATATATATATATATATATATATATATATATATATATACATACATATATATATATATATATATATATATATATATATATATATATATATATATATAAAGCAAAGAAAAGGGGTGGAATAAAACTGGAAAAAGAATATCGTTAAAAATTCCGCGAATAATTATAGAGAGGAATAAAACAGGAAAGAAAACATAAAAAAGAAACAAATAAAGAAAAAAATGAATAAAAATTTCGAAATAAAAAAAACAAACAGCAAAATAAAAGACGCCACCTATATTTCACTTTAAAAGAAACTTAAAGAAAAATGGCGTAAAATTAAAGTCTAAAAAATTAGTTTTCTCCAAAGGAAAAAAAGGATGAGAAAAGCAGGAAAGAAAGAGTATGAGATAAAAGAACATTAAACAAGGGAAAAGCGTGATGAGAAAGAAAGAAAAGAAAGAAAATCTAAGAAAGTCAAAGAGAAAGAAGATTAAAAAACACAATTTAAAAAAAAAAAAGGAAAAGAAAATTCTAGAATAGATGGAAGATCGTCTGCAAAAGCAGGAATAGACAAGAGGGCGGTTAAATCATTCAAAATCAAAGCTGAAATAAAACAGGTCATGGATTATACTTCCAGGTTATTTTTTTTACTTCAAATTCTTCATTCTCATTTTATTTTTGCTTATTTCCTGGCCTTAGCTTTTTAGCATTTTTAATAGAAAAAACAGCAAAATTGTTTTAATTTTTTTTTGTTTCATACATATTGTCTTTAATTCCTTTCCTATACGTTTTTATTTTTAATTTTTTATCGTTTCAGATTTTTTCTTAAATCCGTTTTTATTCCTTTTTCATTCATGGCTTTTCTCCGCTTTTCTTTTATTAATTTCTTTCTTGACGCTTTTTTCCTCTCCTATTTTTGCCTTTCAGCCAAGAAGGAAAGAAATGGAGAAATGAACCTTCCTTTTGCTTTCAGCCACCTCTGATTACCACTTTTTGTTTTAAAAAAATAATAACAAAACAATAATACAGTAGAAAAACAATAGCATAATCATAAAATAAAGTAATGACAAGCAAAAAATACATATAGGACTTGCCAGGAAGAAGGGAGGTAATGCAAGGTGCAAGAAATAAAAAAAAATTAGAGAAACAAGGCGATGGAGATGAAAAAAGTGAGTTTTTTAAGGAAAGTAAATGAACTGGGATATCGTTAGAGAGAAAGAATAAAGGTAAGGAAAAAGGAAGGTGCGGAGGAAAGAAAAGGAAGAAGGAAGGAGAAAAAGAAACAAGAAAGTAAGAAAAAGAAAAATGAAGAAAAAGGGGAAAAAAATAAAAATAAAAGAATAAAAAAACGAAAGAATTACAAATATATATATATATATATATATATATATATATATATATATATATATATATATATATATATATATATATATATATATATATATATATATATATATATATATATATGTAAATATGTAGAGTGCACCTTCTGTGGTAAAATGGTAAGCTAGCCTGTTTCGCAGACCAATAAATCGTGGGAGCGGTGAGTTCGAGATTCAGCGATGTCCCATCGCTGAAGTATTGTATAAGAATAATCGAAGCTTTGTAAATAATTAAAAGAAAAAGAGATAGTGTCTGAAGCTAAGGAAAGAAATTGAGGGAAAACAGACATATTTTTTTTAAAAAGACGACGAAAAAAAAAATAAGAGAATGGAATGAAGATGACAAAAAGGAAAAGCCAGACAAAAGTGAAAAAAAAAAAGAAGTTGAAAAACTAGGAAAAAGAACGAGAAAAAGAAAAAGAAAAAAAAAACAAGACTTATAAAAATAAAAAAATTCTGAAAATCCCCCAAATTGCATAAAATATATAAATGCTACTAACTAGATGAGAAGAGACATGTCGATATTTGTTTAAAGTTACACTTTGCCAAACAGTTCCAACTCCATTCATCTGGCCCTTGGGATCTTTTCTTTGCGTTGCAACCATTATATTTTATTCCATTCTTTTAAAAATATGTTCCATTCCTTACTACCCTCCATACCATCCTTCCTGAAACATTAGGCAGTGTTTTAAACTCCCTTCCCCGCCAATTTGAGAGAAATCTATTTTTTATTATATTTCATTTTTGTGTTTTATCACATTATACACACACACACACACACACACATACATACATACATACATACATACATATATATATATATATATATATATATATATATATATATATATATATATATATATATATGAATTGTTGTGTTATACTTTCGGTTGTTTCTTTATTTCATTACGTTTTCTTTCTTTTTTGGTGTTATTATTTTTTCTCATTATTGGCTGCTTTCACCCTTATTTTTTTTTTATTACGAAAACACGGATGGAAAATAAAAAATATATCCAAGAAAAAGAAGGGTTCAATTGAGTTAGAGAACATATCAGAAGAAAAAAAGTTCGTGAATGCTTTTGCTATAGGATACAATGAAGCTCTATGTGCAACACACTTTTCCTCCATCACACACAGATCTTCAGTCATCCCGACCCATCTTCTTCTCGCAACTATCCACCCAAACATGCACTTGCAGTTTTTGCACAGTAGTTAAGCAATGGGCTAGCAGTTGATGGGATCCGGAATTCCATATCGAATTCCAAATTTATATGACAGCCGGCGCATGAAATTTATGATTGGTAAGAAAACAAGAGAATGAGAGGTAGAGGGGAAAAGTCCCGAGCAGTGTTTTCACTGCAAGATTTAATCCCAATGAGGATTGGCATCACACTCGGAAAATTATGACCCGATCATTTCTGAACGTACCCAAAATTTCACCATAGACTATTAGTTAGCAAGTCTCATTGGCTGTCAGATGATTGTAACATTCTTCTCTTTTAAGCTAAATATCACATCCCCATAAAGCACAGGCGAGCAAGCTCATCTCACTGTTCATTATTACCGTAGTGTGTTTGCCGTTTATTTCGGTGACTAACACTTGAATCATTGTTCCAGACCAGTGTCTCTGAAATCGTATGGCACGGCGCATTGGTAAGCACCGAGATGAAATTAGGCGTGCCGCGAACAGGGCTAGATTATATTTCGAAATGTGAAAAATACAAACTGAAATTCGTAATAAAGTTCATATAAAACTGTCAGCTAGATCTAGTGAAGACATTCTTTTCCACTTCCGGTGTATCTAAGATGGATAATTGGGTAGTAAGTCAGTATTGGTGCCTGTAATGTAAAACGAGCCCACGTTTTTGTACGTAAAACCCTGCACGATTCGCACCAACGTCTTCTTCGTCCTGGGTATGACGATAGACTACATCCGCGTCCTGTGTAAGACGATAAACTACGTCCAGCAACAAGGTCTCTGATCAGGAGGTTTTGAGGAGCGTGGAATCACTACTTAATTGCTGGTGTTCTCAGGTCCACCCTGAACCGGTGTGGTAGCACCAACTAGGGTCCCATCTATGGGCAAATAGTTAACACCTCAAACTTGGGTCAAAATACT
>OZ038500.1:47228332-47338332 GCA_964036315.1 Acanthosepion esculentum
GTTCATGGTATTTTCATTATCCTTCTGTATAATCTCATCTCGGTTGTCTTAAATCTTTTCAACTCCGAGAAAATTGTCCATCTTCCACTGTCATATACAATGGGCTAGGATAAGTTTTTAACCACCATTAATGACAGCAATTTTGGCTTGTTTAATAACATATCTTCTTTTTTTCAGACAATAACGTGCTACTATCAAGCTACTCTAATCTATGAACGATAGTTGACTTATATTTTGCAATGAAAGTTCACGTAAGTAAGGAAACTGGTGAAGTTCAACGAGTGCAAATAATAGGATGGCATCAGTGTGGCAAGTCAAATAGACAAATTGTTAAGTTTTTCCAGGTTAATCACCAAACGGTTAATAATATTATCAAGAACTTTAGTGAAGAAGGCCATTGTCGTGTGGAACAACGTTCAGGAAGACCAAGCATCGTGTCTCGGTGTACGAAAAGGGAGCTGAAGATGGAAGTCATCAGAAACCGTCGTCAGAAGGTCAAAGATGCCGTCAACAGCATGGAAATGTCGCCATATGCAGCGAGAATGACTCTGAAAGAGCTTGACTATCAAAGAAGAGTTGCAAGAAAGAAGCCCTTGATTTCAGAGGTTAACAGGAACAGGCGTGTGGACTGTGCGAGAGAATTCGAGCGCAAAGATTATGTATTTTGGTAGTCTGTAATTTGATCACATGAAAGTAAATTCTACCAATATTCGAATTCGAGACAGGTTTATGTTTGGAGAAATCAAAATGAGACTTGAAACACTGAATGTCTGCAGGCAGCCGTGAAACATGGAGAGATTTGGAGGGCGCTGTCTGATTTGGAGGGAAATCTGAGCTGATTATTGTTGACGAGCGGTTGAATGGTCCAAAATACTGTCAAATATTAGAGAAAGGACTACTTCCACTATTTGAAACCAATTAGATTGACAAGAATGTCTACCTTTTTCAAGAAAATGGAGCGTCATGTCATACGAGCAAAGTAGCAAAGGGCTGGAAGGAATCGCAAGGAATCAAGTTACTGCGATGGGTAGCCCAAAGTCCTGACATGACTCCAATAGAGCACATTTGGGAGCACCATCACCGAAAACTTCGAGAGCGTGCAACCAAAATCACGTCAGTGGCAACTCTTAAAGAAACATTGCTAAAGGAGTGGCAAAATATGGATCAGACGATTGTTGATAACTTGATCAAATCCATGAAAAATCGAATGAAACTAGCAAATGGAGGACCTACTCTATACCAGTTCCAAATACTGTTTATTTATGTTGAGTTGGGATTACGAAATTAAATTTTGAAATTGGATGTAGTTTATTTCTCCTGGCTAAGAACTTTTCTTAGGCCACTGTAGGAAGTTGTTAGATAGCAGTTCATCATTTTTTTTTTCTAACGAAATCTTTTCGTTTCTTCATATTTTGTTTAAAGTAAACTTTTATTTTGCTTGTGGGAAGCATCTGTCGCACCTCTAAAAACCTAAAAGATATCATACCGCATGCCGACTGGTATAGCCAGGATTAAAGCCTCATTTAAATTAGATATGTAGACGTTGTAGCGTAAAAAACGCACTGACGTAGTTTCAGTAAAATAACAAAACCAGTAAATCAGAATTAATGATTCATTGTTGGCCAATCAAACGGAAGATTGATAATCTAACATTTTATTCAAGCTGAGCCTATCTCTACCGAAATTAAGCAGAGGACAATCAGCATTTAAACAAATAACGGTATAAGAAGCAAGCACATCGACGGACCGGGAACGACAACATCTGCACGACACACCGGCGCCGTAAAATTTCAACCACTACTCCCGGACAAAGAATTTGACACGAGAAGTAGCGCTCCGCCGATGTTATTGGTCATTTTCTTGTCCTATATTGTCTTCAGTTTTCTTTCTGTTTTTTGGTTTTTTTTTTACTGAACTGTTCACTCAATACAAAGCTTAAGAGCCACTCAAGATAGAGGTTTACTGAATAAAGCTGCTTTTATGGACGTAAGAGGAAGATATGCCCATAATGAGGATATGAATGATAGGAGTCTAGACTTGAAAAAAAGTCTAAAGAAAATTATTATGATAAATAAAGGGTGTTCCAATAACTAGGATCGATTTTAAATGTGAATTAAGTTTAAGCGTCTAATGATTTTTTTTTCCTTTTCTTTCAGATTTGGCAGACATTTAAGTGATATTATTTTTCACATATAATTACTATGACTTAAATAACATGATCCAATAGAGAAATAAATAAATTTTCACCAATAACACTGATTTATTTACTGCTGACTTTGATCCGTCTTGATGAAACACCCTTATATATAATCCGTCTTAATGAAAACCCTTTATAAAAGAAAAAAAAATTACAGGATTTATATTAAAAAATCGAATTAAAAGGCTAATATTATAAAAATTAAATTGTCAGATTCAAATGTTCAAATATGCAAAAATAAGTTTCATTTTATTATCAGTAAACAAATAAAACTTCTTATTTACACTATTTATATTCGGACTATTGTCCTTATCGTTGTTGTTGTTATTATCAATGATAACAATTGTCCGAATATAAATAGTTTAAATAATTATAACTCAGATATTCGGATAGAAATAAAACGTCTTGTAATTCGCACAAATATTGATGAAGAATTTCAAATTATTTACAAAAGTAATGAATTAAATAGAAGTTCTTGCTTATTATTTGTTATGGGACCTACCTGTAGGGACTAAATGGACTCGTCCAAATACTATGTATACGGGGAGATTATACCTCTCAAGAGAGCTGTCCACCGTTGACAGCCTTGCTGCGACTTGTTCCGGCAAGACGGTCGAACTCTCTGCCTCTGAGCAGAGAGAAACCCGGGCGACGCTCCGCCGAAGGGCAGATTCTCGTTCGGGGAGGTTGACCAACCCGATTCTGTTTTTACAGTTTCTACGGGCATTTTTTGGTCGAGCCTACGGGCTCGGAATACCCACGGTAAACTCGGCCTTGTGCCACATCTTTCCCTCGTGGGGGGACAGTAAATATCGCTGTCTACAGTTGACGAGTTGACTACAGTACTTTGCCGTCAGTCGGACGTGCAACACTATGTATTCGTTCTTTTGTTTAATAATATGTTTTCACTAAATTGCTGAGTTCGAGTTTTTTTTTTCGGACCTATTCTGTGTCCACAACATTATTGCATAAATGTTTTACGGTTTATCAACCCTTTGAGAGGTTATTTAAAGCCAGAAAATGTCTTTTAGATTGTAAGAATATTTTTGTAGATAATAATAATTTACTAATAAAAGTCCTACTATTTAACCCATAGTTGGGAAAAGAGGTGTATTCATTCTTTACCCAAAGGTTTTTGCACATAAGTAAATATAATGAACCCAACGGAAATTAAAACTCACCTCTCCGACTCAAAATTCCGAGCCATTATCCATTACACCATCTGCACATCCAAACTTACAGCACCTGATATTCTCAGACAGTCACCCATTTAGGTACTGACCATACCCACACCCCCACGAAAAAAAAAATCTGCTTTTAGTTCACACAGATATGAAAGCATAAACTCCTTGGTGCTTACTACGTTGAAACACTGGTTCTCGCTCGATCACCGAAGATAAGCAAATTGAACCTGGTCAGGACCTAGATGGGTGAGCACTGGGAAATATCAGGTGCTTGGACGTGAGGGTGGTGTAATGAATAAAGGCTCGGAATGAGAAATCGGATAGCCAAGTTCGAAATCCATTATATTCACGTACGTGCAAATACCCCTAGGAAGGGTATGAAAACCTTTTCTCTTCCCAGCTATGGGTTAAATAGTAAAAATTGTATCAGAACATCATTATCCCCAAAACATTCTTGAAATCCCAAAATATGTCTCAGCTTTTAAATAATCAGAAAAAAGTTTGATAACCCCTAAAACTCAATCGATCAATCAAGCATATGATTCATAGGAGAAGGTAGGCTTTCCTACCGCCCGGTCTACACTCCTCCCCCTTCTATTGGACGCGAGTAGAGGCCCAAACCTTGTTTCGTGTTTAGGAAGGGGTTCTCGGATCTCTCTCTCTTTCTCTCTCTCACTGGCCTCTGTACTGGTGCCGCTGTGTTTCTCCCATGATGCGCGCAGTCTGTGGCATTGCCTGTTCATTCTGAGGGTACACGGTTGACAGTTCCCTGGTTGCTGTTTCCGACTGGTAGTTAGGAGCCCTAACTCTTGCGTAGCGTCTTGAGCGGCCGCTCTGATCAACAGTTGCATAATATCGGGGTGTCTGTAGTGCCATGCCGCGCATGGATAGGTGTCCCTGCAGTCATCTCCGGTGGGCAACCCTGAGGCCACATTATGAATCTTGCTGTGCCAAACCCCCTCTCTGTCATGCCGCGTCATGGGTGTCAACCGTCGGCTTCCTTTAACTCAGGCCTTCTCTTTTTCCAATTCAATCGTCATCTCCAGTTGCCTTGATCTATCCACTTCCCTTCTCCACTTCCTTTCATCTTTCATTCCTATCTGCTCTCGCTCTAAATCTTCTGTAACCCCCTTGCCTTGATCGACCCTCCGTCCTTCTCTTTCTTCACATCCCTTCCTTTACCACTCCTATCTGCTCTTCCTCCAACCCTTCTGTAACCCCATGCGTGATAGTGGCCACCAGCCTTGCTTGGGGTGATACGCTTAAAAAAAAATTTAAAAAAAGCAGAAACTCGTTACTTGACAGGAGTATTCAGAAAAGCTACTTGACTAATGATGAAAATTTGACTTGCCACTTGCGAAATATTGGGAAAAAGGTTTTGTGGGATATCCAACCCACCCAACTGCCACGCTGTAATGGAGGCTTAATCACCTACAAAATCCGCGTTATCGAAGAGGAAGCTGAATTATGGTACTTTTGGAATTGCTATGCGACAGCTTGCAGTTGTTAAGAAAATAGGAAGAAAGTCTTATACAATCATGGAGCTGGAAATATGTCCATTCCACTATTTTTTTCCGGATCATTCTGCTAATTATCTAGCGACTGATTGAGAGGAATAGATAATAACTTTAGTTTTAATATTACCTCCCATAAACTGAGTTTTACGACCACTGAAGAAATGACAGAACTGGATGCAAATAGGTTTTAATTAATATAAAAATATGAACTGAGACTATCATCACGATAAAAATCAAGATAATGTCTCTCGTAATCGGCAAAAGTGAACTAGAGAACATAAGCGTTTAATCAGTGTATCACATTTGATCACATTTAGTAAAAGGAAACTGATTCTACTCTAAATATAACAATGAGGAATTTTTTTCATAAACAGAGTTTTATGTCTCATCAGTACATATAGAAATATGAAGACGAAAATAGGAATACAAAAGAGAAAGTACTACAGTGATAGAGATGGATACGTAAATAGGTAGTAAGAGAAGAAGATAGATAGATAGATAGATAGATAGATAGATAGATACTGAACAGACTGAAATAGATAGATAGATAGATAGATAGATAGATAGATAGATAGATAGATAGATAGATACTGAACAGACTGAGATAGATAGATAGATAGATAGATAGATAGATAGATAGATAGATAGATAGATACTGAACAGAATGAAATAGATAGATAGATAGATAGATAGATAGATAGATAGATAGATAGATAGATAGATAGATAGATACTGAACAGACTGAAATAGATAGATAGATAGCTAGATAGCTAGATAGATAGATAGATAGATAGATAGATAGATACTGAACAGACTGAAATAGATAGATAGATAGATAGATAGATAGATAGATAGATAGATAGATACTGGACAGAATGAAATAGATAGATAGATAGATAGATAGATAGATAGATATTGAACAGACTGGCGTAGATAGGTATGAACAGACTGGCTAGCTAGATCGATAGATAGATAGATAGATAGATAGATAGATAGATAGATAGATAGATAGATAGATAGATAGATAGATAGAGTGAAAAGATAGATAAACGGTACGCAATAGATAGATAGATAGATAGATAGATAGATAGATAGATAGATAGATAGATAGATAGATATGACAGAATCGCCTAGCTAGATAGATGTGACAAGACAGATAAATATGAGCAGATTGTAATTTCTTCAGCCAGCAACCGGGCCGTTGGCGTCAAGAGGATTACAGCTATCTCGACTTATCTTCTTTTTTTTTCAATTCTGCCTGTCTTCTTCTATGCGCCGCTTTCCTTAAGGTCATGGCTCTCCAAAAGTTTCTATCCCTTGTGACCCTTAGCAGTTTTCTCGCGTTGCTAAGCCATCCGTCATCCATTCACACAATCTCGTCAAATAGGTGTCTCGATTGGTTCTCCTATCACACTTGCCCTCAGTATGCCCTATGAAGATTTCTAAGTTTTCCAAGTTTTACGGAGTTGAAGCAAAAAAGTTGACTTGGTTTCTCTCGAGTGTAGGATAGATAGATAGATAGATAGATAGATAGATAGATAGATAAAGTGCAAAGATAGATAAACGATACGCAATAGATAGATAGATAGATCGAGAAAGAAAGAAAGAAAGAAAGAAAGAAAGAAAGAAAGAAAGAAAGAAAGAAAGAGCACTAGAGCATGGAGAAAAGGCTTCTACCATGAAATTGAATTATTTTATATAAAATAATTTAATTTCAAAGTAAACGTGTGTCGTCACTGGCATTTATTTAGCATTTTATTGACATTTTTGTAGTTTCTTCTTTATACTTTTTCTATGAGTTTTAAGGTAGGAAGAAGGTTTATTGATTGATTTGTATTTTACGGTTTATCAACTCTTTACAGGTTATTTAAAAACAGAAAATATTTTTAGATTGTAAGGATTTCTTGATATAATAATGATTTACTCTTGCAAATCGTTTTAATTAAACCATAACTGGGAGGAGAACAGGTGGATCCATACCTTTCCCAAAAGGTATTTGCCCATAAGTGAATATAACTTACCTGACTGGAATTTGAACTCAGCTCTCCGATTTCAAATTCCAAACCGTTATATGTTACACCACCCGCACATCAAAGTTTACGTTGCAAGCGGTCTCCCATCTAGGTATTAACCAGCTTCGAAGTTGCTTAACTTTTGTGAGCGTACGAGAACCGGTGTTCAACGGGAAGAAAACTGGTATTTTTTCATGTAGGAAGGAATTTCTAAAAACACGGAGAACAATTACCGCTTATAAGCCTTCTTCTTCTTCTGCTTCTTCCTCTTCTTCTTCCTCTTCTTCTTCTTCTTCTTCTTCTTCTTCTTCTTCTTCTTCTTCTTCTTCCATGGGCGTTGGCGATCATGGCTCTCCACAATTTTCAGTTCTTTGTAGCTTTGTATAAACTTTGTCTTTTACCATTCATTTACACAAGAACTTTAGGTAGTTTATACACTGTTTTACTCTGTTAAATTTATTTAGAGATGGAGACAAAGAAAAACGGTTCTTTGTTGTAAATGCAGTGAAGGGTAAAAACATCAATATTAAAAAAATCATTTAAAATACTTTACCAAACCCCACTCTACAAAAAAAAAATTGTTTAAGCTCGATTTTTTTAAATTTTCTCCAATTTTTTCTACTAAGTTTAATGTTAAAAGGTTTAAAAATTGTAAAAAAAAATCGTTGCTAAATACAGTACGGGTTTGTTACGAAAACAACAAATCTCAAAATCAGAAAATATGTGAATGGCACTTGGCTCCAGCGTGGTAGTTCCTTTTTTTCCGTATTGTGTATCCAGTAATTAATCTCAGACATTCACTTGTATTGACTTTAAAAAAATATGTATTGTGTCAAAAGATTTCTAATCGAAAACTGAACTGATTTGTATACATTACCTTGTGTTAACAATATAAAAAATGGAAATGATTTGACGGTAGGGGACGTGTTTGGGATTTTGCTCTCTCATTTAGCATAAAAAGGGGGTATTTGTTTCTGAGAAAGAGCGTGAATACCTGTGTTTAGGAGGGGTATCTCATTGTTCCTATTTTACTTCTAGATCATCTTATGTTCTCTGTCTCTTTTCTAGCATTCAACCTTTTAACTTTAAAGCAATAACAGTTCTATTATTTTTCCTTTGTTTATACGCCATTTTTGGTACATGTTCTATGATTGTTCATTTGCTTAGCATTAAAAGGGTCTAGCGTGACGTCGTGTGTAACGGCTACTGGGAACGAGGTTACTCAAAAAGAATGCGATTTATTTTTTATTTTTTTCTTAATACTAATGCAATATATGCGTACATTAATTATATTGTATGAACTTTAAGACAGCGTCTCCTGTGGTGAATATTTTATTTAATGTGTTTATTATGTATAATAATAGCTTCTAGAATGTCGTGTCTTTTGTTGCATTGGGTGGTGCAGAGTATTTTGGCGTTGTCCACTAGTACATAATAGTTACATATAGGCCGTTCATGGTGTACTGGTCGATGGGTGCACGGATTTCACTGATTTTTCGACAAGTGACATGGCGTCACGCTAGACCATTTCAAACTTCCAGTTTCCTAAAGAATGAATACCAGAATTGCAGACAAAGAAATTCTAACTAACACACAGACGTTACGTTGTTTCTTGATAATGTCTGCTATTGTCGAAAGTACTTGAACAAAATTAACAAAATATAAACTTCAAACTCAACACCTTATCTGAAAATCTAATAAAAGAATGACCCAGCAGACCTTGTTGGTCCTTCATAATCAAACTTGTTTGTGTGTGTGTATATATATATATATATATATATATATATAGAGAGAGAGAGAGAGAGAGAGAGAGAGCGAGAGCGAGAAAGAGGGAAAGAGAGAAAAATAAGAAAACATGTATACATATATATATATATATATATATATATATATATATATATATATATATAAACATAAGAAAAAATTAATTCCTTCAAACCATAGCAACATCTGCAGCCTTTTTCAACAAGAAAAATTAGCTATAATAACATTTCCAGACCAAAAAAATTTTGAATCAGAGATCTGAATTATGATCCGTTGTATACATACTAAAAAATTTCCTTTTGAGTTCATCTGAAGTGGGATAAAAAGAAAGTATGTATATTTCATTTAACCCCACGACCGAAACATTTCCAATACACTTGCTTTTCCCTTTCTCCTCACTTTCTACCACACCTCACGTCTGGCGAGTTTTCATTTATTTTTTGTTTTTAAATATAGCGTTCATAATTTTTTTATTTCTTAAAAAATAAACCGTTAGGAAATCAATTGACCAAAATCGCCTGAAGATACCGAGTTGGAACCAAGATAGTGGAATCGGTTAATCTCCTAATTTTCTATGCTTAAAAGCTCTATATGGTAAATTTTTATCTTTTTTAATACTACTGTTTCCTGGTTTAATTCACATCTCCCCATTAATTGACACACACACACACACACACACACACACACACACACACACACACACACACACATATATATATATATATATATATATATATATATATATATAGTAAGGTAATGAAGGGTTTGGTAATCCGTGTGGATAATTCCAAAGAGTATGTATTCCAAAGAGCTCAATGTAACTCCAGAACAAATATTAATTAAATAATTAAGAAAGACACAACCTTAAGGTTCCATGACTATAATTTATTTCCCCAGAAAATATATTTTTCCTGGTTCATCAGGTCACATCTCTAGTTACAAAGGGATAAGTTTCGGAAACCTAATTCTGACTAAATTATAGTCATGGAACCTTAACGTTGTCTCTTTCTTAATTATTTAATATATATATATATATATATATATATATATATATATATATATATATATATATATATATATTCATTCCTCTCTTTATATATATGGTTCAACCGACTATATCTATCTATTTAACTTGTTATTGAATTTTTCAGTTTTAGAAGTGTTGAACATCGGAATCAAAATTATCGTTAGACTCTCCAAAGTTCATGTTTTTTACTGTTTTTGTTTAACTACTTTTGTACTGTTTTTGTTTAACTACTTTCAAACGTTTCAGTAAAAAGAACTGAACATCGTCAGTATAATAGACATGATTTTATTGACTACAGCCAGGCATATTTGGGAAATGAGAGCTGAGTTCAAATTCCAGTCGAGTTCACTGCATTTACTTATGCGCAGGTACAATTGCGAAAGGTATGAATCCATCTTTTCACCTCCCCCTAGCTATGGGTTAAATATTATTTCTGTCAATAAGACAAATATATAGAGATGATCGTTTAGACACGTTGTGGCGCAATATATGTACTAGTCTTCTATTTTCGCTTCTTTCGAAAAGTGTAGCTTGTTCTGCACAAGCTTTCACCATTATAATCAAATCATATGCGAGAGTAGTCTGGCTGCACGGTTCAAAGCACTGTGCTGTTGCATGCTCATGCGTCGAGGATTACGGAAGCCTTCATCATATATGTGGCGTAGTAGGCGCCAGTTCTCTGTATTCGGTTCTTCCCAAAAGTCTGGTTAGGTCTGCATAATCCTTCACCACTGTAACCGAATGATATGTGTGGGTAGTCTGGCTGTTGGTTCTAGTGATTTCCCAAGCGTAGCTTAGATGTGGCACAAGATCGAAAGTATGGGGCACCCAGTGAGGAACGAACTCACTACTCAGTCTTAATTGTTCTAGCGAGACAAGCTTGCTAACCATTACATCGCCTCGAGGTGCGCATGGCTGTTGGTTGTAATACGTCGAGTTTATTTACCGGGTGTAACAGCAAAATTGTCTAAATCGTGTTACAGTATAATTGTCTATCCCACAAAATGTTTAATATCATTAAAAAAAAAAAAACTAATTGAGTTCGTTTTGTCCAGCTTTTCAGATAAAACGTTTAGCCATCTTGACAACATTTGTCGTAAGAATCACTAAAAAAAACCTTCGAAAGAGAACAGGTTAAAATCGTTTTGTGTCAGCCCCATTGTCTTCTCAACTGCTGAAAGGGGGGGAAAAAGATCATTCAGGCTTTCAGTAATGGTACCAACATTCAAACTCTGGCCTCCATCTTCAAAGTCCATTCAAGAACGATCAAGAGAACGGTGAATAAGTTTTAAAAAGAAGGAACAGTAGAGAGCAAAACTGGATCAGGAAGTCACAACAGCAAGAGGGATCCTCATTTCAACTTAGAGCTAAAGAGATCAACTCAATTCACAAGACGTTTGGCACGGGAGAGAGGAGTTTGAGCTATGACAGTCCAAAGAGCAGTGAAAAAAGACTTGGAAATTAAATCGTACGTGAAACGTGTGGGGCACCTTGTTACTACAGGACGGAAAGTTAAAAGGTTAGAGATGGCGAAGTTGGAATAAGTTAGAAATAATATATATATATATATATATATATATATATATATATATATATATATATATATATATATATATATATATATATATATATTTTAACTTTATTTCAATCCTTCATGAGCTTCCGATCCTTAGCTATGATTGATTAATGATGAACATCTCATTTTCGTTTATGATCGGTTCATCACGATTCTTTCCTTTAAGCTTGGAGAGTAATTATAGATTCTTACTGCTCAAAGTAGAATTCAATAGTGTTATAAAACCTCGGAGAATTCCAGTATGATATCATTTCTAAGATACAACGATTCAGAGATTAATCTAACAATTAAACAATGTTTCTGTTACTCTCGGTATATATATATATATATATATATATATATATATATATATATAATATTTATTTAAAAATTATAACATGAGTATGTTATAAAATCACTACAAAAATAGCCATTTTGTTTCAATACTTCTGGTGTCTTGTCAAGCGATGGTGTTGATTGTAAAATAAAAAGGTTTTTAAAGAGTTCAAAACCAACCACTGCCCCAACTAGAAGGAATATTTTTACGTAAGATGTAATGGACAATTAAATTACAAGTATATGATAATTCAAATAACGCGCAACGGACCCTAGATACAATCTATTAATGCTGTAAATTAATATTAGATTATATAGGAAATCAGGATAACTAATTAATCTCCAATTTATTATGTAATTACAAAATAAAAGTTACGAATATTAAACTCTAAAAATAACCATGCATTAAGTTTGGAAACTTAGAAAATTATTCAAAGAACAAAACGAAGAAAATATGCTTAAATTTCCATGTATTGTTCATATTAATATGCTAAGGTTTCCGCCTGAATTTGAGCTACTTTGTATTGATCCCTTTTTTAAAAGAAATAGTGGCTTTGGTTACGGGAGTTTTATTCCACCCATACTAACCTTGTATATATATATATATATATATATATATATATATTTAAAAAATGTTGTGTTGAATGTTAAAGACAACATCGTCCTGCATAATTATTATTATAAGATTATGAAGGACGATGTTGTCTTTAACATTCAACACAACATGTTTAAAAGAAAAGTTGCTGCCAAATTACACGCATATATATATATATATATATATATATATATATATATATATATATATATATATATATATATATATATATATATATATATATATAACGTTTTATGTATCCCAGTTCAGCCACTTTCTCTCTGCCATAACGTAACTTCCCTATGTCTTTTCTGTAAATATTTTCATAGTAATTGTTCAGATAAACTGTTCTCTAGACTTTATGAATTTAAGCGCAGGACTAGGTTGGCGGCAAGGTTTCATCATTTTACAGTTGAAATGGCTGGATGTAACCGTAATTTCTGTGCTGACAGTTTCTTCTCTCGCCTGTGGAAGCCACTTTCGCCATCCTTGCTTTCCAGTCATTTCGTTCTTCTATGATCTTCAATTTGTTCTTCTATGGTCTTCAGTAATTTAAGTGCCTTATCAATCTTTATCTTCTGTCTTTTGAATTCATTTTCTTTCATTGTTTTCTCTCCTTCATAATACTTTTTCTTATTTTTTTTTCATATATATATATTGGGATGAAATACAGATCAAATATGGATCGGAATCCGACAGAATGATAGGATAAAGAACAAATAGAAAACGTTTATATATGTAACATGTTTCGTTTTGTTGAATGTGACATATCTCTTGTTAGATTTATAAACGTTTCCAATTTGTTCCTTATCTTATCATTCATATATATATATATATATATATGTGTGTGTGTGTGTGTGTGTGTGTGTGTGTGTGTTTTGCAGCAACACCTATCATGCTGAAAGATATGGACCCATAATCTTCAGGGAGGCTACGGGGCTTGAGTGAGGGGGATGATATACAGACATATGAAAATAAGAAATGTATATCAGATGAAAACAAAGTAATACCTCCACTACAAACATTACCTCCTTTCTTTCGTTCTTTCATTTTTTCTTTCGTTTCTCTTTCTTTCTCTCCACCCTCTGTTATTTCCTTTGTATTTATTTTTGTCTTGTCTCTCTCTATCTTGCCTGTCTTTTTTCCTCTGTAACTTTCTTTCCTTTCCTTCATCTATCATTTCTTTTATATTTTTTCTTTGAGCTGTCCTTATATTTCCTTTCCTTTTTCCTTTGTATATTTCTTTCTTTTTTGTCCTTTTCCCCCATTTTCTTGGTATTTCTTTCTTTGAGCGGTTCATATTTTTCTTTCTTTTTCCCTTACTTTCTTTTCTTCATCTATCATTTCTTTTGTATTTCATTCTTTGAACTGTCTTTACCTTTTTTCTTTCTTTTTTATTAGTATATTCCTTTGTTTCTTTCTTTTTTCTTCCTTTTCCTCTTCTATCCTTTCTTTTGTATTTCTTTCTTTGAACAGACAATTTTGTATTTCCTTTTATCTTTGTATCTTTCTTTTTTCTTTCTTTTTATTATCTATCATTTTCTCTGTATTTTTTCTTTAAACAATACCTATTTTTTCTTTCTTTTTCTCTCTTACTTTCATTCTTTCTTTCTTTTCACACTCTGTCATTTCTTTTGTAACTCTTTCTTTGAACTCCCTCTCAGCTTTCTTTCTTAACTTTTTTCTTTCTTTCATTTTACTCGCTAAAATTTTGTCTTTCTTTCTTTCATATACTCACCTACTCACTTTCACCCTCTCTAATGATTTTCTGCTTTTAATTTTCTCTGTTTAATTTCAACTAGTCTATTTAAGGAAATGCTATCTTTGAGAACAATCACTTCGGCACAAACTGTATTCGAATAGGATTGAAACAATCTCATATTTCTACAAGACAATTACAATACAGGGATGTTTAAAAATTTCTGATTTTTTGTGAAACTTAGTTTTAATTATTGAAATAGTTTAGATAGCTTTGTGAATACGCCTTGTCTTTGTAAAAATCTGCTTAAAAAATTTTTGAAGCAAACAAAAACATAAAAACAGTTCAGTTTACACAAAAAGAGAGACGTGTTTCCTTTAAAACTTTCTTGGGTCCAGATTACAAGAAAAAAAAAAAAGAAATGAATGTCTCAAAATATAAAATTGGTTGTTTACATATATATATATATATATGTGTGTGTGTGTGTGTGTGTGTGTTTGTGTGCGTGTGTGTGCAATTTAAGAGTGGCAACTCCTTTGTGGCAGAGATCAGATCTTTTTGGCTTTTGGAATCTAATCTGTCTCAACAGGCCATTGATATATATATATATATATATATATATATATATATATATATATATATATATATATATATATATATATATATACGGTGAGGTAATTACTTACTTCTACTTGCTAGTAGCATCATCTTTGCGGCATCAAACCCCACCCTTTTGTTTATTAAGTGTAAAGACAGAATATTGGCGTGGGGTGGGGGACGGCCAGCAGAATCATAAGACTGATATGATCCAAAAGTGGCACTGGTGTTTTGGTCGGGAGCAGGGGTCCTAATTTAACAATTCCTGTTGAAAAAGAGATTTAGCAACTTCCATTCAATAGAAGTCGTTCTGGAATTTGGTTAGAAAATGGAAAGTCAGCCCACACTTGCTTTCCCAATCGCCGGACACCTGGCACTAAGAAATACAAAAAAAAGAAAAAACAAGAAAAGATAATGCGCCCTCCATAACATATATAGGATAAAACAGGTGGCGAAACCGTTATGTTGTCGATTAAAAAAAAAAAAATCTACGAAAATTCCTTAAACTTAATTCCACAAACTGTATATTATACTATCGACCTGATGAACATACTTAATTCTTTAAAAAAAAAATCATATAGCAGGAAATTTTAAACTGTGAAAAGAGTTAGTGAACTAAAAACCAACAACAGTGTGTTTAATTTTCTTAATCGTTCGATGATTATTTACATCATCTTTTGAACATAATCGACACTTATGACGGAAAAGTGTGAAGTGGGTCGAAAGATTAACAGCGCACGGGAAATGAATCAACAAATCATTTTGTTGTCTCTTTTCTTTCTTTGATTTTCACCTTTTATCATTTGCCTTATATTTATTTCTCTAAACTTTTCTCATCCTTTCTTTCTTTTTCCTTTATTACTTTCTTCTTTCTTTCTTTTCCACTTCTATTATTTCCTTTTTATTTATTTCCTTGAACTGTCCCCCCCATAATTTCTTTCTTTTCACCTTTTTCCATTTCCTTTTTATTCTGTCTTTGGACTACATATAATAATCTTTTTTTTTATTTATTTGTTTGGACAGCTCCCAACTTTTCGTTCTTTGTTCCTGTACATCTTTCTTTCTTTCTTTCTTTCTTTTCGCCTATCATTTCCTTTATACTTTACTTTCTTTGAACTGTTCCAATCTATTCTTTCTTTCTTTCTTTTTTCTTTATTTCTTTTCCTCTTCTATATTTTTATTTTATTTTTTGAACTACACCCACACTTTCTTTCCAATTTTTAGCTTCCTTTTTTTCCTTTTTCCTGTGTATCTACCTTCCTTCCTTTCTTCCTTTCTTCCTTCCTTCCTTCCTTGCTTTCCCCTTCCGTTCTTTCTTTCCTTGTATCTTTTCACCTATCATTTCCTTTGTATTTTACTTTCTTTGAACTGTTCACATGCATTCTTTCTTTCTTTCTTTTCACCTTCTATCATTTTCTTTTTATTTATTTTCTTGTATATTTATTTCTTTGTATCGTTGTATATTTCTTTCTTTTCTTTTCATTTCTTTTCTTTCCTTTCGCACTCTACCTGTAATAAAGTTAAACATTTAATAATTACAATAGCTAACATGTGAACATTACAGAGGCAAGTCACAAAGTCATTCAAAAAGAGGATCAATAAACATGGCAAACTTCAGAAAATACCGCCAAAATAGAATCTAAAATAAGAACAAAATGGGCAAAAGAAAACGAGTTTCCAAGCATCTGTTACCGGCTTGAGTAAAATCAAAAATCATCCTGAAAACAGGTAAATGCGAGATCTTACAACAGGTTTCCGGCCAGTTAACGCCAAAATGCCAGTTCTACACAAATCTACGCCAATCGACTTCCTTTAGCCATTAAATAATCGAAGCGGCTACAGATCAAAAGACGTCCAACAATTAAAACTGCGTCAGCTTCTTTAAGTCAATACACCTGTATTTCATTTTCTCCTGCATTCTGTAATTTTTCTAAAATATATGAACATTTTTAAATACCTGTCCATCTCTATGAATATTTATATATGTAAAGATAGAGTTGCAGATAATCTACTCAGACACACACAAACACACACACACACACACACACACAAAAATAAGATCTAAAACAAATAAATCTGAAACTTTGCAACAGGTTGTCAGCCAATCAACTTGAAAAGGCCAACTCGTTAGCATTAATCTACATCCCACGAAATAAGTGATGTGGTTAAAGATCAAAAGACTCACCGACAACCGAAAGGACATGACAGTTTCTCGAATTCAACACGCTTCTCTTCTAAATTCGGAGTAATAACATTTCAAATGCATGAATTTTGTTCATATCAAATGTTGATATGTAGATGTCTATGCTAAGACTATATATCCATAGTAAATCAATTTACACACGCTTTTAAATACAAAACCTTTGTTGTAAATATATAAATAATTTGCAGTTTTAAATTGCGTCGCAAATATTCGAAATTAATTTACTAGATTAATTTTGACTATGACAAATTACCAAAGCCGCTATAAAATGGTGACCGCGTGACTTTAAATGCAACCTTCTTGAAAAAAGACGTGTTGTTTCAACAATAAAAAAAAACAGATGACATACTCTTTGGCTTTTGTATAATAACTGTATTAGCATACGGGATTGTTGAGTTTTCTCGATAATTTTTTATAATTATTTAAAATGGATGGGTAAAATTAAGATGACTCTCTAACGCAATATATTTCAATTAAAGCACCACTTCTGGGGAAGAAGCTATCTAGGTAGAACTTCTTTCTTATGAAAGTAATACGAAGAGAATAAGAATGAGTTAAAACCGTGTACATGACAAGGCGGATATTGGATGTGAAGGTCTGAACTAGTGGAAGTAAGGAATGTAACTTTGGAAACTGTGGTAGAATGGAGAGGCTAGCAACCTTTCGGTTTGGGGAAAGGTGTTGAAAGGTGGAAAAAATCCCTCACGTAAAATGCTGCGTAAAGCTTTTGATCTCTGTCAAGGCTGGAAAGTGAGGATCGTGTAGCTCCAGGCCAAAATATGGCAGGGATACTCCATTTTTGGTCTGATCTGATTCTTGTAAAGAACAAGCACGACAGGTATATTTCTGGAGCGGTGTAAGTAACCGACATTTTCTTCCACCATCTTTAGTGATGGTACGAATAGACCAGTTCCACTTGCAATCTGAAGTTATTTGATTAATTGATTGATTTCTTGTTACGGCTTATCAACCCTTTTACAGGTTATTTAAAGCCGAAAAATATTTTTTACATTGTAAGAATTTTTTTAGATAATAATGATTTAGTGATAAAAGGCTTACTAATTAACCCATAGCAGTGGAAAAGTGTATTCATGCCATTTCTAAACGTATTTGCGCGTAAGTGAATATAACGAAACCAACTGGAATTCGAACTCGGCTCTCTGATTAGCATTTTCGAGCCATTATCCATTACATCACCCACACATCCAAGTTTACAACATCTGGTATTCTCAAGTGATCACCCATCTAGGTACTGAACGTTACTTAACTTTGAGGATCGTACAAGAACTGGTGTTTCAACGTGATGTGACCGGAAGCAGATCTGAAGTGAGCTTTCGTCCCAATAGATATTCAAGGAAAGGAGCCTCATTGCGAGACAAATCTGGGGTCTGTTGTCTGGTAAAGAAACCTTACTAGCTTTGCTTTGGAGGTATTGAATGATACAGGCCAGTCTTTCCTCGATTGAGATGTGAGAGGTTTGTCATCGGAGAGATAGGTTACCAGCCTTGGGGTGCACCCATAAACAATGGTATCTTAGGTGCAGCCATAAACTATGCTATCATAGGTGCACCTATAAACCGTAGTATCATATGCACATATATTTACTAAAGATCTGAAAATGTTCTTGGGCGGATCGTCACTACAAAGCGTTACTGTACTCTTGCTAAAATCGTTATAACCTCTACTTTGAATGGCTCACGAGTCTTGTATTGGGTGATATTTAGTTAAAAAATAGAGACAAATATATGACCCAAGAAACAAAGGAACATGATCAGAAATGAAAAAGATTAAGAATTCCAGAATGATATCCCTTTCTGATTTCAAAATCTGACGATCATTACCCATACTGTGGTCATTATTAAATCTGACTGTCATTACCGTTACTGTGGTCATTATAAAATCTGACGGTCGTTATTGATACTGTGGCCATTACATTGCTCTGAATAGTATAATAAAAAGGTGGTCGAAACCAATTTTCAGTTTCCTTATTTGCCAACAAACGATGTTTTTCAAAAACAGATTTAACTTCAGCTCATCACCAGATAAAAGTACATGCTAATGATATACTTAAGACAGTATTAACTACATCTTACAGGAAGTTTGAATATAATTATAAGCCTATCGGATAAAAAAACAGCATCAACTTTTCAATGCTTTGTGGACAAAATATTTACTAATAAAGAATATTTATTGGTGCATTTCAGATGATATTAACTTAAAATCTATTTTTAAAAAACCGATAGGTAACCTGTGTTTCAACACTTATGTCGCTCTGCAGGTGTACCTGTATCGAGCACATTTTTACTAAGTCTGCTGAAAGTTCTCTCGGTACAGTAAAAGTTTAGCCTCATTATTTTGATAAAGTAATAAGTCAAAATTCTGGAGTGATATCTCTTTCTAAAAATAAGAGGACATAACTCTTTTATTTGCTTTCAAGATCTCGCTGTCATTAGTGATGCGGAAACGGTGATGGCCTTACTCTGGATTGCATTATAAAATATGTTCGATATCCGATACCAAATAACAATTCATTTGCTTCTCAGTCATGCTATACGTGATATACAGACGATCATGTCCCTTTCGATTCGTGACTGACGAGGCAGAAGATTTCCCCACAGTAGCTTGCCATTTCTTCCTGCGGTAGATTGATTGTCAACCAAGCCTATAGGACGCCGTCTGTCTTGCTATTTATCCCATAGTAAATCTTTATTCCTGTTAAATAAAACTGGTTCATACTCCTCCCTGGTCTTTTGAACAAGAGCAGAGGTTTATCCCTTGTTTCCTCTTTAGGACTGGGTTTTCGGATCCTTCTAAAGTCTACTTACTATCCTTCTAATATTCCAGACTTAAGCCTGAAATGCTATTCACTAATTCAATTTCAACCACTACAAGTCTAGAATTAGCTTTTATCTTATCTGTATAGCCCCAAGAACTCCACTTCTTGCCTTTTCTTACGTTAATACAACTCCAGACAGTAACCCTCTACCTTGAGTGGCTATTGGGCCTTGTATTGGTTGATCATTAATAATAAAAACAAAAGTAACCCGCCATAGATTACAGACACAAACTTTACTGTGCGAATTTATATCTTGGGATTAAGTATGGCTTTGGGTGGATCGAATTAGGATATTATCACATCAATAGAGACTTCCTCTTCTTATCTATTAGAAACCGCTCTCCAAGATCCGAAATTTACTGCAGGCATCGATCTAACAGGGAAACTTTATCGGTCTACAAATTCCTACATTTCTGGCGAGGATCCCAATACGGAAATATTTAGAGCCTCATCAGTAGAGCAACAAAGAGGAAACGAGATGCCCACTCTATTTAATCTTTTCCTAGACTATGCCCCGTGAATTTACAAACACAGATGTGAAGAGATGGGCACTAATCCTTTACACATCCCATACCACATCCCAAACGAATCAGCCAATACGAGACAGTGAACCTGATTTCCCTCCTGAGGGCAATGATGATGAGGCAGGGGCTATGCTGACCACATAGGTATACATAGTTTATATAAGAATGATCATGAACAGAAAACCAATATTCTCTAACAAGTATTCCGAGAATTAGGAATCAAGCTAAACGTTTCTAAACCTGAAATTATGATCTGGAAATGGAATGAAATCAATAATTGCACATGCACTGAATCCATCATAAAAAATCAAGATGTGGAATTAGTAAATAACACTACAAATATCTCGGCGTCTAGATTAGTTATAACAAATTTAATATAGGAAAAGAGGAAGTTGAATATAAAATAGGCTGTGCAAGAGTTAGTTTCGCTCAACACCGCAAATTGCTACAAAACATTAACCTGGATACTGGAGTCGTGGTCTTTGGTAATTCCGTCAGAGACATTCATATGGATGTTATTCATGATGGCAAACCCGTTCAGAAATATCTAAACTCTCCATAGACAGCCACTTTCTCAGATCACTGGTTAAAAATGGCGTTGAGTGAATGAAGCCGACTTGTTGTGGTGAAGATCATACTTCTTAGAATCTTGTGGACAGAATCACAAAAAACTACAAGATCACATATACCGAACATGTGAGGAACGATGAAGTTTTAGAGAAAATGGAAACAAACAGGACACTTATGCTTAACTTCAGGGAAAAAAGTTGAAGTTTCTAGGGCACATGATGAGGAAGGATGGCTTGGAAAACAGATGCCCGGTGAGTATCAAATTTTCCAAAAGGGACAGAGGAGAGCAACTTATAAACTACCTATCAAGCTTGAATAAATGAATGATTGGAGAAGGTTTAGGAGAGATAACAAAATTTATTAAGAGCTATAAAGGACAGGAAAATGTGGAGAATGATGATCGCCAACGTCCTCAAGAATCAGAATGAGCTTGAATAAATGAATGATTGGACAAGGTTTAGGAGAGATAACAAAAAAACAAAATTTATTAAGAGCTATAAAGGACAGGAAAATGTGGAGAACCATGATCGCCAACGTCCTCAAGAATCAGAATGAGCTTGAATAAATGAATGTCGGAATAAGGTTTAGGAGAGATAACAAAAAGACAAAATTTATTAAGAGCTATAAAGGACAGGAAAATGTGGAGAACCATGATCGCCAACGTCCTCAAGAATCAGAATGAGCTTGAATAAATGAATGATTGGACAAGGTTTAGGAGAGATAACAAAAAAACAAAATTTATTAAGAGCTATAAAGGACAGGAAAATGTGGAGAACCATGATCGCCAACGTCCTCAAGAATCAGAATGAGCTTGAATAAATGAATGTCGGAATAAGGTTTAGGAGAGATAACAAAAAGACAAAATTTATTAAGAGCTATAAAGGACAGGAAAATGTGGAGAACCATGATCGCCAACGTCCTCAAGAATCAGAATGAGCTTGAATAAATGAATGATTGGACAAGGTTTAGGAGAGATAACAAAAAAACAAAATTTATTAAGAGCTATAAAGGACAGGAAAATGTGGAGAACCATGATCGCCAACGTCCTCAAGAATCAGAATGAGCTTGAATAAATGAATGTCGGAATAAGGTTTAGGAGAGATAACAAAAAGACAAAATTTATTAAGAGCTATAAAGGACAGGAAAATGTGGAGAACCATGATCGCCAACGTCCTCAAGAATCAGAATGAGCTTGAATAAATGAATGATTGGACAAGGTTTAGGAGAGATAACAAAAAAACAAAATTTATTAAGAGCTATAAAGGACAGGAAAATGTGGAGAACCATGATCGCCAACGTCCTCAAGAATCAGAATGAGCTTGAATAAATGAATGTCGGAATAAGGTTTAGGAGAGATAACAAAAAGACAAAATTTATTAAGAGCTATAAAGGACAGGAAAATGTGGAGAACCATGATCGCCAACGTCCTCAAGAATCAGAATGAGCTTGAATAAATGAATGTCGGAATAAGGTTTAGGAGTGATAACAAAAAAAATTATTAAGAACTACAACAGACAGGAAATTATGGTGGGGTTCATGGTCTCCAACGTCTTCAGGGGACACAGCAGATAGAAGAAGAAGAAGAAGAAGAAGAAGAAGAAGAAGAAGAAGAAGAAGAAGAAGAAGAAGAAGAAGAAATAATAATAATAATAATAATAATAATAATAATAATATAGAATAATTATCTAGGTCACTGTATACGTTATAAGAGATCTGATAAGCAAAGAGAATAAAAATGTCACATAAAAAGCAAATATTTTAGAGAAACATTGGTTTATGTCTGAATTTTTGGTTTTACATCATTTACATTCGGACTATTGTCCCCATCGTTGTTGTAGTAATCGCATCGGTTCTGCCGTTGAGCTCTCCGGTCTTCATCCCATGATTGTCGATCCAGGCAGTCTTCAGCCAATTTCGAACCGAGCCCTGTATTTAATTTACGGGGGTAGTTTGCTCGGTAGTAGGTCATAGTGTCAAATGACAAAGTGTCAAAAGACAAAATAACGAATGAACAAAATAGCAATGAACAAAATATTGAACAGACGAAATGCCGAACGGCAAAATATCAAACGAATAAAGTGTCGAATAGACAAAATACCGACCGGAAAAAGAGTCGAACTGACTAAATGCCGAATGGATATAATGTCGAAAATACAGTTTAAAAAGGACAAAAATCTTGAAGAAAGCAAAAACGAACAAGTCATGATTTTAAAAAAACTGGCTTCAAATATAATTAATTATTATCAACTTTTTATTGCTTAGCTTTAGAATCATTTAATAAATCATAGCCTTACAAAAGATTAAGCCTCCATAATTATCGGTTCGCTCATAATCTTTAATTATATTTTGCTATATTAATTATATTTAATTATATTTTAACTCATTAATAAAAAAAAATATTTATTTATTTTTAACACAATTTTAATTTACTGCCCTCTTTTGCCCATCACACAGACCCCCTCTCTGTCTCTCATTAGAATGCCTGATGCTCAACTCCACGAGAGCACCTCTCAGCGCTTGCTTGGTCTCACACTGTCCGCTGACCTGAGATGGAACAAATACGTTGAATCAATAGATTCATTTACCGCAAGGAAAGTTGGTTCTATGTGTCGCACCAGAAAGTTTTTTCTCGTCTGAGTCCATCTTTCAAATCTATAAATCATGCATGGAACTCTGCTGCCATATATTATCTGGAGGCACACGCTGTTCGTCTTAAGGTCCTCGACAAAATCCAGAGAAGGATATGCAATGTAATGGATCCTGATCTGGTATCAACGTTTACAGTCGCTCTCTCACAGACGTGTCGTTGCTTCCCTCTGTCTTTTCTACAAATACTTTCACGGTAACTGCTCCGACGAGCTACTTTCGCTGGTTCCCAAATTGCATGAATATGAACGTGCTACTAGGTTGGCATCTCGGTCCCACCCTTTCACTGTCGAAATGGTTAAATGTAGCCGTCTCTTCTACTCCAATAGCATTATATCTCACACTTCCCGCCTGTGGAACTCCCTTCCTCTTACTTGCTTCCCTAATAGCTATAATCTCCAAATATTTAAATGCAATGTCAATCGACATCTTCAGATGCCTTGATCTAATTCCCCGTCCTTCTCTTCATCTTTTCCTCTATCACGCCTCTTCACTCTTGCTCCCACTCTCTGTAACCCCTTGCGTGCTAGTGGCACTCCCGCCTTGCTTGGGGGTGGAATGCTTAAAAAAAATTTTTTTAAATAAGAATTTTAACTCTTTACTGTAGTTTGAATGCAGATCCTTATTCAAAAAAGTTAGCAATTATGTAGAACTTTTTTTTTTCATCGGGGTTTATTTTTATATTAGATTAAATATGAAAATAATTATTTACCAGCAGGATACTTGAATGCTAAGTAAAAGGTATTCTATTGCAGACACATTTCTTGCCTTTCGGCATTTAGTCAGTTCGACACTTTGTTCGATACTTGGTCTGTTTGGCACTTTTTTCCGTTCGACACTTCATCTGTTTGATATTTTGTCCATTCGTCATTTCCTCTTTCGACACTTTGTCCTTCGACATTTTGTCCTTTGACATTCTGTCTGTGCCCGAGTTTATTCTCATTTCGCTGATCATGTCCCGGGATATCTCGTTTGTTCTTTTTCCGTATTGGTTAGTTTTGTGTCGCCTCGTTTCCACTGAGAGCAAGCACGCACTGTCTGACCCAGGGATTGAACTCACAATGTATAAATATTGATTTTTCTAGAAAATATGCCGAATTTGGGCGAGTATCAAAATGTTAGAGAGTTTATAAAATACTGTTCTCAAAGAAAACTTTTCGTTTCTTTAGTTTAAAGCTACTTATTTATTTTGGAACGCACCAAATTTGGTAACGAACTTGAGTCATTATTTGACCGAATCTGTATTCCAAGAAAAAAAGACAGAAATGTCCTTAGTTCTCCAATAGTTTTTCTATTCAAATTATTTTAAAAAATAAATAAGCTTAATATTTTTAAAGAATTCGATTAAATCAGGTGTTGATTTTATGGCGGGAAATCTGACAATTTATATTTATAGTGTGCGCGTGTATGCGTTTATATGGATTCGTCCATATATATATATATATATATATATATATATATATATATATATATTCACGAGGCGGTGTCTTGGTTAGCGAGTTTGTCTCGCTAGAACAATTAATTACGACTGAGTAGTCAGTTCGATTTTCATTGGGTGCTCCCTACTTTCGACCTTGTGCCACATTTAAGCTACGCTTGGAAAATCACTATGTATGTATGTATATATATATATATATATATATATATATATATATACATACATACATACGAGCGTGTGAAAAATTCGGGCGTGTATGTATGTAGGTGAATGTCTGTGTATGCCAGTATGTTTATGTGTCTGTGTGTATATGTGTATTAGTGCTTGTATGTATGAGTATGAGTACGTGTACGTGCGTGCGTACGAGAGTATGTGACGTGTCTACGTTCATATGCTTGTATACGTGTATATGTAAATGCGAATCGATGCGGGTACATATGTTCATATGTGTACTTCTGTGTATCTATGCTTGTATTAATACACACAAGCGCACGTGTACGTGTGTGCGAGTGCGCATGTGTACGACGTGTGTATGAGCTCGTGTGTTCATCTGATTAGATTATGTATGCTTGTGCGTGTGTCTTTGCACGTGCGAACATGCATATGTATGTGAGCACGTGAATGCGTATGCGTGTGTCTGTACATGTGTGTGTGTTTGTGTGCATGTGAATGTGCGTGCATGTGAATGTGTGTGAGTCTGCGCATGCGCGTGTGTATGTGTGTTAAAAAGAATGCGCGCGCCCGCACCCTCATGTCTTTCGTCTCGTTGTAAACGTTATTTGTATTTTTATGTCAGTCTGGGCTGATTTACTTTGACTTTTCACGTATTTTTGCTCTTAAATAAACTGACGCGTGTATATTCCCTTATTTATCTACACAAGGAGTAAATATACAATTAAAGACAAATAAGTATTCGTTTGCTTGCAAGTGTGAGTGTATTGTATACAATATATGCATCAGTTTTTTTTTTTGTTTTGTTTTTATAGTCGCCTTTTGTAATCAGTTTGAATGTTTATTATTGCTGTGCCTATGTAGCAGGCCGTAAATTTTTGACTTTTCAATGCCAAAGCGATTCTTGTTTAGATAAAAAAATAAAAAATGTCCTAATCAAGCCCCCTTCTTCCCCGACAGAAAAAGAAAACAAAATCTCTAAGGAACTTTGTCTTTTGCAGTTATTTTTAATTATTTATTTGGATCTCGTGTCTTCCGTTAATTTTTGGAGGTTTTATTGGGGAAGAACTAAAGGATTTTTGTTAGGTCGATCTTTCTTCCCAGATGTCCTCAAAATGTCGTTGATTTGGTTCCTAAGCGAAATAACAACTGTTTAAAGCGCTTCTTCTGCTTTTCTCATCAAACCTCGGAGCAATTTATTCCCTGCGAATAAACAATGAATGCCAAGCAAAGTATTTTCTTTTAAAATGGGAAAAAAAGAAAAGTGAAAAAAAAAATAAATGAAAATAGAATGAGATTCCCTAAGACGAAAAATGAGATCAAAGATTGTTCTTGTTTTACGTCAATTAAAAATGTTGAAACAATTCCTTTTTTTTTTTGTTTAATTTTTTTTCTTTCTTGCGAAATGTTATTGTTGTTGAATTTTTCTCCCCGTTTCTTTTTTTTTTTCTTGATTTTTATTTCTCGAAGAAAAATCGAGTTAAGTAATAAGTATTATTTTTCGATGGAAAAAAAAAACAATAAGTCTCACGTATTGCTTTCGGATTTATATTAGAAAATGTAAACTTAGAGTGTGAATAGGTGTATGTATTCGTGTGGGTAGCGTGTTCATGTATAGATCTATATGTATTGCGTACATATATGTATATGCCTGTGTATGTATGCACGCATCTGTAAGCGTGCATGTATAGGCATTTCAGTGTGCATATGCGTGTACATGTATATGTGTGTATGTACGGATGTGTGTGCATATTGACATGTGTGTATGAGCGAATGTGTGTATATCAATGTGCGTGTGCATAGATGTGTGTATATGAACTTGGCTATGTGTGTATATATGCGTGTAATTATGAATTTCTGCGTCTGTGCAAATATGCGCATGTATATATGTGTATCTAGTTATGTATTTGCGCAAGAATTTGTGCGTATGTGCGTGTTTGTATATATGTGCATGTACATGCTTGTATGAGTGTGTTGGCATGTGTATATGGGCATTGTGTATATATATATATATATATATTATTTTTTCTTAAGCGTATCACCCCAAGCAAGGCTGGAGGCCACTATCAAGCAAGGGGTTATAGAAGGGTTGGAGGAAGAGCAGATAGGAGTGGTAAAGGAGAGGATGTGGAGAAAGAGAAAGACAGTGGGTCGATCAAGGCAAGGGGGTTACAGAAGATTTGGAGCGAGAGCAGATAGGAATGAAAGATGAAAGGATGTGGAGAAGGGAAGTGGATAGATCAAGGCAACTGGAGATGTCGATTGACGCTACACTTAAACCGTTGGAGATTGTATTTGTCAGGGAAACAGTAATAGGGAAGGGAGTTCCATAGGCGAGATGTGCGAGACATGAAGCTATTGGAGTAAAAGAGACGTCTACATCTAACAGTTTCAACGGTGTAGGGGTGGGAACGGGATATATGCGTGTATGTCCATATATCTGTCTGTGAATACATGTATGTGTGTGTATATGCGTATATGTATATCTGTGTATGTGTGTGCACGTGTGCGTACATATGTTGGCGTGTGTTAATGCTTCTTCAAGTCAATGTGGAACAATGAACAAATTGGAATAGGGATCTGTCTATTTTTCTATCTATCTATCTTTCTATCTATCTATCTAAAATATCTATCGGATTTTTTCAAATGAGGTATCATCCTTGTTATATGCACTGATATTCAAACCAACCTGTTCGTCTTTGTTGGCATGCTCACAACGTTTCGGCCGTTGGCATGCTCACAACGTTTCGTTTTGTGTCTTCCGGCCTTCTTCAGGTGTCTGTTGTCGAACTTGGTAACCGTCTTGGAATTCTGAACCAGAGTATACGATTTTCAACAGTAACAGGGCAACTAGCAACTGCTAGTGAATCATGCTTAGGTGATATTTCATATCACTCATTACTCACCAGCCTGATTCACTTTGTGTCACTTGTCCATTTCTTCTACTGAACCAGAGTATATGACTTTTCTGCACTAACAGAGCCAAGGATCGTTCTCACAACTACCAGGGAACCAAGCTTAGGGGATACTCACGAGTCTGATTAACTTTTGAGTCATTTGTCCGTTTCTTCCACTGAACCAGTGTATATGATTTTTCAGCACTTATCCCTGGGTTTGGTAGTGCTGAAAAGTCACATTTTCTGTTTCAGTGAAAGAAATGGGCAAGATAGATAGATAGATAGATAGATAGATAGATAGATAGATAGATAGATAGATAGATAGATAATGAACAGTCATAGATAGATAGATAGATAGATAGATAGATAGATAGATAGATAGATAGATAGATAGATAATGAACAGTCATAGATAGATAGATAGATAGATAGATAGATAGATAGATAGATAGATAGATAGATAGATAGATAATGAACAACCATAGATAGATAGATAGATAGATAGATAGATTGATAGATAGATAGATAGATAATGAACAGTCATAGATAGATAGATAGATAGATAGATAGATAGATAGATAGATAGATAGATAGATAGATAGATAGATAGATAGATAATGAACAGTCATAGATAGATAGATAGATTGATAGATAATGAACAGTCATAGATAGATAGATAGATAGATAGATAGATAGATAGATAGATAGATAGATAGATATTTGCTAAGTCTTGTGACTAATTTTCTCATCTTTGTTGTCATTATCATAGCGTTTCGACTGTGTTTATCGATCCGGGTAACCTTCCGGAAATTTCGATCTGAACCTTTTTTTTAATTTGTATGGGGGGTAAATTGTTCTTTTTCCGCTGTTCATATCTCGGGATATCTCGTCTGGTTCTCTTTCTAGTATTGCTCTGTTCTTGATCATCTCGTGTCCACTATGTCTACAACACCCAGCTCTGGAATTGAACTCACGATTTGTCACCAAATTCACGAACCAACACTTTAATCCACTAAGCTAAAATAATATATCGAGAACTTCGTTGTAACACAGAGAGAACTTAGAAGAAATACGAAAAACACCAGGATCTCACTCGGGAAGTTATAAACTGTAGAACATAGTTACACGTCCTGTCAATAATAAGCGGTGCACTTGGAACAAGGTCAAAAAGATAAGAATCAATACTACATGAATTAGAAATTTGAGTCATGATTAAGATTAACCCTAGTGTTGAAGGGAGTGAGTAAGGATACTGGGGAAGGTGCTGGATGCTTAAGTAGACTTGCTGATAATGAATCACCAGCAAATGCATGAAATACTCATGATCAGTGCAGATGTTTTTGTTTCTTTGAAACAGGCAGATATAAATAATAAAATAGGAGTTCTGCCTAACCTGATGTTTAGTAGACAAGTGACATATCCACAACGTTGGCATTCTGGTATTGAAACGTGAGGGTAAAATTATCTGGAAAATATTTGGGCGGATTGAACAGTTAATGCACTGTTCCTAGGCGGGGGTCCGACAGTTGGATGCTCACAGATATAACACTGGTCATCGCCAGAAGGGCTGAGAATTGATCATTTTATCCGAAGCCGAATGCACAGAAACGACATTGGCAATAATTTTGACTGGTACTCTGTTAGTCATATTACTATGACTACGTCTTTTATGTGCCGTATCCTTTCTGGATTTAGGCGATTATGGCTCTCCACAATTTCTTAATTCTTACTGCTGTAAGCAACGTTTGTCTCTTTACCATCTTTTTTAAGGCTGCTGCTACTACTACTACTAATAATAATAATAATAAGAAGAAGAAGAAGAAGAAGAAGAAGAAGAAGAGCAACAACAACAGAAAAGGGCGACCAAGAAGAAGAAGAAGAAGAAGAAGAAGAAGAAGAAGAGGGAAAAGAAAAGGAGCAGCACGATGACAATGATGAAGAAGAAGAAGAAGAAAAAGAAGAAAGAAAGAAAGAAAGAAAGAAAGAGAAGAAGAAGAAGAAGAAGAAGAAGAAGAAGAAGAAGAAGAAGAAGAAGAAGAAGAAGAAGAAGGAGAAGAAGAAGAAGAAAAGAGTACGACAAAGAAGGGGGACAGCAATTACTACTACTACTACTACTAATAATAATAATAATAATAACAATAACAATAACAATAATAATAATAATAATAACAATAACAATAATAATAATAATAATAATAATAATAATAACAATAACAATAATAATAATAATAATAATAATAAGAAGAAGAAGAAGAAGAAGAAGAAGAAGAAGAAGAAGAAGAAGAAGAAGAAGAAGAAGAAGAAGAAGAAGAAGAAGAAGAAAAGAGTACGATAAAGAAGAGGGACAGCAAAGACTACTACTACTACTACTAATAATAATAATAATAATAATAATAAAATTAATAATAAAAATAATAATCAAAAAAAGGAGGAGGGAAAACAAAGACAAGAACAGACGAGGACGACTAAGAAATAGGAGTGGAGGAGAAGAAGAACAGAAACAGTAACAACAACAGCAAAAACAAAAGAAAGAAAGAAAGAAAGAAAGAAAGAAAGAAAGAAAGAAAGAAAGAAAGAAAGAAAGAAAGAAAAAAAGAATTAGGCGAAGAAGAAAAGAGTACGACAAAGAAGATTGACATCAACAGTAGATGGAAGGAAGTGGGGCAGGATTTAGGAAAAAGGAAAGGGAACGGGATGATGATGATGATGATGATGATGATGATGATGATGATGATGATGATGATGATGATGAAAAAAGGTGATGAAGAAGGAAAAAACAGCAACATCAAAAGGTGAAGAAAGAAGAAGGGGGAGAAGGAGAACAAACAAAAAGGCCAAAAAGTAATGAAAACGAAAAGAAAAGAACAACAACAACAACGGCAACAACAAAAGCAATAAGTTCCTGCTTAAAAAAACAACAAAGAAAACAAAGAAGGCGGATCAGAGTTTCACCTTTCCAGCAAAAAGACCATCTGCAAAGGGAAATGCAGGTCGCTCGACTGATTTTCCCATTGTTGACATCTCTAGTGAGACTTTACCTGGAGCACACAGTTCACAGCCAGAAATCCTTTTTCATGAAATAATGCATATTTATCTGTGTCTGCAGGCAAAACAGACATTTTTCTGAGACAGGCCGCTCTTCGACTCACCCACAGGTTTGAACGAGTTGAACTCACCTGCTCGGTCATTTTGTGGAGGAATGATTTAAACAAAATTGTAGCACGGAAGGCCACTGACCCAACCAATGTTGTTAATTTTACTCTTTGTCTTCATACAGGTTCATTCCTTGTGGAGAGACAGGCATCTTGGCCCGTTGCTTTAGGCATTTTGCGCTGAATTCAGATTTTGTTAAGTAATACAATAACGTTTTACGCGTCAATAAGAACATCAGGCAGCAATGGGAAACAAAACGAAAGCAGGGTGGTGATCATTAAGAAAAGTCATGAGCGGTTTTTAAGGAATGTTCTTTCGCTTGGCTTTTAAACCGCCATTTTAACAATATTCTTCAGACAAGACTAAAAAACCTTAACTATATATAAAAAAAATCAGTGTTAAGTATTATTAATTGTTTATTACCAAACATTTCATCAATTTATGTTGACTTTTATCGCATCCCCCAGATCACCAATCGTCGATCACAAATTGGAAAAAAAAATGTTTACAATTTTTATCCTTTATCTTTTGGGAACCTGTCATTCAGTAGCAGCATCTTAGAAATGCCAGTCAGTAGGAACCATCCAAATGTAACCATATACCTAAAATCGTTATTTCTCCGAACGCCATTATATCTCTGTCTTGTATGTTTACATTTTACACTAGTAGAGTGGTGATCATTAAGAAATTGTTTCCAGATTTCTAAAATGAAACATTGTCAGCTATTATTCATTTTTGATTAGTCCAATCTTTCTTGACAAATCGTTTAATGAAAATTGCATTGAATGGTCACTTCTTCTAGTTCCTTTCACATTGATGCAGGGAGCTCCCAGGACTCTATCCTTAGACCTACTTCTTCCTGAAACCTGTTCTTTTATTGTCCTTCCTCAATGATATCTTTCTCATTTTCTTTCATACCCGACAACCCTTTGAATTTGAGTGGCACTAAAGGGTTATTTCATCTTTATTTTTCTGGCCTTCTATAACAACTGCCAGAGCGTTACTCTACGATCGTTATGTAAATTTCATTACTACATCAGCAGAAATGTTAACCGTAAGTTCCATGTTGCTATTTTCTTCTATCGAATTTCTTGCTTGTGGAACTCTCTTCCAGATTCTTGCTTTCTACTCAAGTTTGATCTTCAAAAGTTTAAATGAAATGTCAATCGATATCTAGTTCATTCATTATTGTTCTATATCCTTAATAGCATTTTTCTCATATTCTCTAACAGTCAGTAACCCCTTGCATCTTGGCAGCTTTATTGCCTTGCTTGGGTTGAAATGATTTAAAAAAATTAAATTACTATAAGGCTCTTGAAAGTTTGTCTTTTCCTGACAGCGCGTCGCCTATCAGCTTACGAATACAAATCAATCTCATTAAATAAGCATACAAATTATATATTATTATTTTCTAGTCATTTGGTTCAGCGTTACTTTTAATATGCGTTTAAAATGTTTCATTCAATGCAGGTGTCTCCAAACTTATCGCACCCAACCATGCAAGATTTTATCCAAGCCGCTACAACATGAAACATTGAAAAGAATAACTGCATATGACAAAAGCAGGCTAAGTAATTGATTTTTCTTTAGAACATTTAGATATTTTACTCGTTATAGATCATTTCTCAGTGCAGACATTGTACTGATTCTTTGTAATTGCTACGTTTGTCTTTTCGATAGTGTCATATTGATTACAGAAAAGGCCAAGTAAATCTTGTTTATTCATTTAAATTTATTCATTCATTTATAAAACTGATTTGCCGCTTGGCCTTCGCCAAATGCATAAAATAAACGCTGCAACCGTAGTATTTTAGAGATTACTACCATAAGCGGTGAAGCTCAAAGATTAACAAATGCCCTTACCGAAAACTTTAGAGACATCTGATTCAATGAAACCAGTAAAACGGATGTTAAATCATGGTAAAAAAAAATCGCTAATTTTATGATTATACCACAGGGTAGGATTAATGGCGAAAGAGAATCTGTTTGCTGAGGGCAGCCCATACGATATGATGGAAGCCGAAACAAGGAGAACCAGTACTAGCTAAGTGAAACATAAACAAGTCGAGAGGGACCCTTATGAGCCGAAGGGAACCCAAACGAGCCGAAGGAAACCTTTTCAGGATAGACTAAAATTTATGAGATATATATTGTGTCAGCTACAGCTTATAATATATATGTTTGCTTAAAATACAGATGAGAGGATAGCTATTAATATTTAAATGGATAAAGGGTAACGTAAGATTTTATTTATAAATCAATAGAAAAGATAGAGGCCGTAGAAACCTATTTGATTGACCTATATTTAATCTGACAAGTGTATAGATAGATAGATATGATCAGATTGATATAGATAAATATATATATATATGTATGTGTGTGTATGTGTATGTGTGTGTGTGTGTGTGTGTGTGTGTGTGTGGTGGACTCTCCCGTCGTATTCGGCGTATGAGGATCAAGCAGCTCAGTTCCTAAGAACCGACAGCCCAGACACCAGCACATATGATTTGATTATAGTGGTGAAGACTTTGTGCAGAAACAACAACACTTTTTGAAGGGCCAGATACAGGGACCTGGTGCACTACGTGCCACAAGGTCCCCAAAAGACCCTCCGCATGTATTGAATTCAGAGTTGTCCTTTTCCTAGAGCAGTTGCCACCCAAGACTATAGAACCCATAGATGGAGGGAGAAGAGGATTAATACACACACACACACACAAACACACACACACACACACACATATATATATATATATATTTATGACATTTTTTATGTTTATACGTTCTTTTTATAGATACAAATATTTAAGTAAATGCTCTGTTTATAATAAACAGTATTAACAACATTTAGCGGCCTGAATGTCCGAGAAATTTTCATAAAAAATATGCGTTCTCCGACAGGAATCGAACCTGTATCCTATACAAAACCGTCATACAGCCTGACGTACCTTAACCGATTGGGCCACAGAGTAGCATTCGATTAGCAATGTCGATTTTACTGTTTTTACAGTAATTGTTCTAATTCCACGTGCGATACATGGCAATAAAGATAAAAACAGTTCGAAGAATGTAAATAGTGTAAATAGGCTTTGTTATATTAAAAATCCAAACATCCGAATTCCAAATAAAATAAAATTAAAAACATGGGTATACCTGTTAAATAATTATTTTTATTGAGAAACAAATATAGATGAATTCAAAAAGGAGTAAAAATAGTCTATAGTTGAATTAAAGTCTGGGTAGTTGATACACAGAAAAAGCTAATGTTTAGAAAAGACTTAAAAAAGTTGTGCTTATGAAAGTACTATTATCGTCAGCGAAGATTCACTGACTGTCTTTGTTGTTGTTGGAGATGATTCGTCCAAAGTCGCCAACACATGTTTCTTTCAGCACGTGCTGTGGGTGAGGGTGGGCGTCTTTTCTCGTGTTTGAACGGCCCGGAGACAGCCTCATCTCTACTCTTCAAATCGAAATTTGTGGGGTTTTATAAGAAATTCTTCCCGAAAGTAGGGTCCAGAAAAACAAAAAAACAAAAACACACAGGGCGCGGAGAAATTTTGCACCCGCCTAATGTCTCTCGTTCTCTCTCTCTTTCTATATGTGCCATGTCCGTTGAATGATGATGCTGGCTTTCTACGGATTTTTGTTGCACTCGCGCCCCCGCTTTATAAACCATCTTTTTTCTAAAAAAAAAATTGTTATTTCATCCATTTGTTTAGTCTTACCAAGTTGAATTCTCCTCGTTTTCCTCAGTTAAACTGCCTTTGATTCGCCCTGTAACTCCGGGAAAACCACTCCATCATCACAATCACAGTATTTCTCATACCTAATATATGCAGCAAACTTGAAATCTATAGCTTAACTTTTCAAATTTATAATTTATTTTCAAAATAAGTTGAATTTTTCTTTTGAGAGGATGGCAGTCTACGAAATGGATCTGCGTTTGCACCGAAGTCACCTGTTTTTGAAGTTTTTAAAAAGTCGTACCACCAACGAAAAAAAAACAAAACAAAACAAAAAAGAAACAAGACAAACAAACGACAGTATTTTTTCATCTGCTCGTTAAACTTATCTAGTCCTTGGTATGAGGTCTAACTACATCCGGCAGCAAGGCCACTGATCGGGCGGTAGGAGCTTTTGAGGAATCACCTCTTAGTTGTTGGAATTTCGAACCGAGCCCTATGTTTATTCCACGAGCCATTATTTTATATTTTTTAACATATTAAATAGTTATTTTGTTATTTAACACTGAGCATTGTTTTTTCTTACACTATATATATATATATATATATATATATATATATATATATATATATATATATATATATATATATATATATATGAATGTTCTACGTTTGAGCTTTGTATTTAATTTTTCTTGTGTTTTCTTTTTTTGACAAGAGTGTATAGAAACTGTCCAAAAGAGAAAACACTTGTTCGTACACAAGAAAATTTAAATAAAAAGCTTAATCGTAGTACATTCTCTGTCGCTTTTAATGAAAAATGCATAAATGAAGGATTGCTGCCCTTATACACAATATATATACATATATATATATTTGTATACAAATGCTTGCTCGTAAATTTAGCTATATTTATCCATTTGATTATATATATATATATATATATATATATATATATATATATATATATATATACACAAATGAGAGAAAGAACAAATTAAGGAAAATTATACCGTTGGTAGTAACTTCATCTATTCTTTCTCTCATGTGGATATTTCGCTCTCTTCACGGTAGAGCACTTTCTACATTTTTTTTTACATTAACATAGAAAAAACAATTTTTAAATCTTTTATATATATATATATATTACTTAAACATTATTTTAGTGGATACCCATATTTAAGTAGACTTTCAGTTTATTTATTAAACACTATATTTATTTATTTTTGTCTATCGGCCTGAATATTCGCTAAATCTCCTTAAGAAAAATAATGCGTTCTTCGGCAGGATTCGAACCTGCATTCCCTTTGGTAGAAGAAACTATCATGAGACCCGATGTGCTTTAGACCAACTCGGCCACGAATGGCCTCACCAATCGAACAAAGTTTCATTACTTATTGCTTACTTTGCTTTACAAAGTTTTATTATTTATTGCTTAGCTTACTTGATCGACGACGCACTCCGTGACCGAGTTGGCCTAATGCACGTCGCATCTAACGATGGTTTCTCCTACCAAGGAGAACGCATATTCAAGCAATTGAAATAAATAAATAAGTATTCTGTTTAATAAATAAATGAACCGTCTATTCACTAAAAATAATGTTTCAGTAATAAAATCTGTCGGATTAGTAAAATAAATAATTCCATCACTTCTTTATACATGTGTGTGTGTGTGTGTGTGTGTATGCGTGTGTGTGTGTGTGTGTGTGTGTGTGTGTGTGTGTGTGTGTGTGTGTGTGTGTGTGTGTGTGTGTGAATGTGTGTCTATTACGTTGGCACAGGGGACGCAGGTTTGGTCCCTAACGGGAAAGACATTTTCTTTACTAAGATTTGTCGAAGGCGCAGGCTGATAGACGCAATACACGGTGTTTAATAAATAATAATGTGGCGTCTGTTTCAAATACGAACTGTACACTATAATAACGTTTGAAGTGATAAAATATGTCGGATTAAAAATAAATCCATTAATTCTTTAGAAACTTCATTATATATATATATATATATATATATATATATATATATATATATATATATATATATATATATATATATATATGTATGTATATATATATATATATATATATATATATGTATGTATATATATATATATATATATATATATATATATATATATATATATATATATATATATATATATATATAGTAATAATACAATGTGGTAATTCCTATGAAATTTCCAGGGGGATATAGATCCAGGGAAATTTCTATGTCAAAAGACGGCAAAATTGTTATTAATTAAAGAACATCAATTAAAATCCCATAGGTAATAATTTTTATTTCATGAGCGCACTAGAAAAGCAGGTCTCAATCTTCAAGACCTACGAACAAAATCCTACATATATATATATGGATGTGCGTGTGTGTGTGTGTGTGTGTATTATTATTATATATATATATATATATATATATATATATATATATATATATATATATATATATATATATATATATATATATATGTCCTCACTGGTAGAACGACACAGAGTTTCATGCACAACACAAGCTTCCAAGATTAGAAATTTTAAGAGGAGGTTCAGTTTGCTATATAAATTCATTGTAAATTGATCCCCTAGGAAAATAATAAAAAAATAAAAGTTAAGGGAAATAATCAAAATGTAAAGGTATGGTAAGAGTATGCTTTAAAATTCATATTTTGCAGCTGTTTTGAAATTATTTGAAATTGTGTATGTAAGCATTTATTATTAAAACAACCCAGGAAAAAAGGTCAGTAAGAATAAATATTAACTTTTTTTATTTTAACTTTATTTATTTGAAATTTTGTAAGAGTATGTTTTAACATGCCTTGTGAGCATTTAATTTTATTTGACTTGCGTATGGGAGATCGATTCACAATGAATTTACATAGCGAACTGAACCCCCTTCTTAAAATTAAGAAAATATATATATATTTTATTTATTTTTTATATTCGTGATCAGGAAGGCTTATTCGCTAGAATAGGGTGTTACCAAAATCACGCGACACTTGACAGAAAACATTTGTGAAATAACAACCAGGGTAAATCTACATGACATCAACTTCTATAATTCGATCAATAAAATTTCTTAATAATATATTGTCATATGCAGACACATGATTCCATTTGGTAAATAAATATAAAATTTACAAAGTTATCAATGGTAATGTTACTTTTGGAACACCCTGTAATATAAAAAACAAATGTGAAAAAAAAAATTCTTGGAAAGGTGCTTTTCTGCATAATGGCTAATAATCCTTTAATCAAGTATCGAAATCGTTTGCTTTGCATGGAGTGAAGAATTATTTGTATTTCATCAGTCCAGGTAGAGACTTAATCAAGACAACAATCTTTAATCTGCTGACATCGTTATTTCATTTCCTCTCGGACTTCACCATTTTCCTTTGTCTCTTCATACTTTAATTTCCTTGACAGTGCATCAAATTATTTGATTGGACAATATCATACAAGTGTGTAGAATTCACTTTACTCGGCATGCTTGGGAGGAGGAGGAGAGAAAAGAAAGAAAAATGATTTCTTTTCTTACTTTTTATTGTAGAAAAAAAATAAGGAATTTTTATATTAATAAAAATAACAAAAGCAAATTACATTTGATTGGTTTAATTCTTTCTTTTTTTAATATTATTTACGCAAAGAAAATGAATAAAAATGATATTAATGGGTTTATCTGGAATATCTTATTGTTTGAAGAGGTTAAATAATGACGAAATGAAAGTCAGTTGTCACCATCACTTTGCATTGTCAATTGACTGGAGAGCTACATCACTCTTGTTCAGACATTTGTAATTTAAAAGTTATTATAGTATTTTGTAGTAATTTATTACAGTGGAATTGTATTTTTTTACCTTTTTCTTTATGGGTGATGTTGGCATAGGAAGTTCTAATTTTTACTGTCATCTGATTGCATTCAATCATTTTTTAAATAATATTTTTTAAATTTTTTTTTAATTTGTTTTTATGTCTGCTCATAGAAGCTTGAAGAATCTTCCAGGTGGTATCAGATAATTAACGCTTAACATGAAAGAATGGCAGTTCTCTCTAGTTTAGTTAACAGAAAAGAGGAAAAAAGATATTTTTAAAAAGTTTCTTTTTTTCAAGTTTTATTCATTTTTATTTTTATTTTCCTAATTTTTATCTTTTATTGAACATTTCTTGTTTTGTGATTTTCAGTTTTAATTTTTATTTGACATAAATATATTGTTTTTCTCAGCAGGTACAAAATATGCCAGAAGGCAACAATAACAGATGAAGAAAGATTTCAACACACATGTAACTTAATAATATTGATGTTTGTGCCGTGACATCGTGAGTTTTTAGGTTATTCAACGGTACAACTGATAAACAAATTAGAAGGATAAGTTGATTTATAGAAGCAATGAAAAATGGCTTCTATCATTTTCTGAAAATAATATTCTTCGTTATAGAATATAAATGCATGGAGAATAAAGTAATCTACACATAAAATTCTGTGACTTCACATAGTTCGTTCGTCACACCCTCTAAAATAGCCATACATTGACCAATAGTAACCAAATCTACACATAAAATTCTGTGAATTCCCTTAGTTCGTCCGTCACACCCTCTAAAATAGCCATACATTGACCAATAGTAACCAAATCTACACAAAATTCTGTGACTTCACATAGTTCGTCCGTCCCATCCTCTAAAATAGCCATACATTGACCAATAGAAACCAAATTTTGAGAAGTAAGGGGGTATAAACTACAGTTGGATTTACTAGAGTCCGTAGTTTAGTACAATAAATTTTTATTCATTTTTGGTGGGAAAATTAAAGTTTTATTATTTAGCATACAAAATACTCTTACTATTTTAAAGACAATTTAATTATTAAAATAACAAATACTTATTTAGTAAAAATGCAATATTATTTTTTTCATCTTTTTATATTTTTTAAGTTTTTATATGCAAGAATCCAATTTCCAGTTCGCCCTGCGTTTACAAGAACTATAAACAGATCACAAGGTCAAATTCTTCGAAAAGTTGAAATTTGGCTCCAGAAAGAAGTATTTACGCATGGCCAATTATATGTTGCTTGCTCAAGAGTTAGAAATCCTAAGAATTTATTATTCGCTGTTAAAAAGGAAAAAAGATGATAAAAAAATTTTCTTAAAAATATTGTTTACCATGAAATCTTATGAAATTAAATTAAACTAAAAAAAATATTAAACCGCGAAGTAAGATTTTGCCAAACTATTTTTCAAAATAAATCAGCTTATTTAAATTTCCATCGATTGGTTTGCGAAATTGAACGAAACGTAGAGTTTGTAAATCTCAATAAAAACTGTTAGCGATAACACTTCAACGATGCTAAATACTGTGAGGATTTCAACACGCGTCAACGTGTTGCAAAGAAATTCAAGTAGAAAGAAAAGTCACAACGTACGATTTGTTTGGAAAAAAGTCACAAAACATGTACTAAGAATTCCATGGACAGATGGAGTCAACAGCGAGATCCCCTTAAGGAAAATGCTCACAGAAAGTGTACTTACACATAGACTCAGAAAAATACAAACTGAAATTTGTCATATACATAATGAGTGTTTAGAGAATTTAACTCTCACAAGACATATTGAAAACAAGAAAGATAGGCCATCTACAAGCTTGTGCGAATGAATGGAAGAACGAGGAGACAAAGAGACAACCACTGCTAAGGGCTACAAGGGATCGGAAGTTGTGGAGAGCCATGACCAACCGCGTCTTGAAGCGACACAGCATATAAGAAGAATAGTTTAACAGCAAGACAGGTTAGCGTAACAGCTATCGGTGTTAAAAGTTGAATCAGCGTGCCAATTTAAATACCTGTCGAGTTTACGTTTTTTGTGTTTTTGTTTTTTTGGGGGGGTGGGGTTCGAACTGATTTCATTAAGAAAGTCATGAATCGTTCTCTTCTTATCAAGGGGTTGGGTGACGGTCAGTGCATAATTTTATAGGACCTCGCTGAATAATAAGAAGGACCTCGCTGAATTCAAGACTGTGGAGAAGGCAATTGAGGAACCACCGTCTTTATCAAAAAGTCATGGCAGATCATAGATAATAAAGAGGAATCACTGTGATTCTCTTCTTCTATGTACCGTGTCCCTTCAGGACGTTGGCGATCATGGCTCTCCACAATTTCTTGTCCTTTGTAAGTCATAATTCATTTTGTTTTTGTTCTCTCTCCTGAACCCTGTTCTGTCATCTATTTATTCAAATTCTCGAGGTAGATTATGCATTGATTTCCTCTGTCTCTCTTGCCGTCAATCTATCCTGTGGGTATCAAATTTTCAAAACCGTCTTTCCTCATTATGCGCCCTAGAAATGTCAGATGTTGCTTTCTAATGTTAAGTATAAATGTCCTTTTTGTTTCCATTTTCTATAATGGTATTCTCAACATTCTTCTGTAGAACCACATTTCTGTTGCTTCAAGTCTCTTCTCCATCTGTGATGAGATGGTTCAGCATTCATTGCCATATAGGAGGACTAATATTACGCAACGGTTCGGTATTCTTTACTTCGTTTCTGATGAACTTTTTTTCTGTTTCTTAATACTTTGCTTAGCTTTTGGAAGGCATCTTTCGCTATCCCAATACGCCTTCGGATTTCGGCGTCATACTTTCCGTCCTGTTAAAACACTTCCAACATATTTAAATTATTGCACTTGTTTGATTTTGGTTTTACCAATTTGTAATTTGCAGGTTGGGCTGGTCCATTTGCTGACAACCATGCATTCTCTCTTTTTATAATTGCTGTTTAGTCATTTTCTCTCGCTTTCCTTCACTACCGTCTGTAGAAGTCCTTGTAGTTTCCTTTCTGTGACTGCTATAAACACTGTGTCATCTGCATATCCTATGTTGTTAAGATTGTAGCCACCAATAATGAATCCCGCTAAGACTTCCAATTCTCACGGTATAAGTTGACTAAGTCCGGTGAGAAGACACGTTTTACACCCCTTACTATTTTTGTATGTTTCCTATCCGTATGCGAGCGGTTTGCTGTCTGGATTATTCTAATATCCTTCCCAAATCTGTAAAGGTTGCCTAGCAAGACCAACAGTTCTTTGTATAGCATTAAAAATATATTTAAATAAACACAATTACGTGATAATTTGATATATTTGAATAAGTTAAAAACATTTAATTCATCGTAATAAAATAAATAATATGTTAAACAAATTTATTAACATACTAGCTTAAAAGCCGCCCGATTGGACGACATTTAAGCTAGCTGTCCTGCGGAGGGCCCATGACTGGGCCTTCATCACAATATGTAGGGAGGGGTAGATGATCGCTGCATTTAAGTATTGCATTTATATTTAACCTTACCTTTTAAAAGTTCAACGATAATTCTTCTGCCACCGCTTAATTTAAAGACAATTCGATGTACGTAAGGCCTTACTTTACGTACAATCAATTATTTTTATTTCATGAGTGACTTTCGCTGGATTTTGAAATTCATTTCGATTATTCCCAAATTTATTTCCAAGTTATAAAAATTGTTTATCGTACAAAAATATTTGTCGCAAAAATCACGTAAAAATTGCCGAAAACAGTCACAGTAATGAAATTTTGGGAATTTCAGGATTGCGGGACCAGATCCGACCCGAAATGTTTCTAATTTGCTCATGGGTCACCCTGATTCCAAAATGGAATAATATGTTGGGCTATGATCTCTAGGAGTAAAGTTGAAGAAGTGTGACACACTGACATTCAAATTTATTTCATTAAAATAAATTGTGATTTTTATACCAAGATATATTCTATCATTTAAAATGTTACTTATTTATTAAAAGTATTACTCATTTTAAACGGAAATATTTTTCTATGATAACAAAATCTTTCTTCTATAACAATTTTTAAAATCATTTCACCAAGGCAATAAAAGCCACTAGGATGCATAGAGTTACAAAGAGTGAAATAATCAGAGAGGACAATAAAAGAATAGAATCTAAGATGACAGAAGATGACGATTAACATTGCGTTTAAATTTTTGAAGATTGTAGTTGAGCAGAAAGCCGGAAGAGAGTTCTACAAGCGCAGAACCCTCTTCCGGCTTTGAATAGTGCGAGAAAAAAAGTACTAGCAAAGAACTTATGCTTACAAGTAGCAATATCAACAGTTAAATTATGAGACATACCTGCCAAAATAGTACTGCTCCTAGATTCGTGAAGTCGGGGTACGACATCGGAAAGCTCGCCAGGTATGCCATGCGTTGCTTTCTTTTGTCTCTTTTCCCCTCTATTCGACCTGAGTGTATTCGATTCTCCAGACCCTCTTTTCTCATTACGTGCCCCAGAATTTTCATCTGCTTCTCCCTTATGTTAAGTGAACCAAATTTCCTAGAAACAGACGAAGAAATTGGTTAAATATAGTCGCTCCGCTTCACGTCAGTGGAAAACGTGCAAATTTTTACTCTTCTAGCGTTTAGAATCTGCTATTTTGATGACAGATTAAAAAAAAAAGTTCACTGCAGTGACTTGCGAGAGATAGAAAATGTGGAGAGCTATGACCGTCCACGTCCATAACGGTCACGGCACATAAAAAAAGAATCCTTCAAACCAGATTAAGTATTTATAATTCCATTTATCTCTTTTATCTACCTAAAACTCTTGCTTTTCTTCCTCTTTAAATGTCGCTTCAGGAAGTAAGCAATCATTACTCTGCACAGCTTCTTTTTACTTTATTATATTACTGTCTTTCTGATTACCCATCTACTGAGCTTCTGATTACTCTTATCTCTTCCCACTCATTAGTTTCTGTTCCTAATTCTTCCACACCCAGTAGCCCCTTTTGTCATAGTAGCTTTACTGCTTTGCGTGGGGTGAAACGGATAAAAAAATGAAAAAAATATTTATTGCCATGACTGTTTTGGAAAACGTTAGTGGAGTGGATTTCCCAATGGCATTTCCATGGTTATGAATTTAGAGTTGTCTTTCTTCTGTAATGGTTGCCAACCAAATAGAGACAGTTACGTCTACTGTGCTATTTAAACCACAGCTAAAGAAGAATAAATGAGTTCATGCCTTTTCCAAGTTCTACAGATATATCGGTGCATGGGTAGATTATAGTAAGTTTAGTATAAGAGATAAGGAAATCGCCCACAGAATAGGCTAGGTGTAGTTTCGCCCAACACCGCAAATTACTAAAAAACTGAAACATTCTTTATATAAAATTCTGTGACTTCCGTTAGTTCGTCCGTCCGACACACCCTCTAAAATAGAGATACATTGACCAATAGAAACCAAATTTTGGGGAGAAATGAAAACTGGTAAAATTTATTAAAAACAGAATACTACAACGTATAGAGTTTGGAACAGGACGGGTGGTGTTAATCCCCAAAATAAAGTTTATTCCTAACCCCATCCAAGTAGCGTTTCGAATGGACAAGAATCCATTTTCCAGTTCACCCTGCATTTGCGAAAACTATAAACAAATCACAAGGCCAATCGCTTCAAAAAGTTGGAATTTGGATCCAGAAAGAAATATTTATGCATGGTCAGTTGTATATTGCACGTTCAAGAGTAAGAAATCCTAAGAATTTATTTTTCGCTATTAAAAAGGAAAAATGAAAAAAATACATTTTCTTAAATATATTGTTTACCATGAAATCCTATATAATTAAATTAAATTCAAAGAAATTTATTATTAAACCGCGAAGTAGGGTTTTTGTCAAAGTATTTTTCCAAACCAATCAACTTATTCAATTTTCATTGATTGGTTTACGAAATTGAACGAAACGTAGAGTTTGTAAATCTTGACAAAAAATGTTAGCGATAACTTCAACAAGACTAAATACTGTAAGGATATTAACACGCCTCTGTGTAATTCTAATTACTTAAAAACTCGAGTCCTGTTCTTAAATCACATTGCAGATCGAGACATTCATATGGGTGCCATGTATGGCACGAAACCGCCCATAAATATCTAAAATCTCTAATGTACATAATTGCGTTCTCAGGTAAAGTATTAAAAATGGCTTCGAGTGAATGAAGCCTGTAGATCTGAACGAAGAGTATCTCTCTTCGAACGGCATGGATGGAGCTAGAAAATCTTAAACAAAGAACTGCACCAAATAACATAAACTACATCATGATGTTATTATTTATTTGCATTTTAAAATACAAAATGTGCCACAAGGGCTAAAAATGGGGAGAGGGGAAAAGACTGGTCTTCTCTAGTCCTACCTGAAAACTATCTAGTCTCATTCGTTGACCCATTTGTACTTACAATTTTCCTTTCACCATAACAACACATTTACTTTCACAACACAATCACCAAAATACCACATTTTCTCGATGAAAAGCCCTAACATGAATTTTTATTTACAAAATCATCGAGGGATGGGGAAAAAATCAAAAGCCCAACATGATGTTCAACAGCAGCAACAACTAAAATGGATAGCACAAGTAATTCGAAGAGAAAATTATGACATAATCAAGATTATGACGTTTCACACTATATAATTAAAATTATGACATAATCAAGATTATGACGTTCCACACTACTTCAAACAAAAGAAAATTGTCCATAATCCACTGCCATATCGGAGGACTGACATCATGTTGGAGTTTAGCATTCTTTTCTCTATTTCTAATGACGTTTTTCTGTTTTTGATACTTTTAGTTTTTGGAAGCCATCTTTTTCTATTCCAATGTGCCTTTGGGATTCAATGTCATCTAGTGAAGGGGGTGACTTGCTGACATGTTCTGTCCATGGTAGTCTTCTGTAGAACGACATCTCTGTTGTGTCCTTGTCATCTGTGAGGAAATTTTCCAGCATTCACTGCCATATAAGAGGTATCATATTGCTCTCATGGCACCTACTCTGATATCTATCATAAAAATTCAGGATCTGAAATTAGTAAATACTAACCACTTAAAATATGTTGATGTATGGGTCAGTTATAAAAAAAAAACACTATAAGATATAAAGAAATTGAGCATAGAATGGAATGCGTTATAATTAAACCGACGCCGCAAATGGCTACAAAACAAAAAACATTAACCAAATAACTCGAGTCATATTTTAAATATCTTCGTGAGATTGAAACTTTTATATGGATGTTATGCATGATGCCAAAATCATTCAGAAATATCTAATCTATCTTCTGCATACAACCACGTTCTCAAATCGATGGTTAAAAATAGCTTTCAGTGAACGCAGCTTGTGGGTCTTAGCAAGGGCCATCGTTAATCGAACGTTGTGGACTGGCACTACAGAACGTACCAAATAAGAGAAACCGCATCACGTAAGAACTTTCAACAAAAGCAGCAACTAAAATGGTTATTGCATGTAAGAGAAAACTATGGCATAATCAAGATGTTGACGTCCAGCACTACTTCAAACAAAAGTTTAGAAAGGAAGTTTCCATCAATAGTAGAAAGAGCAATAGTAGTTTCTAGACATCATATTTTCCTGAAAGAATATTTCAATAGAAAGATTTTTCTAAATTTCAGCCGACAGTAATACTGGCTGCTCCGTCAATAAATGCTGAACGTTTCCTTATAAGTGTGATGTAGATAAACACTGTCTTATGCAAGAATTGAACTGGGATCGCTGATTCCATTTAATGCACTATTAACTGTTACGATTCTCGCTTCTTTTTTCTTTTTCTTGTCTGAATATTAAAGAGTAGTTAGTTTGTCTTTAAAATAATAATGCATTTATTCATGCGGAATGTGGTTTTAGTACTTTATTAGTACGCATAGTATGGAACCAAATGAAGAATCCCCTGCCTGTATTACTTGATTACAGTTCTTTGACTTGATGGAATCAGTTCCAGAAGCAAAGGTCAAGCAATGAACATTCAAGATTCTTTAGTTTACAACCTTCCACTGTGGACTTGTCGTCCGTCAGTTCCTTGTCATTTGAATGATTCTCTCTCGTTAGTGCGCTATCACCAGACCAGAGGCAGACACAAATGATAGACATGTGCACCATTAGAGAAGGTACTTCAAGAAGAACAAGGAATAATGTAAAGGCTTCTATTCTTCTTCAGGGTATCTAACTCTGCGTTAGCGTATTATTTGCTCACTGATACATTCATCTGAAGTCGGAAGCTTAAATTGTGGATTGAACAATTGGTCGGATGTTGAACACAAATCAAGATATGGTCTCCTTGCAATGATACCATGCTTAACTCACAGGCGATACATATGATATGTATATATATATATATATATGTGTGTGTGTGTGTGTGTGTGTGTGTGTGTGGTGACGAATTATTTTCTAGCTTCCGACTTCATAGGCGGGATGTGTCCAGCCTCTGACTGCTATATCACTACTTCTATGGAAAAGTGCTCGGACAAATTAGTCATTGGTTCCGCCAAGTCTAACCTTCACGGCTCGGACTTAAATTGTAGCAACCCCCCCCCCCATTTTCCCTCTGTATTCTATCCGTGAGAAGTAAGTTGTCCAAGTCGAACAGCTTCTTCCCGCGAACCACTGCTCTGTGAAACAGGGTCCCTAGAGGATGTTTCCCTGATTACTACAAACTTAACATATCCAAGTCTAGAGTTAACCGTTATCTTGCATCCTATCCGTATAAACTACTCCTTAATGTAACCCTCTAACTCGAGTATCCCTGGGCCTTGTACACGGTGAACATTACTGTAAAACAAAAGTGGGCTTGCTACTTGGTGAATTTGTGACATTTTTCTGCAGTGAGTCAGTGGCTCAGAAGCGGCTTCTACAAAAACTGCGTGGGCATTTCCTGATTGATCAGACACGATGATTTATAACCCTGGTATTTTTGGACGGTACTTCGGAAGTGGGTTCGCGGCGTCAGACAAAATTAAGACCTTTTTTGTCATATGAGTTGTAAATGTTGAAATGAGCTCTTCCGTTTAAGTTAAAGAATTGTTGTTCCGAGATGATACGACACACTAAATGTCACGTTAAAAGTCATTTCATATTTTATCAATATATAAAATAAACACTTATTAGAATATGAAAATTTATTTGCTGAATGACGGCTACATCTATCTGTGCAGTAAAGATAAAAGATGATTCGTTCTGCGCAGGTGAAAACCAACGGCAGCCATTTGTACGAAATGTCCTGAATTTCGAAGTCTCAAATTACGAGATACGAAGCATTAAAATGAGTCGTAATGCTGACTGGATGGATGGATAGAGAGGATTGTTAAATGACCCCAGAACTTGCAATGAGCAACTCATTGAGTTTTCTCATTCTAAGGTTTTCCCCTGATATGAATTAGAATTATATCGAGTTAATTGCTATGTATGCTGCTAAGAAAGTTGATTCACTTTTTTTTCTTTTTAGCTGATTCTGTCTTGTAATGTTATATGTCTACCATTCGTCTGGCATTGAATATCTGGTCTGATGTTTCTGCTATGTGTATACAGCTACTTGATAAAATCCAAAGAAGAATCTGCAATGTTATCGGCATCGATCCTAATCTGGCATCTCGGCTTCAGTCACTTTCCAAGCACTGTAAAGTAGCTTCCCTGTGCCTTTTTTATAAATATTTTCATGGCAATTGTTCTGATGGGCTTACCTCTTTGGTAACTTGATTTCATGAATTTAAGCATAGTTAGCAGCTAGACTTCATCATTTTACTATTGAAATTGCTAAGTTTAACCGTAGATAGATAGATAGATAGATAGATAGATAGATAGATAGATAGATAGATAGATAGATATTAGGTTGGTGCAGAAATAATGTCGTTTTTTGACGTTCAACTTCATGTGAGAAAACGACATTATTTTTGCTAATTATTATTAGATAGATAGATAGATAGATAGATAGATAGATAGATAGATAGATAGATAGATAGATAGATAGAATTGTAGTTACAAAGACAAAAGGCAACGTTACTACTAGCCCATACTAGGGGGAAAACCAACAGTTTTTAAACCATTCTACTCGATTAGTGATTGGCCAGGAGTGAAACGGATTTGTATGTTCTTCAAAGCCAGCTATTCGAATAAATTGCAACGCTTTCGCTGTTTATGATTGATCAGGATTGAGACGGATTTGCATGTTCTTCAAAGCCGGCTACACAACTAAATTGCAACGCTTTCACTGTTTATGATTGGCCAGGTGTGAAACGAATTTGCATGTTCTTCAAAGTCAACTACTTGATTCGATTACAAGGTTTTCACTGTTTATAATTGGCGAGGAGGAAAATGGATTTGCATGTTTTTCAAAGCTGCTTACTCAACTAAATTGCAACGCTTTCACTGTTTACGATTGGCCAGGTGTGAAACGGATTTGCATGTTCTTCAAAGTCAACTACTTGATTCGATTACAAGGTTTTCACTGTTTATAATTGGCCAGGAGGGAAACGGATTTGCATGTTTGATGAAAGACAATACATTTTCTTATGGGATAGAATACATTCTGCTGATCAGCAAGGTTCACATACTTAGAACAAATCTCTCAATTGCATATGCTTAATAACTTCGTAAATGGAAAACTCCAGGTATCAGGTAAAAGAAAATTGTAAAGAATTGTATTAAACAACAAATTAGGAAACCTAGATATTATAATAATAATAATAATAATAATAATAATAATAATAATAATAATAATAATAATAACAATCATCATCATTATCATCATCATCATTTATTCAGTTAGCGCATTATGAGTATCTGGGATCACTACTTCTCTCCATCTCATAATTGTGGTTTATGGTGAAATTCAAGGTAGAATAGTACAATTGATTGCTGGTTCCTTTTACACCTGGGATGCTAAGGTTACACCATCCCTCCTCTCAGAAGTCAAAGACGCAAGACCCACAAGACAGCAGGAATGAGGTGGATTCATAACTATTGCAAGGGCATTAGCACGTAAGCGAATATAATGAACTGGACTGGAATTCGAACTCGGATCTCCGATTCCTCAATCCGAGCCGGGATTCATTACTTCACCGTGCATAATAATAATAATAATAATAATAATAATAATAATAATAATAATAATAATAATAATAATAATTGGAAGTATACCTCATAAAAACCAATGACTCTCCCCCACAAATAGTAAAACCTCAAATCAACAAAGAAGCTGCACTCTTCAAGAAACAGCTTAATATACCTGAAATTCTACCAACGAAAAATGAAGTGAATACCATCTACACCAAACGAGTAAAACAAAAAGCAAAACAATTTGGCCAAATGAAATTACAACAACAAAAAACAAAACAAAAAACTGGGAGAACAAGGCATTGCATGGCAAATACATAAAAAGAACAAAAGAAGCAGATGTGGACCAACAGAAAACACATCAGTGACTGCGGAGCACCGAGCTGAAAGCTGAGACAGAAGGCCTTATTATTGCAGCTCAGGACCAAAGCCTCACAACCAGATCCTATCACTGTCACATAATCAAGGATGGAACTAACCCGAAATGCAGGATCTGCGGAAAATAGGATGAAATTGTCGACCACATTATCTCAGGATGTCCGGAACTGGCAAAAAATGAATATACCCACCGACATAACAAGGTAGCGATATATGTGCACTGGAAGATATGCAAGAAGCACAAAATCGAAACCACTGAGAGATGGTATGAGCACCAACCAAACACAGTTACCAAAAATAACGATATAACTATCCTCTGGGACATGCCAATTCAAACTGACAGGGGGAAAAAAGCTAACAGGCCTGATATTATCATAAAAGACAAGAAATTCAGGAAGTGTTGACATAGCAGTACTATCTGAGAGAAACATTGCTATAAAAATTATCGAGAAATTGTCCAAATACAAGGACCTAGAGATCTAGATTAAGGAGGATGTGGGAAAGGAAGACTGAGACTGTAATCGGAAGTCTGGGCCTCGTGAGAATAAGAATGTTCACCATGTCCCAGGTAACATCAACATACAAGTTGCCCAGAAAATCGCCCTAATAGGAACATCGTAAATACTACGAAAATTGCTATCAATTAAATGACAGTTCTCCTACAGGGCCTAAGAACCATGCCTTGGACCCGGTTCCACAGGATACAAAGCAGAAAACATAACATGCACAAATGATAACAATAATAATAATATTGATAATACAATAATAATAATATAAGAATAATAATATGAACAATAATAACAATTATAGCAACAATACTAATATTAACAATAATAACAATAACAAGAAGAATATTAATAATAATTGCAATAATAATAATAATTGTAACAATAATAACAAAAATAATAATAACAATAATAATAGCAATAATAAGAACAATAATAAAAACTATAATAATATCAATAATAATAATAATAATTTTAACAATAATAATAATATTAACAATAATAATAATATTAACAATAATAAGGTAGCGTTAAGAATAAGTAGTATCATAGGTTAATATCTGAAAAATGTTTAGGTATTTTAAGCAAAATGGATGAAGCAAAAAGAAAGACAGCCAAAATAATAACTTAGAACCAAAAAATGAGAAACCTGAAAGAGTCTCCCATCTGCACAATAAAAAGTAAATAAAGAAAAGCAATTCAAAAATAGTTTCTTTTACTGTTGAAAACAGAAATAAACGGTTTGTTACAAAATGAAAGATGCGCTACATCTGTTTCCAAATGTCCCACTGGGAACGATAATGTATTTAGCTTGGCAAGTACACCTGTAGCCGACGCTGATAGAAAAAGTCAGATGCGGCAAGACAATCTTGTTTATAATTTTAATTTACAAGTGTTCTTTTGTCTTGTTTGTTACCGGAGACACACTTGCCGTGGACGTTGCGTTGAGAAGGGAAACGGCCTGGATAAGTTGAAGGAAATCCTCTATTGACTTCTAATTCGTTGTTGTTAGACATTTTTTCTCTTCTTACAATTACTTAACATGAATCAAATAATTAGTTTTCAAATTACAAAAAATGCAGGTGATTCTTCGAAAGTCAGTGTTCTCTTCCACGTGAGATAACAATGTTTGAAATATTCACATAAACACGTATTTATATGTTGTATATTGGGGTAGCAATCCTTCTTTTATACATGTGACGTCAAGTAAAAAGTTTTTAAATCAGTTTTTCTAACATTCTTACATTTTCTTTCTTTTAGTGAGAGTAAAAGAGTTTAGAAACTATCTGAATGACAGTGCCGGTGCCAGGGTCTCTTGAACTCCCCACCTAAATCTATGATGCAGTCCCCGGAGACGTGTCATAATAGATCTTCTATCTTAAAATAAATCAAAACTGGAGACATGTCATAATAGATCATTCTATCTTAAAATAAGTCAAAACTGGAGACACGCCATAATAGATCATTCTATCTTAAAATAAATCAAAACTGGAGACACGCCATAATAGATCATTCTATCTTAAAATAAATCAAAATTGGAGACATGTCATAATAGATCATTCTATCTTAAAATAAAACAAAACTGGAGACGTGTCATAATAGATCATTCTATCTTAAAATAAAACAAAACTGGAGACACATCATAATAGATCATTCTTTCTTAAAATAAATCAAAACTGGAGACGTGTCATAATAGATCATTCTATCTTAAAATAAATCAAAACTAGAGACATGTCATAATAAATCATTCTATCTTAAAATAAATCAAAAATGTTTGGTGGGTATTTTTTAACTTCAACTTGAGATTTGTCTTGTTGAAGAATTTTAATATATTCAACATCATGGTTAAAAGAAAATAAGGAATTTTATATATTTTTTATGAGACTTAGCGTAAGCAAAACAAATTCATGGATTTGGACGAAAATGAAGATCGCAGAATTACGTCAAAATCGACGAAAATTTTCCATCCTTTAATAGTTGCGTTTAGTTTAATTTGTAATGTATATAAATGTAAGTAGAAAAAAGAAAAAGCTGATAAGATAGCGAGGGGCACATGAGGGTACTGCCTGGGGCCTCCAATCAGACTTTGGACTCCCTCGGTTGGAGGATTGGGGTAGTACACACCGGCCCTGTGTAATGATTATTGTTCCAAGCGTTTTGGGCCAGTTCATTAGCCTTTTCCAAAGAGTTCGTTGTTAGTATGTTTTTGTGCTTATGTTCTAAGTTGTATTGTGTGAAGTAGTAGTACTTCTAAGCCATGCTGGGTGGATTATTAAAATGGCTAAGGAATTGGTCGAAAATACTTGGGACAGTAATCACTACGGACAGTTTCCGCACTCTCTTACATAAGAAAACGGGACAAAAAAACAACTTAAAATGTTCCTTGTCTGTTACGTTTAGTGAAACATGTAATGGTATGTGTCGTAACTAAAGTTCATACCATTTATTTTCAAAGACAGTATTTGTACATAAATTTATTCAATCTCATTTTATTCCACTACCTTTCACCATCTCTGAGACAGTATTATGATTCCATCCCCTCCCCGAGAACTTGGCATCTTTCTGAGTGAAAGAACTGAGTGGTTTTTGTAAGCTACCAAAACTTGAAGTTCTAAGAGAATTTTGCAGGAAGCGAAATCAGTCGTAATCCGAAGGTACAAGTTCGGGTGAATACGGCAGGTGCAGTACGACATTCCAAGAAAGATGCACCAATTTCAGTTGGGTGTACAAAGAGAGGTGAGGGCTGGTGTTGTAATGATAGAAGACGATCCTTTTCTGATTAATTATTTCCAGACTCTTTTCATCGATTGAGCGAAATAGGAACAATGTTTGTCTAAATTTAACCTCTGATTTTGTGGAAGGAGATCATAATTTACAATGCTATTTCGATCCAACCAGATACACAGCATCATCTCCTTCCAATGCAGGCTGACTTTTGGTTTTCTACAGGACTTTTCACTTCACATTGTTGTAAACAATCCATTTTTCATCGCCTGTGATCGTTCTTTTCAAAATGGATCGTATTTTGTTGCTTTTGACCAAAGAATCGGTGATAGAAATACGGCCCATTCATTTTTTTTCTCGTTGTCGGGTGACACTGCAAAATTTGTAGCGATACTGTTGAAACTTGACTAATGCATGGAATAATAATGCAAACACAAAATGTAGTTAGAATAAAATGTATTGAAACAAGAAAGTGTACACAATATTTACATATAGTCTTTTGTATATTTCTGGGAATACCGTTCCTGGAGAATGAGTTGACTAAGTCGCAGTCGGGCAGAGTCTCTAGTTGGATCTCTGTATTCGTCCCCATGTCTTCCGGTACCAACCATATTTATATCGTCGGTACTCCACTATGCAAATTAGGTGGATCCTACCACAACAGATACACATATACAAATATTTTCAAATGTCTTACAAATTTCATATGAGGTATGTGGAGTTTCATTAAAATATTCCATCTTGTGCGAGTATATTTAATAAGCGTTTCGCTTTGGTCACCATCAGCGACTAAGGCCTGTCAGAAGATTCTTGGTCTTCCAGGTCAAAATGTCTACTTGTGAACCTAGCGAACCACTCGCGAACAGTGTTCTCAGCTATGGCACTATATCTATAAACGCCACATGCCTTTCTTAGCGTTTCTTTTTCTTTCTTTTTTTTTTTTTTTGGCAAATAAAACAAAATCCTCATTTTCCACCATTTTCAATGCTAACATAAAAAAAATTAAAATTCACATTCCACACACACAATCCTAAATAGAAATATGTATATATGTCATAAATTTCAGGGATATGTGAAATGAAATCACGTGTTCAAACGGCAACTATGGAAATAGGCCATAAACCTTTGCTTCTAGACAATATATATATATATATATATATATATATATATATATATATATATACACATACACACACACACACACACACACATATATATATATATATATATATATATATATATATATATATATATGTATGTATGTATGTATGTATATATATATATATATATATATATATATATATATATATATATATATTGCCGGGTGTAACAGCAGAATTGTACAAATCATGTTACAGCATAATTGTCCATCCCAGAAGATGTTTAATATCTAAAAAAAAAACACTAAACCAAATGAGTTTCTTTTTTCCAGGTTTTCAGATAAGACATTTAGCTATCTTGACACTATTTGTCGTAAGAATCACTGAAAAATCCTTTGAGTATTCAACAAGAAAGAAAACAGGTTAAAATTGTTTTGTGTCAGACACACTGCCTTCTCAACTGAGCAATGGTAAGAGGAAAAAGATCATTTAGGCCTTCGATAATGGTACCAACATTCATACTTTGGCTTTCATCTTTGAAGTCCATTCAAGAACCAATGGTGAAAAGTTTCAAATAAGAGGGAATAGTAGAGAGGGAAAATGATTCAGGAGGTCACAATAGCAAGACGGATAATTTCAACTTCGAACTAAAGAGATCAATTATAAAAGATCCAGTTTAATTCATATATATATATATATATATATATATATATATATATATATATATATATATGAATTTCAATCCTTCATGAGCCTTAGCTATGATTAATTAATGATGAACATGTCATATGGCTTTTTGCTTCCCATCAACTTTGATCTTCAAAAATTTAAATGCAATGTCAACCGTTATGCTCTCCCTTCTTAATTCTTGTTCTTTTATTGCCTGCTCTCCTTAATAGTAGTTTTTCACATATTCTCAAGTACTCAGTAACCCCTTTGCATCCTAGTGGCTTTACCTGTTTGCTTGGGGTGAAATGATTAAAATAAATATGGCGATACAAGTTGCCAAACATCATCAGTGAAAATCTGAAAAACATTTTGACTCAACCTGGCAAAACTAAGATTAAATCGCAGGAAACTGCATCTAGAATTAGTTTTTCTCTTTTATCCCTCTCCTCTCATCAGTGTCATTAGACACCACTGTTGAATAGAGGTCCACAGACACAACATGCTAGTTAGGGGGGGGGGGGCTGTGTTTTCTAAAGCAAGTAGGTTTTTATGAGATAGAGTTACCATCTAAATGCCCAGTCAGTTTTGATTTCAGAGTTTTCTTTTGGAAATGTTTGCCTAACAAGGTTAGAAAGCCCTAGTCTACCCAACTTTTTAAAACCTAGCTGTTAGATTAGATTGATTCTGTTAAATAATAATTTCAGACTATTATTTTTAGTGGCAGAGTATTTCAGCTCAGACCTTTTGAGGCTGACCTTTGACATCAGATGGAAAACAAAATAGGGATGTCGATTTTGATTGGCTGAGCTGAACGTGGGAATGAGTTATAGATTAAGATTTTACAGGGAGTTGCTGTTTGGACGTCAAGTTAGCTAGACATGTTAGAAGTGAAGTGAGGAAGGGTATTTCAAGAGTTGGTTGTTACACGTCAAAGGAAACTGACGTGTGAGATTTCGTGTTTGAAAGCGGCTCCCTAATAGGGGGTGTAGTAATGCACACTTGATTTACCTGTCGACTTGGTTAATAAACTAATAAAACTTAAAATCCCTTTTGTTGATGCCTTTTCATCACTGGACTCTATAAATATTTCAACACCCGGCCAGGAGAAGACAAGCAAGGGAAGATGCAATGTTGTGGAATCGACTCCATCAACTAAGACCTCCCCAGAACAGGGAAGAGAATACAATTCCTTTCTTTGAAAGTGAAGGGCACAAATTCAGCATGCTGATTCCACTTTCCATGTGAATAACCACTACACTACACATACATCACATATACAGGGCTGCTTAATTCTTTGAAGGAACATATTTTAATAGCTCTAACTTTTTGGGACTTGTCCTAATTATTATTTCCTTTCAGATAAATTATGACAATCATCAAAACAACTCAGCAAATTAAAATGCATACTGCTTACAGAGGGAAGGCTGCTTAGACTTAATATAGATGGTCTCAATAATTCTTAAATGATAATCTGAATGCACTTGGATGATTTATTAAGTGTTCTGCAATTGCATAACCGGACATGTTAACAAGCGTATGCCAATTTCCATACTGCCCTTGATGGATATTAGCTGGTATATCCTGTCCTCCAATTCAAATATATTCAGCATCACAATGACATTTAGAATTATAAATCACTGAACTAAAATTATGAGAGGGCAGAACATTTTTACAAATATAATTTGGTAATGAGTCTGTATGAGAGCCTGTATTGTGAGGAAAAAAATTTATATTTTCCTCTTGTGCTGCAAGTTTTTATTCAAGTTCAGGTAAAAACCAGAAATTTGAATGCTCATTTTTTAAGGCTTCTCCACTTGAGAGACTGGTGACAAGCAATCTTGCTACCATTATAATGATCTTGTCAGCATTCATAATAAAATTAAACATACTTATTAATTGTTAGTCTAGTAATGATTGCATATATAAATATTGGATTTGAAAAAATTATATTTAATGATCAATTACAAATTCAATCAAGGTATAGGTTGCCTTCATTTTTTATGATATAATCCTACTGAACCAGACAATTTATTAATGCCCCAGGCATAAAATACTTCTGGGTTTCCAGGCAAAAACTTTCTGCAGGTCTTTTTTAAACTATTCATAATTGGTGTACCATTTCCATTCAGGAAATGCTGTATATATATATATATATATATGTGTGTGTGTGTGTGTGTGTGTGTGTGTGTGTGTGATATGATAATCCAATAGAGCAAGTTTAGGGAGATTCGGGTGGATGAAGAAAAACTTCCATGTTCAGGGCCATACAATTTTCCTACTTATTTTTGTAACATAAAGTCAGGTAACATCAGGCAAAAGTGAGGTGATCAGGCAAATTTGAGTTCTTGTGTTTTCAGTCAAAAGAGGTCATGTTATGCAAATGTAGGCTCTTGTGTCTTCATGCAGAAGCAAGATCTTGTCATGTGAAATCTTTTCTTGTCATGCAAAAGTGAGGTCTTGTCATGCAAAAGTGAGGTCTTAGGCAGTTATGCAAAAGTGGCACCATGCAAACGTAATGAATTTTTCCCATTGAACAGTGAAGCAAGCATTTTTTGCAAAAACAGTTATGATACTTCCAAAAACTTGAACTGGTATATTCACATATAAATTGGCTTGTTAACGAGTTAGATTCAAAAATCTTACCATTTTAAGTATTTATAGTTTCACTGATGGTATTTTCCGAATCTAAGGACCGTTTAATGTGGATGCATTTTCCTTCAGCAGTGTATTAGAATGTTTATTAAATGCTAATACCATTGGAAAAGGCATGAATCATCTTCCACATCCAAGCTAGTAGAGTAGACGATGTTTTAGAACTGTAACAGAATCAATGATAAATCCATCTATTCAAGTAAGCTCAAGAAATATAGTTTAAAGATATTGAGAGAAATAGGAGCTGTGTAGAATGGTTTGGTTTGATTTGGATTGGTTTACAGTATATCAACTACAATGGGTTATTTAATGCTGACATATATATATATTTTTTTACTGGTAATAATTTCCTTTAAAATATGGCTGGTAATACTTTTTCCTTCAAAAACGTATTGCTGATAATATTTTTTTCAAAAATGTATTGCTGGTAATAATATTTTACAAAGTATTACTGGTATTAAAACCTATTTTTTTACACTTTCATAGTGTTTTGACCCCAGTTTGGGGGTTAACTATTTACCCATAGCTGGGACCCTAACAAGTGCTACCACTCTGAGTCAGAGTGAACCTAGGAGCACCAGAAATTAAGAGGTGGTTCTACACTCCCCAAAACATCCTGTTCAGAGGCCTTGCTGTTGGATGCAATTCATCATCTTACCCAGGATGGGAGGCAGTAGTGATTTGGTTCTAAAGAAGGATGCTGACAATACCATGGTCTGAACATGTGAGCAACAAGGAATTTTTAAGGAAAATGAAAATAAAAAGGACACTTAAATTTACAATCAGAAAAAGACAGTTGAAATTTCTTGTACACATCATGAAGAAAGAGGGCTTGGAAAATTTGACATTCAAAAGGCAAGAGGAAAACGGCAAGTAAACTTTTTAATGAGCTTGGATGGAAAAAATGGGAGAAATAGTAAGAAGATAAACATTGCTTGGAGCTACAAAAGATAGTAAATTGTGTAGAGCCATGTCTGCCCACAGCCTGAAGAGACAGTCAGTCAGTTATGTGCCATGCATGATACACGCTTAGGCGATCATGTATCTTTCAATACATGACTGACGAGGCAGATTTTTTTCCAGAAATAGGTTGCAATTTCTTTCTGCGGTAGACCAGTTGCCATCCAAGGCTATAGAACCCGGTCTGTCCTGCTAGTTGCCCATAGCTGGGGGGAGAAGAAGAGGATTCATACTTTTCCCAAGGGTATAAGCATGTCAGTCAGTCAGTTATGTGTCATGCGTGATACACGCTTAGACGATCATGTATATTTCAATACATGACTGACAAGGCAGATTTTTTCCCCCACAGTAGGTTGCCATTTATTTCTGTAGTAGATCAATTGCCATCCAAGGATATAGAACTATTTACCCATAGCTGGGGGGAGAAGAAGAGGATTCATACCTTTCCCAAGGGTATTAGTACGTAAATGAATGTAATGCATTCGACTGGAATTGGAACTTGGCTCTCCTGAAGGGACACAGTGCATAAAAGGAAAATAAAATAAATGTTCAGTATTTTAGATGGGGTTTGGTACCATAGACCAATAAATGCTGTTCTGCTGAATAATAAAAAAATAATAAAGACCAAAAATACTCTGTTGAGGACCACTTGAGAAGTCCTAAAATTTGCATATTCATCAACAGTGCACGTGTTTCTATATTGTGTTCACACCAAGGCCATCGCAAAATGCACTGAGTGAACCAACTAATGGCACCAAGCAAGTGTTGTTTACTTCGCACTTCACAATGCTATGTTTGACACAAGGTCACAATTAAGGTGCAGCCCCGCATGCATACAATCGGGCGGTGCCAGAAATTGTCCAGTTCTCTCAGTACTTCCCAAGCACAAGGAACTGAACCCCACCTACCCTCTTTAAGTGCAATGGGGAGTGGGCCATCTGGGCATATAGCCCTGCCACATCTGGAACTGGATTTTAGTTAATTTTTGCTTCAGGTCCCATAAAAATGCTGGAAATGATGGCACTAGCTAAGCAGGTTAAAGAATAATAAAAAGTTTTCAATATTTATTCACTTCCCCTCACTCTATATCTATCTATCTATCTATCTATGTCACTCTATCCATATCTATCTATCTATCTATCTATCTATCTATCTATCTATCTCAGTCTCTTCCAATCTATCTTTCTATCACAGCCTCTATCTATCTATCTATCTATCTATCTATCTATCTATATCACTCTATCCATATCTATCTATCTATCTATCTATCTATCTATCTCAGCTGCTCATATCTAGCTCACCCTGTTCATATCTATCTATCTATCTATCTCTATTTATTCATATCTATCTATCTATTTTTGTTTATTAATATCTATCTATCTATCTATCTATCTATCTATCTATCTATATCTATCTATGTCACTCTATCCATATCTATCTATCTTTCTATCTATCTATTTATTTTAGTATGTGCATAATTATGTTTAACTGTTTAAAACTACCTTAAGCTATTCATCCTTTCATTTTCTCTCAGTCACTCTCTCTGTCTCTCTGTGCCTCCACTTCTTTTTATATATATATATATATATATATATATATATATATATATATATATATATATATATATATATACATATATATATATATATATATATATATATATATATATATACATATATATATATATATATATACATAAATAAATTTATATGTGTGTGTGTGTGTGAATGTGCGCGTGTATGTGTGCATGCGTGTGTATATACAAATAGTTTAAATATGGCTGAGAATCCATCAGAATGGTAAATATATAAGACAATTTGGAAAACCTTTATTTTACCATTAAGATGCTGACAGCTCGAAAAATATGTCAAACTAAAGGTGTTCACATATATTTGGCACACACACACACACATGCACATACACACACATACATACACACACATATATATACATATATATATATATATATATATATATATATACACTCACGCATATAGATACACATATATATATATACATTAATTTTTAAACAACAAATCTTCAACGCTATTTCCAGAATGATCAAATCTGCTCACAAAAGATTTTTGTTTAAAAACAGTAATTTGAACTTTCCTAACTAGATACTTTCTCTGTAGCTGAGTGGTATAGCACATCAGATTAATTGATGGTTCTGTATCGGAGACACATTTGATTCCTGTCAGAGAATGCTTGTGTTCTATGAGATTTCTCGAACATTCAAGCTAGTAAATGTAATTAATATTGTCTATTTAAAAAACAGCATTTACTTAAATAAATTGTATCTATTAAATAACATATAAACAGAAAATATATTAAATAATTGTAGAACTTAATCCATTTCATAACATATATATATATTATGTAGATGTGCACAGGCACAATATAAACAATTATTTAATTGAAATGGAATTTCCATTGAATGCAGGTCATCATTGACAAGTGCTCAGTATCCTGATGATAGAGCCACATATAATGTAAATGTTATGAATTTGGAACTTATTAAAAAATGACAAGCATACTGGTCATAAGATGCTTAAAATTATGTTAGTTCTATCATTGTGAAACTTTTACTTATACATATGCTTGTAACGTTTTAATTAGATGCAAATAATGTAACATTTACCCTATATATATATATATATATATATATATATATATATATATATATATATATTATGTCATTCACAGACAGTACTGTTTCACTGTATTACAGCTCCTCAGTGCGACTAGACTTTCAAATGCCTCAAGCCAGGATTGAAACACAACTAATTTGGTGTCAGCCAGAGCTATCTTCACTTGGTAGAGTTACACAACTAAATCTAGCGTATTGTTTTTACAAATGTAAACAAATGCCAATCAGCCAAAGTGCTCCATTCATTTTACTGAAGAGCTTTGCATTAGTGCAGGTGGCTGTTGTTTATAGAATTAGCTTATCACTCAACAGTGCTCAACTGAAATGTATTTTCAAGAGCTAAATTATGTCATTCACAGACAGTACTGTTTCGCTGTATCACAGCTCCTCAGTGTGACTAGACTTTCGAATGCCTCAAGCCAGGATTGAAACACAACTAATTTGGTGTCAGCCAGAGCTATCTTCACTCATTAGAGTTACACAACTAAATCTAGCGTATATATATATATATATATATATATATATATATATATATATATTTTAGAATTGGACATAGTCCGACAATTTATTTAAAGACATTTATATATATTATGTTTAACGTTCTTTTTATAGATACAAGTATTTAAGCAAATGCTCTGTTTTATAATAAACAGTATTAAATAACATTTACCGGCCTGAATGTCCGAGAAATTTTCATAGAAATGCAAGGACAAACTCTGAAAAACTCACACAAGAAAAAATAAGATCATTAAAACAGGAGGTTCTTCCATATTCTTCATACTCACCAAATTTAGCCCCTTTACATTTTTATTTGCTTTGATCATTTGAACATTTCATAAGTGGCAAAACATTCAGGAACAAAGAAGATGAAAACAGTCTTTTAAAGGAAAAAAAATTCCAGCAAAGTTTAACATTCATTATTATTTTAAATACTTTCACTCCCCAGAGCGATGATTAGAAGATTACTAAAACCTAAACATATGAAGGTGAATTTCTACATTTTCTTTGTTGTTGAAAATTTACAGCAAAAATATTAAACACTATTTTTTATTAGATAGTTTAATTACAAAAATGATTTTATATATATAACATTCTAAAAACTAATTCAATTCTGGTATTAAAACTAATAAAATTCAATGTTTCCTGTTTGTGGAATATGTCCTTGCCTTGGACATAGATGAATCTGGCCCATTTGAATCTGGATTTCTAAAAATGGCTTCTCCAGACACATAAGTATCTCCATATTATATGTAAGACCCCTTTGTTTCTGTTTACTCTCTGCTTTGCTTTGTAGATATATGTGATATATTATTCCCCACATGGGACATGTGTGTGTGCTTTTATATATATATATATATATATATATATATATATATATATATATATATATATATATATATATATATATAGATAGATAGATAGATATATTTAGTTGGATTGATGTCAGTTTGAAACCCTGGGTCACAAACTCACATCAATCCAACTAAATATGTTAGCTCTATCACTGATATTGAGTGCTTTCCAAATAAGTATTGCACATATATAATATATAAATAATATATATAAAAATTATGTACACACACACACACATGTATATATATATATATATATATATATATATATATATATATATATATATAGATTCGTGTATGTCTTAGTGTTATGAAATTCTCTCTGAGTACAAAGCATGTTTGTCATTCTTTTTTCCTTTCAGCCATTCCATTCTGTTTGTGATCTATGGTGTTATTATATCACAGATATAGTAATGCCCATAACAGGAGATACATAAATGGAAGAATAAATCTTTCATCCAAGTGCTCCCGTTATACAGTCAAGGCAGAACTAAGGCTGAATAGTACAAAACTGAATCTAAGATCAATTTATTATCACTTGTATCTGGCAATGTTTCATTTATCATGCATTTCCGAGTTGAATTTTGAAAATTTACAGAGATAATTTTATTTTTGCCTCCCATTGGTACAGATGATGGAAAATGAGTTTATTGTCAGTAACTTGATCAGGCAAACATTATGTCAAATGTGTCTTACTTTTTAGGGGGAGGGGTATTATTTGAGAAGTATATGAACACTGGGGATTATAATTAACTTTTTTTTATATTCTTGCACAAATTTGTGTGAATGTTTGTTCTTTAATTAAAATGTCTATATCATTTGTTCTCTATTTAAAAGCCGAGTAATTAAAAATGTTCTCTTTTTGATCATGAGACCCGAGTTTGAATCTCATCATGGGTGATTTATCAGGAAGGTGACTTCTTGATGTTATCTGTCTGTGGGGGAGTGATCCCAGCATGTGACACCTTTAGAAAGTGCCTGAAAATCATACCATGGGTTGACCCAAACCTTGAAATTGGGTAAATTGAACTCCTTGGGTACTGGCCTGATGTCACAAGTTTTTGAGCATTCTGGTCTTGTGTCATGCTAGATAATGAAACTGTAACTAAGGTCCATACATGCAGTATAAACCACAGGTGGGCTATGTGAGTGCTGAACAAACACCAAATCTGCCTGAGCAGTGATTTGCAACAGGTATTGGCTAGCTGACCTAGTAGATGGACATACTCTTGATACTAGTGGCCACCTGTTATTTTATTAAAAGAAACTGATTTGTAAATAAAAAGTTTGTTTTCATTCACAGAACAACTAGGTCCTATCTGGACCTAGTTCTGTGAATGAAAACTCAGTAAAAATTCAAGGATCGATTTTACGCATTAGTAGTTTTATGAATAGTACCATACTTCTAAAATAATAAAAAAAATCAATATTCTTATAATTCTGACAAATGTCATCCATCAGTCAGTAATGTGCCATGCGTGATACACGCTTAGGGTATCATGTGTCTTTCAATACATGACTGACAAAGCAAATTTTTTCCAGCAGTAGGTTGCCTTTTCTTTCTGCAGTAGACCAGTTACCATCCAAGGCTATAGAACCCAGTCTGCCCTGCTATATACCTATATCGGTGTTGGGGGGAGAAGAAGAGGATTCATATCTTTCCCAAGGGTATTAGCACATAAGTGAATATATTGGATTTGACTGGAATTCGAACTCGGCTCTCTGATTCCTCAGTCCGAGCCGCTATCCATTACATCACTATGCCTCCTCCATGTCATCCATCAAGGAATCTTAATCTACAAGAAATTATTTTAAAAAAATTTATCCCAATTTCTTGCTAGTGGACCAGTATTTTTATGCAGTTCCATGACTGAATAATACCGTCATGAATTCTTATGAATAAAAGACTTTTTTGTATACTAAATATGAGAAAACAATATATATTTTTATATATCGCTGGTTCCCAGGCTCCATGAATTCAAGTGTCCTATGAGGCTGGCATCCTGTTCCCACCCTTTCACTGTTGAAACTGTTAAATGTAGACATCTCTTCTACTCCAATAGCTTCATATCTCGCACCTCACACCTATGGAACTCCCTTCCTCATTCCTGTTTCCCTGATGACTATGATCTCCAACTATTCAAGTGTAATGTCAATCGACATCTCCAGTTGCCCTGATCTATCCTCTATCTTTCTCCACATCCTTTCCTCTAACACTCCTATTTGCTCTCGCTCCAAATCCTCTGTAACCCCTTGCGTGCTAGGGAAAAGCTTAAAAAAATAAAAAAAAAATATCAAGAACAATATAGGGAAAAAAATGTATGATAAATTGGAAAAAGTTTTTGTGTAACACGTTTCGTCCTTTCGGACTTCATCAGACTAAATTTGTTTTGTTGCTGTGACGACACATATGCATGACCAAGGGATGGTGAGAATTTTAAATTTTAGATTTTTTCTCTTTTTTAATCTAGTAGATTTCATTTAGATTTTTTTTCTTTCCATCACTTTTGTTAGTAGATATCCCAGACTATGATAATAGAATTTCCCCCTTATTGTTCTTGATATATAAAAAAAATATATCATTATCTCTCTCTCTCTATATATATATCTATATATATATATATATATATATATATATATATATGAGTGGGCGATGAAAAGTGCTTGACCTAACGTATTTCTCAAAATCTGACCAAATGCTCAAATATCATTTTAGTTTGGAATCTCTTCTTGTTTGTGTTGAGAACTGCTTTTTCAAGGCAATGTGTTCACTGAGATCCATAAAATGGAAATGTGGAAACCCAATAAGGTTGCTTCACTGCTAAATCAGGATTCTTTAATCAAAATAATATAAGACAAATGCTGGTTAAAAAATGAAAATATATGTGTGTGTGTGTGTGTGTTATATAACATTATATGCATGTATTTTGGGATTATTGGCTATGCATGTGTGTGCATACATAGTTTTGTGTACCCACTTCCCATAATTATTCCCAACTTCTGTATTTTTATTGGTCATTGAAATACTGTTGTTTTTTTTTTAAATTGGTCAGCTGAGAGCTTTTCAGCACTTACTCATATTGTATGTATAATTATATATGTATGACAAAGTGGAAAAAAGTTTTCTTGTGACGTGTTTCATCCTTTAGTACTTCATCGGACTAAATTTGTTATATTGGCGTGACTACACATGCATACGAACAAGGGATGCTGAGAATTTTAAATTTTAGATTTTTTTTCTTTTTTAATCTAGTAGATTTCATTTAGATTCTTTTTCTTTCCATCACTTTTGTTAGTAGATATCCCACACCATTCCTGGCAGAACTTCTATTATCACAGGATGGGATATGTGAAATGTGTCATAAGAAAACTTTTTCCACTTTGTCATATATTTTTCCCCAATATAATAAATATATATAACTTAATAAAAGATGTGTTAGTTTCAAAAGTTAATATTATTAAAGCTGTTTGGACACAAAGATTATTGGCCTTGAGCAAGTTTTGTTTCAATCAAAGTAAATTGATAGGAGCAATCCAACATTTCTTTCAAGTAGATATCATCTTGAAATTTAGAATTTTTCTTCAAGGCAGGGTAGGTAAATGTACGAAAAGACCTTCCTCGTATTTTCTCATTGACTTTAAATGTGTAACAAGTAGAAAGATCCAATTATTTTGGCAGCCAATTAAACATTTGTGACGTTGTCCGAGATTAAAGCAGAAGAAGAAACAGCTGCAAAAAAAAAGAAAAAGAAAAAAGTCTTTTAAAATTTAAAAAACATGTTTAAGCTAATGCCACTTTTGCTGAGGCTACATAAGGGAAACTGTTGTATCAACCAATAATTTACTAAAGCACACACATATCTATATATAATATGCATATATACACACACATACACTCACTCAACCTCCCCAACATGAATCACACCCACACTCACACACACAAACATATATATATGTAAATATATATATATATATATATATATATATATACACACAGATAGAGAGAGAGAGAGAGATACAGATTACATTATATTGGAATATATATCATACATATGAATAAAGATAGATATAAAAAACTAAAGGATATTAACATAGGCATGAATTTCAAATGGCTGAAATAGAGAAAGAGAGATTAAGGCAATGAGATAGATAGATAGATAGATAGATAGATAAAGGGTCTGTGATTGATAGATAGATAAATGGTCTACAATAGATAGATAAATAGATATATAGATAAAAATTCTGATAGAATTGATAGATAGATCAATAAAGGCTCTGCAATAGATAGATAGATAAAATATATAATTTTAGATAGATAGATTGATAGTTCCCTCTCTATCTGTGTGTATATATATATATATATATATATATATATATATAAAGGGTCTGAAATAGATAGATAGATAAAAGGCCTGTGATTGATAGATAGATAAATGGTCTACAATAGATAGATATATAGATAAAAATTCCGACAGATTGATAGATAGATAGATCAATAAAGGCTCTGCAATAGATAGATAGATAGATAGATAGATAGATAGATAGATAATTTTAGATAGATAGATTGATAGATAGATGAATAAAGGGTCTGAAATAGATAGATAGATAGATAGATAGATAGATAGATAGATAGATAGATAGATAGATAGATAGATAGATAGATAGATCATCTGCCATAGATAGATCATCTGCCATAGATAGATTAACAGATAAAAGCCACTAAGATGTAAGTGGTTAATTTATGTTAGAGTATATGAAAAAGGAAAACAAAACTATTGCAAAGAAAGACCAATAAAAGAACAAGAATTAAAATGACAATAGATAACAATTGGCATTGCATTTAAATGTTTGTGACCAAAGTTGACTAGGAAGCAAGAAGCCAGAAGAGAGTCCTACAAGCAAGAAGTGTGACAGAAGAAATTCTTAGCATAGAACTTACAGTTACATCTAGCTATTTGAAATGTAAAATGATGAAACCTTGCTGCCAGACTAGTACTGCCCTTAAATTCATAAAGTCAAGGTACCAAAGAGGAAAGCTCATTAGAACAATTACCATGAAAGTATTTACAGAAAAGGTACAGGGAAGCTATGTTACTGATGACTAAAACTGAGATGCCATATCAGGACCAATAACATTTCATATTCTTCTTAGGATTTTATCAAGAATTTCTAAATATATAGTAGGAGCACCAGACCAAATGTGGCAGCACTATTCAAAGTGTGGATGAGTTGGTAGACTTATAGATATGTAAAATAGATTCTGGCGAGAAAAAATTATCTATCACAACACAGGAAACCAACTTTCCTAGCAGCAGACTTAGCAATCAGTTGATTATAATCTTTCCACTTCATGTCAGCAGCAAATGTTAGTTTGAGAAGGTGCAAAGAATCCCTCTCCTGGAGGTTAGCATCAGCCATTAAGATTAAAAGGGAGCAGTTTCATTTTGGAGTCATTAAAATTAACAAGTCATTCCTTGCCCCAGTTAACAGCATAACATAGATCATCTTTTAGATCAGCTGCCAATTTGGCCTTTTATCAAAATGCTAAGGTTTACTATTAAGACAGGGATAAACAGTTGTGTCATCAGGATAGATACTGATACTGTGAATTGCTGCCATCAGGAAGGTTGTTGATGAAAATTAGGAACAATATTGATCCAAGGATAGGACCCTGGAGGATGCCTATATTAATGCAAAAAGATCTAGAAGAGTAGCCATTCTAGGCAACTTTCATTTTGAGATATCCAAAGCAACAGCCCAAGCTTCACCATTCTTACCTAAAGTTTGATAGAGTCTTTCAGCAATAACTATTGACACATCAGCGGTTGCCCTAGGGAAGTGAAAGCCATATTGGTTACCTGGAAAAGAACCCGTGACTTGAGATGGTTAACCAATTCAGAGTTGATTATCTAGTATTTTGCCAAAAAGTAGGTTGATTTGGCTGATTTTGTTTAGCACCATATCGCCCTCTATGAGTTATTTAATGCTGAAATCTAAATATTTTTAATACAATTTTTTCTTAAGATAATAATGATTTTAGTGATATATGTTTTTCTAATATAGCTCAGGAGAGAAAAGGTGCATTCATAGCGTTACCCAAAGGTATTTGTCCATAAGTGAATATAATGAACCCAACAGAAATTGGAACTCAGCTTTCCAATTAACAATTCTGAGACATTACACGACGCACACATCCAAGCCTACAGCACCAACTATTCCCAAGTAGCCACCCATCTAGGTACTAACTAGGCTCTATGTTGCTTAACTTTGGTGATCAAGGCCTATAGTTAGAAGGATCAGATAGTTTGCCTGTTCTTAAAGACAGAAACAACAGAAGAGGATTTCCCACAAGCAGGAAAACAATTAGTAGCAAGGCACTTATTGTATGGTTTAGGGTGAACAGGACCCAGTCCGAGTGTGAACAGGACCCAGCCCGAGTGTGAACAGGACCCAGCCCGAGTGTGTACAGGACCCAGTCCGAGTGTGAACAGGACCCAGCCCGAGTGTGAACAGGACCCAGTCTGAGTGTGAACAGGACCCAGTTCAGTTGCACACTGCTTGACGACTATTGAGGAATATCAACAAGTCCTAATGCTTTGAGAGGATTTGGTTTAGAGATGATAGCAGAACTCATGGATGATGTTATATGCATATCACTCAATAGAGATTCAGTTCTAAGTGGAAAATCAGACAAAGGGACACCAGATGAGTCAAGAGTAGAATTTAAGGAGAATTTACAGGCAAAACATTGTGCTTTATCAGCAGGTGTTAACATTTCAAATGGAGGGAAGAGATGAGGGATAGAAGACTTACTCTTATTTAAGTCAATATTACAGAGTCACAAGTATTCACAAGAGCCAAGATAGATAGATATAAGGGACCATGAACGAAGTGAAGTAGATAGCTAGATAGAGAAATAGATACATAGATACATGGATAGATATGAACAGAATAAGTTAAATAGATAGATAAATAGATATGAACAGAGTGAGATAGATAGATAGATAGATAGATAGATAGATAGATAGATAGATAGATAATGTACAGTGAGATAAATGGATATGAACAGAGTGAGATAGATAGATAGATAGATAGATAGACAGACAGACAGACAGACAGATAGATATGAACAGAGATAAACAGATAGAACAGAGATAGGTATGATCAGAGTGTGATAGATAGATAGATAGATAGATAGATATGAACATAAATAAACAGATAGAACAGAGATAGGTATGATCAGAGTGTGATAGATAGATAGATAGATAGATAGATATGAACATAAATAAACAGATAGAACAGAGATAGGTATGATCAGAGTGTGATAGATAGATAGATAGATAGATAGATAGATAGATAGATAGATAGATAGATAGATATGAACAGCGATAAACAGATAGAACAGAGATAGGTATGATCAGAGTGGGGTAGATAGATAGATAGATAGATAGATAGATATGTACGGTGTGAGATAGCTAGATAAATAGATAGATATGAACACAGATAGATATGAATAGACAGATAGACAAATAGGTAGTTAGATATGAAGAGATAGACATGAACAAAGTGAGATAGATATATAGAAGGATATGAACTGTTAGATAGATAGATAGATAGATAGATAGATAGATAGATAGATAGATAGATAGATAGATATGAACTGAATGAGATAAATATGAACAGAATGAGATAGTTGTGTGCTTGTTTGAAAAGAAGGAAGGAAGTACAAAATACAAGAACATCAAGTGTTTTGTTACACTCTGACCTCAGGATTTCAGCAGTTATTTTGCTTATGAAGAGTGGGAAAATTCTACAACTTCATGAATGATATTTATATAAAATTATGGCACTAGTTATTGTGACTTTTCAATATTTTGCTTTTTATTTTCAATTGAATGTTGGTTAACTTCATTAATCTGGTAAATGAAACTAAAGCTGGGTTCCTGGGATTCCTCAAGATCAAACCAGTTTCAAAAATTTCTTGAGTGGTTTTTCTTGGATTCCAGGAAACAACAAATTAACTTGCATTTTGCAACATCATTAAATGATTTATTAAACCAACATTTCCAAAATTCAATGGGCAAAATCAGAGAAATCTTGTTGACATTTTAACAGCCTCAGAATCATCATGTTCTCTCTCAGTTTTTCCTCTTTAAAAACCTATCTACGATATTGATTTTTTCCTCTCATGTTTATATCAAAGGAATATCAAATGCATGTCTGTTTGCCCGTCTATCATTTAAAACTCTTAAACCAATTTTCATATAATCTAATATATGCATTTCCAAATGATTTTATTAGAAATTGGCTATTTACCAAAGGAATAATAGTAAAGTTTTAACAGCATTAAGAAAGAGAAAATTTGGTAAATGCAGTCAAATATGATGGGCAACAGTAGTGTTAGTCTCAGCAGCAGGCAAATTGGGTTTAAGGCTCCAAGTTCTATACTCAGGATTGTCCCATGTAAGGACAATTGCCTAGTGGAATAAACCATTGGTTTGCAAATTTTGTGGTATTATATTTGTGCAGTCAATCCATAGGCCAGGTAGTACAGGAATATGTACTCAGAATAGGTGGGAAAACATGGTTACCAGCACACAGAGGGGAGATATCTCCAGACATGGACATTGAAATGGTAACAATCTCTGACTATAGATTAAATAAAGGGTTCAATTGAAAATTTCCTGATGGTTACCTGCATTGACAAGCACCTGATGAATGCCGGAGGGTACAACAGACAAAATGCGGTGATAATAAATGCACTATTATTTCAAAGACAAACTACTTTTCAATATGCAGACAAGGAACAAGTGTGAGAGGCTTTACAGTTAATAGTGTGGAGAACATGACAGCTCAAGCAGGAGAAAAGCAATGTACCTACCTTGAGTTGTTTGATTCTTACTAACTAAAAATTGTTGTTACATTTTACTAACTTTTCACAGTTACAGGGGTCATGTGACTTTATTACCAGATGATCTCTGAAGTCATTATAAGGGAGGAGAAATGTATTTTTTATCCTCCATTGTTTACATTCACTTTATGCAAGTTATTAGATGGTCACATTATGAATCTTATTTCGCAACTTAGGTAAATGCTTTTGCTTCTTTTCAATGGCCTGAACTGTCTCTAGTTTTTTGGGGATTGAGATTTTCTTGACAATAGTGCATAAAATAGAATCAGTGAGCCCAGTCCAAATTACTAGTGAGACAATGTCCCCACATCACACGAATGGTAATTTCCTTATAAGAAAATATTCATAATTTACTCACCAAGCAGTTATTGTTACTGTCGGTTGAAATTTAGAAAAATCTATCAAAATATTCTTTCAGGAAAATGGTTTTATCATATCCAGTAACTGTTATTGCTCTTTCCAATATTGGTGGAAAATAGTGTGGAACATCAACATCTTGATTATGTCATTATTTTCTCTTTCGGTTACATGTGCTAACTATTGTTTTAAAGTCCTTACATGATGTGATGTCTCTTATTTGGTACAGTCCTTTGTGATTCTGTCATGCCAGCACACAAGGTTTGCAGAAGGATGGTCATTGCTAAGACCTAACAGAATCATAAAAGCAAAGGTGATAGATATTAGTCTGAGTGTAAAGTAAATAATGATAGTTCCAGAAATTCAGAGAGAAATTATTATTTTATTAAAGTCATTAAAAAATTTGATCTCATGTTTGTAACTTTAGTTCTCGTTCTTGTCCCTAAGATATCCTTGGCCTTCCAGACAGTAATTTCACTTCAAAGCATTTTACAGGGCAATCAAAGATACTTGAGAGTGCTCATCACTCCATTTAACATGCGTCATATGATACCAGCAACAAGGTGGCATCATTTGTCTACTCTATTTTTTTTACCCATCACTGAAGGAAGGGAAGAGTGGTTTCATGACTCCCAAGCGAACAGAAAGGTAATCTCTATTGTTTTGGATGTTGTGACAAATTTTATGTTGAGTTTAGATAAATTCTTTTCAGTTGTAGTTGTGATAGAGTTTTTGGGTAGAATAAAATATTTTTTGATCTGTTGGGTTTGTCAAGAAGGCAGCTCTTCTATTTTGGAATATTTTATGAACCTTTTGTTTCACATTGAAAATGAAATTGTTAGGGTATTGAAGGTTCTTGAATGTATTTTCAATATATTTCTCCTCTTTTAAATATTGTGGGCTACAAATTTGGAGGGCGCTTAAATAGAATCCAATGATCACAACTACAACTAAAAAAGAGTTTATCTAAACTCAACATAAAATTTGTCACAACTACATCCAAAACAATCAAAGACTTAATCAATAAAAAAACAAAACAATCAGCCAAAACTTAAAGGAGGAATTTACTCTATCAAGTGCAGGATTTGCCAGAATGAATACATTGGAGAAACCTCAAGAAGTTTAAACAAGAGACTATATGAACACAAAAATGGACATTTTAAATAACAACACGCAAAATGCATTGGTTGTTCACCGTAACAAAACAGACCACAATTTTGACATAGGGAATGCTACTTTGATTAAAAGAGAAAATAATCCAGAGACAAAAATATCTGGAAAGTGCCTTGATTGCTAGTTCAGCCATGATAAATTTGTGTCCAGGCTCTTGCAATATATCACCATTCTTGGTAGATTTTATATTGTCACAGTGTGGGATGGTCAGTGACAAAAGTGATGGAGAGAAAAGAAAAGAAAAAGAATACAGGCAATTTCAGCTAGATTGAGAAAAAAATAAATGTTCTTTCAAAAATATTCTCTCAAAAATATTCTCTCAAAAATATTCTCTCAAAAATATTCTCTCAAAAATAACTACCTGTGTCTCTCGTTTTGTGCACACATGTAGACGTGGCAACATCAAAAAGCCCAGTCTGATGAAATCCTTAATGGATGAAATGCATCACAAAAAACTTTCCAGTTTGTTATATATATATATATATATATATATATATATATATATATATATATATATATATATAGACAGAATATTTTCATTCAAGCATGTTTGGTTAAGTAATTTAGATGTATTATGTCCATTTATTTTAGTTTTAATCCTTTTAAGTCCACAAATTAATTTCTTGGTGGCTGTAGAAAATTGATAAAGAAAAAATCCTAAATTTTCTTTCAAATAATTTTTATTTTCCCAAGTACTTTTAATCTCATTTGAGACCATCTTCAGGGGTTGTATATCTATGGATGTGTTATGCACTAACACCGTAAATTCAAAATATTGTTTTATCTCTATGCAAGGGAGGTAACTTAAGAGATTTTTTCTAAAAGATATTTTTAAAAGATTTTATATTGTAGTATTTTAATTTAGTATTTTTTATATGACACTGCTGATACAACATATTTGAACTTTGTTACTATACTTGTAGTTGACTTTATTTATTTTGGGCTGCAATTCTCTGATATAAATGGTTTCCAGAATTGTAAGTTTTTGCTTATTATTATTTGATGAAGCACTGATGTATTTTTGACTAATATCTGTCATCCAATTACACAAGATCATTAGCTAGATTACTCTTTGCTTTTCTTTGTTCCCCTTTTCTTCAATATGTCTTGTGAGTGTCAAATTTTCCATGTTTTCTTTTCTCATAATGCATCCCAGAAATTTCAAATCTCTTTCTTATTCTATGTATAATTCTCCTTAAAATTTCTTGATGATCCAACATCCTTCTCCATAGAACCACATCTCTGCTGCCTCCAGTTTTCTCTTCATCTCCAAGAAGTTTGTCCAGCATTTACTGACATAGATAAGAATAGATATTATGTAGCTGTTAAGAATTCTTTTCTTTGTATCTAATGGAATTTTCCTGTTCCTTAACACTTCTAATGAATCTGTGGATTTTGGTGTCACATTTTCCGTCACCTGTAAAAAAACACTTCCCAGGTACTTAAACTCCTGTACTTGTTTGATGTTAACATCTCCATTTTCTAGTTTGCATCTTAGGCTTTTTCTCTTGCTGACAAACATACATTGTCTTTTAAATAACTGATGGTTAGTGATTTCTTCCTGATCTCTTTTACTATCTCATCTAATAGATTCATTTTTTTCTTTCTGTGACTGTCATCAACATTGTCACTTGCATATCTTATATTGTTAAGATTTCCTTAGTAATAATTTATAGAAATATATGACAAAGATTTACTACAGAAATATGTTGTAAATTATCACAAAAATACAGAGCAAATGATTTTACTATAGAAGTGCATTGCAAATATTTTTCCATAGAAATGTAATACGAAAGGTTTACTATAGATTTTCTTAGCAATAATTTATAGAAATAGATGACAAAAATTTATTGCAGAAATACAAGATTAATTTGACTTGTTCAACCATTGTATGGCTTTAGAAATTATAGTTGATTATTCGCTCACTCCCAGAAGCCATAACTATGGTTTGTTTAGCATAGTTACAGTACAAGTCTTGTGAGTGAAATTAGGTAGACAGAATGTAGACAGAACAGTCTGGAAGCACAAAATAGGTAGACAAAACAGTTTGGAAGCAAAAATTAAGGAGCCAGAAGGTAGACAGAACTGTTTGGAAGCAGAAATTAAGGAGACAGAAGGTAGACAGAACAGTTTGGAAGCAGAAATTAGGGAGACAGAAGGTAGACAAAACAGTTTGGAAGCAGAAATTAAGGAGACAGAAGGTAGACAAAACAGTTTGGAAGCAGAAATTAGGGAGACAGAAGGTAGACAAAACAGTTTGGAAGCAGAAATTAAGGAGACAGAAGGTAGACAAAACAGTTTGGGAGCAGAAATTAGGGAGACAGAAGGCAGACAAAACAGTTTGGAAGCACAAATTAGGGAGACAGAAGGTAGACAAAACAGTTTGGAAGCACAAATTAGGGAGACAGAAGGTAGACAAAACAGTTTGGAAGCAGAAATCAGGGAAAAAAGTAGACAGAATAGAGTTACACCTTATTCTTCTATGTTGTGTCGGTTCAGGATGTGTACGATCATAGCTCTCCACAACCTCCTATCCTTTGTAGCAATGTTTGTCTCTTTGCTAAGTCTCCTGTCTGCTGTTCCACCATCCATTCACACAATATCATCAGGTAGATAGCCCACTACCTTCCCTTATCCTATTAGTCTTCTTGTGAGTGTCAAATTCTCTAAACCCACTTTCCTGCTTGTTATATTACTTTATCCATGCGCAAAGCACAAAGCTTACTGGCCCATTTTAAACTGGACATCATGCCACATTATGCACTCTCTCCTAGAAACCATAAATAAGGTTTGTTGAGCATAGTTACAGTACAAACCACAGGTTGGTTCTGTAAATGTTGATGTAGATTCAGACTTTTTCCCAAGATCAGATGCTTTGTGGAATAGACACCCGAGAGGATGCTATGCTTCCCCAACTACTACAATCTTAACATCTTCAAGTCCAGCATCAGTCAATATCTATCAATCATATCTTCATAATCTAAAATTCTTACCTGTGAATATTTTCTGAATTGAATTTTGCATTTGAAGCAATTGATTTATTTCTTGTGCTGTGAAATTTTAACTTGGAAAAAGATTTCTAGAATGTCATTGGAGGAAACCTTTCTTTATCCCATAAATCTCTTAATTTAATTCAAATTTTCAAACCTTTGTTTTTTCTTTTTCTTCTTGTGAGTTTTAATTAATCAAGAATGAAGTGATTTAAATGAAGAATGAAAAATAGAATTGTTTGAAGTAAAAAAAAACAAAAAAAAACTTTATTCTCAAGAAATTTTTAGATGAGTAATTCCCTCAGAAAAGGTTTACAGCAGAATTTGGCAAAAAAACGGGGAAAAATAACCAAGACACAATAACAACAACAACGAGAAGCAGATTGTGTCACAAAAATATGTGTCATTGTTATCATTAGTAAAATATAGGAACTGATTTATATATTATTTTGATTATAATTCACTAGCCGTACACATGAAAATTCCAGTGTTTCTATTAGAATTTTCAGAAGAATCATAATACCTAAGTTAATGATTAAATAATCTCCTTGCAAGTTCCATGATTATAAAATATCTGTGGAAATTCCCCCATTGCCTTGTTAAATATATGAGCTTAACAGCTTTAACAAAATATTGCAATAATAATCATAAGTATGAATGCAGGTCATTATTTAAGTAAGAGGGTACAAATGAAAGCATCAGAAATTGATTTTTTATTTTATTTTACAGATGCTAAACTGATGAGAGGATTATCACTTCTCTATCTACATTCTCTTTCCTTTACTCACTGACACCAAACTCACATCTCTGATATGTTTTTTCATCTTTCCTCATGATCAAGTTCTGGGTATGACAATAAACTACATCCGGCAACAAATTCCTCTGACCAGAAGGTTTTGAGGAGCAAATTAATTGCTGTATTTTCCAGGAGGCAGGGTGAAGTAATAATGGATAGCGGCTCGGATTGAGGAATCGGAGAGCTGAGTTCAAATTCCAGTCAAATTCATTACATTCACTTATGTGCTAATACCCTTGGGAAAGGTATGAATCCTCTTCTTCTCCCCCAACCTATGGGTAAATCGCAGGACAGATTGGGTTCTATAGCCTTGGATGGCATCTGGTCTACCACAGAAAAAATGACAACCTACTACAGGGAAAAAATCTACCTCGTCAGTCATGTATCAAAAGATACATGATCACCTAAGCATATATCATGCATGGCACATAACTGCCTGAGCTTGATTCAGGGTGGTAGGGTCCCAGCTATGGGCAAATAGTGAATACCTAAACAAAAACAAAACCCTATGAAAATATAAAAATATTACAATAACAATTATAATTATGAATGCAGGTCATTATTTAAAGAAGTAAGAGGTCATGGTGCCAAACTACATGAATTTAACCATGATACTAGATTGGCAATTAGGTCTCACTGTTTTACTGTTGGACTATCTAGATGCAACTGCCACTTCTACTCTAACAGTGACTTTTCTCGCACTTCTCACCTGTTGAACTCCTTTTTGATTTTTTGCTTCCCTGATAAATACAATCTTCAACAAATTAAATGCAATGTCAGTTGCCATCTGGATCTGACAATGCAGATTATTTTCACGGTTTTGTACCATGGAAAGATTGTATCATAATTTTGCTTGTTCTTCTGTTAGTTAGTAACATAGTTATCACTCATGTTATGCCCTGCCATTACATCAGATAAATAATGGACCATTGTTTGATTGTGAAGAATGAAAGGAAGAGAAAAACTGCTTGGGTTTAGTGACAAAAAAACCATAGATAATAAGAAAGAAAGAAAAAAGAGAAATTTTACAGTGTGAGAAATACATCAATGTTTAGAATGTAAAATTCTAATTAAAGAATCATATATTAAAATAAAATATCAGTAAAAGTTTTTTTGAAATATTTTCCAGAGATTGGCAAACAATAGAAAAATTAGTGTTCCATCAGATTACTTCAGATTATCTATCCTTCAAACTTGAAATAACTGATACCTATTATAATAAAAACTTGTAAGGAAAACTGCAGGACCTCCTAGACAAGGTAGTAAAGGAAAGCAAGAAGAAAGGACTAACCATCAACTTTAAGAAGACAAAATGTATGGTTGTCAGCAAAAGAAAAAGCCCAAGATGTGAATTACAAATCGAACAAGTACAGAAATTTAAATATCTGAGAATTGTTTTATCAGTGGATGGAAAATGAAACACCAAAATCCGAACATGCATTTGAATAGCAAAAGCTGTATTCCAGAAGCTAAACAAATTACTAAGAAACAGGAAAATTTCATAAGATAATATAGAAGGGAAAATGGCTTACCCCCTGAAAAAAAAAAAAAAACGCATTAGTACCCATCTCACATGTAAAATACATTAAAGAAAATATGGCCGATCCAAAAGCTGCACTTCAAGAACAACTTGATCTTGGAGCTCAGAGATTCCACAAGACGAATTTGTGGCTTATGCAAAATTTCCAAGCTTCAGCTACTCAGTAAAATGAGCATTAGCAAGAGAACATCAAATGGGCAGCAGACGCTGATGAGTCAAGGGGTCGTGCATGATGTTTTGTAGTAGTTTCACCAATTGTGATTGAAAAGAAGACAGGATAAAACTGGTACTCCAAACAGACATATCTTTTTTTTTGCTGCAGATAAAAAGAAGAGTGCTCAACTGCTATGTAATATCAATCCTCCTCTATGACAGTAAATGCTGGATAATCTTCTCACAGATGAGGAGAAAACTGGAAGCAGCAGAAATGTAGTTCTACAGGAGGATGCTGAGAATTCCATGGATGGAGTGCATAAGCAACAAAGTCTCAAAGAAAATAAAAATGAAAAGGACACATACCCAAAATCAGAAAGAGGTAGTTGAAATGTCTTGGATACATAAGCAATGTTGTAGCCTTGTTATGGCCAGAAATAAAGACACAAGAGAGGAATTGAGTTAAACAACTATATTAACAGAAACAGTAATACAAACATATACAAACGAGAGTGTTACAGCAAGAATGTTCAGTCCGACTGTCAGAGCTGACTGCTGGAAACTTCCCTCTCCAAAAAGTAGTACCTGCTATTATTTATAGCTGGGATACTCCATGCGCACATGGATAAAGTAATATAACAAGCAGGAAAGTGGGTTTAGAGAATTTGACACTCACAGGAAGACTAATAGGACAAGGGAAGGCAGTGGGCCATCTACCTGATGATATTGTGTGAATGGATGGTGGAACAGCAGACAGGAGACTTAGCAAAGAGACAAACATTGCTAAGGGCTACAAAAGGATAGGTGGTTGTGGAGAGCTATGATCGTACACATCCTGAACCGACACAACATAGAAGAATAAGGTGTAACTCTGTTTTGTTTAAATATAAACATTGTCATTTCTAACAAGTAAATATTTGCATTCATTGATTTCTTTTAACTGAATGCTAACAGAATGCTAACAGTTTACAGTTTGATCCTGACAGTCATCTAACTCTCCCCACAGACTGCTTCATGATTCAATTTGCATGCAAATATTGTGCCTCTCAGAGGCAATTAATCACTAGCATTTAAAAATTTCAAAGCCAATTTAACTCCAACTCAATTTTTTTTTTAAAATGATTGCACTAAAATTTTTAGAAATGCAGAATTCAAAACAGATTGTTTTTGTTTTTTTTTTTAAATTCATATCACTTTTCAGCTTCGAGACAACACTGCATAATCCCCAGTTGAAAACAATGGCCGATATTGACAGACCTGTTCTCACTTTCCCACTGTTAAAAAAAGAAAAGAAGGAAAAACAAAGTAAAATTGAATCAATCTAATGGTTTGTTTCTAGAAGGTGTTATTATTCGAGTTGACCATTGGTGACTTCTGAGCTGAATTGCCTGACAGAAGAAATTCTAATTTCAAATATCAAATCAGCTGAAAAAAACGAAACAGAAATGCAAGTAACCATTTGAAAGCAATTAATTTTTTTTTACTCTTTTCTCAATTTCTCCATTTAATTTTATTTCCTTTGTCAAAGTTCTTTGACTGAACACTCTTTCACTTATTCAGGAAATAAAATAGCACTGTCTAAATTCTAAGACTGAACATGAAATAAAATAACACTGTCTAAATTCTAAGACTGAACATGAAATAAAATAGCACTGTCTAAATTCTAAGACTGAACATGAAATAAAATAGCACTGTCTAAATTCTAAGACTGAACATGAAATAAAATAGCACTGTCTAAATTCTAAGACTGAACATGAAATAAAATAGCACTGTCTAAATTCTAAGACTGAACATGAAATAAAATAGCACTGTCTAAATTCTAAGACTGAACATGAAATAAAATAGCACTGTCTAAATTCTAAGACTGAACATGAAATAAAATAGCACTGTCTAAATTCTAAGACTGAACATGAAATAAAATAGCACTGTCTAAATTCTAAGACTGAACATGAAATAAAATAGCACTGTCTAAATTCTAAGACTGAACATGAAATAAAATAGCACTGTCTAAATTCTAAGACTGAACACATTTGTTGATATTTCTTCTGCATTAATGAATGCTGAACTGTTATGTAATAAAAATTTACTTATATGGCAGTGGTTACTGGACAATTTTAACCCAGATGAAGAGGAGCTGTGTGGCAAAATAGATGTTCTTCTACAGAAGAATTCTGAGAATACCATTGACAGAACATGTGAGGAAGATCTAAGAAAAAGGGAAACAAAAAAGACACTTGGACTTAAAAAGAGTTGAAATTTCTAGGACACATAATAAAGAAAGACGGCTTGGAAAATTTGACACTCACAGTATATGAATCAGTTATGTGCCATGCGTGATACATGCATAGGCGATTATGTATCTTTCAATACCTGACTGACGAGGTAGATTTTTTCCTGCAGTAGTTTGCCATTTCTTTCTGCGGAAACCAGTTACTATCCAAGGCTATAGAACATGGTCTGTCCTGTTATTTACCCATAGCTGGAGGGAGAAGAAGAGGATTCGTACCTTTCACAAGGGTATTAGCACATAAGTGAATGTAATGGATTTGACTGGAATTTGAACTCGGCTCTCCGATTCCTCAATCTGAGCCGCAATCCATTACTCCACCGTGCCACCTTAGAGGATATATTGAAGGTAAAAGGAGAGGAAGTAGCTCAGAGAAAGCTGTATGTTTACCTGCCAGAAAATGCTCAACATAACTGGAAAGACCCAGAAAAGGCTGGTTGAACATTTTCACAATCATTTTCCCCCTAATATTTGATCTTCTTGCTCTCCTGAACTAAACCATATTGACTATTACATTGTTTTCTCTGCTAAGTAATATGATTACCTGAAATTAAAATTTGTTCTCAAATACATGTTGCACCATGTATATTACATATGCACATGCAAAGTTACATGAAGACTTCATGTGAAGGACATGGAATCAACTCTTCTTTTATAATATAATTTTTAACAGATACTATTAAAAAATGTCAGTATTGCTTACTTCCCTTTACTCCTCAGCTGTGATCTAAATGCTAAGGTGGTTATAACTTTCAGTGCAGCTTTCTTTGAAAATCTAAGCATCTTAATTATAAATGCTATCAACAAATTAATCATTCATTTATTTAAAAAAATTTTAATCATTTCACCCCAAGCAAGGCAATAAAGCCACTAAGACACGGGGGGTACTCAGTATGAGAGAATATGAGAAAAATATATTATTAAGGAGAGAGGACAATAAAAAAAAAACAAGAATTAAAATACAGAAGATAGCGATAACGTTGCATTTAAATTTTTTAAGGTCACAAGCAAATATATTAAAATCTCAAAAGACCAGATAAATAACAAAATAATTATTTGTTAATATTTGTTTTTTTGAAGCTGAATGTACAAAATATTTATCTCCATTAAGTAAAAACTGTTGAACAAAATATAAAACACATGTTTTTAGCTCTAATTGATAAAACTACATTTATTTGATGTTGCAGTTTTATGTAATATTTGCATGCACATACACACATGCACACACGGGCCTGGTAAGTACCCAGATGGGTGACCACTTAGGAATATCAGGTGCGGTAAGCTTGGGTGTGCAGGTGGTGTAATGAATAATGGCTCAGAATTTGAAATCAGAGAGCTGAGTTCCAATTCCAGTTGGATTTCTTATATTCACTTATGTGCAAATAACCTTGAGAAAAGTATGAAGACACATTTTCTCCCCAACCAGTTATGGGATAATTACTAAGACTCGTGTCACTAAATTATTATTAACTCAAAAAAAATTGTAACAATCTAAAAATATTTTCTGGCTTTACATAACCTGCAAAAGTTTTGATAAGCTGTAGAAAATGAATCACTCAAATCACATATATATATATATATATATATATATATATATATATATATATATATATATATATATATATATATATATATATATATATATATTATTTTATATGCAGAGTACTTTGTGGAAAGCATTCAGTATCAGTGATAGAGCTAACATATTCAGTTGTATGGATATGATTTTGTGACCCTGGGTCTCACATTTTTGCGATCATCACAAACTCGTATCCATACAACTGAATATATATATATATATATATATATATATATATATATATATATATATATATATATATATATATATATATATATATATGCATTTATAGAGCAGCCATTTTTCCACACTGTTGTACAACTCAGAATTGTGGACCCCATGTAGATCCCATATCAATCAGCTGGATGTCTTTCACAAAATTTGTCTCCACATGATCTGGTGCTATACTTTTGATGATAGGGTGGCCAATGTTGATCTTCTCACAAAATGCAACATTGGTGTGGAATCGAGACTTGATTGATGCTGTCACAACTTCGATGGGCTGGTCATGTTGCCGGGATAAGTGATGACAGAATACCTAAAGTCCTCATATATAGCCAGCTTGACATTGGACAAAGTGCTGTTAGACAGGTGTAATGACAAGCTAAAGAGTAACCTTTCAGCTGTCAATGTGTCTCATACCAACTTTGAGCAAGTTGCTCTGGATAGAAATAAAACTGATAAAATAATTTGTGCCAGAGTCATATCAGAAATTTCAATATCAGTCATATTGACTGGCTAAGAGACGAAAGACAATGGGGAAAGCATCAGCAAATATTCCTGTGGCTATGTCCCGAGATCCTCACTGCTGCGCAATATGTGGACTTGTATGCAGGTCACTAGCAGGACTGAAGTGTCACATATGACACAAACATAAAAATTGAATGAGGTCGTCAGATTCACATATGTCAAAATTGAAGGCGGGATTCATCATATATATATATATATATATATATATATATATATATATATATATATATATATATATATATATTAATTTTCATTATTTCACAAGGACACACACATATGTTGGTCTTTATATATTAGATTACTCATAGTCTAATTTTGACTATTTCCATATTGATTTGACATTCAGTTCTCATTGTGCCTAATTTCTCAAGCACAATTCTCTAAATTTTAAACAGTTAAACTAAGCTCAAAATCGAAGCTCTCCTTCTAGGCTCAACAGCCTTTAATAAGCACCTCAATAATAAAAAGGCACTTGTGAAAATGAAGCTGTTAGTGTCTAATTATGAAGCCATTATAATGTGACAGTGTTCAATTGATCCAAGGAGTTCATCCCCCTAAGATGATAATGAATCTTCTGTTTAATTTCAACTGATCTTAGGGTAATTAGTTTGAAGCTGACAATAAAATCGAACGAGGTGGAGGACATGAAGAGAAAAAGAATCAAGAAGGAAGAATGTGAGAGAATGTTTTCAAAGTTATTAGTAAAATATGTCAGAATTGGAATCAAATTAAAAACTAATGAGTGGAAGAAGTGAAACCAATAACGATAATGATTTCAACAAAAAGGCTTCCTTCATTTTAGTATCTCTCTTTGTTGATCTTTATTTTATTTTATTTTTCATTTCCATTTGTCCACCATTTTGTTTGCTTGGTTTATTTAAATCAGTTTTTATTGGCTTGTTTTTTTTTTTAATTTTTATTAATAATTTTTTAATTTCTTTCTGTATTCATTTTTCTTTTCTCAGTTTTTAATTTACTTCATTCTGTTATTTGTTGATTTTATTTACAACTGTTTGGATTTTTAAAAAAATACTTACTTCTTGTATTTCTTTTCTTTTTTTCTTTCTTATATATTCTTTCTTTCTTTTTTCTTATATATTCTTTCTTTCTTTTTTATATATTCTCCCTTGTTTTTTCTTATATATTGTTTTTTTTTCTTTTTTTGTTTTATATATTCTTTCTTTTTTCTTTCTTTCTTTTTCTATAGTATTTCCTTTCTTTTTACTTTCTTACTTTTTCTTTCTTTCTTTCTTTCATATCTTTTATTTTTCTTTTTTATATATTTTTTCTTTCCTTCCTATGGTATTTGCTTTCTTTTTGTTTTCTTTTTCTTTCTTTTATATATTTTATTTTTCTTTCTCATACATTCTTTCTTTTTTCTATATTTTTCTTTCTTTTTCTATATTTTCTTTCATTATCTTTCTTTCCTATAGTATTTCTTTTCTTTTTGTTTTCTTACATATTCTTTCTTTCTTCCTTTCTCTCCATTTTTCTGTAAGGCTTCAGGTCATAGATGATCATGACTCTCCAAAGATTCTGTTTCTTAATTATCTGCCATGCCTTCTTTGGAAAGATACTGAATTGGATTTCCAATGGCTTCTTTAAGGTTTTGAATTCAGAACTAGTCTGAAATTAGCAAAATGGGATTAGCTACCTCTCAAGGCTAGAGAGCCTAGTTTTCCCTATTATTTAACCAATATTTGTGGGAAAAGAAAGGGATTCATTAATTTTTCCAAGGGCATTTGTGCAAAAGTGAATGCAGCAGTTGAGACTGGAATTTGAATTCTGCTGGTTGGTTCCACTTTCTACCCAGCTAATCATGCCTATGCTACCTGTACATCCTTCTCTCAATTAAATTCTCCTTATGTGAAGAGAGAAAATATTGTCAAGAGAGAAAAACAGAGAGAATATTTTCAAATATTCTGTGAAGCATGTTACCTCTCACATTTTTCTTCTAATTTCTGTGAAGAATGTTACCTTTCACATTTTTTCTTCAGGTTTCTTTGAAGTATGTTACCTTTCACAATCTTTTTTTTTATTTCTGTGAAGCATGTTACCTTTCACATTTTTCTTTTGATTTTTGTGAAGCCTGTTACCTTTCACATTTTTCTTTTGATTTCTGTGAAACCTGTTACCTTTCACATTTTTTCTTTTGATTTCTGTGAAGCCTGTTACCTTTCACATTTTTCTTCTAATTTCTGTGAAGCATGCTACCTTTCACATTTTTCTTTTGATTTCTGTGAAGCATGTTACCTTTCACATTTTTCTTCTGTGAAACGTTACTTTTCACATTTTTTCTATTGATTTCTGTGCAGCATGTTACATTTCACATTTTTTTCTGTGAGGTATGTTACCTTTCACATTTTTTCTTCTGATTTCTTCTCTTTAACTTTCTTCCATTTTCTTTCCTTTTCTTGTCTATTTTCCCATTTTCAGTAGATAAATTCATTTATTCATCTTCTAAAACAATTATTTTCTTTTTTTTAAAGCTTATCACCCAAGGCAAGGGGCTACAAAGAGTGTAAGTAAAGGAAAAGACTGGGTATAGCGGGGGAGTTGAGAAAAGTATAATAATAAGAATGGGGATCAAAGAAACAGAAGATGTCAATTGACATTACATTTAAATTTTTGAAGATTAACATTGTCAGAGAAACAAGTAAGAGGAAGGGAGTTCTACTGTCGGGAAGTGCAAAAGATGAAGTTGTTGGAGTAGAAGAGGCAGTTACATTTAACAGTTTTGACAGTAAAAGGGTGGGACCTAGATGCCAACCAAGTAGCACACTTAAATTCATGCAGTCAGGGCACCAATGAAAATAGCTCATCAGAGCAGATGCCCTGAAAATATTTATAGAAAAGACAGAAGCCACATTACATCAGTGAGAAAGTGACTGGAGTCAAGACCCCAAGTCAGGACTGATCACATTGCATATCCGATTTTGGATTTTGTCAAGAACCTTGAGATGAACAGACTATGTTTAGCAACAGTATTCCATGCATAGACAAATGGTAGATTTGTAGATGTGAAGGATGGACCCAGACAAGAAAAACCTTCTGGCACAACACAGATAACTGAAAACAATGAAAAGTCTATTTTTATCTATAGATAATTAAATAATTTATTTGACAAATAAAGGAACAATGGAAATAAAGATAAACACAAAAATACTTAAAAGTACTGTATTTGACAGCATAAATGGTGCATAGTTTAAATGTTTCAGTTATGTATTTAGAGATTCTAGATAAGATACAAGGAAGAATCGGCAATATTATTGGTCCTGACCTGGCATCTCAGCTTCCGTCACTTTCCTGCTGCCGTAATGTAGGTTCCCTGTGCCTTTTCTGTAAATATTTTATGCTAATTGTTCAAATGAACTTTCATCTTTGGTATCTAGACTTTATGAATTTAAGCACAGTAACAGATTAACGGCAAGGTCTCATTATCTTAATATTGAAATGGCTAGATTCATCAGTATGTTCTATGCCAACAGTTTCTTCTCTCACACTTCACACTTGTGAGACTCTCTTCTGGCTTCTTGCTTTTTATTTAACTTTGATCTTCAACAATTTAAATGCAATTTCAATTGTTATATTCTGTGTTTTTCAATTTATTTCTTTTATTGTTCTTGATTATTAATAGTAGTTTTTTTCTCGTATTCTCTCACACTCAGTAACCGCCTTGCGTCTTAGTGGCCTTATTGGGTGAAATGATTAAAAAGAAAATATTAAATGCACCCCTATTTATGCAGGGTATATTCAGCAAAATGTTTTACCTTATTTAAGCATATAATGTCCCATATCCCTTCAGGACATTGGCAATCATGGCTCTCCACAATTTCCTGTCCTTTGTGAGTCTTTTTATCATTTTGCTATGTCTCCTAAACTCTATCCTGCCATCCATTTACACAAGCTCATTTTAGAGGTTATGCACCGTTTTCTTTTGTTCCTCTTGCCTACAGTATCTCTTGTCAGTGTCAAATTTTCCAAGCCCTCTTTCCTCATTATATGCCCTATCTCTTTCTGGTGTTAAATATAAGTATCCTTTTTGTTTCCATTTTATCTTAAGCCTTGTCGTTGCTTACATGTTCAGTATGTTTATATTCTCAGCACACTACTTTTATTTCTGTAAGCATCATGATTGTATTTTCAACATTATATAAAATTTTATCTTCTTTCTTTTCAATAATGTCTGCCCTGTATCATCTTCTTCTAAGTGTCATGTCTGATAAGGGTGTTGGTGATCATGACTCTCCACAATTTCTGTCTTTTGTAGCTCTTAACAAATTTTGTCTTTTTGTTATCTCTCCTAAATCCTAGTCGGCCTCCATTTGCTTAAGCTCACTGGGTAGGTTATGCATCGTTTTCCTCTGTTCCTCTTGCCTGCAATATGTCCTGTGAGTATCAAATTTTCCAAGCCCTCTTTCCTCATTACATGCCCTAGAAATTTCAACTATCGCTTTCTGATGTTAATTATAAGTATCCATTTTTGTTTCTGTTTATTCTAAACCTTCATTGTTATTTACATGTTCAGTACATGGTATTCTCACCATCCTTCTGTAGAACTATATTTCTGTTGGTTCAAGTCTTTTACTTCATCTTTGAGGTAAACTATTTTACCTAATTTGATTGGTCCTGACCTGACATCTCAGCTTCATTTTATTATTCTTTCTTTCTTTCTTTCTTTCTTTCTTTCTTTCTTTCTTCCTTTCTTTCTTTCTTTCTTTCTTTCCTTCCTTCTTTCTTTCTTTCTTTCTTTCCTTCTTTCTTTCCTTCTTTCCTTCTTTCTTTCTTTCCTTCTTTCTTTCCTTCTTTCTTTCTTTCCTTCCTTCCTTCCTTCTTTCTTTCTTTCTTTCTTATTATAGTCATCCTTCATTTTATTTTCTTGACTAACCATACTACTATTTTGTTGAAAGAATAGGTTCTGGATTCTTCTAATATTTCAAATATGTCACGGTTACCGAGAAATTCCGATAGTGCTTTGTGATGTACAGCTGCACATCCCAGAAATTCAGACAAAAATCAAGTACATTTATAATGGCCCCCTTCATTTGTTCAGCCCAGCAATTGTTATGGTGAAACACACCTAGTCTATAGATAATAGACTCTCCCACCTAATATAAGTAGGAGTCAGTGAGGGTCGAATACGAAAGTAGTCAGCTACCACAACTTGATTACTCTGCATAATACAGGGTGACCCAAAAAAACGGGAATTTTTGAAGTGCGTATTGCCAGACATGAGCAAGTGGCAACACTGTGAGACAGTGACCTTGAGCAAGTAAACATTTCGCCTTTTTGGAAACTAGAATAAAATTCACAGTATCCCGGCTGAGATGTTGCAGCAGTCAATGAGGAATCTCAACAGCAGATTTCAAGAATGAATTCGTACAGGAAGACACCATCTACAGGACGTAATTTTTTAAAAATGAAAATTCCATCATTGTTTCTTAAATGGCATGTTTTAAGGTTTCAATTACTATGAATTAAATATTTTTCTTCCATCACTCTTGGTTTTATTGGATTGTTAAAAAGTTCCCGTTTTTTGGGGTCACCCTATACTTATTATAAACAAGTTCCTAACGTTTTTGTACGTTGAATCTATTTAGGAACGAATTTAGTTCAAATACAGTTTCCACTGTGGAAAGTAACTCTACAACAGCAATTTATTTAATCATCCCCTGTGAACAAATCAAAATTAATTTTTGTTTGTTCATTGTTAATGCACACTTTGTCTCAGTTAAGCATTATCTGCTATTTAGTCATGTAGTTTTCTTTCTGTGTCTGCTATCAATATTGCGTCATCTGCATATTTCAAGTTCAGATAGTGGCCACCAATAATCAAACCTGTATGCAATTATTAAAAACAAAAGTTAGAATAATAGAATCAAAGAACTGATGAAAAAAAAGAAAATTGAAGAAAGAATAAAAGCAAGGAAGAAAAGTTGAAAAAGAATGGACAAATTTCCAAATGAAGAACAATTTATAAAAGGAGGAAGGAGAAGGCGACTTGAGATAAAATGGAAGAAAATTTGAAAGTTTGGAAGAAAAGTGTAAAAAGAAAATTTCTTCTTTTTCAATATCAGTTTCAGCCATGTAATTCTCTCTTATTCTTCATTCTTTTTTCATTTTTTTTTTTCATTTTTCTTGGAATCACTCGTTTTATCCTATCTTATATTTCAATGTCAGCATTTTTTTGTTGGTTTTTTTATTTTCTTATTTTCCTTTTTTTCATTTATATGAAACATTTCTCCTTACATCTTTCGTTTCCATGTTTTTTCAATTTCAAAGTTGTTTCTTTTGTTTCTTCAATTTATTTTTTTTATAGTTGTTAATTTTTTCCTGTTGTAAATATCTCTTATTTCTTGTTTTTTTTTTTAATTTTGGCCTTATGTTTTCTTTCCTTTTTTCCCAGTGTTTTCTTTCTTTCTTACTACATTTATTTATGTTTTCCTTTACATTTTACTGTATTATTATTTTTCTTACACTTATAAACAAAACAATACTCCAGCCATCTTTTTTTCTTCTTCATACCTTCCTTTCTTTTCCATTTTTTCCTTCTTTTCATCATTGTTCTTTCATTGGTTTCCTTTCTATGTCTATTTCTTTTTTCTCTTTTTATTTCTACTTTCCTTTTCCATTGTTTTTTTCTTTCTCACTTTCTTTTCAATTTGTGTTTTTTTATTTTTTATTTATTATCCTCTCCCTGATTCATTTCATTTTGTCATTATCTTTTATTTACACTATTTTTCTTTCTTTCTTTCTTGTTTCATATTCTTTTTTCTTTCTTTTTCATATTCTTTCTTTCTTTTTTCATATTCTTTCTTTCTTTTTTCATATTCATTCTTTCTCATCATTGTTCTTTCTTGCTTGTTTATTTTGGCTTTGCGAGTGTTTTCTTTCTTCATTTTTAATAATGCTTTTATTTGTTTATTTTCTTTCTTCCTCTCTTTTGTTCATTTCTTCCTTCCTATTTTTTCTTTCATTCTTTCTTTTTTTATCATTATCTGTTCTTGATCATTTATTTAGACTTCTTTCTTTCTTTCTTTCTTATTATAGTCATCCTTCATTTTATTTTCTTGACTAACCATACTACTTATTCCAACTGTTTTCCTTCCTTCTCTCCTTCCTTCCTTCATTCATTCTTTATTACCACTGTATTTTTAAATTTTAGTTCTTTGTTTTGTTTTTGTTCTTTGTTTACTTGTGCCATTATTCTAAGTAACCCTGAACCCTCACGAAACCTTAACTCCTACTAACCCCACCTGCTCAGCCCTGGGCAAGCACAAAACAATTTACTAATTACTCTTCATTCCATAATCATCACATATTAGAGAACAAACAAGAAGACCTGGAGTACAAACTGACTGCCCGACAGTTGTCGGGACACAAATTCACTTTCTATAACATTATTCAAATCAGCAGCAAGTCTCAAAGGAAAATACTGCCCAAGGGGCAACCATCCAGACCCTCATGTGTTGTGTGCACAACATATGAGGCACACGGCAGTCTCACGAGGAGTGAAGACAGATTATAAAAGGAAAAAAAGCAACCTCAAGGGTATTACTGTCCCAAGTGAATTAGTGAGTGAAAATGTACACATTTGCCAACCAGAAGTCTTATTGCTGACAAACGCATTCTTCTTCAGTATGTGAGTGACTATGGCGCTCCACAACTTCCTATCCTTTAAAGCTCTTTTAATTATCTTTTTACCATCCCTTCCACTCCCTTGTTGATCAATGTTTCCCTGTGCCCTCCTTGCCATCAATATGTCTTTTGAGTGTCAAATTTTCAAAGCCCACTTTTCTCATTATGTCTCCCAGAAATTTCAGGTATATCTTTCTGATTCTAAGTACAAACTTCCTTATTGCTCACATGCTTCATGTATGGTATTCTCAGTAGTCTTCTATTGAACCATATCTCTATTGCCTGAAATCTCCTCCTTGTCTATGAGAAAATTGTCCAGCTTTCTCTGACTCTTTATTTCTAATGAAATTTTCCTGTCTCTTAATACCTTGTTTAGCATTTGGAAGGCATCTTTTGCTATTCTAATTTCTGTGTCATATGACAAAGACTTTACTAGCAGATGAAAAATGTTTGGTCGTTAACTATAAAGGCAAAAGATATTTTATGAAGCTTTAGCTTCATCTATCACAAGACCATCTGGATGATAAATCAGAAGTTATATAGGAAGATTGTGTTACATTAAATCTTCTAAGTAGAAAAGAATTATGTTTTTGAAATGATATATCCCTTCAAGACATAGGTGAGTATGGTTCTCTACAGATTGCTTTTCTTTATTATATATGAATTACCCTACATTCTTTAGAAAGATTGGAGAATGAGTTCCTGTCGCCTTTTCTATGATTTTGAATTCAGAGTTTTCATTCTCTCTTCAGGATATAGGTAATCATGGCTCTCCACAGATTCCTTTTCTTTATTATCTGTGAATTGGCATGACTTCTTGGGAAAGATAGTAGAGTGGTTTCCTGTTGTCTCCTTTATGGATTTGAATTCAGAGTTTTCATTCTCTCTTCAGGATATAGGTAATCATGGCTCTCCACAGATTCCTTTTCTTTATTATCTGTGAATTGGCATGACTTCTTGGGAAAGATAGTAGAGTGGTTTCCTGTTGTCTCCTTTATGGATTTGAATTCAGAGTTTTCATTCTCTCTTCAGGATATAGGTAATCATGGCTCTCCACAGATTCCTTTTCTTTATTATCTGTGAATTGGCATGACTTCTTGGGAAAGATAGTAGAGTGGTTTCCTGTTGTCTCCTTTATGGATTTGAATTCAGAGTTTTCATTCTCTCTTCAGGATATAGGTGATCATGGCTCTCCACAGATTCCTTTTCTTTATTATCTGTGAATTGGCATGACTTCTTGGGAAAGATAGTAGAGTGGTTACCTGTTGTCTCCTTTATGGATTTGAATTCAGAGTTTTCATTCTCTCTTCAGGATATAGGTAATCATGGCTCTCCACAGATTCCTTTTCTTTATTATCTGTGAATTGGCATGACTTCTTGGGAAAGATAGTAGAGTGGTTTCCTGTTGTCTCCTTTATGGATTTGAATTCAGAGTTTTCATTCTCTCTTCAGGATATAGGTGATCATGGCTCTCCACTGATTCCTTTTCTTTATTATCTGTGAATTGGCATGACTTCTTGGGAAAGATAGTAGAGTGGTTTCCTGTTGTCTCCTTTATGGATTTGAATTCAGAGTTTTCATTCTCTCTTCAGGATATAGGTGATCATGGCTCTCCACAGATTCCTTTTCTTTATTATCTGTGAATTGGCATGACTTCTTGAGAAAGATAGCAGAGTAGTTTCCTGTTGTCTCCTTTATGGGTTTGAATTCAGAGTTTTCATTCTCTCTTCAGGATATAGGTGATCGTGGCTCTCCACTGATTCCTTTTCTTTATTATCTGTGAATTGGCATGACTTCTTGGGAAAGATAGCAGAGTGATTTCCTATTGCCTTCTCTATGGTTTTGAATTCAGAGCTTTCATTTTCCTTTCAGGATGTAGATGATCATGGTTCTCCACAGTTTCCTTTTCTTTATTATTTGTGAATTGCCATGACTTCTTGGGAAAGATAGCAGAGTGGTTCTCTGTTACCTTCTCTATGGTTTTGAATTCAGATATTTCATTCTCCCTTCAGGATATAGGTGATCATGGTTCTCCACTGATTCCTTTTCTTTATCTGTGAATTGCCATGACTTCTTGGGAAAGATAGTAGAATGGTTTCATACTGCCTTCTGTATGGTTTTGAATTCAGACTGAGATTGATATAGATATATAGATAGACATGAAAAGAAAGATAGATATGAAAAAAACATAGATACATAGATAGATATGAAAAGATAGACAGATATGAAAAAACATAGATACAGATATTCAGTAGAATTTCTTGAAGGTGATTTTGAAAAGTTTTGGCCTGACCAAAAAGCTCTTCCAAAATATGGTCAATTGGCCATATTTTAGTAATTGGGGCAGACTAATAACTTTTCAGGCCTCACTGATATTTATATATGTAGATTTATATCAATTTATTGCAGAAAAAGTATTTAACAATACATTGAATATAGTGAAAGCATATATGTAGACAGATGAATATGAAAAGAATATTATATGACACTGTAAAGTTGATAATATTAAAAAATTAAACAATATGAAAAAAGAAGTAAAAAATAAGTTTGATGTTGTTATGGTATGTTATGATGGATCAGAAATATGTACCTTGATTTTAATTTACTTATTAGAAAAATTATATGAAATAGAGACCAGAAATGTAGTTTAATATATAAATAATAGATTAATAATTGTAAAAAATATGAATAGTCATAATTTAGATAGACTAATGAATAATAATTAAATAACAATAATAATTAAATAATAATAAATAAAATTTTAAGGATATAGGTGGAATGACAAAAGAAAGCTTTATTCAACTGAGAATACAAGGTTTGTGTATAGTATCCTTTTATAGTCACAGTAAACAGAAACAGCTCTCTCAAAGAGGAGAGTAATAAAACAAGGGGTGTCCACTCTTGATTATTCATAACAATAGGATTTGAAATAGATACAAAAATGAAATTAAAAGAAGTAATTTTTTTGGACATAGCATTAAACTTAGAGAAAAATAAATACAAAACCATATAAAGAAAGAAAATGAATCTCACACATATACATATATACACATTGAATCATCCTCCATATTTTAATAAGAAATCTACCAAAAATGATAAGTAAAAGAATTACAGAAAACTCTTCAAATGAAAGAACATTTAATGAAGTAAAAGAAGAATATGAACTAGCATTAAGGAATGGCAGATTCAAAAAAGAACTTAGAATATATACCAAAACCATAAAAGAAAAATAAATATAGAAAAATAATATGGTTTAATCCACCATTCAACAAGAATGTCGATACAAATGTAGGAAAAAATTTTGTTAAATCTAAAGATAGACTTTTCCATGAAGTATACAAATTAAATAAATATTTAAGAGACGGATATGCAATGTAATTGGCCCTGATCTGTCATCTCGTCTGCAGTTGTTCTCGCACAGACGCGACGTTGCCTCGCTCTGTCTTTTTTACAAATACTTTCACAGTAATTGCTCCGAGGAGCTGCTTTCGCTTGTCCCTAGGCCTCATGAATTTAAACGTCCTACAAGGCTGGCATCCCATTCCCACCCCTTCACCATTGAAATGATTAGATGTAGATGTATCTTTTACTCCAATAGCTTCATGTCTCGCACATCTCGCCTGTGGAACTCCCTTCCCTATTCCTGTTTCCCTGACAAATACAATCTCCAACGATTTAAGTGTAACGTCAAGCGACATCTCCAGTTGCCTTGATCTATCCACTTCCCTTCTCCACATCCTTTCACCTTTCATTCCTATCTGCTCTCACTCCAAATCTTCTGTAACCCCCTTGCCTCGATCAATCCACTATCTTTCTCCACATCCTCTCCTTTACCACTCCTATCTGCTCTTCCTCCAAACCTTCTGTAACCCCTTGCGTGCTAGTGGCCTCCAGCCTTGCTTGGGGTGATAAGCTTAAAAAAAAAAAAAAAAAACATCATTAAAAATAAAACTGTATGGATCCCATTGAACAAATAATAAAAAACAAAACAAAAAGCTAAATAGCAACAATACAAAAACACAAATAAGAAAATGTAATTGTAGAAATAAAACCAAATGTCCAATGAAGGAAAATTGCATGGAGGAAAACATATTACGTCAGGCACAAGTGGCAACAAAAGAGAAACCACAGGAGATTTACATTGAAACAATTGGGAAGAAATTAAGAAAAGATATGCAAATCATTTGCTATCATTCAAATATGAAATATATAAGAATAACACCACATTCTCAAAATATATATGGGACATTAAAATGGAGAAAACTCCATTAGTCGAATTGTACGTAATAAAAAAATGCAGAGAAACAGAGGAGGAAATTGTAATCTATGCATGGAAGAGAAATTACAAATTATAGAATTTAAGAACGTGAATCATCTAATAAGCAAAAGGAATGAAATTATTTTGAACTGTTAACATACTGACACATTCTTTTTAAAAATGATTAGAAGAACATTAAATCTCAGGAATGCTATTAAGAAACAGTCAGCCATTTTGAAAAATCACAAAGCATGAAACATCACTGTAAATGGGTAAATAAAAGAAAAATGCCACAAGGCCAAATCTGAGAGACAATGCATTCAAAGCAGACAGTCCTAAGAAACACAGAGTTCCCTAACAAGAGCCATAACAATATTAATTATTAGTAATTAAAATAGGTATTTCAAGCTGAACCCCAAGTATGGATGTTGTCATCTTATCCACAGTGGAGTTCACAAAGATTTGCCGTTGATTGTATGAAAAACTACAGGAAACATGGAGTATGGATTGAAATAAGAAGAGTGAACTATTTTATTTTAATTATTAATACATAGATCAATAGATAGTTAGATAGATAGATAGATAGATAATGAACAAGCTGACAAAAATAGAGCAATACATAGATATATAGATTCAAGTGTGCATCTTTGACAACGATCTACAAATATATGTTATATATATATATATATATATATATATATATATATATATGCAGTACAGGTAATAGGTCTGTTGACATATAATACAAGTGGATCCTAGTAATAACAGATATTAAAACTGATCCACAGAGAGCTCAATATCTTTATTATAACAGAACATATATATCAGATCAGCCAGAAATAGACTGTTCTCATGCAGAGGTAATTTTTTTTTACCATAAAAAAATACATATATATATACATATATATACATATATATATATATATATATATATATATATATATATATATATATATATATATATATATATATATATATTTACATATGTATATATATATTTATGTATATATATGTAAAAGTTTTATTGAAAGTGACAGATTATATACATATATATATACATATATATATACATATATATATATATATATATATATATATATATATATATATATATATATATATATATATATATATATATATACATACATATATATATATATGTATAGCAAGAGAGAAAGAAAACTGAGAATTTAAAGTTTTTGCCAAGGTGTTAATGAATGAGAATTAAAAAGAAATTTTCATCTTTCACCAGGAACCAACATAATATGTCATTTTAAGTTTTAGTCAAGAGAAATGTGTTAAGATTTATGATTTCCAGTTCTCAGAAATTTGTTTGCCAATGAATATCACGTATGCCTTAAAAAGCAAACATCTAACTTCGACAAAATACTATGGATAAACAAGGTATTGTCTTTTCTTATTTTTTTTGTAAGAAAAAAAATGTCTAAATTCAAGCCACTTATAACGTTAAAAACAAAACAAAATCTACTTTTTAGCAATAAAAATATGCTCTGCGTCATTTTCTCTGAGAGGTCCAACAGCTGTTTATTGCCACCTCACAAAAAAGTAAATACCATCCTTCAACCGACAGGGAAAAAAAATGTTGTAATATTTCTTATATTTTCTATTGTTTTTGTTCAAATTTTATGCTTTGGTTTCTAGTGTGACTTGAAGACTCTACACTTTGGACTTTCAACAAACATAAACTGCGTGAGAAGAAATGAATGAAAAAGAAGAAGGCATTCTTGAACAGACCATTGGGTGTGTCTTTCCAGACAGCTGTCTGCATATATATAACATCAACATCTTTCTTCATTTTTTTTTTAAGTTTTTATTTTTATTTATAGTTGTATGAACTTAAGAAGAAGGATTGTGTCTAATTTTTTATGAAGAATTTTTTATGTTAACTGAACAAACAAATCAATGGTCAGTTTTAAAATTTTTTGAAATGAAGCAACTTCAGTCCTCATTGGAATCTGTATTGACCCAGAGATTTGGGATTAAGAAAAAAAACAAAAAACAATAATAATATGGAATAAAACTACTAATAAAATAATAGTATATTGATACAGGGATGTTGAGATTTAAAAAAAGCAACAATAATAAGATGAAGCTAAATTCTTAATAAAATAGTAACTAGGAAAAGTGTGTTGACCCAGAGTATTGTCATTAGAACCCAAAATTATAAGAACAAATTAAACTAGTAATACAATAACAGAATTAATATATATTGATCCAGCAGTGTTGGGATTTTAAAAATAAAGCAACAATAATAAGATGAAGCTAAATTCTTAATAAAATACTAACTCGGAAATGTGTATTGTCGCAGAGTGTTGTAATAGAAAGTAACAAAAAGAAGATGAAATGAAACTATGAATAAAATGATAGAATTAATATATATCGACCCAGAGGTGCTGAAATAAAAAAAAACAATAATAAGCTAGACTGAAACTAGTAACAAAATAATAGTAATAATAAAGAGTGTATTGACTCAGAGTGTTAGACTAAAAAGCAACAATAATAAGATAAAGACAACTATTAATAAAATAACAATAATAATTCACTTATTGTCTGGTTCACTTTCCTCTCAAGTCTGTTGAAAAAGAGTAGAAGTGGTTTATCCTTTGTTTTCTGTTTACGATTCCGTTTTCAGTTACATCTAAAATCTACTCCATCTCTATATTTCTAGCATCTTCATCTGAACTCTGAAATTTTATTTACAAATTCATTTTTCTCTCCTCAATTGGAGTAGATAGATTTGCCTATTGTCTGGTTTTCACTTCTTCCCTGTCTTTTGAACAGGAGTAGAGGTTTATCCCTTGGTTCCTTGTTTACTATCAGGATTCTGGTTTCTTTCACTCCCAGTAGTTCCTTGCATCTTAGTAGCATTATTGCCTTGTTTGGAGTGAATTGAAAAAAAAAATTTAAATAATCAAGAGTTTATCAACCCAGAAATTTGTAATAAAAAGCAATAATAATATGATAGAGTAAAACTAGTAATAAAAATATTAGTAATAATGAGGATTGCATTAACCCAGAGTGTTGAGATAAAAAGCAACAATAACAAGATGGAGTCAAGCTAATAACAAAATAATAATAATAATGAAGTGTTTATTGACCGAACATGTTATAAAAGAAACAATAATAATAATATGAGGAAGTAAAACTAGTAATAAAATTATAGCAATAATGAGGAGTACATTAATCCTCACACCTACGCATATATCAGGTTAAGAATGTCAAACCTCAAAAGGCATGAAACTTACAATCAGCAGTGTAAGTAACAACAATCAAGTTGTTCTACATTGAACAAATGGTTAAGAACTAAATGTATAAAAAAATTTAGGTCAGTCTTTGTAAAGAACTGCTTTTTTATTACACTTACTATAAGTACAATACTTTTTGCAAAAAGTGGATCATGTCTTGAGACAATTTGAATTTACACAGTTATTTTTTGACTAATGATAAAATAGAACATAATTAGCCAATCAGCAAACAGTTAATCTAGTAACTTGTTTGATCTAGTCATTCTCTAGAAATACTTAGTTTGCATGCCCAAAATTTCAAAAGCTGGAAGTATTCAAAGCCATATTCTACAAACTAATGATCCATTTTAAATAGTTTTTTCATTACCAAAAAGAAAGCCTAAACAAGTTTAGTAACCAACAAGAATCTGTTATTTAAATGCAAAATGTATTCAGAATACAATTTGCAAGTTTAAGTCCATGTGCCAAACTTCAACCAAAAGTAATTTCATTCAAGGTTGTTTTTATATTTTACTATTATGAACATACACATACAAATAAACAATAAACTGGATTTTTTTTGCATTTTGATAATGAAACACACATACAGGCAAGAAAATAAACTGAAAGTCTAATCACAGATTGCTGTCTTTATTTTCATGTTTATTAAAATAAATCCTTTTGCTAAAGCTTTAAAAATGGACAAAATATATATGAATAAATGCAAAAATATCAAACAAAGGAGCAAGAATAAAAAAAAACTCACCATAAAATCAGGGATCAAAAAAAATCCTCTCTTTATTATTTCGCATGACCATTATGCCCTGCCAATACCACATAAATAACGGACTATTCCATTTTAACCACATGGAAAGAGGGGAAAGGATACTACCTGGTTTCAATGAGAAAGAAAGAAAGAATTGGATAGAGAGAGAGAGAGAGAATTAGATTAAGCTGATAAGAATAGATACTACACTTAGTATCTACTTGACCCCCCACTGAGTCAGGTTGTGACACAAGGTCGGTTTTTAACATGGGGGTGAGGGAGTGGTATGACCCGAGCATTTCTACTCAAACCAGTGGTCTTGGCTGGTCTTAGCTGGTCCTAGCTTGTAAATAATCATTGGGGTAGTTTTTAGTATTGTTATGTTTTTCCCCTGCCCCCACAGACAATGAATTGTAAAAATGGGAACTAGTTAGTATTTACATAGAGACAGTGAGGCATTATGGTGTTTGGAGTAAGAAAGGTACGTATGTATGTGTTGTTTTGGTGTATGGAATATTGTTTGTACGATTGGGTCAGTGTTTCCGGCTAGCTAAGTTATAGTGAAGACAGAAGAAGACCATCCTTTCCCCAACCCCCATTAGGCCTTGTGCCACATTTCTGGATATTTCAGAATAAATATTGCTTGTCCAAGCCGGTCATAGCTAGACGTAGCCGCGATACTACCAGCGCAGGGACGAATCCCTGTGCCAGGCATGTATCAGTTATCGAATCCCAGCCAAAAGGCGATCAAGCGAGTATCCGGGAACAGATACTACACTTTGATCTTAACCAAAAGTCCGAGAAGTGATGGTATTTTTCAGTGCCCCAATGTTGCTACTGAATGTGACACAAGGGTGAAGTTTAGAGTGGAAAAATTGCCCAAGGTCCCTCAGCACTTCCCCTTTCAGAGACACTTTCAGCACTGGGCAATAAACCCAGCTCCTCTTGAAGGAGAGGCATTGCCTAGCGGGAAGGCTCCCTCAGGCTTGTGCTTAAAAATTTGAACCTCACCAACCCTGAGAAGCAATGATGACAACGATAAAAACACCATTTTTCAAATGATCACTATCTAACAACAGAAACAAAATAAAGCAATCACCAAAAATCTAGTTACCATAAATAAAATAACATCATCTGCTGAATTATTTTAAAATTATTATTAATAGAAATGTTCACAAGATGGGTATTTGGCTAGTAAGAATTATTTACACTATTTACATGCAAACTATTCTCATTTTTATTGTTGCTATTACAATGGTTCAATCATTGTATCCTTCAGCCTACATCAGGTGTATATCAATCCAGGTAATCTATAGGGAATTTCAAACTGAACCCTTTATTTAATTTAAATAGAGAATATAGATTAAATAAAGGTTTCAGTTCTAAATTCCCTGTAGGTTATCTGGATCAACATACACCTGATGAAGGCCAGATGGAACAATGGCCGAAACATTGTGATAACAACAACAAAGATGAGGTTCTTATTTTCAGTACTCCTCAGTTAATGCTCACCCCATTTTCACTGAGTCTACAGGGTGCGATGGGTAAATTGTCGCCATTTTAAATTTTTAATTTTGCACATACACATTTTTTTTTTATTTTGTCAACTACCACAGTACAATAGGGTCAGTTGGGCACCATCTGTAATTTTTCTTACAGATCCATGATGCAATTCACTCTGCCAGAAATTTAGAAATGGCATACTGTACTGCTTGGCCTTTGCACCAGAACATCCAATACAAACATTTCAGAGTGTTTGGGTGTCAATCTGAGGACAGTGCAAAGAATTCAGAAAGAGTTGGATGAGTCTAATGGTGATTACAAAGGTGTTTGGAGTGATCATTAGCGATGGTGATGTTATGCCTCCATTCATCTTCCCACAGAGCCTCAGACTCAACATGGAAACCTACATCAAGTGACTTGAGGAGGTAGTGCTGCCCTGGATCAAGAGGGTTGAAGACCCTATGCCTGGCAACAGGACTCTGCACCATACCACACAAACAGGAAAACCTAGTCATGGCTGTCAGACAATTTCTGCGATCTCATTACCCCTAAAATCTGGCTACCTAACTCCCCCGACTGCAACTTCCTTGATTATTATGTATGGGGTGCAGTTGAGTGAGAGGCCAATAAAACTCCCTGTAAAAACAGAAATGAACTGAAGGCAAGTATTATGGTAGCATTCACCAACTTGAACAAGGAGACTGTCCAGAAGAGTTGCAGGAGATTCCAAAGTCATAGGGAAGCCGTGCTTGAAGCCAATGGCAATTTTATTGATTGAATTTACTTTTTAGTATTTTCAAGATATTTTTGTGCAATTTTGGTAAATAGCGAGATGTCTGTAATTTTCATTTTTGTGTAATTTATACGACAATTTATCCATCGCACCATGTATATACACACTACCCGGCCCAGGGATGGAACTCATAATTTCTATGTCACCAAATTCACAAATCAGTGCTTTAATCTACTAGGCTATTGACACATAGAAACAAAAAAGAATTATCAAAAAGGGGCAAACCGAATATCTATCCTCGCTCTTCAAAATCAATTGAGGAAAAAGAACACTAGAGAAAATGGATTTGAATGTAAAGTTTCCAAAAAAAATGGCAGCTTCACAAATCATACATTTAAAACAGGTAGATCTTGTAGTCGGATAGACTCTAGTGAGAATCTCTTTTAACATAAGTAAATTTTAACTGAGAATGTCGGTATAAAAAGGGCATTAAAAGGCAACAGGGAGACCAAGTGTGACTGATATAGCAAACAGGAGATGTGTTGTGGTCAGTGTTGGCGGATTGCTTGACTTAAGTTCCTACCGCTACTCTGTTGGTTGAAGGAAACTGATTAAAGGAATTGCATGCAAGCCAGAAGAAACTGACTACAAGAGGTAACAACAATGTATGCAATGATTAAAATTCTTGATACTATTTGTATGAAGTCTAAGCAGTTATCCCTCTGCAAGCAGAAGATAATAGCAGCTGAGTTTAAATGTAATCTATCTGTGATTTTTACTGCTGATTCTATGGTAGTAACTTTTCTTTCTCTCCTGCCTTTTTCGTCGTTGTGTGTATATCTTCTTGATTAGCACTTAAGAATGAGAATCAATAGCCATTTAACCCTTTTTTTTATTTCTTTCTCGTTATATTTTTTTAGATCTACTAATTTAGAGTAAGTTATTTTCTTCTTATTCTTGCTCCTCCCACTTTTCGTTTTTATATTTTTGCATTTGTTTATATCTACTTTGAAAATGTCCAATTTTAAAGCTCCAACAAAATGTCGTTCTCCACCCACAGGTTATTTATATACTTTTGTCTTTTGTAAATATTGGGACATAAAGATTTATTTTATAATATTTCATTTTGCCAGCCAGTGTTATACCTGTTCTAAATATTTAAAATGTGAAGGTTAGTGTAACCAAACACACATTTATGTCCTTATATTTTTATACACATCTATATATATAAAAAATATGTATATATAAAAAATATATGTATGTGAATTATGGTGTAATGGATATTGGCTTGGAATGGAAAATTAAAGAGCCCAGTTTGAATCCCAGTCAGGATTGTTACATTCATTTACACACAAATAACCTTGGCAAAGGTATGAATCTATCTCTTTTTATTTCACCAGTTATGGGTTGAATAGCAGGACAGACCGGGTCCTATAGTCTTGGTTGGCAACCAATCTACGAGAGAAAGAAAGGCAACCTAAATTCTTCTGCCTAGTCAGTCAGGAATCAAAAGAGACATAAACACCCAAGTGTATCACATATAGCATTTGACTAACACGCATATAAAATTGAAGAGATTCAATAAATGCTTTTTGACCCATGTCCTCTTGGCATCAATTTAAACTGATACTTTCTTTTGCTTTGTATTTATTTTTTTTACATGTACACTACAGTTCAAAAGATTGATGAAACCCTTGGAAATTTTTTCAATTAGCCCAAAAAGTAAGTTGTTTTGTACTTTAAATAAGAGAAAATTATTATACATGGTTAAAAAAATAGGACATGATTTCTTATTAGAAATTTTATTATGACAAAAAGAAACAAAGCATTTTATGATTAATTTTTGCACTTGTAAAAATATCTTCCTTTTGCTTTGATTATTGCAGCACAAAGTTTTGGCATTTGTTGCAAAAGTTTCTCAAAGCATAATTTTGATAATTGATTCCATTCTTTTTTCAATGACTCTAAGAGCTCTTTTTCATTTTTTTTTCACTCTTCTTCTGTCAAGTTCATCCAATACTAATTCTGGGGGTGGTGCCAAACTTTTGAACAGTAGTATATCTAAACTATAATTATTAACTATAATTTTGGAAAGTGAAAATTTCACTGACATATGTTGTAAAATTTGCAAGTTTTCATCTGTAATAAAAACTTTAATCAACATGATTACAATATATGGAAAAAGAAGTTGTTAGTTTAACCCATATCCTCGTGGCATCAGTTTAACTGATACCTCCTATTTTTTTCCATATGTTGAAACTATAATTTTGGTAAGTGAAAATTTCACTAAAATATGCTGGAGAATTCCTAAGTTTTCATCAGAGATTAAGAAAATACAAATTTGAATAAAAATGGTTACAATATGCAGAAAAAAAGTTAGCATCAATTTGAGACACATCATTCTAGCATCAGTTTAAACTGACACCTTCATTTTTCTGTATATCTAAAGTATAAACTATAATTTGTAAAGTGAAAATTCCACTAAAAATATGTGGGAAGATTTCCATTTTTTCATTTGAAAAAAAAAAAAAAAAAGAAACTTGAAGTAAAATGGTTGCAATATATGCAAAACCTAAAGGTGGTTTAAATGACATCAGTTAATGGAACTTATATTATATATGAGCCATACTCTAAGGTCTTTGATCCACCAACATCACAAAATCTGACTGAACATCAGTATTCTGTTTTGAATCCATTCTTTTCAGTCTTCTATTTCCAGAAGTTGAGAAACTTTATATTTTAATGATTTTCTTTAACAACCATCTCCAGTTCATTTCAGTAGATGACATTTTTTGATATGATCTGATCCTAAGTATTACCTCAATTCTCATTGGGGAATTGCTGACTCTGCATGAAATTTGAAATTAGGGAAACAGTCTTCATTTTTTTTTCCTTTCACCATAAACACACTGCTGTATACAGCTGCTTTCTCAGATCACTGATTAAAAATGCCTTTGTGTGAATGAAACCTGTAGATATTAATGAGGACCATCTTTCTTCAGACCTCATGGACTGGCATTACAGAATCACAAAGAACTGTACCAAATAACAGAAACCACATCACTTGTAGACTGTCAACAGCAGTAACAACTAAAATAGATAGCACATTTAACTCAAAGAGAAAATAATGGCATAATTAAGATGTTGAGATTCAAGACTACTTCAAGCAAAATGTTAGGAAAGAAGCTCCCCCACAAGTGTGTGCATAGCTGGCCACTCGTATTCGAGGATACCTTTTTACAAGGGCAGCTAGCCAATCCCTATTGCAGACGCTTGCTTAGGCTCATTTGTGTTTAGTCAACACCCACAACAGAGCCCACCTGATGTTTATACTGCAACTACACTGAGCAGACCTTAGTTACAGTTTCTGGGAAAGAGCATGTTATCTAGCATGATCAACAATTTGAACAAGACCGGCATGGTCAAGCCCATGCACACAATGACTTGTGGCTTTGTGCAAGCACAGATATCGACGGCACCCAAAGGTTCCGTCTACCCAATTTCATTCACAAGGCTTGGGTCAACCTGTAGTTTGGTTTTCAGGCACTTTCCAAATTGCCGCACACTGGGATCAACCCCTCCAGTCCAATAACCTCAGTAAGTCTCCTTCCTGATAAATCAACTATGGTGAGAACCTGGGCCTCATTGTCAGAATGTGAACATTGTAAACTGCCACCTACAAGTACTTGAAAGTGCAATAACAGTTACTGGACTTGAGAAACCTATTTTGCTGAAACATTTTTTTTAGAGAAAGGTTTTATAAATTTCAACTGAAGGTAGCAGTGGTTTCTCGATCATTGAATGCTGAATGTTTGTTTTAAAGTATATAGTTAATATCACCATTACCACTAAAATAATCAACAAAATAATACAAGGAGGAAATGGGTCAGATTGGTCAACTTAACATACTTAAAACTTAGCATTTATATCAGACAAAACTGCTGGTTCTGTGACAAACAAACAGCACAATTTTCCTTGTAGAGTAGTAGTAGTAGTAGTAGTAACCTTCATTAATAACACTGGGTAATGTTTCAAATGTAGTTCCCAATTGAAATGTTTATTTCTTATTATATTTTGGGAAAATAACTCAAGAATTTCTTAAGAAATAATAGAAACGTTTTTGAGTGGCAAAGAAAACGTTCTCTATTCCACTTGCCCTTTCTTTTATTATTCTGTTATTCCGCCATTCCTATTTCTTTCATCTTCATTGAGAATGAGTACAAAACTCCTCCATAAGAAACATAAGAAGCCTTTTTCTGACAATGTAAAGATAAAGATTCTATTTTGCAGGTTGCAATGATGCGTGGGTGAAGAGTGTGTCTAGGGGAAAAATAGCATAGGTAAAAAGTGATGGCGATTTCTTGGAAAGATTATTTGCATCTGACATTGAAGAAATATCTTTTTTCTTTCATTTTTACTGTATGTTTTAGTAAGTCTCAACATCTTTTTAGTTTTCTTTCTTTCTCATAGAGTTGTAAGGTGTTTACCACTACAAGACAAAATAGTCAGACATTAGATCATAATCATCAGTTTGAAATAAGAAAAAAGAAATGAAAGACAACGGAAAAAAGAAATGCATTACTGATGCTGTAACAACCACTAAAAAGTTAAATCTTCTTATATCATTTCATAGCCTGAAGAGTTTCAGAAAAAGGGGAGATAATCAGTGAAAAAGACCAGCAATGAAAAAACGAGGGAAAAGAATGAAGATAGTGATAAATATCAAGATATTACAATTAAAATGGGTTAATGTCGATAATATCTTTCATGTAATTATTTCATTACTTCGAAAGGTTTTTTTTCACATTTTTGGTGTGCATTATCATTTTTTCATTTTTCGTTGTTTTGGTTTTTGGCTGTGGTTTTTTTGGCTTTTCTTAATTCGATCGTTTCTCGTTTATGGCCGCAGGATTGATTACTCTTCAAGAGATTAGCTGTTTTATTCTTTAATCTGTTAAGTAAGCGTCTCACTGTCAAATGGTGTGAAAAAGAACTGAATGATACAGCAAAAAGAAAAAAATATATATATATTAGAGTAGAGAGGTATTTACTATGACGTCTGAGAGGTGATAAGGGACCGGCATATACCTCACATCAGAATGTGACATTTGACAGATAAAGAGAAAATTTTGTTTTAGGTTTAAGAGGAATTTATGACAGCTTAATATATTACAAAATCAGCTTGCAATATAAAGGCTTTTAATATTTGATTCAAAGAAACTGATTTTTCAATTTTTCTATCAAGCTGTATCAGTTATCAGTTCATTTCATATATGGACTAAATAAAGAAATGGTCACAATCCAAATTTATTTCTATAGTTAATTATTTCATCCCAAGCAAGGCGATATTGCCACTAAGATGCAAGGGATTATAGGGAGTAAAAGAAAATGAAAAAATTCAGAAGAGGGAACTGAAAACTCCAACCTAAATAGGAAACAAGAGATAAACTTCTACTCTAATTCAAAAGACAAGGAAGGAGTGTGAACAGGGTTATAAGCAAATTCATTTATCATATTAAAAGTTTTATTAAACCTACTTATGTACATTCATATATATATATATATATATATATATATATATATATATATATATATATGTATGTATACAATATTTGCTTATATTTAGTTATTTCATTTTCCTAAACTTATACTCATTCATATATATATATATATATATATATATATATATATATATATATATTAATAAATGTTCCTAATAGGCACTTTAATCTGTTGTGAATTTATGCTTTCCTCAGAAAAGTAAATATGAATATCAGAATATACATGTATGAGAATATGATATACAATTTTTTATATATCAGAACAATACCTTGGTAGCATACTAACATCAACTGCATCCACTGAAAATATGACAATAACCGAATCAAGGCCACCCACACAGTATACGGGGAGCTATTCAAAAGAGTCTTCAGCAATCCTGGGCTAATACAAACCACCAAGCTTATGGTCTACCAAGCTGTTGTAATCTTGACTTTCCTCAACACCTGTGAGACCTGGGAACTCTTCTGAAGAGATATCTGCAAACATGAAAGATTCCATCAAATGAAACGTCATCAAATCCTGCAGAACACATGGCCGGGCTGGGTCATGAATAAAAGATCTCCTCCGTGCAAAGACGGAGAGCCCAGAAAACATCACGACTTTCCATCAACTTCAATCAGCTGGTCACCTTGTCTGAATTCCAGGCATCTGCCGACCCAAACAAATCCTCTTCTCAGAGCTCGCATCTGATAAGAGACCACATGGAGCCCCACATCATTGGTCATCTCTAAAACACCTTTTACTGAGGACAGATATTGATCTGGTCAGTTGTGAAACAGAAGCTGCAGAAAGAACCAATTGGAGAAGAGCAGTATACGAAAAAAGAACATCCTTTGAAAATGCCAGAAGACAAATAGAAGAGACGAAAGAAGCCCAAAGATGTCAGTTATCAGTTATCTCCTGGTAATTTTCCCTCTGAAAGTTCTCCACTGCCTGAATTGGGTATTGAACTCACACTCCTTGGGTCTGTTACTGGATCTAACCAACGCCTTTATCCACTGTGCCATGTGTCCTTGAGGACATCCATCAAACATGGCTCGTGGAACTAGAACAGTCTACCCCAGTGATCGAAATAAAGGGTTCGGTTCAAAATTCCAACCACCTGAAGAAGGCTGGAGCGTACAACGGCCGAAACGTTGTGACAAATATGGCGACAAAGATGAGGACAATAGTCCGACTAATGTAAATACTGAACACGCCAGTACTTTGGTAACAAGTTTGGCTTACAACGATGACAAAGACAGAAAAGTTTTTTGTATGTCTCTTTTTGTCTTTTACGATTTCATCGGACTAAAGTGATGTTTATGTTGATATGACAACACATGTACACCAAGGAGAGGGAATACCAAACATTTTAAATTGAATTTTTTTTATCTAAATGTGTTTTGTGTATATTGTCTAGCCGATTTCATTTAGTTCTTTTTTATATTTATCTATCTATCTATCTATCTATCTATCTATATATATATATATATATATATATATAAAAGTGAACACAGTGGTCAGCACATCACAGTGACAATCTGCTTTATGGTTAAATGCAATCTTCAGACACATGGTCTGACTATGGCATTAAAGTATGAAATATACTGTTGCCACCGATTGTTGATGTCAGCTTCCACTTTTACATACACACATGCTCTATCCCTGATATTGAATATGTTAAGCTATAAATTATATTAAAACTAGATTTTTATCATATATATATATATATATATATATATATATAAATAACTTGAAAGTTTTTTTTAATATCTGTATTGGAAATAGGCACCTCAGGGCATCTATTTCAAATATAAGTATCCACTAAAAATAAAGTTTGAAGTAATAAAAATGATGCATTAAAAATAAATTCATTAAATCTTTAGGAATACACACACACACACACACATGTGCGTGCGCTCACGCATGCACAGATATATATATATGTATATATATATATTTATATATATATATATACATATATATACATACATATATATATATATATATATATATATATATACACACATACATACATATATATCTATATATATATATCTATATAAATATATATATGTATATATATATATATATATATATATATATATATATATATATATATATATATATAATTTAAATAAAAATAAAAACAGACCACTTTAAGTTTCCATGTAATACATTATTTCACCACAGCCCTTTTAAAGGACCGTGGATCATCAGACTTTACTTCCAAAGCTTGAAACGAAAAATGAAAAGAAATTTACACATTTTGGCAGGCAGTACTAAGCATATGTAAATTAACAAAGTGAGGAAGTGAGGGGGGAGAGAGACATGATTAAGTTATATGTAAAAATTTCTATTCTTTCAAATTGAAATTGTTTGATGAAGTCCAGACATTGACACATTAAATCGGTTAACTTAACGGAAGTTATATATTGATATAGAAGAGGGAGAGGAGAAAAAAGACATAAAGAGAAAAAGAGAGAAAGAAGTCATCAGAGAAAGTGTCACTAACTTTCTTTGGAATGAAAGGCCCGAAATAGATGCTGTTGTTTTGGTTTACTTTGAGAGTTCATAAATATTATAATGTTTGATATAAGTTTGAATGTTTAAACAGTCTACAAGGAATTTAATTTGATGTTTGTTCGCGATTTAAGTTTTTCTTTAAAAACTTTATTACACAAATTTTGGTGATTTAATATGAAATAGTCGATTAGAAAAATATTCATAGAATTTACATTAAAATACTAAAATTTTATTTTAAAATATAAGTTAACTTCTAGTTGTAATTGATTAAGGCGATATCTCTATCAGTTTGAAATTTATTCATGAATTTAATTTGCAACTATTTTTAGATTGGTACTTTCTCTTACTTAAAGTTTAGTTTTTAAGTTCATATGGAGTGATATTTGAAGGTAATATTAGAGATCTTGCTCTGTCAGATATTGTATACACATCCATGCAAGTTTCACATATACATATGTTCTTTTACATGTACAGTCACTCATACAGGTACATATGTACCGATATACATGGGTAATTTCCTGTATTAATACCTACATATATCTTTTGAAATGTTTCCGCATACTTACACACATATATATATATATATATATATATATATATATATATATGTGTGTGTGTGTGTGTACTTAGTATTCCCTAAAAAAAAAAAAAATTTTTTTTTAAAAAAATATTAGGTGATGACTTTAGTATTCAATTATCAAAAAATCTAAATATTTTATCATCAATAATGATTATTGAAGGGTAATACATTTAAA
>OZ038500.1:47340832-47345832 GCA_964036315.1 Acanthosepion esculentum
TATATATTTTCCTCGTCGAAAACACAATTATACTTAAACATGAAAACAATAAACAAAAACTAAAAATTCTTGAAGCTATATACATAAAACAGTTGAAACCTAACCTGAACAAAATAAACTATGAAATCTCCAAAAATATCCTTAAATGCCTATAATTAGTAACAGAAGTCATTGGTTCATACCAACGGCTTTCCATACTCAATACTCATCGGATTCACTCTCGCGTGGTCATGTGTGACGTCATGAGCTGTCGTGCGATTTTCGTTTTCAGCGTTTTATATGCACGTGTTTATCGTTGCTTGGATATCATCCATGTAAACAAATAATACTATCATCAATTTCTTGTTCGTGTATTGCATAAATATATTGTGTAATTGTCATCTTTGATAATGGCTTATGTAAGCCGAAAGCTCAGATCGGATTAAATAAAAAAAAGTATGTATCAATATTGTGATTTTCTTTCATTATTTAATGATAATGTTATTAAGATTATCAGACTATATGAAAAGAACTTGCATAAAATATATAGACAACGCTTATCTATATTATTTAATGAGACATGTATTAATATATATGTATATATACTGTATATTTGAGCAATAACCTTTCATTAAACCTTGTTTTCATTGAATGTGAGAGATGAATTTTATTAACTTTTATTGAGTTTTTCTAGAATTTTTAAATTTTTCTGTTTGGTTGGGATAAAGGGGGGGGGGCAAAAGTTGCACAAAGTGTCTCTCAAGCCCTTTTGCCCAATTCTTTAGCCATTTTTAAGGAGTTTGTCGTTAATTTTTGTAAATTTCTTTTCACAGTTTACTTTTAAGACGTAGCTGTGTCATGCATATTATATGATTGTAGTATTTATTGTGAGCCCCATGGAATTCAAGTAGGTTCATTTAGCACATTCTTACCATAGTTAAATAAAGTAAGATTAATACTCACACACACATATATATATATATATGACAATATAAATATATATATATATATGACTATATATATATATATATTGTCATCCACAGACAGACTGTTTCACAGCTCATCAGTGTGGGTATACATCTGATTGCCTCAAGCCAGGATTGAAACCCAACTGATTTGGTATCAGTCAGAGATTTTACTCCTAAGCCATTAGAATTCAAGTAGGTTCATTTAGCACATTCTTACCATAGTTAAATAAAGTAAGATTAATACTCACACACACACATATATATATATATGACAATATAAATATATATATATATATATGACTATATATATACATATATTGTCATCCACAGACAGACTGTTTCACAGCTCATCAGTGTGGGTATACATCTGATTGCCTCAAGCCAGGATTGAAACCCAACTGATTTGGTATCAGTCAGAGATTTTACTCCTAAGCCATTAGAATTCAAGTAGGTTCATTTAGCACATTCTTACCATAGTTAAATAAAGTAAGATTAATACTCACACACACATATATATATATATGACAATATAAATATATATATATATATATATGACTATATATATATATATATTGTCATCCACAGACAGACTGTTTCACAGCTCATCAGTGTGGGTATACATCTGATTGCCTCAAGCCAGGATTGAAACCCAACTGATTTGGTATCAGTCAGAGATTTTACTCCTAAGCCATTAGAATTCAAGTAGGTTCATTTAGCACATTCTTACCATAGTTAAATAAAGTAAGATTAATACTCACACACACATATATATATATATATGACAATATAAATATATATATATATATATGACTATATATATATATATATTGTCATCCACAGACAGACTGTTTCACAGCTCATCAGTGTGGGTATACATCTGATTGCCTCAAGCCAGGATTGAAACCCAACTGATTTGGTATCAGTCAGAGATTTTACTCCTAAGCCATTAGAATTCAAGTAGGTTCATTTAGCACATTCTTACCATAGTTAAATAAAGTAAGATTAATACTCACACACACATATATATATATATATGACAATATAAATATATATATATATATATGACTATATATATACATATATTGTCATCCACAGACAGACTGTTTCACAGCTCATCAGTGTGGGTATACATCTGATTGCCTCAAGCCAGGATTGAAACCCAACTGATTTCGTATCAGTCAGAGATTTTACTCCTAAGCCATTAGTGCGTGACAGGGATGAAGGTGAATTTAGACATATTTATTTTTAGACTAACACACCAGTGACAATTTCATCATTGTTGCAAATTTTTAAATATCATATAATTTATAATATTCAACCTTATCAATTACTTATTTCTTTATTTTTACATTACAATTTATTTTTATATTATTTGATTTCTGGCAAATGTTTTTACATTAAATTGTGACTATATTTATCCCATATTACAAAAGTTTGGTAAATGTTATTAATTAATATTTATAGTAATATAAATGTATGGGTTATTAATTTTATTTATTTATTTTATACTTTTATTTTGGTTTTTAATTTAATTTCAATTATTTAATTATTATATATAATATCAACCCTCCTGCATGGCATCTTATGACCAAATCACATTTAAACACCGAAGTTAAGTACTGATCCATGTATATGTATACATAAACACACACACACACACACACACACACACACACACACACACACACACAGACACACAGACACACACATATGTATATAAACATGTACATAAATATATATATATATGTATATATATATTTAGAAAAATAGCATGACAAATTGGAAAAAAGCTTTTGTGACATATTTCCTCCATTAGGATTTAATCAGATTGGGCTTTGTTGTCATGTCTACACATGCACACGAAATGAGAGATACTGGCAGTTTCAAAATTATTGAAAGAATATTTTTTCAATCTAACCAAATTCATCTATATTCTTTTTCTTTTTTTTTTGTCAATCCATCACCTTTGACACAGACTATCCTACATTGTGACAACAGAAAATCTACCAAGAATGGCTGAACTGGCGATCAAGGCACTTTCCAGACACTTTTGTGTCAGTGGATTATTTTCTCTTTTAATCAAAGTAGCATTCCCTATGTCAAAATTGTGGTCAGTTTCATTATGATAAACAGCCAATGCATTTTGTGCATTGTTTCTTAAAATGTCCTTTTTGTGTTCACATAGTCTTTTGTTTAAACTTCTTGAGGTTTCTCCATTGTATTCATTCTTGCAATTACTGCAATTCAAGTTTTGGCTTGTTGTTTTGTTTTGTATTAAGTCTTTGATTGGTTTAAATGTAATTGTGACAAATATCTAAATACTGTTTGTTGATATATAAAATTATACAAAATTATATATTGTTATATCATATATATAACAGTGCTATTAAATATATACAGAGCTACATATATGAACACGTACATATATATAATATATATGTGTGTATATATCAGTTTATGTATATATATATATATATATATATATATATATGAGATAACGATATATAATTTTATATATCAAAAACATTATTGGGAAAAATGTAAGATAAAGTTTTAAAAGTTTTTGTGTGACTTTAGGACTTCATATGAAACGCTTCACAAGAAAACTTTTTCCACTTTGTCATACATTTTCCCTATATATATATAGAGAGAGAGAGAATACTCTGACTTTAGAATTTAAGTTTTTCTGTCTCTGACCAGTCCTGTATATATCGTCTCTTCATCTAACTTAAATCTAATATAAATATGTCTCCATTAACTATGTCCTGAAGAAGGTCTATTTGACCGAAACGTCTGACGTCGACAGAATAACAAAAACAAAAACAAAATAAAAAACAGTAAACTCACATATTCGGATTTTGCTTTGTCTTTTCCACATTTTCATCATACCGTCGGATCTACATCCACATATTTGCTTACATATATATATATATATATATATATATATATATATATATATATATATATATATATATATATATATGTATGATGTATGTGGATCAGTGAATTCATAACCTCACACAGTTATTAGAAGAAATTTTCAGTCTATATCATATGAAAGTAATAATGAACAATTGTATTAAGGGCATTGACAATATTTATTGTTGATTGAAAATAAGCTCTGTAATCATTGTATATGAAATTCATAAAACCTTTCTCTAAAACCAAATTTTCCGGAAAATAGGCTTCTCAAGTCCACCAGCTATTATTGTTCTTTACAATATTGATGGGGATTTCATTCCTAACCTTTTATTCGAAGTAATGTGGAACATTAACATCTTGATTATGTCGTTATTTTCTCTTCAAGTTACATGTGCTATACATTTTAGTTGTTGCTGCTGCTGAAAGTCATCAAGTGATGTGGTTTCTGTTATTTGGTACAGTCCTTTGTGATTCTGTAGTGCCAGTTCTCAATGTTCAAAGAAGGCCATCTTTCCCAAGACACCTCAAGCTTCACTCACACAAAGTCATTTTAACCTTTTATTTTACAAAGTGGTTATATAGAGGCATTTTAAATATTTCTGAATGGGTTTGGCTTTATGCATGACAGCCATATAAATGTCTTGATCTGATGAGACTGTTTAATAACATGACTTGAATTTTCAGATTAATGTTTAGGTTTTATAGTAATTAGTGATGTTGGGTGAAACTACATCTAGCATAGCCTATTCTTAATGGCTTATGGCAAAAAAATGACTTTCGAAACTAAAATACCTTATTTTATTTTCTTTGTATAAAATTATCTAATACTTCCCTATCCCCTAACTTTTAAAACTGTATTAAATCAAAATTTTTCCATAATCTTGTAAAATTGGCAGAATCTAGTTCCTTGCTCTTTGAGGGAAACAATTTTCTATGCTCCCACCACCAAGAATGATGGTAGCATGTTTTTTGAATCTTGAAATTAACCAAATAACCATTCTTCATATTTCTGCACAGCGGTAGAATTCTTGACTATGTATCATGACCCACCCCCAAAAGTGTTACCAGTAAGACAGGGATTAATTTTATCTTATAAATTGCGAGTTGATGACAGAAAAAATATATTCTGAC
>OZ038500.1:47350832-47385832 GCA_964036315.1 Acanthosepion esculentum
CATCCATGCTTTGAATATTGCTGCCACATATGGTTTGGTGCTTCTGCTACATATTTAGAGATCTTTGATAAAATCCAAAGAATCTGCAATATCATTGGTCTTGACCTGGCATCTCAGCTTCAGTCATTTTCCCATTGCTGTAATATATATTCATTGTGTTTTTTTTATATAAACTAGAACATTTTTGTCAAGATTTGCAAACTTTACAAAAATGTTTCATTCAATTTTGCAAACCAATTAAATGAAATTTGAAAAAGCTGATTTGTTTGATTTCTTTTGTTTGATTTCTTTTTTTTACTTTTTGCTTTTTAACAGCAAAGAATGAATTCTTAGGGTTTCTTACTCTTAAGTATGCAACATACAACTGGCCATGTGTAAATATTTCTTTCTGAAGTCAAATACCAACTTTTTGAAGCATTAGGCCTTGTGATTTGTTTATAGTTCACACAAATGCAGGGCGAACAAGAAACTGGATTCTTCTATTTAAAAACTTAAAGAAAAGATATGCAAAAAAACAATATTGCATTTTCATTAAATAATTATTTTTTATTTTAATCATTAAATTGTTTTTGAAACAGTGGGAGTATGTTAAATAATAAAACTTTTAATTTTTCCAAAAAGATTAATGAAAATTTATTGTACTAAGCTATGCATCCTAGTAAAACAAAATGTACTTTGCATCCCATCTCCTGCTTGCACTTCTCCCCAAAATTTGTTTTCAATCAGTTAATGTATGGCTACTTTAGAGGGTGTGATGGACAGATAAACAGACTAACAGAAGTTACAGAATTTTATATATAAAAGATACTTTCATGGTAATTGTTATGATGAACTTTCCTCTTTGGTACCTAGATTTTATGAATTTAAGTGTGGTGCTAGATTGGCAGTTAGGTCTCATCATTTTACAGTAGAAGTGGCTAGATGTAACCGTAAGTTCTATGCTAACAGTTTCTTCTCTCACTTGTGAAACTCTCTTCTGTCTTCTTGCTTTTCTAGTCAAGTTTAATCTTCAAAATGCAATGTCAATCATTATTGTCTGTCTCCTTAATTCCTGTTATTTTATTGTTCTTTCTCCTAATATTCTCTTTTTCTCATATTCTTTCACATTCAGTAACCCCTTGCATCTTAGTGGCTTTATTGCCTTGCTTGGGGTGAAAGGATTAAAAACAAACATAAAGGAAAAAAGCATTTGGCCTTGTGATTTGTTTATAGGAAACATTATATGAATGCTGGGAAAAAATTCTACACACATGTACAGGGCCAGTGCAAGGATTTCACCCACCTCCCCAATCTATGATACAGGCTACTTGACTAAATCTCAATTTTCATAAGGTAGTATTCTGGCTTTAAATTGACTCTATTTATCACACTTATTTTTTTATAATGTCATGTATAGATATCCATATTTACAAAAACTGGCACATTTATGTACATACAAAAAAAATTCAAAATTCTTTAAAAATATTTGCGGATCACTAAAAGCTATTCCATTTATGATTAGTAAATATAGTTTTTATTTAATAACAATATCACTTAATGACTACAAACTACGATATAAATTTAAGATTTAAATTTCAAAACTTTATAAATTATAATTAAAATAAAAAAAATGAAAACAATTCTTCTAAAAATTCATTATTCATCAAAATTTTATTTTCTTAGTGTTCATAGTGTTCATAATATACCTTTATTCATATAAAGCAATTAAAAGCTTTTCTAATTAAACAATGTCTTAGTTTTATTGCATTTTTCATTTTACAATTCAGAGCAGATTTTCCACAACTGGGGGTCCTATTTTACAAAAAGAAATTAATGATTTAAATTCACCAATGATTTTTGCTTTTAACTATTATAAGCCAGAAACATTAAGAAGAACACAATTTTATTTCTCAAAATTTTATATAATTAAATAAATGAGAATTAACATATATAAAAATAAAAAATTTACCCAAATGCATTTCTAAAATATTTTTATTTGTTGTGAAGTCCTGAAAGTTTCATCAAAATCCAAAAATTATTTCATTTTTGCAAATATTTCCAAATCAATGAGGTTTTTACCACAAAAAAAGATGCTAAAATTTGCTATAATAATCTTTGCAAAAAAAATAAAGAATTTTTACCAAAATTTTGAACATTCTAAAAAGGATAAAAAATATAATTTAATAATCAAAAAATCCTTAAGACTTTCCTCTTAATATTAACAAACCATTTTGATGATAAAACTTTGTTTTTATTAAGTTTTTGGTATTTTTTCATCATGGTATGCTAATATTTTAGTGAATCAGTGGAAGTATCTACAGCAAAGCATTTTGCTTATTGGAAATATCAAATTTAATATATTAGCTAGAAATTAAAAGCTTCAAAAGTATTTTCATTTCTAAAAATTCATTTTAACATTAGGTATGATGAAACTGGAGGTACCTAGATTTATTGCATTTTTTATTTTATAAGTCAGAGCAGATTTTTGGTAAATGGAGGTCCAGTTTTATAAAAAAAAGTTGATGATTTAAATTCTCCAAGGAGTTCTACTTTTAACTAATATAAACATTAAGCAGGACACATTTTAATTTCTCAAAATTTCATAAAATTACATAAATGGGAAGTAACAGAGGTAAACAAAATATTTACCAAAATTTTATAACAATTTAATTCATTTCTGAATAAGTCCTGAAAGTTTAATTTAAATCTGACAATTATTTCATTTTTGCAAGAATTTCTAAATTAATGCAAAAAAGACAGTAAAATTTCCTATAGTAATTTTTGGTACTCTGATAATGCAAGAAAAAGAAAATTTTTAACCAAAATTTCAAACATTCTAAAAAGGATAAAAGAAATATAATTTATTAATAATAATCCTTTGTATTTTTTCTTAATAATAACAAAGTTTTTGACAATAAAATTATGTTTTTATTAAGTTTGGGGTATTTTTATAACATTCTATGCTCATTTTTTTTTAGCGAAATTATGCTGATACCTACTTTTTATTTTATGTAGAGATCATTTTTATTCAAATTTACATTTTAGGTAGAAAAATAAATGCTGACTAGCATCCTAGAAAGAAAAAAACCAATGCTGCGATGATGTCAAATGTTTTAAAGCAAAGGCTCTATAGAAGAGTTTTCCTTCAGTTTGCCAGTGAAATCTGAAAAGTCTTCTCTAAGACAATGAAATGGAAATGTGATAATTTCAATATCTAACAAACTTTTTTTTCTTTATTACTCTTTGATTTTATGGCATTGTATCTCTCTCTACTCATCATTTAAAGCTTTATCCTTTCTTTCACTATCATCTCATTCTTTTTCTGTGTATAAAACATATACATATACATGTATATATACACATACACATGAAAAATCAAAATCAAAGGCCTGATGTCAAAGTATGGACTTCTCATATAGGTGTGCAAACTTTGGCCTCTAGCTTTTCCAGATGAACTCAGAATCTATAGAAATTTGGTTTTATTGCTATAAAAAGTAAAGTTTAAAGAGACAAATGTAGATTTCAAAGAAGAATTTATTTACCATTTTCTTATGAAATTTCTGTTAAAATTTTAGTTTTTTTATTAAGTGTTTTAAAGGAATATTTTGCTTATATTAAATTTAATTTATTAGCTTGAAATTAAAACTTAAATAAAAACTTCAAGAAAGATTTTTCATTTTTAAAAATTCATTTTATCAATTCTTAGGTATAACATTTCTGTGGAAAAAGAGGAAAAATACATTGAAAATATTTTGAACCGCCTTCAATACTCTATTTGATATTAAACAAATGGCTCATAAAATATTTAAAAATTGAAAAACGGTCTTTCCTGACAAAACCAATGAATTAAAATATATTGTTCTACTCACCAACACTGTCACAAATACAACTGAAAGGAATTTATCTAAAGTCAACATAAAATTTTTCATAACTATGTCTAAAACAATAAAAGTCTTAATACAAAGCAAAGTGATAAACTAAAACTTGAAGGGGGAATTACTATATTTACTATATTTTTGAATTGGACAAAGCCCGACAATTTATTTAAAGACATTTATGATATGTTTAACGTTCTTTTTATTTATTGCTTAAATACTTGTATCTATAAAAAGAACGTTAAACATATCATAAATGTCTTTAAATATATTTACTATATTACCTGTAATAATTGCCATATGGAATGCATAGGAGAAACCTCAAGAAAAATAAATAAAAGATTAATTGGATCTTTTACAAACACATGCTTTAGTTGCTCACCATAATGAGACTGACTACAATTTTGATTTAAAAAATGCTACTCTAATTAAAAGAGATAAGAATTCACTAAGACGAAAATGGTGCTTTAATAGCTAGATCATCCACAGTAAATTTATGTCCAGGTTCTTAGAACATTACACCATTCTTTGGAGATCTTCTATTATCAGAATGTGGAATATTTAATAAGAAAAGTGATGGGAAAAAAGCAAAATAAAAAGAACCTAAATGGAACTGACTAGATTATATTCCCAAAATGTATTAAATTTAAAAAATTATTTTTTAATTTAAAATTCTCAGGATCCTTTTCCTTCCTGTGCATGTGAGCTTGCTTCATTGAGAATATACATTTAGTCTTATGAAGTACTAAAGGATGAAAATCATCACACATTGTTTTGTTGTTTTTTTTTAGTAAATGCATTTGCATTGATAAGTCCAGGGAAAAACTACTTTCCCATAGACAAAATGATCATCTGTATGAGGTAAATCATTTGGATCTCATTAATTGTAATTCACATATGCTCTATAATAAAAATTATATTGAGCTCTCTTTTGTGGATCAGTTTTAATATTTTAATTTTTTTAAATATTTTATATTAATAGGATCTACTTGGATTACTTACCCACAGATTTTTTTACCTGTGATATATTTATATACATATATATATATATATAATATTATATAAAAACATTACTTACTATGATATATTTATATAAATATATATATATATACTATATAAAAAGATTACTTAACTTTCAAATATCAATTTTTTGGGGGTTTTCCTGACTTCAAAGTTTCTTGGTAAATGTTCATTCTTCAGGGAGTTCTAGTTTTAAATGCGATTTTCAATTTTTTCAGTTTGTTCCACATCATTTTCAATGATCTATTTTAATATTTTTAATATTGAGCACTATATATAAAAATATCTGCTGTTTCTTAAATCTTAAATTTTATATATACATATGTATATACATATATATCTATCTATACATCGATACAGGTATATATATATATATATATATATATATATATATATATATATATATATATATATATATATATATGTATATGTGTGTGTGTGTGTGCGTGTGTGTGTGTGTATTAATACAGGTATATATATATATATACATATATATATCAATACAGATATATATATACATATATATATCAATATAGGTATATATATATATATATATATATATATATATCAATATAGGTATATATATACATATATATATATCAATACAGGTATATATATATATATATATATATATATCAATATAGGTATATATATGTACAGATATATATGTCAATACAGGTATATATATATATATATATATATATATACATATATATATATATCAATATGAAGAAATATAGTCTTAAGATGTACTATATTTATGGGATAAAGTGCTCAATATCAGAGATAGAGCATGTGTAAATATAAAAGTGAACATAGAAGCCAACACTTAGAGGCAACAGTCTGTTTCATGCTAGATGCAATCATCAGGCCACAAGTGCTTTTATTTTTAATAGCCGAGAAAAATAACAGCACTCGTGGCCTGACAATTGCATCTAACATGAAACAGACTGTCGCTTCTAAATGTTCACTTCTATGTTCACTTTTATATTTATATATATCAATATATATCAATATATATATATATATATATATATATATATATATATATATATATGTATGTTAAAGAAGCCGGGTCTAGTATTTACCGCACATGAAGTGGATATTATGCCTGCCTCATAAATCTGTCTAAGGTTTTTATTATGAATATATTTTAAAATCTTCACAGTCAAAATCGAACCCCGTTCCTGGCAAGATTAATGCTTGACATATATATATATATATATATATATATATATATATATATAATGATATAGATACAGATACTATTTCTTATTTGCAAGAGAGTTAACTCAGATAAGAAAGTCACCACTTCTTACGTAACAGTAAGAAATGCAAAGGTATGCAACATTTTTCAAAAAATGTTCCAAAGCAATATTTTCAGACAGTTTATGATCTTTTGAGATCCAGAAGATGAATCCTGCTTTTAAATAGATAATAAAATGCAGCCAAATAAATAAATAAAGTAAATAAGTAAAAAGGGGAAAAAAAGCTTTGAAAAGTTTATAGTCTTCTTGTGGTGTAAGGCCAGGTAACGAAGCTGTTGAGATAGAACAGAAACAAAATTCAAGATAACTGCAAAATAAGGTTTGCAAAAAAAAACAAAACAAAAAAAAACAAAACAATAATTAATGGAATAAAAAGAGAAATAGAGGAGAAAAAAGTCAAAACTGACACATATAAATATAAAAAAACCTTTACTGAGAAGAGAATAATAATAATTTTTTAAAAAAATGCTGAACCTAAAAGATCTAAAAATTGCTCTAGGAAGTTTTGAGTCTTGATTCTCAATGGTGATAAGCAACTTTGGGATCAAAGGATTTTTTCCAGTAAGTGCTGCCAGTAATCAAACTTGCAATTGCTCCCCTCACACACCCCACCTAAACAACAAGACCCTACTCATCATCCATAAATCTTAAAAAAGTAAGTCTAGAAAACCTACTGTGGATTCTCACAGGGTTTGGCAGAGTGTAAGTTGATAAATTCTTGGTGTTTTCACAGATCTGGCCAAGGATGCCAAGATGAAAATGGGAGCCCTGTGCTGGGAGATGCAGATTAGATATTGAACTGGGGAGACGACAAAGACCCATCTTTCTCATAAGGCAAGAGGTAGAGTGGATTCCTCGATGGTATAAACCGCTTGTCAGGCTTGCTTGCATATGAATGTTAGATGAGCAAAAAGATGCAGCATTGAAAAAAAATACTGAGATAACATTCCTGACATCATAGCAGCTATTAAGGTAACAAGTGCAATTTGACAGGTAAACAATTTTCGAGCAAAATGAAGGTTAACAACTCAGCATTTCTTTGTGCATTGTCAGCCATTGAAGCCATGGTCATAAAGCACAGTGAGGTGCTGAAAATAATAATAGATACTCCTTCTCTAATACATGTAATAAATAACACTGTTCTGTCAGTAAAACTTACCTTAATTCTTGACCATAGAGAATCATTTATTCCTGATTTCAATGTATTTTACAGAAACTACTTACAATGCATTTCTATAGTAAATGTTTATCTATTATACATATAATCATTTTTTTCTCTCAGTAACAGTTTCCATAATTCTTGATCACTAGAAATTGATTTCTTCCTGATTTTCAATGCATTTCTATAGTAAATGCTTATTTATTATACATATAAAAATTCTCTTCTCTCAGTACCCCTTGTCTAAATTCCAGATTCCTAGAAATCCCTTTCTTCCTGATTTTCAATGCATTTCTATAGTAAATGCTTATTTATTATACATATAAAAATTCTCTTCTCTCAGTACCCCTTGTCTAAATTCCAGATTCCTAGAAATCCCTTCCTTCCTGATTTTCAATGCATTTCTATAGTAAATGTTTTATTTATTATACATAAAATAATTCTCTTCCCTCAGTAACCCTTGTCTAAATTCCGGATTCCTAGAAATCCCTTTCTTCCTGATTTTCAATGCATTTCTATAGTGAATGTTTATCTATTATAAATATAAAAATTCTCTTCTCTCAGTACCCCTTGTCTAAATTCCGGATTCCTAGAAATCCCTTTCTTCCTGATTTTCAATGCATTTCTATAGTAAATGTTTTATTTATTATACATAAAATAATTCTCTTCCCTCAGTAACCCTTGTCTAAATTCCGGATTCCTAGAAATCCCTTTCTTCCTGATTTTCAATGCATTTCTATAGTGAATGTTTATCTATTATAAATATAAAAATTCTCTTCTCTCAGTACCCCTTGTCTAAATTCCGGATTCCTAGAAATCCCTTTCTTCCTGATTTTCAATGCATTTCTATAGTAAATGTTTTATTTATTATACATAAAATAATTCTCTTCCCTCAGTAACCCTTGTCTAAATTCCGGATTCCTAGAAATCCCTTTCTTCCTGATTTTCAATGCATTTCTATAGTAAATGTTTATTTATTATGCTTGCAATAATTCTCTTCTCTCATTTAAACTCAATTCTGGATCCCTAGAAATACCTTTCTTTTTTTTCATTTCTATAGTAAATGTTTATCATTATTCATGCCATATTTCTTTTCCATTAGTAGTGCATGCTTTAATTCTCAACAATTCACAATCTCTTTTCTTGTTTTAACTGTATTTCTATTATCTAAATATTTATAATAGATATTGATAGCAAATATTTATTCTTTTTACATATAACAGCCTAGTTCTATCAGAAATGTTTTTATTAATTCACTAGCAGCATGGCCCGGCGTTGCCCGTGCTTGATTCAAAAATCGTACGACTCATACAGCAATCGCTATCACTTGACTTAAAATATTTTTGCCCTTCCTTGCCTTTAAAGGAGTTCCCCTGCCGTGCTGATGTTGCTACATGCCTTACTTCTTGCCTATCTCACACTGCAAATTTTTTCTAAGCTCTATACTAAACATTAAATCTGTTACGAAAAAAGAACTAAACAAAATGAACACAAAACGATCAGCTTTAAAAAAGGACTCGTAACTGGAAAAACTGAACGAAAAAAGAATGTTAACAACAAATACTTTTTCACATCCAACCCAGTTCTGTGGAATCAGAATCAATGTTGAGTTTAAGCAAGCGAATGAGCCAATTGGAGTAAAGTGCCATGCAGATTTAAATTTTTCCCACATGTGACGAATGCAGGTATCGATTTTTTTGCATGCTAGTTAACATTCGTGTCAGTCAGCTGTTGGCTCTCATGCTGGCCAATAGGATCTTCTTGCCTATTCATGGCAGCCAGCTATAGGCTCTCACTCTGACCAGTAGAAAATGGCCGCAAACTACATGAAAACTGCCATAGAAGCATGAAAAATCAATTATCTCCACTATCGATGGGAGTTGGGAAATGCATAGTTGAACTTGGAGCATGTGCATGTAAATTTTGGTGCAAATCCGTCAAAAATTGCAGCCGTGCATTCGTTACACACACACACACATCCTGCCTTTTATAGATAGAGATGAGCAGTGTTTCTTTTATGTGCCATGTCTTTTTAGAGCATGGAGAAACATGATTCTCCACATCTTTTGCTTCGTTTATCTGCATTATGTCCTGTGCATGTTAAATTCTCCAAACCCTCTGTCCTTATCATGTGTCAGGGAAGCTTCAGCTGCTGAACAATCCCAAGTTTTAAATGCATTGTAAATGTTTAACTAATATAAATATTAGTCCTGTTCAAACCCAAGCAAAGCAATAAAGCTACTGGGCTGCAGGATGTTATTGAGATAGAAAGAGGGAGAAATAAAAGAATGGACAATAAAGGAACAGGGTTCAGGAAAACAGAAGAAGGTGATTGACATTGCATTTAAACTTTTCAAGACTGTAGATGGCAGGGAGGTAAAAAATCGGAAAAGAATTCCGCAAATGAGAAGTGCAAGAAAAAAACTGTTAGAATAGAAATGGCTGTTGCATCTACCGATTTCAACAGTAAAACGATGAAACCTAGTTGTCAATCTAGTGTCATGCTTTAAATTCATGAAGTCAAGGCAATAAGGAAAAAAGCTCATTAGAACAGAATGCTATGAAAATATTTCTAGAAAAGGCAGAGGGAAGACATGTCATGCTGGTCAGAAAGTGACTGAAGTTGAGCTGCCTGTTTAGGTTCAATTACACTGGATTTTGTCAAGAATATACAGCAGAAGCCCCAGACCAGATATGGCAACAGTATTCAATGCATGGACAAATGGTAGATTTGTAAATGAGCAAGATGGATTCTGAAGAGAAAAGATTATTGGCATCACACAGTAAACCAACTATCCTTGCAGTAGATGTAGCAACTGATTCAATATAGTCACTCCATGTCAGCAGAAAATGTGAGCTTAAGAAGGCATAGTGTTGCTCTCTTGGAGTTTAGCATCAGCCATGTGGATGGCAGGTAAAAAAGATTCTCTGTAGTGATTAATTAAAGCAGTTTTGTTTTGGGAGAGTGTTAATTCTACATGGGATGTTTTTATCTATAATATCCAGTACCTTCCTGAGTATCATATCATCACTGGATAGAAAGAAAATTGAAAATCTATTCATAGTCAGCTTAATCTATATATAAAGTTTATACGTATGACTTGTTCCTTATTGAGTATCATATGTCATCACTGGATAGAAAGAAAATTGAAAATCTATTCATAGTCAGTTTAATATATATATAAAGTTTATACATATGACTTGTTCCTTATTGAGTATCATATGTCATCACTGGATAGAAAGAAAATTGAAAATCTATTCATAGTCAGTTTAATCTATATATAAAGTTTATACGTATGACTTGTTCCTTATTGAGTATCATATGTCATCACTGGATAGAAAGAAAATTGAAAATCTATTCATAGTCAGTTTAATCTATATATGAAGTTTATACGTATGACTTGTTCCTTCCCAAGTGCCATATATCATCACTGAATGGAAAGAAAATCAAAACTCTATTCATAGGCAGTTAAATCTATATTTGAAGTTTATATCTGACCAAAAATGTAACAGGTGAAATTTTCTAATTCGTGTTGAAAAAAAATTATTCTGAAACAATGATCACCAAGAAACAATATGTCATTTCATTGTAAAATTCTGACTATAAATTCACACAGAAAAAGTTGATAAAATTGCTCAAGGTCTTTTCACTCTGTCAAACAATACATTCCAAAGAACAATCAGTCAGACATCTTCTCTTCTTGCATAGATGTTCTTGGCTCTATTCTGTAAATATAAGCATCTTCCTCAAGTTGTTTACTAATCGACTTTCCTTTTAATTTTATCTTACAATTTGAGCAAGACCTTTTTTTGAAAGGACACATGATTAACATCAGAAAGAGACAGTTGAAATTTTTCAAGCACATAATGAGGAAAGAAGGCTTGAAAATTTGACACTCACGGGACAGATTGAAGGCAAGAGGGACAGAGGTGAACAATGCATAACCCATCCAATAAGCTTGTGTAAATGGATGACAGAACAGGGTTTAGGAGAGACAGCAAAAAACAAAATTTACTAGGAGCAAGGACAGGAAATTGTGGAAAGCCATGTTCTCCCACGCTCTGAATCAACATGGCACATAGAAGAAGAGAAGCTTGTTATAATTGGTTAAATTATTATAAAGCCATCTTTAATTTTCTGTGTGATGCAATGTGATGTAAGCTGTATATTTAGAAAATTATAATCAATCAGCTACAGAAACCAGTGTAAGAGGAACATATAGGAATTAAATCCTATATATATTTTTCAATCAATAAAATCCCATCAAATGGTTTTGTTAACTTGCTTAGATGAGAAACATTCAACAATCTAAGCACTTGTCTTCACTAAAGAGTTCCATTTATGGAAATAGTTCAAGGGAGATAACTGATAATACACATTGGAGCTCCCTTCATTTAGTACAGGTTTTTCTTCTTTTTTTTTTTCAAAGTTGAGATGTACCAAGTACTTCTAATAATGTAAGTGTAGAAGCACCTCTTTTTGTCAAGGAATCTGAAAATTGTAATTTTCCATCCACCCAAAACAGCTTTATTTCACCCCGTCTGGCACTATTTCTCTCAATCTTGCCATGTCCACTCTTAATCTTCTGTCACTCATAATGTTTGTAGTTCCCAAAGCACTAGTCAGTGATCCATTGTCTGTATATCATTGTACTGGTGACAATACAGCCATACCAAGAGTTTCTTACAACAAACAAGAGACAAAGAATCCTACATCACTTAATGCCAAAGTTTCAAATGATAATGAACTCTTTGTTACTCTGTTCAACTTTTTAGATTGCCAGTTAAATGGTGCTACTTTCTTTTACTCACCTTGAATAAAAACAACAGTACCACCCTGGGAAGATCCATCTTCAAGTCTAACATATGTAGCATCTGAATATGCCAAGACTCATTTTTTAGGATCACCCAAATTAGGAAATTTTAGTGCAATTTTCTTAGCTTTCAATTTCGACAGTGCTTTGTTTACCTCTTGCGGCATTTTCACAGTTGAATGCTTCCCCGTATTGCTCATAGCACACATTTCATAGCTTATATCTGGTCTTGTTTGTGAAGCAACCCACATCACTTTTCGACAAGAGTTTTAAATCAGTTTACTCTTCTGCAGTCAATTCATCTGTCTTCCTTGTGGTGAGACCCATAGCTATGCTAATTGGTGTTATTGTGGAAATTGATTTATTTGCACTCCTTCTGTAGATTTCACAACTTCCCAACCTAGATATTTAAATGATCCATTTTTATGTGTACTGACCTTAAATATTCTCTTTAGTTTTTCTATGATCTCTTCCTGAAAAAAAATCATTACAACAGAAGGGAAAATCATCCACATGACTAACCAAGATTCCTACAAGTGAACTACTTTTATACCACTTGAATAAGGCATTGTCATATGAACTAATTGTGCCCCCCAGCTGTAACAGTATGTCAGGTTACCCTCTCCTAATTTTCAAAACTGCTGCTAGGAGACACTCTCAGGACTATAAATACTCTGCGATATTTTCTCACTCTCTTCTTACTTTTTCTGCTTACATGTCAATATGTAAGTCTCTCACAGAAGAATGCCTTCCCTTTGGGAAACACATGAACAATACATACACAAACATGTATGTACGCATATTCACACAATACACATACTTTGGAATATTAGGTTTTCACATTCATTTGATGCACACATCTTTGTCATTTGTAACCCTTTATTGTTAATACATTACCATTTGTTTGTTCATATATATTGGTTCTTGTCGTTTCTTTACATTTATTTACATGGACTCATATCCCAAGTCTGCCATGTTTGTTGTGGACATTTCAGGAGACACACATGTTTATCCCTCAATGCATACACCTGCCCACAAAAGGTCTTTACACTAACTCCATCACATTGTTATTGAAGGGAGATGCAATTTATTGGTTTGGAAAGCCGTCACTGTTTTCTTGTTCTTTACTGTTATTTTCTGACGTTTTAAACATGGCTTTCTTAGGCCTGATTTATTTCATTTGCAATAAAAAAGAGAGAAGAAAATATTAAGATTTTACTCTGGATGTAATAACCAAGAGCCAAGCAGTAGCAGCATCTTATTGTTTGCCTCCTCCTCCTCCTCCTCCTTCTCCTCCTCCTCCTTCTCCTCCTCCTCCTCCTCCTAGGGTTGTTCACTTTTTTTATTTGTCTACCTTTCTTGTTAATAAATTATCATTTGTTTGTACATATATATTGGTTATTGTTGTTTCTTTACATTACTTTACATGAGCTCATATCCCGAGTCTGCTAAGTTTGTTGTTGGCATTTTAGGAGACACACGCAAGTTATTTCTCAATGCATACACTAGCCCGCGACATGTACTTCTTTAACTCTTTTGTACCAAGATCTGGAATGCATCATTCAATCCATAGATGCATCTTTTAAGATGCCAGACTTCATTTTTTGCACAGACATCACGAGATGGTCATAGAAATATCTCTCTTTCCAAAGCACAACTGCGGGATCTTGATATACTCCGATCCAAATCTCGTTACGATTCATTGACCCTTCTTTACTGTCAAAAACTAGAATGGCTAACAGGTCATCTTGAGGTCAATAACTGGCAGATATTGTGGCACGCAGTCATGTGACAAACAATTAAGCTTTTTTCAGTTAATCAGAAGGCACCGCAAGCAAAGACGCGTATGCCTTCTCAATCCACTGAAGTAATATAAATACAACTCCGCAGGTCCCAAAAAAAGGGCATTCTCATCTCACCGGTGCTGTCCTGGGTATGATAATAAACTACATTTATGTCCGGGGTAAGACGATAAACTACATCCAACAGCAAGGCCTCTGAGCAGGAGGTTTTGAGGAGCATGGAACAACCCCTTAATTGCTGGTGTTCCCAGGTCCACCCTTGCCCGGGGTGGTAGCACCTGTTAGGGTCCCAGCTATGGGCAAATAGTTAACCCTAAACACTATGAAAATGTAAAAATAGGTTTTAATACTAGAAATACTTTGTAAAAAAATACATTTTTGAAAAAAAATATTACCAGCGATATATATTTGAAGGAAAAATGTTACCAGAAATATATTTTTTGAAGGAAAAAATATTACCAACAATAAAAATTTTGTTGGCATTAAATAACCCATTGAGGTTGATATGCTGTAAAACAAACCAAACCATAATCATAGATATGGTATATAACACTATCTATGTTCATTATCTATCTATCTATCTATCTATCTATCTATCTATCTATCTATCTCAGTCTCTTCATATCTATCTATTTTAGTCTGTTTATATCTCTCTATCTCTCTATCTATCTCAGTTTCTATCTATCTATCTATCTATCTATCTATCTATCTATCTGTTATAACCTAGAAAAGGTTACTGAATGAGGAATGACCAAAACGGTATTTGGAAATGAAATGAGAATTTTTATAACATCAATAAAATACAATACTCGCCAGCGGCATGAAGTAGGTAAACCACTGCTAGTGGTGGACTACATAGACAGCACATTACCCCCACTTACAATAGTGTCCAACATATTAATGAGGATTGGGACATAACCATTAGTGTTCATAGGTATGGTATATAACATATATCTTCCTTGTTTTATTTTTCCATAATATATATTCAGCCTTACTCCAGGGTTCATCATTTTTCTTGCTACCATATGCTTAATATAACAACTGTAGGACCTTTTCAACCTTTAAATTTTTCTGCGACAATAAACTTTGTCACCATTATCATACACCACACCTTATGTCTGAGCACACTCCTGATCTTTTCACTTGACTGGTGCAATATAGTTTTTTCTGGCACTGTGTAAAGCTTCCATGTTCTGACGTATAATATTACTAGATGAACACTTCGTAGCTGGATGTTCATCCTCTAATATTGATGGAAGTTTAGGGTTAATTCTAAATACTAATTGGCTTGGACTAAAACTACCATTAATTATGTAATGTGTTTTTGGCACTTACTGCCCATGCAAGTGAAATTTCTGGTTCACATTTCACATCTGCAATAGTCTTGTAAAGTGCCTCTGCCAATATCTGTATATGCCATTCCAAAATCCCGTTGCTAAGTGGTGATTCACTTGCTGTCATCACAGTTTCTATACTTAGTTTCTCATTCATTCCCTTGTACGTTTCATTTGAAAATTCTCCTCTGTTATCACTCAAGAATTTTCTAGGGGCACCAAAATAAGCTATCCGCATTTGGTAGATGTTTTGCACAATTTTTTCTTGTTGTTTAGAAAACTCTAAATAGGCTGCAAAATATCTTGTGGCAGAATCAGTCATATGCAAAATCGAAGTTTTATTGTGTATATGTTCCTTTAAGTTCATACCCACAACTTGGCTAAATTTATCAGCCATGGGCAAAGCTGCAACTGGACATAAAGGTACACATTTATATCTCATGCAGACTTTTCATGAATCGCAACATTTTTCACTTATGAATTAAGCATCATTAAAAGCCTTACTCGCCTTCACAAGTTTACACAACTTTTCTTTTGAGGTTTGTGAAAATTGTCTGTGTAGCTTCATGGTATTTTTTCTTTTCTCTTCCGGTGTTAAAGTTTTTACAGAAGTGGCACTGACACTTACAATTCACCCTGCTTGTCAAATAACAAATTTATAAGTGGAATGCACTAATGGCCTGATGGGGTGAAAACCAAATCTATCATATCACCCAGAACCTTTGCTGTATCGTTTACAAAATTTTAAATAATTCCAGCTTTCTTCATAGAGACTTTATTTAATAACAATGGAATTTTATTATTCACTACACAGAATTCAATCATAACCCTTTTTCTGCCAATAACTGCCGGAAATTTCACTTTTCTACTTGCAGTAACCTCAGCTCCATCTCCAAACTTGAATGTTGTCTCAGTCAAGAAATATTCAACTAAGTATTTGTCTTGATCAGACAAAGTATCAATAAAAAAGTCTAGCTATGTTTTATCGGTGACAGTTTTCGTACATGCACTGCCCAATATGCCCATGCTGAAAGACTCTTTAACTAACCAGGAAGCATGGAGTTCCATGCTATATACGGTTATCACTTGCACATTTCTTGCCTTTTCCCAACGATTTTTACAATCTCTTGAGAAGTGTTTCATAGAGTCAAAATTAATGCATCTCATAATTTTTCCATCCTTGCCAATTAGATTGGAACCTATATTAGCTTCATAATTTCTGCTAGGAATTTTTTGAGCACCTCTATAACTTACTCATCTATGGCAATGTTTTGTTTGAAATATATTCTCATTTTTGGTTACAAAAACTGGTTCTGATTTGACACATGGTGCCCCTAGCTGGCCATTAGTTGTGACAAAATCCCCCAAAATCTTTTTTTATTGTGCATTTCATATTTTTGTATATGTCATAGACTCACATGTAGCACTAGCCAATCTATCATTTTCATCAGACACATTTGCTGCCGTCAACAGAAAAAAGATATGTACACCCTCCAGTAATACAAATTTTAAAATTACCCAGTTTGTGATACAGGTATTGAAATTGAATCAATGTTATACTTACTTTACCTGTATTCATAAAATTCCTTAAATGCTAAATAACCACAGGTATTTTCAGCTTTTAAAAACAATGTGTCCAGTGAGTCTATTATTATCTTGACTCTGTTTTCCTGACCAATTACCTAAGGTTGCAAGTCCCTAACACAATCTCTTGTTCATCCAGTCAAACTGAGAAAAACTGCCGGACCTTGTTTACATTTATTTAAGTCTGTCTACATCTGCTTTATTGTTAAATCGTTTTTCAATTCAACATAATTCTCTTCGGTTGTCAACAGTGGTGGTGATTTTAAAACCTGTTGAGTTGTCATCTTGGGACACAGTATAAGTGGCAATGTGTACAACACAAAACAATATAAAATATCCCACAAAATTAATGGCTCTCAGAATGCTATCATTTTTTAACTTGCTTAGATGATAAACATTAAACAACCTAAGCACTTGTCTGCACTGAAGAGTTTGCAGAGTAGGTGGAAATGAACAGTATCAAATCAAAGGAGCAAATAACAAAATTAAATACACCACGCAAGGGCTAAATGCAGCCTTCTGGGTTTCAAACATACTTTACTTTTTTAATTTAATAAAAATAAATAGTGTAACTGGGATATAAGAGAGTTGTCGGGACCGGAGAAGAAGTCTCTTATATCCGGGTTCCTCTTATATCCGGGTTTGGTCTATTTTGTTTTATTAACACAGGCTCTAATTTGGGACCAGAGAAAATATATCTTATATCCGGGTTTCTCTTATATCCGGGTCTCTTATATCCGGGTTTGGTCTATTTTGTTTTATTAACACAGGCTCTAATTTGGGACCAGAGAAAATATATCTTATATCCGGGTCTCTTATATCCGGGTCTCTTATATCCGGGTCTCTTATATCCGGGTTACACTGTCAATAAAATCATCTCCTGCCAATAAATAAACACAAGCTTCTGGAACCTATACAAGACAATACAAAACAAATATTCATTCATCTCTGCAGGAGGACTGACAGCAGCAAAGTGACTCGAGTCAAAATAGTCATCCTGTTTTTCTCACCAAAGCAACATCGGACTCCCTTTGATCTTTTCTCCCAACTACACCTTCTCTCTTCCTCACTGAAAGATTATTCATGTTCATTTCCTTACAGTCAAAGAGAAGAACTTTCTAACTTTCATTTCATGATAAGTAATTACAGTTAAAATTTGTGTATCGTATGTTTAAATAAATATAATTTTATTTGAACACACAGCAATCTTTTCTCTCACATTTTTTATTCAAACAGTAACCGATGGAATCTTTCCTCAACAAGTTCCTTTTATAGAAATAGTTCAAAGCAGATAACTGATAATCCACAGGTTTATTGGATAAACAATCATTACTAGGGCAAATACCTCCAAAATATTTGCGAGCATCAATGTAGATCTACTACGCATTATTTTTCTAACCATTTAGAAAATAACTCCTTTCACCACGAGATCTTCACAGCAGTGAAATTATTTTCTAACTAGTGAAAACCTTGTATTCAAAAAGTTCACACTTCTATATGGAATTAGATTTGGATCTCCCATACAAATATAAAAATAGAAGAATACTGTTTCTCAGGGTTCAAAATAATTTTGCTGGTGAATCTCATGTGTTGTTCTTGTCCTAAGTATTATCGTTCATTACCAATCTTTGTCTGATATTCTATTCAGTAACCTTCCTGAGGTTACAACACAAACTTAGAAAAAAAAACCCTCTCAACACCTGCCTAAGATGCTGCCCAACTATTCCTGCTCCTATCGGTTTTGTAGTGCGTATTCAATTTATGTAACGTAAATCATTCAAACGAAAAACAAATACTGAAGCTAGTTATATGGCGAGAATCACTCTCACAAACAATATTTAATAATAAATTACAACCAACTTCGAATCTGTTAATGAACAAGGATCACACCATTCATTAACAGATTCGAAGTTGGTTGTAATTTATTATTAAATATTGTTTGTGAGAGTGATTCTCGCCATATAACTAGCTTCAGTATTTGTTTTTCGTTTGAATGATTTACGTTATATATATATATATATATATATATATATATATATATATATTTGAAAAGAGTAAAAAAATTCAAATATTCACAAAGAAAGAATAAATAAACCACAAATTCAACAGTGTACACTGACTGGCAAAAATCACTGGTATGTAATACATCACATTGAATCATGCAAGACACCATTTTCCATACATGCCTCAAGAGTTGGTCAACCCTGTTATATTGTTAGATGTATTCAGTTTACTTGTAAAATAATTTTATCACTCTAGTTTATTAAAGATATTTTCAGAAATCAAATAACCCTAGCTCATTTTTCCAAATGGGACTGTAACAATTGGATTTAAAAGATTTTCAAATTTCAAATTAACTGATGAGTGCAATTTCTATATTTAAGATGATTTTATTGTCTCAGATAAACGGTCAGGATGTTCTCTAGTTAATAAGCATTAAACAAATATAAATTTTCAAAAAATTACTAACAAATATAAGTTAAAAGGCATATTTTAGAACATAAGTTGATTTCCAAACTGATATTTTATTTCTTTTTGCATTTTTATTTTTTAATGAGGCAATTTATTTCCTTTAAATATATATATATATATATATATATATATATATATATATATGAACACATAATTTGTTCGGTTTCTGGATAACTACCGTAATCCTAAACCAAAGTCTTTACAGGCTTAGCAAATAATACTTTTGTAATCTTTCAAGGAATTTTTAAAAATCCAAAATGGCTGACAATTTGAAGATGCCCGATCCTAAGTAGTAGGTTGAAGCCGTTTCCTTATATATAAGCAACAACAACAAAAAATAAAATAAAAAACAGAAATAATAAAATCTAATTTCTCAGATTTGTTCAATTTTTTAAAAGCCCTTTATTCAACCTTAACTAAATTGCCTCCATTTTATCTATAAATATGTATATATATATGTACACATATAAACATATATGTGTGCATATGTAAGATGTCTATAGCTCTTCACTAAATATATTTGCTGTTTGTAATGTCAATGTTGAATACTATCCAAAACAGGGAAATACAGTCTACCTCGTTATATCTATCTAATAAGTAATACACAGTTAATTTAAATTCTCTTAATGAGCAAGTCAAGAAACTCGATTAAAGTTAAGATTGTTTCGTCTTATTTTTTGCTTTTTTTCGTCTTTTTTCTTTTCTAATTTTTCTGTCCATGGGTAAAGAAGGCTTTGGGTAGATCTCAATGGGAATTCGAATCACAATTTGTTTTAATAGATAGAGAAACAGAAATCCATTAAAAATGCTCAGATCCAAAATATACTCCAGAAAGATGATTTTTTTTACCTAGCTTCATATTATGAAAGTGCAATTTTAAAAACTAAATTTTGTAGGATTATATGGTCATGTAATTCAAATTAAAAGAGATAAAAATGTATTTTAATAAAACAAAAAAAAAGATGGAATGCTGGAATGTATTAATGAATTTGTACATTCCAGCATTCAATCTTTTGGGGGGTTTTTTTTGTGGGGGGGTGCTTAGGGACTAAAATGATAATGGAACCATAGCCCAGTTAAAAGCTAGAATTCCAAACACCAGTTTTCAAGAATTCTAAATCCATTCGCCGGATTGAAAACAATGTGTTCTTACTTTGCAATACTGGTAAAATCTGTAATATATGCATGGAACAAATAGTTATCTATTGCTGTATTGTCATACCACACAGACACACACACACACACATATATATATGTATATATATATATATATATATATATATACACAGACATGACAGAATTGAATAGACACCAAGATAAATTTTATTTCTGATTTTTTTTACTAACCAAGATAAATTAACTTAGATTATTTGATTAAAATTGCAGATAACAATACTGGAACATGCCATGAACCAAAGGAGCATCAGACCTATCCGAATTTCAGCGAGGACATATCGTGGGCCAACATGAAGGTGGTCTTAGTCAAAGAAAAATATCTGAAAATCTTTCAATACCCTCTTCTACTGTTAATAGAGTGATCGTACAATTCACCAGAGAGGGCAAGAAGTGCACAAAATCTCATCCAGGCCGCCCTGGGCTCTCTGAAAGAACCATTCATCTTGTCGAAAGAAATGTTGAACAGGATCCACGTTGCAAGCCCTCTGACATAGCAACACAAGTTGATGTCAGTCCCAGAACAGCTGTCAGGTATCTTCACAAGCTGCGCTACTATGGCAGAGCTGCGAGAAGGAAACCACTTCTCCGACCAGCCAATATCAAATGCAGAAAGGAATGGGCTCATGAGATGGTGGAGAGACCTGTGACCTTTTGACCACTATCATTTTCTCTGATCAGTCAAGATTTGCATTATTTTCTGACAGTGGAAGAGTATGGGTATGGAGACTCTATAGTCAAGAGTTTGATTTAAAAAGACTGTAGCCATCGGTGAAACATGGGGGCCTTTCAGTAATGGTATGGGGTGCAATTTGGAGTGATGGTTGCCCAGAGCTTGTGGAGTGTGAAGGAAACATTAATTCAACCAAATATGTTTCTATATTAAAGAAAGGGCTACTTCCAATATTCTCAAGTAGTAGAATGAGCAAAGTTGACTCCCTATTTATGGAAGATGGAGCTCCATGTCACACTGCTCAAGCAACGCAACATTGGTTGAGACAAAATGGGATCAATAAACTTCAATGGCCAAGTCAGTCCCCGGATATTAACCCTATTGAACACCTTTGAGGCATATTAGATCGAAAACTCCGCAAAAAGAACAGAAAGCCATCTTCTAAGCCCGAACTTTTAGGATTATTGTGTGAAACATGGCAATTCTTAATCTGAGCAAGTAAGTTATTACTCCTTCATGCATTCTCCTATACACACACACACACACGCATATACACACACACGCATAGTAATGGGAACAAATCTGTTGGTATATACTCACAATGGATCCCTAGTAATATAAAATATTAAAACTGATCCACAAAAAGAGCTCAGTGTATTTATTATTACAAAGCACACAATTAATAAACAATAAAATCCCAAATCACCTCATATGAGGAATAGTTACTATTCCCCATATGAGGTTATATATATATATATATAATAAACTAGTTGTAGAATCTCCGACTGATGCCAATTCAGTCAGGTTTTGATTCTAGCAATCACACTGACGACCTGTGATACAGTGAAACAGTCTGTCTGTGGATGACAATATATATATATATATATATATATATATATATATATATATGGGGTATATTTGGGGTATGAATATTACATTTGTCCAAATTTGATTGAAAACCAATAAAAGTTCATTGTTTAATATTTTTATTTAATTTTTCTCTAGTTCAGACTATTTTTCTGGTTTTCAGGGAAAATTTGAATATGAATTGTCTAAAGTCTCCTGAATAATTTATATGTTCCAGATTACTTTGTCATATTCACTTTTGTGTAAATACACTTGGAAAAGGTATGAATCCATTTTTTGGCTCCATATCTATGGATTAAATAGCAGGGCACATTAGGTTTATAAGTTGACAGCCAGTTTAGAAGGAAAACTGAATTCAAAACCTGAGAAGTGATTTTTGGTGACTTTGTGGCATTCTGTGCACAAGTTATCCATTATCAATTCTTCTAAAAAGTGTAGCTGGTTCTACACAAGCCTTCACCAATATAATCAAATCTTATGCATATTCGTGAACTCATCACTAGCATGCCTAGAAGGATCCTTGCATTAAAAAAAGCAAAAGTGTTGTTCATTTCTAAGAAGAGAGTTTTAGGCTCTTATACATTGTAAGTGATGGGAAAGTACTGATATGTATATAATATAAAAGATAAAAATATATATCTTATTATCACCGTTACTCAAGTTTATATTGATATATATTTTTATTTTAATCTTTAGCACTCTGCATTATTAATATTACTTCCTTTTCCACTGCATTCTTTTTCAAGGTCTCTCAGTTGCTGTATCCTTATTGTTAACTTCACTCAAAGTTGTTTTCTGATGCCATAGCAGGATATGACAACACAACTATGAAATTCAAACACAGGATCAGAGTCACCTTCAGTGGAAGAACAAACTTTCTGTACAGTAAATGAAGTCACAAACAGAGTAATAAAGGTTGATAATACCAAAGATTTGTTCCTCCAATACAGTTTCTACTATTCTTCACTATACCCGACTCTATATTCAAACTCAAATATTATTTCTTTCACTTCTCAAGTGTATTTCAACAGGGCAGTGTAACAATACTTGGTCAAGTTCAGGGATGTTGTATGATTGTAATGCCACTGTTTAAATTGGCATTCTGTAGAGACAATATATATCATAGTCTGCCTTATAGATGATATTATTCATTAGCAATCTCCACTGCAGGGGTAATTTACTTGTTTTTTACAGTTACATTTTAGTTTATTGGTAACTGGTTTACTACTAAAAACTTTTTCGTTATGCTCTTTGATAATAGTAGCGGTGGTAATATGTGTATATTTTTATAATTTATATTTTATAAAAGCTCTATTCTTTTTAGCACTTTTAATTGTTGAATTTGAAAATGTTGGTGTTAATTAACAGCTCTACATGAAATAAATTAATATATACTGATACATGCATTGGTATGTGTATATATATATATATAGCATAATGAGAAGCCACGTATACTTTCTTGATACATATATAATATGGAGAAAACAACTGAAAAGTTGCAAATTAAAAAAAATTGATGGTTTTTTTTGTGAAAGTATTTATTTATATTTGCGTGTGAATGTATGTGTTTATCAATCGTACAATTTAACGTCACTTTATACTACTGAAATATTCTATTGTTATGGAAACACAAGACGTTGCTTAATAGCAGGCAGCCAAATCAAACATGCTTCATGTTATCATAAGAATGGTATATGGCATTATTAAAAATGAAACCATTTTGTGAATATATTTCTTATTTATTTTGTCTTAGCTTTCTTCTTTCGTGCTCATCACTATTCAACAGGAAATTGTTTTCAAATGAGGTAAATCTGTATTGCTTATTAAATTACTTAGTGTTAAATCGGACGTTAAATGTAAAATAATATATGACAATAGAGTTAAGGGCAATGCAATAATTCACATGTATAGAACATGCTGTATTTCTTTCTCTTCCTATCTCACTTTCCCTTTCTCTAATTTTCTCTCATTCTCTCTATTCATTCCTTTCTCCTTTTCTTCTATTCTATCTACCTATTTCTCTTTCTCTCTCTCTCTCTCTATATATATATACATATATATATGTGTGTGTGTGTGTGTGTGTGGGTGTGTTTGTGTTTGTGTGTGTGTGTTTGTGTGCGTGTGACATAATTATCTCACACTTTTTCTCACTTTCCATTTTTCTGTCACTCTTACCACCATAATTGTAAATACATTCATCAGTTTATTCATATCTATCTATCTATCAATCTATCTATCTATCTCAGTCCATTCATATCTATCTAAATCTATTCATATCTATCTTAATTTATTCATATCTATTTTAATTTATTCATATCTATCTATCTTAATCTATTCATATCTATCTATCTATCTATCTAAATCTATATCTAAATCTATTCATATCTAAGTCTATTCATATCTATCTAATCTATTCATATTTATTTATCTAAATCTATTCATATCTCTCTGTCTATCTCAGTCCATATTTTTTATCTATCTCACTCTGTCAATATCTATCTATCTATCTATCTAAATGTATTCATATCTATCTATCTATCTATTTCATTCTATTACTATGTATTTATCTATCTGATCTATATCATGGCAAACAAAACAAAATGCTCATAAAACTAAAAAAATTAAAATATAATGATATTCTTTCTTTACAGTGATATTCACCCTACACAAGGCACAAGAGCCATTTGAGGTAGAGTGTTTCAGAGTAAGAATTACCGCTCCAAGCAAGATGAAAATGCTACCGAAATGCAATGGGCCACCAGAAGAGAATGAAAAGACTTTAGAGGGAACCAGGAACCCAATCCTAAACAGGAAACAAAGGATAAACCTCTACTCCTGTTCAAAAGGCAGGAATGTGAAATAATATATTTATTTATCTATCCACAAATGCAAGTGCACACACACACACACACACACACACACACACACACACACACACACACACACACACACACACACATATTAGTAGATAGATATCCAGTCTGAAAAACCTTTTATTTCTATATATTTCTCAACATAATCTTATTACTTATCAATGCACTTAATCCAGTGTTTCTCCATAGATCCTATCAATTGAATACAATGTAATGAAGAACTCACCTCAAAATTCAGCTAAAATCTGTGTTGGGCTACAAACATATTGATCCACTTTGACTGAGTGTCAGGCTACAGAATTACTTAACATTTTACTTTATGGTTATTGTAAATTTTATAACCACTGCACTTTTTCAAATATTAAGATGAGAGCAGAAGCCATATTGGGAGTAATAATTTTTTAATCACTAACCTTTCTTTGGATTCTGAGAATACCATGGACAGAACATATGAACAATGATGAAGTTTTAGAGAAAATGGAAACAAAAAGGACACTTATACTTATACGTCAGAAACAGATAGTTGAAATTTCTAGGGCACATGACGAGGAAAGAGGGCTTGGAAAATTTGACACTGGCAGGATATATTAAAGGCAAGAGAGAGAGAGGAAATTAGTGCATAACCAACCTAATGAGCATTTAACAGAACATGGATTAAGGGCGGTAGCAAAAAGCCAAAATTTACTAAGAGCTACAAAATACAGGAAATTGTAGTGAGCAATGATCACCCACTACCTGAAGAGGCACAGTACTCGGGAAAAGAAGAACCTCTCCCCAGAATAAGTTTATATATAAACCAATTTCATAGAGAATGTAATTGTATTTGTTGACTACTAACACACACACACACATATATATTTATATATATATATATATACATATATGTAAAAGAATTATTATTTTACCCGAAGAGTAGTAAAATAATGATATGTCTAAAACCATGCCCCAATCAAGAGAATTTTCAAAGAATACAAAAAATATAAAACACATGTACATTATGGAAACATCTGGAAAGAATTTAGTCAGACTTCAAACTGGTTATTTTCTCTGCCAAATTTATTCTTTATTTTTCCTTTTTGGTAAAACAGACATGGAAGTGATGGATGACTATCTCCGCAAACACCTGACTCTCCAAGACAGAAAGTTGAGACTTTGACAGAGGAACACCTGACTATTTTAGTCTTTGATGTCAGTCTGTCTCCCTCCCACTCAGACCCTGCTTTGAATTCTGTTGCCACCTGCAACTGGTTTTAGGGACAAAAGAGTGAGGCGATATCATTGGAATGCTGAGGAAGATGAGTTTTAAATTGGTTTTTGTTTCAGTTCCAACATGCTAAGCAAAACAATCTGCAGCAAAGACCAAAAGCATTGCAGAAATTAAAGAGAAAAGTTGTTCCAATACATCATGCCCTGAACTTCCTCAGTGTCCCTGACATGGAGCCCATTAGAAATATTGTTGTTGTTGGCTTGTTATTTGCTTGCAAGCATTAGTGGGGGGAGGATGAACTGCTGATCTATCTACTTACTCTTACTCCTGCCAAAGTTGGTTGTTTATATTGGAGATCAGCTGAGTCAACTCTTTCGGTTTGGCGCTTCTCTTTGTGTGTAACATTTCTAATTTATTTCTAAATGTTTATATAGCTGTCTTCTTCTATGCTTTCAGGATGCGGATGATCACAGCTCACCACAACTTCCCATCCTTTGTAGTTCTGAGTAAGGTTTGTCATTTCATTATCCATCCCAATCCCTGTTCTGCCATCCATTTACACAAACTGGCTAGGAAGGTTACTCACAACTTCCACTGTCCCTCTTGCCTGCTATAAATATGTCCTGTGAGTGTCAGATTCTCCAAGCTCTCTTTCCTTATTATATGTCCTAGAAATTTCAACTTTATTTCTGCTTCTGAGTATAATCATTTTTTTTGCATTCATTTTCCTTAAAACTTCTTCATTACTCACATGTTCAGTTCATGATATTCTCAGTAGCCTTCTGTAGAACCATCTTTCCCTCCATCCAGGTTGACCGTAGTCAGGATCATCAAGCCAATGTAAACAATCCTTTCTTTAGCTATATAGTATGTGCTAAGCCAGGGCTACATACAATTTTGAATTCAAAGTTACTTTTTTTGCCACCAAAGGCTATGGAACCTGGTCTGTCCTGCTATTTACCCATAGCTGGGGGTAGAAGAAGAGGCTTCATACCTTTCTATGGTGAACAGTCACATAGAAGCAAGTGAGTCAGAGTGGCTTGCATCTAATGCAAAGGAAAATAAGGGTCTTACCTCAACGTGCGGCATGTGGTATCGGCAGTTTTGCTTCTTGAAAATGGCATTACTCTCTGTCTAGCTATTCCAGCAGTATGTGTGGTAACGAGGGTTTTTGTACAGTTTGGCATGCTCTGACCAATAGCAAGTCGTGTGCTGATTGGTCGAACTGGAGGAGACGATTTGCTTGGGTAACTGAGAATAAAAGCAAAGAAGGCTGAGTGGTTGGCCTGATAAAGAGGGCTGAAGCAGTGAGAAGAGAAGAATGGGTTTACATTTTGAAGTGTGCAGAAAGCAAGAATGGCAGATTGAACCAGCAATATCTTGAATTATACGAACGACATCCGAGTAATAGAGACTCATTTAAACTACACTTTCCCAAGGGTAAGTGAATGTAATGGATCAGACTGGAATTTGAACTCAGCCCTCGGATTCTTCAATCCGAGTTGCAATCCATTATTCCACTGTGCCTCATGTAGAATGACATTTTTGTTGTTTCAAGTCTCTTTTTCATCTATGAGAAGATTGTCCAACATTCACTGCTATAGATGAGGACTGATAACATTAAATGTAACAAACAAATTCAAAAATCAGTTCTATATTCTGTACATTACTTATACTATATATATATATATATATATATATATAATATATATTATAATATTTTTTTAAAAATATGATTCCTTCGCTACATAAGAGTTCCCATGTTTCAAAAGCGGGAGAAGAGACCCTAATATAATTTTTGAAATTAAGTTGAATTAAGGTGTTTGGTCACACTTCCTCATCAAGCGAGATTCCCAAATTCTCGCTTGACGAGGAAGCGTGACCAGACACCTTAATTCAACTTAATTTCAGGGTAGTTGCACCTGTTAGGGTTCCAGCTATTGGCAAATGGTTAACCTCCAAACACTATTAAAATATAAAAATATATTTTTATAGAAAAAAAAAACAGCAATACATTTTTTGAAGAAAAGAAAAATTACGAGCAATATATTTGACTCTCAACAATAACTCTTTTTACAAAAGTACATCAATAAAATCTGATCTACAAACCGATTTCTTACAAAGACTACATATTCTATTCATATGGATATATCTTAAAAACCTTGTTGGCATTAAATAACCCATTGAGGTGTTTATATGCCATAAAACAAAATAAACTTCTGATCTGTCATCTCGTCTACAGTCGCTATCTCACAGACGCGATGTTGCCTCACTCTGTCTTTTTTACAAATACTTTCATGGTAATTGCTCCGATGAGCTGGTTCCTAGGCCTCATGAATTCACTGGTTCCTAGGCCTCATGAATTTAAACGTCCTACAAGGCAATATCCCGTTCCCACCCCTTCACCGTTGAAACTGTTAGATGTAGACGTCTCTTCTACTCCAATAGCTTCATGTCTCACACATCTCACCTGTGGAACTCCCTTCCTTATTCCTGTTTCCCTGACAAATACAATCTCCAACTATTTAAGTGTAACGTCAATCGACATCTCCAGCTCTCGCTCCAAATCTGTAACCCCCTTGCCTTGATCGATCCACTATCTTTCTCCACATCCTCACCTTTACCACTCCTATCTGCTCTTCCTCCAAACCTTCTGTAACCCCTTGCATGCTAGTGGCTTTCAGCCTTGCTTGGGGTTATAAGCTTAAAAAAAAAAAAAAACTAAACAAGACAGAACCAACATTTAACTGCAATGAGAATTAATTCTATCCAACAGTATGTTGTTTAGAATTCATTTCAGGGTTTCATTAGGAAAACTTCCAATGAGGATATTTGAGTTCCTTGCAAGCTTTCCCTTGAAAACTGAACCCATTTATCTGCAGCAGTCTTTTACCCAAGAATGTCAAATTTTCATTTTGACTTCACATTGTTACAGGTGATGAAAAATGGGTTTTGCATTTCAGCAGAAAACAAAAAAGACAGTATTTTGGCATAATGAGAAACCAGTGCCGACTACAAAACTAGGACACCATTCAAATATGCCTTTGCTTCATGTCATCCACTACAGGCTACTGGAACATGGAAGGACCATCACTCCAAAACTTTATTGCCAGCAACTCAATCAGGTAAGCAAAATATTATGTCGAAAATGTTCTGTTTTGGTAAACAGAAAAGATTTTTCTCTTCAGCATGAAAATGCAAGGTCACACTTTGAAAAACAAACCCAAGAAAAAAATATCAGGATAAGAGATTATTCCACTTCCGCCATACTCACCAGATTTAGCATTTGTTTTGACCATTAGAATATTTCATAAGTTAAAGAACATTTAGAAAGAAAAAAGTTGAGAAAAGTTTTTCAAATACTTTTTAAGACACCCAACCCCAATTCCAAATTTTTCTGTTAAACGCACAAACACACAATTACTTTAAAAGTGGCATGGACAATTTCCCTTCTCTTTGGCTAGAAAATGTTTACATTTTTTCATAAATAATATCTAAATAAATTTATAATTGTTTTTTTTACATTCTGGACACCCTAGTATTACAAGCATCCAATATGAGAAAATCATAGCCAGATCCAATATTTTAAACATTAACAACCTTTGTGATGTCATCAGTTCCCAACAAGGTATGTGTCCTAATGACATAGCAATTCACTCCTGTCTTAGTAGTAAGCCCAACAGGTTTGACAAAGTAAAACTGGCAAATTTCTCTTGAAAAGGATGGCCAATAAATGGGGCAAAGAATGGCTTGCAAATTTTAACACCTTCAAAATAAAACTGCTTTTATTTAATCACTATAGAGAACGTTTCTGCCTGTCATCAGCATGGCTAATGCCAAACTCCAGGTGAGTAACACACTACACTTTCTTGGCCTCACATTTTCCACTGACATGAAGTGGAGTGATTATATTGAATCGATTTCTGGGTCTGCTCCTAAGAAGGTTGGTTCACTGTGTCCTGCCAGACAATTTTTCTCATCAGAATCCATCTTGCACATTTATTAATCTACCATCTCCCGGTGCATTGAATATTGCAGCAATATTTAGTCTGGTACTTATACTATATATCTCGAGACTCTTGACAAAATTCAAAGAAGAGTCCGTAATGTGATCAGTCCTGACCTGGCATCTCAATTTCAGTCACTTTCTCAATGACGTAAAATGGCTTTTCTCTGTCTTTTCTACAAATATTTTTAATAGCAATTGTTTTGATGAACTTTCCTCCTCGATTGCAAGAATTTAAGCATGCTACTAGAGTGGCAACTAGTTCTCACCATTTTACTGTTGAACTAGCTAGATGCAACCATTTGTTTTATTCTAATAGTTTTCTTTGCTCACACTTCTCACTTAATTCATCAACTAAGAAGATGTAGAGAAGCTTTTGGGCTCTATTCTCAGCTGTGGAACTCCCTTCCAATTTCCTGCTGCCCTGAGACCTACATTCTTCAAAACACCAATCACCATCTTCTATCTTCCTGATACATTCTCTTTTATTGTTCTTTCTCCTTATTAAGGTTTCTCATTCTCTTTCACTCCTGTTAACCCCTTGTGTTCTAGCAGCATTATCACGATATTTAGAGTGAAATAATTTCTTAAAAAGTGTCTGTCTTATAAAAAGCACAAAACAGAGACTGGCCGAGCACTGACTAATTAGGGGAAACACTACAACCTTTTATGTTTATGCTTAGACATCTGTTAAAAAAATGAGTTTTTCTGAAACAGGTGTGTTGATATCAGATATACTATTTAATACTTCATGAATCTCATGCTTAGCATTCATCTCAGGCCAGGTGTACATTTTCCATTTTTCTTACATTGCAGACTAAAAACCAATGACAAAACTGGAGTTATTTTGTATAGAATTTATCTCCAGTTGGCAAATACAGAAATAAGATATTTTACTCAAAGGAATAGTTTTCCCTTTGTCTTTATTCATATATATATATACATACATATATATATATATATATATATATATATATATATATATATATATATATATATATATATATATATTAAAGAATAGTGTTTTTGGTTATTGGAATTTTATTCCGCCTAAACCAATCCTGTACTTGGAGATATATATATATATATATATATATATAAAGAATGGCTAAATTAAAAAGTGCTCAGTACCATTTTTATAAAACAAAAAGGCAAGTTAAGATATAAAATATGGTTTCTAACTTACTGCCTAACAAAATCATCTTGGTAAAAACCGTGGTTGAAGAAAGGTCTGTGTTTTGGATATTTTATATTTTATATATATCTTATTTATACACACACATACACACACACACACACACACACACACACACACACACACACACACACACACACACACACACATATATATATATATATATATATATACAGTGTAACCCTGATATAAAAGAGTTGTCAGGACCGGAGAAGAAGTCTCTTATATCCGGGTTTCTCTTATATCCGGGTTGGGTCTATTATATATACATTAAAACAGGCTCTAATTTGGGACCAGAGAAACTCTCTCTTATATCCGGGTTTCTCTTATATCCGGGTTACACTGTATATATATATATATATATATATATATATGTGCAAGTATGTAGAAAAATAGGAAAGAACAAGTTAGGTAAACAATCCAGAGTTCCTTAGTATTTTTGTTTTTATTTTTAAAAAACAGTGCACCATACAGAAGTAGAGCTTAAATTATAATTATTTTTAAAAAAATATGATTCCTTCGCTACATAAGAGTTCTCATGTTTCAAAAAACGAGACTTGAAACCCTCAATATAATTATTAAAATTAAATTGAATTAAGGTATCAAGCCCTGTTTCATCCTAAAGTGAAAATTTAGGAATCAAATTTTCGCTTGAGGATGAAACAGGGCCTGATACCTTAATTCAATTTAATTTTAATAATTATATTGAGGGTTTCGGGTCTAGTTTTTGAAACATGAGAACTCTTATGTAGCGAAGGAATCATATTTTTTTTAAAATAATTATAATATATATGTAAACATATATATATGTATATATATACCTGTGTGTGTGTGTGTGTGTGTGTGTACGTGTGTGTTTGTGTGTGTGTGTATATATTTGTATCACTCCATATGTCTTTCTGTCTATATATCTATTATAGAATTGTCATGAGGTAATTATATATTTTGTATTGGTGCCAGTGGTTGGGGTTCAACTTGGTAAGAAAATAGGCTTGTACATGATGATCTTCTAAGTAGGTAGTCATTCCTATTTGGAAGATTGCTACATCAACTTCTTACACTATCACCGCTTCTTTTGGCTCCTTCTGCTAGACTAAGCTCAGTAAATCTTGACATTTTGCTCTCCTTTTCTATCTGTTTCTTCCCCAATCTTTCTGCTAGCCTTACTCTCCCTCTCTGTAAATATATAAGAGGAGATGCTGTAAAAATTCTTGATCCAACTAAAAAAGGACTCTAAAAGAAAATTCTGATGTTTGGTTATTTTTGTCAGATTCTGAGAAATATGTTTTTTTTTTCACCCTTTACAAGGCCCAGGGGCCACTTGAGGTAGAAGTTTATGATTAGGGGACATTTGTGTATAGGAGTGGAAGTTACCAGTTAACCTTGGCCTTGAACAGGTTAAGATTGTAGCAATCAGGGAAACATCCTGTTGGCAATGGTTTGTAGGAAGAATCTGCTCAAGTGCAAGTTACTTCTAACTGAGGGAATGTGGGTGGTTTGCTGCTATGTAAGTGGCAGGGTGTGTTCTTGCTGTGAAGGCTTGCCTCAGTGGGACCAGAGAATGTAGTTTGTCCGAGCACTTTCTGTGCAAGTAGCAATAGAGCACTGGGAGGCTTGCCACATCCCACCTGTGGAAGAGCGGTTGAAAGGTGGACAATAATTTATCACCCACAAGGGCTCAAAGACAATTTTGAACTCTATCAAAGCTCGAGAGTGAGGTCTGGACAGCGCTCGCCCAAATATGACAGCAGTAGTCCATTTTTGGCCTGATCTGGCTCTTGTAAAAATAGAGGATGGCAAAAGGAGTCAGACTTTTCAGCATGATCTCATGTGTGTGTGTGTGTGTGTGTGTGTGTGTGTGTCTAAAATAAGCATGTCTATGGGGGTGCTGAAAAGTTCTTGATTCAACCCACTTAGCAAAATCAGGATTCTGATATTTGCTTATTTTATCAGATTGTGGGAACTTTTAAAAACCCACATACGTGTATGCATGAGTGTGTGTGTGTGTGTGTGTGTGTGTGTGTGTGTGTGTGCTCATTTGAGTCAGGTGTTTGTAAAATAAATGTCAATCAGTGGGTGCTGAAAAGTTCTTTGCCCAACACACTTTCTACAATCAGTATTCTCATGTTTGGTTATTGAAATATTGATTTTGGAAAGGGAACATTGTGTGTGTGTGTGTGTGTGTGTGTGTGTGTGTGTGTGTGTGTGTGTGTGTGTGTGTGTGTGTGTTGGCACATGAAATAAGTATGTATCAGATAGGTATTGAAAATTTTGGGACTAACCCATTTTCCAAAATCAGTACTCTCATGTTTCGTCAAAAATTCAAATTCTGATTATGTGAAGTGGGTAAGGAGAAAAAATTTCCGAGGCGCCCATCATTGTGTATCATTTCTTGTTTTCTGCAAGTAATAGTAAACAGATAAACAAATTATGATACAGTGGCAAATCCTGCCATGATTTAATGGTCTAATTTAAAAGCTTGCTTCTTTGATCTGAGCACAGAACGGAACAGATCCCAAATTATAGACACCTGACAAAGTCATCTGTTACTGAAAGCTCATTGTTATCTGTATATCAATATAAGGTAAATTTATATCTATATAATCATTCAATATATTTATATATATATATATATATATATATAATTCAATAAATAAATATGTAAATTTATATCTATATATTCTTTCAATGCATCTCTTGCAACATATATATTTATATATGTAATACAATATGCATATATATATATATATGCATATATATATGTATGTGTGTGTGTTATGTATAGCTGCAAATTTATATCAATATAAATTTTAACCTACATATCTCTATATATTTACATATATTTGCTATATATGTAATATACTATATATACATAAATATTTAAAGACATTTTTATGTTTAACATTCTTTTTATAGATTCAAGTATTTAAGTAAATGCTCTGTTTATAATAAACAGTATTAAATAACATTTACCGGCCTGAATGTCCGAGAAATTCAGGCCGGTAAATGTTATTTAATACTGTTTATTATAAACAGAGCATTTACTTAAATACTTGAATCTATAAAAAGAATGTTAAACATAAAAATGTTTTTAAATAATTGTCGGATTTTGTCCATTTCATAATATATAAATATATATATAAATATATATATATATATATACATACACATATATACATATATTTGCTATACATTTAATATACTGTATATATATATATATATATATATATAAGCAAATATGTGGATGTAGATCCGACTGTATGATGAAAAATATGGAAAAAGACAAAACAAAATCCAAATATGCAAGTTTACTGTTTTAATGTTGTTTTACTGTCGACGTCAGACGTTTCGGTCTAGTAGACCATCTTCAGGACATGGTTATTAGAAACATACTTAGGATTAGATGATATTTAAGTCAACATGAAAAGACGATAGACACAAGACTAATCAGAAACAGAACAACTAAATTTCTAAAGTCAGCATGACCGAATCCCAAAAAAGGGAATGCTGACTTTCGAATTTCAGTTGTTCTGTTTCTGATTAGTCTTGTGTCTATCGTCTTTTCATGTTGACTTGAATATCGTCTAATCCTAAGTATGTTTCTAATAACCATGTCCTGAAGATGGTCTACTAGACCGAAATGTCTGATGTCGACAGTAAAACAACATTAAAACAGTAAACTTGCATATTCGGATTTTG
>OZ038500.1:47390832-47435832 GCA_964036315.1 Acanthosepion esculentum
AATATTAATTTTATTTTTTTGTCTCTATCTATAAAAGGCAGGATGTGTGTGTGTGTGTGTGTGTGTGTGTGTGTGTGTGTGTGTGTGTGTGTGTGCAACGAATGCACGGCCGCAATTTTCGACGGATTTGCACCAAAATTTACATGCACATGCTCCAAGTTAGTGAAAAGGCCAAGACCAACTTTGCATTTCCCAACTCCCATTGATAGTGGAAATGATTGATTTTTTCATGCTTCTACGGCAGTTTTCATGTAGTTTCTACTGGCCAGAGTGAGAGCCTATATCTGGCTGCTACGAATAGGCAGGAAGATTCTATTGGCCAGCATGAGAGCCAACAGCTGACTGACATGAATGTTAACTAGCATGCTAGCATGTAAAAAAAATCGATAGCTGCATTCGTCACAAGTGGGAAAAATTAAAATCTGCATGGCACTTTACTCCAATTCGCTCATTTGCTTGCTTAAACTCAACGTTGATTCTGATTCTGCAGAACTGGGTTGGGTGGGAAAAAGTATTTGTTGTTAACATTCTTTTTTCATTCAGTTTTTCCACTTATGAGTCCTCTTTTAAAGTTGATCGTTTTGTGTTCATTTTGTTTAGTTCTTTTTTCGTAACAGATTTAATGTTTAGTATAGAGCTTAGAAAAAATTTGCAGTGTGAGATAGGTAAGAAGTAAGGCATGTAGCAACATCAGCACGGCAAATGACACTCCTTTAAAGGCAAGGAAGGGCAAGAATATTTTAAGTCAAGTGATAGCGATTGCTGTATGAGTCGTATGATTTTTGAATCAAGCACGGGCAACGCCGGGCCATGCTGCTAGTTATACATAATTGTTTCTTTCTCACGTGTATTTCAAAATACAAAACAGCAGCAAACCAACATGCATCAATTTATTCATTTATTTATTTACCATCAAGTCATGGGACACAATTTTCCAGCCATACAGATTACATTTTACAATGACACACCCACATAGCATCTTCACCTATCAAGAACTTGCCAAACATCTGAGATATTTGCTTATAAATAAGTTTAAATGTAACGGAGGGTATATGTTGTGCCATGTATTATTCAAAATTATGTAAGAAAAGTTTTATAATTTATTATGAATGTTTATTATTTTTCATACATATAATAGTTGGAATATAATATGCAAGTGTTTGTTTATACACATGGATTGATATAAGAATATGTATAAAAAATAGATACTGAATTTCCTATTAAAAATACCATAAAAAATACAGAAAATCCACCCTAGCTCAAGAAGTCCTTGTCTAAATTTAGTGAGATTTGGCACTGCACTCAGCAGGGGGTCAAGGTACAACAATGTTCTTAAATTGATTAGGACCTTATGTTTCATTTAAGCTGTATCTCAGGAACACATATACATACATACATACACATAAGGTTTTGGTATTATATAGATATAGAATTTATGTACCATATTCTCCCATATGGAAGAGTTGACATTCCTACATTTAAAAAAAAAAACATCTGGAAGAAAAAGCTTAACATTTGTTGTAAAACTGTTGTAAAACTGATTCAGAATATTAAAAGGCCTCAAATCTTGAAAAAGATGACCCCGCAGCCCAGATGACTATAATCAAATTGTATAGTATCTGTTTCAGCAGCCGACAGCCAGTCCACAGCTCCAGCCATCAACAGCAGTAGTTCCAGCCAACCAGCCATCAGCTGCAGCTCCAGCTCTGCATCAGATGCCACTCTAGCCAGCCAGCCACATCTCTAACAGGCCTCTAGCTCCAGCCAGCCAGCCAGCCATCTCTAACAGGCCTCTAGCTCCAGCCAGCCATCTCTAACAGGCCTCTAGCTCCAGCCAGCCAGCCAGCCATCTCTAACAGGCCTCTAGCTCCAGCCAGCCAGCCAGCCATCTCTAACAGGCCTCTAGCTCAAGCCAGCCAGCCAGCCAGCCAGCCAGCCATCTCTAACAGGCCTCTAGCTCCAGCCAGCCAGCCAGCCATCTCTAACAGGCCTCTAGCTCCAGCCAGCCATCTCTAACAGGCCTCTAGCTCAAGCCAGCCAGCCAGCCATCTCTAACAGGCCTCTAGCTCCAGCCAGCCAGCCAGCCAGCCATCTCTAACAGGCCTCTAGCTCCAGCCAGCCAGCCAGCCATCTCTAACAGGCCTCTAGCTCCAGCCAGCCAGCCAGCCATCTCTAACAGGCCTCTAGCTCCAGCCAGCCAGCCAGCCATCTCTAACAGGCCTCTAGCTCAAGCCAGCCAGCCAGCCATCTCTAACAGGCCTCTAGCTCCAGCCAGCCAGCCAGCCAGCCATCTGCACCATCAGCAATGACATGTGATAAACTGTCCTTTTCAGGACATCATTTCTATAACATATCAAATAAAGACATTGTTATGGGAAACATCGAGAAAATGCTTATATAATTGCCAAATTACATAAGAACTGGGCTGAAAATCAGTGGCAAAAGTTTTCGTAGAATGATAAATCCCAATTTGAAGTTTCTAGTTCAAATCATTATCAATATTTGCAGAGAGGCCAGAATAGAGGTGCAGCAGTGAGAGTACAGAACCATCTGTAAAGTATGGGGGAACCTCTGACATATTTTTGGACTGCATTTCAGGTAAAGATGGAGATCTTGTCAAAATTGATAGAATTATGAATTAACATAGAACAGTACTATCAGATTTGAATGCACAATGCAACAAGCACATCTGGAAAGCATCTGATTGGCAATGGCTTACTCTTTGAGCATGACAATGACCCAAAACACGCTACCAATGCAGTAAAAGCTTACCTGGATAGAAAAAAATACCTGATGGAACAATATCAATCAAGGATCTACTTCCGAAGCATCTGGACCTCAAATATATTGAAGCTGCATGGGATCATCTTGGCAAAGAATGAAATAAAAGGCAGCTGACATCCAAAGAAGAGATATAGAATGTCCTTCAAGAAGCCTGGACAACTATTCCTGAAGACTTCATGAAGTAATGACAGGAAAACTTTCCAAAGAGTGATCAAGCTCTACTGAATAATGAAGGTAGAATTGGACAAACCTTGTTTTTGTCTCATGTACTGTACTTCCAATACTTAATATATTTAATTTAATTAATAATAAACTACTAATAACTAAGAATTATTAATAGTTAATTCTGTATTTTAAATAGACAAGTTTGTACACCCAATTTTGAAGCATCATCACAAGAACACGATAGATAACAGTCAGAATCCACACCTGAAGATTGCATTAACTGCATCAAAGTCAAAGCAGTGTTATTGATGTTGGGTATTATGTATATGCACTAATATATGACACAAAAATCAAAACAACAGGAAATATTTTTACATATATCTCATTCTCTGGTAATGCTTGAATAAAAGAGAATCATGTTAGATTTATAAATCTTTCCTATTTGTTGCTTATCCTATCATTCACATATATATATATATATATTGTGTAACTGATGTAATTATTCATGAGTCCGGTTTGATCATGAATAATTACATCAGTTACACAACTACATGCTTATCCAGATGTCTTGCCTTACACCTATCTGACCACAGCTCCATTAGAACACATTTAAACACGTACACAAATTTACCAGACTCCATTAGAAACATACTAGTAAAAAACACAAATATATTAACTGCATCCACCTGCAAAAAAAGTTTTAAAATAATGGAGGCTTTAATAATAAAAAAGAAAAAGCCAACTCTTAACAATATTAACTACAAACAAAGCCACAATGTGTTAACCGTATTTGGAAATTAAAAAACATCCCCGCTACACACTAAGACATACACATAATGCACACACTCAATTAAGCTGAAAAATCGAATAAAGGTATAGCCGAAAGCACTCGGAAACATAAAACATTTGGACAGTTCTTACACACCCTTTGTCCTGTAAAGAAATCTCTTGTTCAAACACAAGAAAAATTAAATAAAAAGCTCAATCGTAGTACCTTGTCTGTCGTTTTTAATGAAACATGCATAAACGAAGGGTTGTTGCCTAAATATACAACTATATATATATATATATATATATATATATATATATATATATATGAGCAAAAGTCTGCAGCAAAAAAGAAAAAGCAGTTTTCAATTGTTTATTCAATCTCTAGTTTTGAAAAATCTGTGTTGGAAACTTTTACAGACACCTAAGATTGTTGCATTAAAAATCAGAATATTTTCCGTCAAGATGACATTTAGCTTTGGACCTCAGAATGCATGGTCTCCTGAAGCCTGCTCTATCTATGAGAAAAAAAAAAGACTTTTAAGTGCAAACTAAATATATGCCAGATAATCCCTGGTTAAGAACTTGGAACTCCAGCAGGGTTTTATTGGTGTTGCTGTGTTTGTGGGTGGTTCTGGAGAATTGGTTCATCTCAAAGAAACATCATAGTTTGGCACTCTTGAGACTGACACGAACGAACTTGAGTGTTTTGCACTGATAAGAGATCAAATCCACAGCTCAGCTGACAAATAATTTTCTTGAGGACACAGGTTTAGAGGTCCTTGAGAATATTTCAACTAGTATTTAGTATTCAATGGTGCCCAGTTAAAATTCTAAAGAGGTCAACAAGGATAATGACACTGTTTATATTTACATGCTAGTTAGATATTCAGCAAGATTTTTACTAAGACTGTTAATATGTACACACACACATATATACACACACGTATGTGTGTATGTGTGTGTGTGTGTGTGTGTATATATTAATATATATATATATATATATATATATATATATATATATATATATATATATATATATAAAATAAATAAATAGTTGGCCATTCATATTCAAGGATACCCGTCTATTAGGGCATCTAGCCAATCCCTATTACAGACGCTCACTCAGGCACATTTATGTTGGTTCAACACCCACAGAACCAACCTCTGGTTTATACTGTAACTCTACTGAGCAGATCTTAGTTACAGTTTCTGGGAGAGAGCTTGTTATCAAGCATGATCAACAATTTGAACAAGGCCAGCACACTCAAACCCTCGGTCACATTGACTTGTGACTTTGTGCTCGCACAGCTATTGACGGCCCAAATCTACCCAATTACATTTGGGGTCCTTGTGGCACGTAGTGCACCAGGTCTCTGTATTTGGCCCTTCAAAAAGTGTGGTTGGTTCTGCACAAAGCCTTCACTGCTATACTCAAATCATATGTGCTGGTGTCTGGATTATCGGTTCCTAGGAACTGTGCTGCTTGACCCTCATACATTGAATACGGCAGGAGAGTCTACCATATATATATATATATATATATGTATATATACATTGTGTATTTAGGCAACAATCCCTCAGTTATACATGTTTCATTAAAGATGACAGACAGGGTACTGTAATTAAGCTTTTTATTTAATTTTCTTGTGTTCAAACAGTCAGCATATTGTCATATTGTCACACTACTACATTCCTATCCAGACACCTTACGTTACACCTATCCAACCACAGCTCTATTAGAACCCATTTAAACACGCACACAAGCTTACCAGATTCCATCTGAAACATACCAGTAGAAAATACAGCCATAATAACCTCATCCACATGTAAAAAAAGATTAAAAATAATGGAAACCTTAATAATAATAAAAAAAGTCAATACTCAATAATATTAACTATGAACACAGCCACAATGTGCTGACCATGTTTGGAAAATACAATATCCTTATAAATTTAGACACTTACACACAACCAATACATGCAGTTAACAAGCAAAAATAAAATCATTCTTGATAATGACTAAAAGTATAGCCAAAAGCACTCAGAATTAGAGAACATTTGGACAGTTTCTACAAACTCTGTGTCCAGAAAAGAAAACATTTGTTCAAACACAAGAAAAATTAGATAAAAAGTTTAATTGCAGTACCTACTCTGTCGTCTTTAATGAAACATCAATATATATATATATATATATATATATATATATATATATATATATATATGTGTGTGTGTGTGTGTGTATAAATTTATATACATATATATATATATATATATATATATATATATATATATATATATATATATATATATATATAAATTTATAGATAGATAGATATAAATATACTAATATATATATATATATATATATATATATACATATACTATGGGGTGAAATAAATATTCATACATGTACAAATTTTTAATTTATTGAATTTCAAACAAATGAATAAACATACTTTTTATATAAATAAATGTACACAGTTGCATAATAACTAAATATGCATAGAAAACTGAAAAAAAATTTGTTTATTCATTAGTTGGAAAAACAATAAATTAAAAATTTGTATGTGTACGAATATTTGTTTCCCCCACTATATATATATATATATATATATATATATATATATGTATGTGTGTGTGTGTGTGTGTGTGTGCGTGTGTGTGTGTGGAGAGAAAGAGACAGAGAAATATAGCAATATATATATATAAATATGTATGTATAGATAGATAGATAGATAGATATAAATATAATAATATATATATATTTACGTGAAGATATATATGAATAATCATTAATTTTATTTATATATATAAATACAATAATTTTTATTAAACATATTTGCACATATGCAAATAAAAATCAACAAATTTTATTTACATGCAATTTGATATGTTCTATGAAGAGCATGATTAAAAAAGTTCAAACACATGCACACACACACATTTAAGAATACAAAGAATATAAGTAAAGGAGAATATGCATATATATATATATATATATAAATATAGGTAACTATACTCGTGTCGAAAAACCTTCAAACTCTTGATTTAACAACAGCCAAACCAATCACGAAGGAAAAAAAGGTTTGAAAAAAAGAAAGAACCAGGAACATGAAAGTCTGTCAAAAATAATCGCACAGATACAGGTTCAAGGCCCAAAGAAAAAACCCCGATACGAGTAAACAACTAACTAAAGAGCTCAATACAAGCGTAGAGCAAACCTAGTCAAACCTAATGAGCCAGACACACCTACCAAGGTTTCACTTAGGCAGATCGTCAGGGTCGGCTGACGATCTGCCTAAGTGAAACCTTGGTAGGTGTGTCTGGCTCATTAGGTTTGACTATATATATATATATATATATATATATAGTACAGCAAAACGGGGATAATTCCAGAATAGTCCTAGTCAAGAGAAGTTAATGCTTATGACATGTACAAAGTAAGCAGCTGCTAAGGAAGTATACTGCAAAGGCCCACTGAAGTAAAAGAGATTGACATATTTAGTCGTTAGTCAATGTACACCAGAAAGAAAATTATATATATATATATATATATATATATATATATATATATATAAGTGTAAATCAATAGCTCTTTAGTTTAATGATGAAAAAAACCATTTAGTTTACACAAATCTTTATTTAATCTCCTTCCTTGTCAATGCTCTTAATTTAGTAGTGAGTGCTTGGATATTATTAAAAAGCCAGCTCCTTGAGAAATCAGTGATGGCGATATTTGAAACCAAGTCTCATAGACATATACATATATAGTTGTGTGTCAAAAGTTTTTTTGTTTTTTTTTTAACCTAATCTCTATTTTTTTAAGCTTACATAATAATTTTCTTAGATGCCTTGATGGATTCACTTTTCTGAGCTGCTTTGATGGATCCTTGACAATCATTGATCATAAAACCATGTTTATCAGACTGAAAGCTACAAAATTAATGCCAAACAAAATTTAATTACTCTCTAGTTGTAATTTCCTAAATTTCCTAAATTCCAAAGCACTTTTCTTCTTATTAGGATATTGTCTTCAATTTTTTAATCAACTCTATATTTTTGGGTTTATTTAATAATGCTCTATATATTATATTTTTAATTAACTCTATAATTTTTTAAGTTTATTTGATAATCATCTATATATGATATCTTAGATGAGCCAAGATCATCTCAAAGTTTCTGAATGCTGATCATGTTCTACTTGTGTTTTAAAGCATCAACATTACCAACAGATTGTGTATCAAAAGTGTTTTCCTTTTTTTAATTATCTCTATAATTTTTAAGTTTATTTAATAATCATCTATATACAATATATTTTGAGGATCCAAGCTCATCTCACAGTTTCTGATTGCTATTTGATCCTATAAATGTTTTATCTTGGTGAATTAAAAAGACCAAAATCAATATTCCACATATTAACTGTTGTAACCTAGGAAAAGGTTACTGAATAAGAATAACCAAAACAAAGATTGGAAATGGAACGATACTATTTATAACAAGAACTACATACAAGGTTCGTTAGCAGTGTGTCGTAAGTAATCAACTGCTAGTGGTGGGCTAGAAGTGAATCAAGGTGAATCACAAGTGAATCCCAAGTAGAAGACAACATACTGTATATACCACTGTATTTATAGGAATTTATATACCACTGTATTTATAGGAATTTATATACCACTGTATTTATAGGAATTGGGACATACCCATTATCGTCACATGTTATGGTATAACAGTAACACAGATCTGCTTGTCAGTTGCCTGACTTTGAGCAGTTGGCCCTGACCTCCATAGGCTGACCAATTGTGCATTTCTGTTATTGAGTGAATGTAGATATGGAGTATCAAGGTTAGGTGTTGAGGGATTGTTCTTTTGAGGCAGAATGATGGGGAAGTCAAGACAATTTAGAATCCAACCCTTGTTATTTTGGAACACCCTCAACCCGAGACTGTCTGAATGATATGAGTTACTCAACTTGAAGTTATTTTTTAACTGGACCTCAACTGTAAGGTCAAGTGCTGCTTTTATCTTAATTATATATCAGCATATCACTCACATTTGCCTGAGCAGTCCTTATAAGAGTATCATATTTTTTTAAGCAATTAACCCCAAGCAAAGCAGTATGCAAGAGGATACAGAAAGTGTAAGTAAGGGAAAATCTCTATTTTGGATAGGGTGAGGTTGAGGGAAGGATAAAAAGAAAAATGGAGGAGAATAAAAAGAATACTGGGGATCAAGGCATCAAAAGATGTCGATTGACATTACATTTAAATTTTTGAAGATTATAGTTATCAGGGAAGCAAGTAAGAGGAAGGGAGTTCCACTGTTGGGAAGTGTGAAAAAAAAAGCTGTTGGAATAGAAGAGGTGGTTACATTTAACTGTTTCGAAAGTAAAAGGGTGGGACTGAGATTCTAAACTAGTAGCACACTTAAATCTATGCAGTCAGGGCACCAGTGAAAATAGATTGTCAGAGCAGATGCCATGAAAATATTTAGAGAAAAGACAGAGGGAAGCCACAATATGTTGGTGCGAAAGTAACTGGAGTCACCAGCCCAAGTCAGAACTGATCACAAATTCTGTCCATGAAATCATCTACCACCAAGAGGTTGTGGAGAGCAATGTCCTAAAAAGACATACCTTATAAAAGAAGATAATCCTGCAATCAAATGATACTATTTAGAACAAGAATGAGATGATGACTATACATTCAGTCACAAGGTTTTATTTTTTAATCTTAGACAAAACTTTCAAAATTTGCATGTGGCATTCAAATATTATTCTATGGAATAATTTTGTCACTTGCACAACAATAAAGCTTTGAGGAAAAAGTAAAATAAAAAGAGAAAATAACTGATATTTCACAAACAGAAATTCATACTCAATTTTGAAATTAAATTTTTAAAAATATTTATTCATTATTTTAATTTCAACCTTTTCTCATTCATCCAATCCATTTATGGATTGGGGAAGACTGAATTTTGGATTCTCCCATTCCGATGAGCCATTTGCATTCTGTGATTGATATTTTCACATGCCATGTTGCTCAGTCACATGTTGGTATTTGATCATCACCAGTCAGGATAAACCTGAAACTCCCAAGGATCCCAGAGTATCATCTCACAGATGTATTTCTAAGCAAACTTATTTACAAATGTGTGACACCTCTGCTAAGATTCAGATTTTTCTTAAATAAAAGTTGTTTGATACATTTCATCTTGATCTTTTAAAATGTAGACATTATGTACTGATCTGAAAAAGGTATAAATCTATAGTCAATTATATTTTAATCAAAACATCCCAGATTAAACCATAATTATATATATATATATATACATATATATATATATATATATATATATATATATATATATATATATATATATATATATATATATATATATATATATGAGATAACAATATAATTTTTTTTTTTATATATCAAGAACAATTTGATAGAGAAGAAAAACTAAGGGAAACAAATATGACTGACAAACTCACATCCAGTCTCGGTACAAAATCCCTTAACACAAATGTTAATAAATGCTTAAATCTTATAAAAGAGCATCTAACATAAGCAAAAATAAATCTATTACTACCAAATAATAAAAATGTGCTGTCTCATTACCAATCATTGCTATTTAACAATAATTTTTATAAACAAAAATTTGAATTACCAATGGGATCACCCCTAAGTTGAGTGTTGGCATGTATTTTTTTAGAATTTCTTGAATCTGGTCCTTTCCAAAATATTTTGCCTAAACAATCAACATACTTCTGATATATTGATGATGCTCTGTTAATATATTTCTGTGGTATTGATTTACCTGATGTTGTAAACTAAACCAAATCAAACATACAATAGAATTTACATATGAAATGGAAACAAACCTTTCCTAGGTATCATGTTAACAATAGATTAAAACTTAGTGTCTACCAAAAATCAACTAATAAAAATGATCTTATAAATTTCTATTCTCATCATAACAACAAAATAAAATCCGAAATAATCATTGTATTTAAGAACATTCAGTATTTATAGACCTCACTATAACATGAAAAGGAGTAATACATTGAAAATACTTCAAGCTCCTCCAGCATTCATATTCAATGTGAAACAAAAGGCTTATAAAATATTTAAAAATAGAAGAGCAGCCCTAACTGGCAAACCTAACAAATCAAAATATATTGTTCCGCCCGCCTCCCTTAAACTCTATCACAATTACAATTGAAAAGAATTTATCTTAACTCAATATAATATTTGTCACAACTAAATCTAAATCAATAAAAGACTTAATTAATACAAAACAAAATAATAAGCTAAAACTTGAAGGAGAAACTTACTCTATTACCTGTAATAATTGCCACAAGGAATACATTGGAGAAACCCCAAGGAATTTAAATAAAAGATTATACGAATACAAAAGGGATCTTTTACAAAACAACACATTAAATGCATTAGTTGATCACCATAACAAGACTGACCCAAATTTTGATTTAAAAAAAAGTTACTCTAATTAAAAGAGAAAATAATTTGCTAAGACAAAAATGTTTAGAAAGTGCTTTAATCTTTAGATCATCCACAGTAAATTTGTCTCCAGGTTCTTACAGTATGTCACTATTCTTGACAGATCTTTTATTACCACAATGTGGGATATTTAATAACAAAAGTGATGGAAACATAAGCAAAAAGAAAAAGAATCTAAATGAAATTGGCTAAATATATTCCAAACACATTAAAAAAAAAGAAATATTGTAATTTCAGCATCTCTCATTCACATGCATATGTAGACACATCACCTTAAATATAAACTTAATAATGTTTCACTTTTTCTTATTCTTTCACACGCAGTTACCATTTGTGTCTTTGTGCCTTTACAGTCTTGCTTGGGTTGAAATGATTAAAAAAATCCTTTTTGTTTGGCACCTTGACTTCCATGCTGAGGAAAATATAATGATTCCAAAATAAGGAATGTAGCAACAGTATTCAGACACAATATTAATATATCATCCTGAGATGTTACCATATACTGCTACTCATATATGCATATACCATTAATTTAAATAATTTAATCTTCTATATATAATTTATGAAACCAGAATGTTCAGCTATTAGATAAAAAAAAATATTTTACATCTTATCTGTGATTAGTTTATTTTTGGCTAAATAAAAAAAAAAAACCCAAGATGAACATCCTTCAAGAGTGCTAATTTCATAATTTTTGCCAGAGGTTATAGATGAGAAGCTTCCTCATTTTCCATTTTTCTTGTTATTTAAAATATAAATATAAAAAAAATTATACTCAGGTTTTATTTGTAACTCTAGCACTGTCACTTTCTGGAAAGTGGATATTTTTCACAGCCTAATTGAAGACTTGCTTTTACTGACAGGGCAACTCTGGTAAGGTTTAAGAGCTCCACTTGGTGACTGAAGATGACAGATATGGTTGTAGAATAATGTACATAATATGCCTGATTTCTGAATCTTTTAAAATTTATTCTTTTAATGGTTATGGCTATGACATATTCAACATTGCAGCATGTCAACATTTTCTCTGGTTACTTTTCAGCCATTGATACTTCATTTAATATTTTAGACGATCAATACAAAGCAAAACTGAACACCTGACCAACCCCCACCATATAGGTATTCATTAAAGGATAGGAAATTGTAGAGAGCCATGATCGCCAATGTCCTGAAAGGACACAGTACATAGAAGAAGATTCATGCTTGCATTGCATGTCTTCTACAATGCAGATCCTTCACTGAATTTTGGACTAAAGGTCTGTAGAAAAAAAAAAATGAAACACTTTTGATGCACCCTAATTTTTTTTATCATGTTATCCCAAGCAAGGCAATAAAGGCACTAAGATACAATGGGTTACTTACAATTACAATAAAACAAGAGTAATCAAGAAGTCAAAAGGTATCAATTGTCATTGCATTTAAATTTTTGAAGATCAAGGTTGGCTGGAAAGCATGGAACTGGAAGGGAGTTCCACAACTGAGGAATGTGAAAGAAGAAATTGTTAGCATGGAACTTGCAGTTGCATTGAGCTAATTCAACTGTCAATGGATGTGATCTCTAGTACTGCACTTAAACTCATTAAGTCTAGTTACCATAGTGGAAAGATCATCAGAACAATTACGATGAAAGTATTTATAGATAAGGCACAGGGAAACTACATTATGGTGGCGGGAAAGTAACTGAAGTTGAGATGAATATAGTGAATTTCAAAGATAGATTTTTAGGTATGTACATAAAATTAAATTTGGAGAAACAGTCTGTAAAAAAAATGAAAATACTTTTGATACATCCTAATATATAATATTAATGATATTATGGAGTCATAGATAGGTTTCATAGATTTATCTATGAAATAAGTTTTGAAGTAGAGGTTTACTAAAAAATGAAAATACTTTTGATACACCCTAATAATAATAATAATAATAATATAGTGAAGTCATAGATAGTCTTTAGATGTGTATATGAAATAAACTTTGGAGCAAAGGTTTGTAAAAAATTAAAATACTTTTGATACACTATAATATAAATTAGTATTAATGCTGATAATATAGTAGAGTCATCGTCATAGGGAATCAAGATTATTATTTATGTGGAGGCCAAAGTTATTCTTACACCAGACCTGGCAACAATGCAACTGGGATCCACGAGTGGGGACAGACATGTGGCGACCTAAATTACTGCTAAATAACAATTACTGAATACATTTTTAGCAAGGAACTTGTTAGTAATGTCCAGTAATTAGTTAATTAGCAATCTATACATGATATTAGGAAGTGACTTACAATTATTTACTTATTTCCATAAATGCAAATACACAAAAAAAAGAACAAAAATAACCTCTTCTACCATAAAATAACTAAATGCACTTTATTTATCACCTTATTCACAATAAATTTGACATATTTTTAGATATTACAAAAATAATGAGTTAATTTGTTTATACCAATTAATTACCAAAAAATATAAAAATAAGTAGAAAGCAATTTCAACATTTCACAAAATCGTGTATGAAGAAGGTCTGAAAATACTTTACAAAAAAATGTGAATTTCAGAGAAACGATAATTTTGATAATCTTTACAAAATTTATTGTGATTTTTGTTACTGTTGTATTGTCGAGGTCAATGATACACAGAGAAGAATGAGTGCTTAATATATTTATTAATAGCTCCAGTATCCGGTGCTAACGGATATATACATAAAACACAGAACAATAAGTTACAAAACTATTAACAAGACAACTTACAAGGAATAGAGGAGGGTCAAATGCTGTATAGCCAAACAAAGTAAGATCAGTCTGAATATTGATCAGCTTAGTATCAACTTATTAATCAACTGTTGAAGTCCTTAATTGTAGACTATTTAAGGCTATGAGTCAGGCCATGTGGTAGAGTCCCGAAGGGGTGCTAGCTACTCTACAACAGTTACATGTACATTTGTTTCACAGAAGATGAAGAAAATACTTATTATGCTATGATACAATAATAGATATTACCAGTATACACAGTTTTAAATAATTAAAATCAATTTACAATAACAAGAACACAAAAATTAATTAACAGGATAATTTGGGGAGTTAACCAATTAAATATATGTAAAAAAAGTGGGAAATTGAAAAAAATATCTGGTAAATATTTCTCTGAATGGATAAGTATGTCTTTTTAATACAGCTCCATGTACATATTTTTATTCCTTGAAAAAATATGCATTTTAATACTGATTATGTAGTCTTAAAGATACACATTTTATCTTATAAATAAAATTTTAAGATAATTTCAAAACTTTTAGTGTTGCCACTTGGGTTGTCTTAGATGAATCAAACGAACAATAATTTTTGAAAAATATATTTGACAATATAATCCCAGACTTTCTCTTCATATTGAAAAGATACATATCAGAAACTAACAAAGATTTTTGTCGAAGAATTCCTGCAAATCTTCAATTTAACAACACCAAACATTAAAAAACAGAAAAACGCCCACTGAACTATGGTATCCAGTAAAAGTTTTAAATTACCACAATCAATTTATTTAAAAAAACGTCCATATTCTTGAAAATAAAAACTAGTATTATTAAATATTTCCTCTTCTGTGGGACAATATTTTCTAGTAACATAACTTGCTATATGCAAAAGTGATATTTTAATATTTTTAGGGATCCTAGTTTCAAGATCTGGTAAGTTATCAAATGTTTGGCATCCCATTTCATCCAGCAAATGTCCACATTTTGATTAGGGTAGTTATGGCCTGGAACAAAGTCATACTCTTCTGACATCAACAAATTAAGAAGTTTAGTTTTTTCAATATGAAATTTTTCAATAACATTTTGAACTATTATAAAATATGCATCTCCATAACTTTGTCTTTATTTTCCAAATTCATTTTCTAAATAGTCTTCATTAAATTCACCAACAATAACAAAATTAAGCCCACTGCTTAGAAAATATCTACAAACATCAATTAAGCCATTGCGTGTATGTTTAATGGTTAAACTAGTATGTCTTGCTAATGTTTTCATTCTATTTCCTTGCTTTCCTTACATTCTGGTTGTCATTTTTTTTAAAATTAGAAATAACAAATGTTCATTATCTAAATCTGGTATCATTTTTTATTTTTCAGTGAATCACTTTTCTTAGTGTTGCTTTTGGCACTGATGATATTCCTAAATTTTAAAACTTTTTCAATGAAAACTGTTTTCAATGAAAACTGTTTTCAATGAAAACTGTTTTCAATGAAAAACTGTTTCTGCCGTATCTTTCACATTTTGTCTCTCAACAGGTTTTGGGTAAACTGTTACATCAGTTAGTTGCAACTGCTTAACAAATTGAGCTTTTTCATACTCAAAAACCTTTTACAATATCCCATTTCAGTGTCATCTTTTTGCCTTCAAAATAAAACAGTAATTCAGAAGTAGGTTCAGTAATCATATTATTCCAAATACTTTTTAAAAGTTGGACATAATCAAGCCATTTTTATTTATCCAAGGGTTATTAAAAGCAGTTTAAAATTTTGGGGAAAAAAGATTGATGGTTCCTGTTGTTGTCACATACAATTGCAATTACTTGACCACTTAATTGTTTGCTTGCATCAACAATATATAAAACCTTTTCATATGAAAAATTGCCTCTAATTTTGCAACTGGGATCATTTTAATTAAAAATTTTGTTTTTGATCATATTACCATGATGCCCAATACTGTTTTTGCTAATCCCTCAGAATTTTCAGCCAAACCAAATAAATTTCCTCCATGATATTGTAGAGCAGCATTTTTGATCAACTAAAAGAATACACTTTTTCTGATTTTCAGAGATTTTGCTAAATATATCACCAAGAAAATTAAAGTCATCTAATTTTAAGACTTCTGATGTCAAAGCTGATAATGTTCTTACACTGGGTAACTTCTAAATCTTCTAAGTCTGTTAAATGACCAAAATGTAACAAAATATTCAACTGTTCTGATAAGAATATCAGAATCATAATGTTTCATGCAAATCCTTTGTGATGATATAACATTAATAAGTACTTTTAAATTTTTTCTTATCATCAATTTTTAATTGATAATAAACTTACTTTGGTGAAAAACTAGTGATGATTTATGGGCTCTGTACAGCATTTAGTGTTGTTTATATCCTGCACTTTGATCTCACTTGCTTATTTTTGTTTTCTTTTTTTTCTTGTTGTGACATTTTATTTATCATGCAACCCACTGAAAGGTTGGGACCCACAGTTTAAAAAACCCTGGCCTAGAGGGTTTGAATTTCAGAATTTAGGATTCAGAATTGAAAATTTAAAGTTTGTATGGATGTGAGAATGTTGTCATCTTTTAGAGGCTAATTTGAATTAAGAAATGCCAGGATGAAGGAATTCAGGATTCAGACATGGTGATTTTAGAGTTTGGAAAATGAAATTTATCCTTTTCTTGGGGAGGGGAAGCAATTAGGAACTTAAGACCCATGCACAACGCAGGTAGGTACTCAATGATCTGATCTTTAAGATTTGATTTTAGGAATGGTGGTACAGAGATACCCAAATCAAACAAGTACAAAAATTTAAATATCCAGGAAGTGTTTTAACAGAGGGGATGGAAAGTGTGACACTGAAATCCGAAGATGCATAGGGATAGCCGAAGATGCCTCCCAAAAGCTCTCAGAGTCTCAAGAAACAGAAAAACTTTGTCAAAAACAAAGATAGAGGCAATGAACTGTTAGGTGATATCTGTCCTCCTATATGACAGTGAATACTGGACTATTTTCTCAAAGATGATGAAAAACTGGAAACAACAGAAATGTGATTCTACAGAAGGATGCTGAGGATACCATAGACCATGTGAGCAGTGACAAAGTTTTAGAGAAAATGGAAACAAAAAAGAAACTTATGCTAAACACTAGGCAGAGACAGTTGGAATTTCTATGGCACATTAATGAGGAAAGAGGGCTTGGAAAATTTGATACTCACAGGACAGATTGAAGAAAGAGAGACAGAGGAAAACAATGTATAACCTACCTAGTGAGCTTGTATAAATGAATGGTGGGACAATGTTTAGAAGAAATAACACAATGACAAAAATTAATTAAGAACTTCAAAGGATAGGATATTGTGGAGAGCCATGGTCACCTACTTTATGAGGGGACATGGCACATAAAGAAGAAGGTAACATAATTTAGATTTACTGAATTTAATTATAACATTACTTTTATATGCCAAAATTCTTAAATGGCATTTTTCATTAATGTAACAATGGAAAAAACATTACATATTTTGTCTTCTATTGCAGAGCTTCATATCGCCACCTCCTTCTTCTGATGGAAATATTTTATTTTGAACTTTAAAAAAAAACAAACACTTTTTCCAGTGTATTATTATCCATTTTTTATTTGGTTAAATTTTACAAAGGGGTTCAGTTCACTATATAAAATCAATGTAAATAGATCACCCACTTTACTACCAGTGTAATGAAAAAAAGGGGTTACTTTCCATTATCATTAAGGAATTACATTGTTCCAAAGAATTTCTAAATAGTTTCATTGGTAAGGGTTCATTTTATGAACTGAAAATCTTTGGATAATCTCTCGGATCAGTCACCCTCTCTGCCATAAAATACAATTATCTAAACAAAATTAACCAGTTTAATATTTTTTTTAAATATACTAGTGTAAAAATATTAAATTGGTTAACATTGTTTTACATTTTTAACAACAATGCTAGTAAAGTTCAGCATACATTTTTTAAATACCTGTAAATAATTATTTTTTAAAAGTTTTAAATCAATGTTTGCTGTTATAAAGAATAATATCATTGAAAAAATATTGAATTAAATTATTATTCAAATTTTTTTTGAATGCGCAAATTTCTGTATAGTACTTTGGGAAAATTAGCAGTGCAAAAAGTGACATTCATTTTTTGTTTCCTTACAAGGACAGTATCAACATATGTCATATGTTATAAAAAAACATAAATTATTCCTTAAAAAATTAATTTTATATCCAAGATATTCATTATTATGAAGAATAATAGCATAAAGAAAAAAATTAAATTAACTTTTTGTGACAAAATTCTTAATAATGTCATTTTTTGTGAATTTCACTGTTTGAAATTGCAAAAAATGTAAAAAAACAGAAAGACAATATTAACAAGACAATTGAATAATGCTTTCTTTTTTACATTTTGTGGTATATTTTTAAGAATAGTTGTAAAATATTAAATTTATGCAATTTAACTTTTGACATTAACTTTATGTGATAATTCCTTAATAAGTGTCATTTTTCATTAATTTTGCAGTGAAAAACATTACATTTTTAATAATGTCTTCTATTTATTTATGAAGGACAGAAAAATTCAACATACTTTTTTAAAATAATACATGTTCTGTTAAAGAAAAACAAATTATTCGTAACAACTAATTTTACACTTAATATGTTAGGAACAATAGCATAGAGAAAAATATTAAATTTAAATTAACTTTATGTGATAAAATCCTTAATGAAACCTGTGAATTTTTCACAGAAAAAGTTTGTTTAAAGATAAAACATTGCAAGTTCAAATAAAATAAATAGATATTATACTTACTTAAATATCTTAAATAATAAGCTTAAGTTAATCCAAAGGTAAAAAGTAAAAATTTCTTTTAAAAATATTTATTTCTTAATCCAATTCCAGCAACAAACTTTTGTGTGTTAACTGTTCATCCCAGTGACTGGAGATTATGCTGGATCAACAGACCGGGTTAAGGCTTGCATTGGTAGAGGCCCATTTCAATATATAACAATGGATCAAGTGTATCTAGAAACATTAATTTTATATGCAATTCAAACAAACAATTAAGATATAAAACTAGCAATGTGAGTCAGTTTAATTCGAAGTCTGTTAACATATAAAAGGTTTTCAATGAAATAAAATTTATTTTGAATGGGAGTTCAAATGAAAGGTTTGAATGTGTATGTGTGAATAAAAAATAGGCTTTCATAAATAAAGAGAAAAGTGTCCATTTACACTTCAGCCTGTGTTCATAAATAAAATGTGTGTTGACAAAAGTGAGTAGGTAATTTTTTTTTTATTCATTTTACCCCAAGAAAGGCAACAATGCCACTAGAATGCAGGGGTGAAAAGTGAAAGATAATAAGAAGACTAAGAATGGGGAGGATTGAAGATAGGACAAAAAAAGAATAGGGTTTAAGAAGACAGAAGATGAAAAGTGATGCATTTAAAATTTGAAGATTGTAGTTATCAGGGAAGAAAGATATCAGAAGGGATTTTCACAGGTGGCAAGTGCGAGAAAAGAAACATTTGGAGTAGAAATTTAGCTATTTCAACATCAAAATGGTTGGACCTGGTTGCCAATCTTACAGCACACTTAAATTCATGTAGTCAGGACACCTGGTAAAAAAGCTTGTCAGAGCAGTTACTGTGAAAAATATTTGTAGAAAAGACAGAGGGAAGCTATGTCACATTGTTGAGAAAGTAGCTGAAGTCAAGCTGCCTAAACACGATTGATTACATTACAGATATTTCTTTATATTTTATCAAGTATCCTTAGTTGTACAGCAGGAGCACCAGACCAGATATGGCAACTGTATTCAATGCATGGATGAATGGTAGATTTGTAAATGTGCAAGATGGATTGTGACAGGAAAAATTGTCTGGCATGACACAGGGAACCTACTTTCCTTGCATTAGACAAAGTAATTGATTCAATATAGTCTCTCCACTTCATGTCAGTCAAAAACGTGAGGCCAAGAAGCCAAAGTGCGTTGCTCTCCTGGAGTTTAGCATCAGCCATCCTGATGGCAGGCAGAAAATGTTATCTGTGGTGATTAAATAAAAGCACTTTTGTTTTAGAGGAGTTAAAATTTACAAGCCATTTCTTGCCCTGTTAATCACTGATTGGAGGTCCTTTTCAAGAGCAGTGGCCTGGTTTGCTTTGTCAGATCTGATGGATTTGCTGCCAAGACAGCAGTAAATGGTTGTATCATCTGTATAAATAACTAGTTGGAAATTGATGGCATTGAAGAGATCATTGATGAATATCAGAAACAGTGTAGGACACTGGATAGAGCCTTGGGGAACCCTTGTGTCCATATGAAAAGATCTGAAAGTGAGCCCATTCATCATGACTTTTATTACATGAATTGTTAAGAATGATTGGATTAAGGCAAATATTTGTCCTGTGACACCATAACCCTTGACCTTGTGTAGAAGGCCAGTATGCCAAACTCTGTGAACACCTTTGAGATGTCTAGAACCACAGCCTGATCTTTGCCATTCTTACCTAGTGTTTGATAGACAAATTTAGTAATGGTCATTAACACATCATTGGTAGACCTGGTGAAATGGAAGCCATATTGGTTGTCTGAAAAGGAGGTCATATTAAGTAAGATGTTTAAGCACTTCAACATTGATTAGAGCAGCATTTCTCAACCAGTGTGTCCAAGCAAATTGATGCACCCTGCAAGGTACCCAGAAGCACCCCAAGTTAACAGAAGAGTAAATTATTAATTATTTTTACATTTAAAAAATCTTTATTTTGAAAAAGATAGGGACCCCAAGCACATGGTTTCCATGTCAAAGTCAAGTCTTTATTTTATGATATTTTAAATTGGATTTTAAATTCCCTAATCTTTAAGAAGGAGTGGAAAATTCTTTCCTTTTTCCCTTCTGCAAGGGATTTCAATCAATTGTTATCAGCCTCTCTAAAAAGAATAGATTTTTCAAAATCCCTTTAAATGAAAACTGTACCACTCAAATATATGGTGTAACATCTTGAAAAGAAATGTTTATTCCAGGAGACTTCTTTATTATTTTCTTATTTTCAATATTTCACGACTAATTTTTCCTTATTAAAATTAAGTATGCCGTAAAGTTTTAGTTATTCTACAAGTGCACCCTGAAGTAACAATGGTTGAAAAACACTTGATTAGATCCTCAAGTATTTTATCAAAAAGTGGTAAGCAACTAATAGGGTGATAATTTGGGCTCCCAAGAGTACTTAAAAATAGGAACTACAAAGGAGGACTTCCAACAAGCTGGAAAGCAGGAAGCAGTGAGGCATTTGTTGTAAAGTTTGGAGAGAACAGGAGCCAGCTCAGGAGCACATTTCTTTAGGACACTCGCAGGGATCCTATCATATATGCTAGCTTTGTGGGATCTAATTTAGTTTAATAAATTTAAATCTAATTTCTAGAATAAATAAAGCATAAGTAGTCTTGTATAACAATTTCTAATGACAACTCCAAAAACATAGATGGTATTATGTAATGTTTCAAATGTCAAAGGTAGCAGTGAATGTATTAAAAGTAATTTTATTTGGTTAGGAATGATTGGATTAAGCCAAATATACATCCCATGACACCATAGCCCTTGAGCTTGTGTAGAAGGCCAACATGACAAACCCTTTCAAATGCCTTTGAGATATCTATAGCCAAGCCTGCATTTCACCATTCTTATCTAAAGCCTGAAAGATAACTTCGAAGATAGCCATTAACACATTGGCTGTAGACCTGGTGAATCAGGAGCCATATTGTTTATCTGAAAGGAAGTTGTGCAAAGTAAGATGCTTAACCAGTTCAACATTAATTAAGTCCTCAAATATTTTGCTGAAAAGATGTAAAAAGCTAACAACGACAGGGATCCTATCATATCTGTTTTCTAATTCAGAAATCAGTGACAAGGTTAAGTGTGCATCACTTGATAAAGCCTCTGGGGAAATCTGACAGGTGTACTTCAGATGAGTCAAGAGTGGTGTTGGAAGGGAACTTTTGAGCAAAGTACTCCACTTTATCTTCAGTAGATGTCAGTACTTAAAACTGATTGAAGAGTGAAGGGTTTGAGTATTTGCTATTGTACAACAGACTCTTGCAGAACCACTAGTAATCCCTAGAACTAAAATTGTGAGAGGAACTACATTGTCTCATTCTATCAGCAAATAATGACTTTGCTTCTCTGAGGACACACTTTCACTCTTTACAAGCAATGACAAAGAGACTCGGTTACAATCAGACCTGTCACTCTGGTATAGCCAGAAGTGATTCCTGTAGGCTATAGCAGTTGAGCAGACAAGTGACAACCAAGAAGATGACCATGGTCTCACTTGCTATTTCCTTGCTGGAATAAAAGCTTCAATGACAGCTGGAGGAGACCTTAGTATCACATTTATGAACAGGATGATTAGAAACATCATTCCAAGAGACATTGCATAGGAAGTCACAGATAACCAAAGAAAAACAACTTAAAATGAAATATTTTTGCATTTTTTAAAGTAAAAGTTAAAATTTCAGTTACTATTGTGTATTTGTTTTTATTCTGACAAAAAATAAGCACTTAGCTATAAAACATTTTCATGCAGCAGCATCACATTTTGTTTTAGATAAAACCACCACCTGCCTTAATTACTGCTTTACCAATTCTTGTCATTCTTTCCAACAGTTTTTGAATAAAAATAAATAGCAGACCTTCCCAAGCATTCTTCAAGCATGGAAAAAGCTCACTCTCACTCTTTGGGTATTCCCTTCGAACTCTCATATCAAATTCCTACCATACTAATTTAATGGGAGAGAAGTCAGAATTTCCAAAGTTTTCTACCTTTTTCTTACTTGAGGTAATTGTAATTTTGACATAATTTAGAAGAATACAAATTTCTTTTTCCACTTATGTGTAAACCTAATGATATGATATGTTTTTGCAAAGTCAATGATATTGTTCTTTTTTCATGGTCCCCTTGACCTGAATCAAATCTCCAGCCCTTTTGGCAATCTCAAAATGTCTACTAAGGGGTTAATGATTAAAACAAAATATAATGTTTCTCATACAAAATATTCATAATTTAAAAAATGTATTGTGGACAGACAAATCCAAATTTGAACTTTTTGGTAGTAAGAGGAGCCTGGAGAAAGATTGAAAAATAAAATAAAATATACATAGTTGCTGAAATTTTGTCTTTTACTTTAAAAAAATACAGAAATATCTCATTTTAAGGTGTTTTTAAAGAAATGCAGGGTGGTCCCAAACTTTTTGCCAATTAAGTCTGTCCATTAAATAAACTTTCAATTAAAGATCTATAAAGAGTGTAAATACTGATAATATAGTGGAACCATAGACAGACTTTAGATGAGTACATGAAATAAGCTTTGATTTAAAGGTTTATAAAAAATGAAAATACTTTTGATACACCCTAATATATAATAATAATGTTAATAATATAGTGGATTCATAGATAGTCTTTAGATGTGTAAATGAAATGATCTTTGGAGTGAAATTCTGCTAAAAAAAGAAAATACTTTTGATACACCCTAATAATTTTAATGCCCAGCTATTTGTTCTGAGCTCAACCCTTTGGTAGCACAGCTAGCAAATTCCTATTGCAGATGCCTGCTCTAGCACATTTGTGTTTGTTTAAAACCCACTGTGTTCACCGGTGTTTTACACAGCAACTATGCTGAACAGACCTGAGTTACAGTTTCTGGAAGGGAGTGCAGAATCTGGTATGATCAGAAATTTGAACACGGCCAATACGCTCGAACCCTCTGTCATGTTGACTTTTGGGCTAGCACAGACATCAATGGCTTCGAAACAGTCCCGTCTGCCCAACTTTCCTTACAAGCTTCAAGTCAATTTGTGGTATGGTTTCTCAGTCACTTTTCAAATGTGGCAATAACATTCCCTCCCATGATAATACCATTCTCCCCAGGACAATAACATTAAGAAGTCACTTTCCTGACAAATTGACCGTAGTGAGATTTGAACCAAGGGTTCAAAGTCAGAAAGCAAATATTCTAACTAATTGAACATGCATTCATACCCTAATATATAATAATATTAATAATATAGTACATTCATAGATAGTCTTTGTATGTATTCAATGAAATAAGCTTAGGAGTAAAGGTCTGTAAAAAACAAAGAAAATATCTTTGATACAACCTAATATATCATAATAATAATATAGTGGAGTCATAGACAGACTTTAGATGTGTAAATGGACTAGGTTTTACAGCAAAGGCCTGTAAAAAATGAAAATAATTTTGATACACCCTACTATATAATAAGAATAATGTTAATAATAACATGGAGCCATAGATAGTCTTCAGATGTGTACATGAAATAAACTTTGGAGTGAAAGTCTACTAAAAAAAGAACATACTTTTGATACACTCTAATACTTAGCTTATTTATTTTCTTTTGCAGATTTTGTAGACACCTGCACTTTAAACGTAAAACCAGCTGTCAAGAAATGATTTATTTATTGATGTCACAAGCTGAAGTCAATAAAAGAAGAAAAGCAAGGAAAGACTTATAAAAGATTGAGGTTATCTTCGTTTTCATCAGAACTGATTATGGTACTTGACTTAAATAAACTTGAAATAATATCAACTCTTACAAAAAAAAATGTAGGAACATTTTCTTAACACCATGCAATGTCCGTAGCTCATGATAAAAAAATACAACAAATATTTATTTTTCAACATAATCTCCTTTTTTTGCCAATGCACTTAATCCAGTAAAAGAAAGTAAACAACATAAGTTATTTAGTGTTAACATAAAACATTACATATAACAGAAAATGTGCCACAGAAATCTGAAGGCATGTATATTTTTATTACTTCCAATGTCCAAACACTTTCTATGGAAGTAACAATAGAGCAGTAAGAGGCTTGCCACATCCCGCCTGTGAAAGAGAGTTTGGAGGATATACATATATATATATATATATATATATATATATACCCTCCAAACTCTCTTTCATATATATATATATATATATATATATATATATGCACATTTCATTAAAAACGACTGACAAGGTGTTTTTATTTAGTTTTTTATATAATTTCTTGTGCGATCTAATAATGTTTTTCTTTTCAGATGATAAATTATATAAAAACTGTCCGAATGTTCTTTTTATCCGAGCACTTTTGGCTATACATTTAGCCATTTTCAAGGATTATATTTCAACTGTTAGAATTAGAAATAGTTTGTTATATGTATGTTTTATAAGATGTTTCATTTTTTTGTTTCAAAACACGGTCAAGATATTATGTCCAGTTGAAATATAATCCTTGAAAATGGCTAAATGTATAGCCGAAAGCGCTCGGATAAAAAGAACATTCGGACAGTTTTTATATAATTTATCATCTGAAAAGAAAAACATTATTAGATCGCACGAGAAATTATATAAAAAACTAAATAAAAACACCATGTCAGTCGTTTTTAATGAAATGTGCATGAAAGAAGGATTGCTGCCTAAATACACAAATATATATATATATATATATATATATATATATATATATATATATTAGGAACTATACTCAGTTGGTGAAAAAACCTGGATGACACAATTCGCAAATATAAATATATCAAAACAAATTGGTATCTAGGAAAAAAACTGGAAAAAAAGAAAGAATTAGAAACATTCGAGCAGGGCAAAAATATGATAAAATGTAAAAAGCCCAATATGCTTAGTGGAGCAGAAAATAAAAAACCCTCAAGAGCCAGGAACTACCTACCTAGGTTTTACCTAAATGGATCTTCAGGTCAAGCTCATCCTGAAGAGGATGTAACAAGGAATATATTTATTGATTAAAACCAACCACTAAAACCTAAAATTAGCATAAAACCTAAAATTAGCATAAAACCTAAAATTAGCATAAAACCTAAAATTAGCATAAAACCACATGATAAAAAAATCCCAAAAAATGGTTTTAATCAATAAATATGTTCCTTGTTATATCCTCTTAAGCCAGTTTACCCTGAAGATCCATTTAGTTGAAACCTAGGTAGGTAGTTCCTGGCTCTTGAGAATTTTTTATTTATTTTTACATATATATATATATTTTGTAATCCCTCTTTTATGCAAGTTTTGTTGAAAACAACTGACAAGGTTGGCTTTTTCTTTTTTTATTAATAATGCTTCCATTATTTTTAGTCTTTTTTGTACATGTGGATGATGCTATTATATTTGTATTATCAAGGAGTATGTTAAACTCTATCTGTAACATACTCTCCAGAATCTATCTTACATATCTATAACTCCCTTCCTTATTCCTGTTTCCCTGACAAATACAATCTCCAACTATTTAAGTGTAACGTCAATCGACATCTCCAGTTGCCTTGATCTATCCACTTCCCTTCTCCACATCCTTTCACCTTTCATTCCTATCAGCTCTCGCTCCAAATCTTCTGTAACCCCCTTGCCTTGATCGATCCACTATCTTTCTCCACATCCTCTCCTTTACCACTCCTATCTGCTCTTCCTCCAAACCTTCTGTAACCCCTTGCATGCTAGTGGCTTCCAGCCTTGCTTGGGGTGTTAAGCTTAAAAAAAAAATTAAAAAGTCTATGATTCGGCCATGCTTAGACTACTGCTGCCACATATGGTCCGTTGCACCTGCTATTTACCTTGAGCTCGTTGACAAAATCCCCCCCAAAAAATCAGCAATATTATTGGTCCTGATCTGGTGGCTTGATTTCAATCACTTTCCCACCGCCGTAAGGTTGCCTCTCTGTGCCTTTTCTATAAATAATTTCCCGTTAATTGTTCGGATGAGCTCTATTTTATGAATTTAATCGCATTACTAGACTGGCATCTAGATCTCATCAATTTACAGCTGATCTGGCTAGATGTAGCCATAAATTCTATGCTAACAGTTTCTTTTCTCACACTTCTCGCCTGTGGAACACCCTTCCCGCTCCATGCTTTCTAGCCAACTTTAATCTGCAAACATTTAAATGCAATGTCAACCGCTTTCTACTGTCCTGATTATTCTTTCTCTTCCCATTCATTATTAATGTTTCTGTTCGTAATTCCTCCACACCCCGTAACTCCTTGGGTCTTAGTGGCTTTAATGCCTTGCATGAGGTGATACTGATTGAAAAAAAAAGTACATGTAGCTAGAAGGGAAATAATGGTTTAATCAAGATGTTGTCATTCCACACTACCTTTAAATAAAAGGTTAGGAAAGAAACTCCTATCAGTACTAAAAAAGAGTGATAACAGTTAGTAGAAAAGACTATTTTCCTGAAAAACTGTTTAAAAAGAAATACTATAAATTTAATTGATTAATTGATTTGCTTTCTATGGCTTATCAACCCTTTCCAGGTTATTTAAAGTCAGAAAATATTTTTAGATTGTAAGGATTTTTTTGAGATTTTAATGATACAAGACTTACTAATTAACCCGTAGCTGGGGAGAGAAGAGGCGGATTCATACCTAATCAGAATCTGATAACTGAAGAAGAAATTATAATGTGGATATAAAATGGGGGATCAATTCTATATTACAATCAATATATAAACTGACCCTGCACTTTGTGGCCACAGTTGTTTCTATATGTTGATATTCCAGAGAATGTAATCTAAAAGACATGACTGTGTAGCTAATCAGTATTTCATTGATTGATTCATTCATTTTCTACAGCTTGTCAACCTTTTGCAGGTTATTTAAAGTAAGAAAATATTTTTAGATTGTAAGAATTTTTTTGGAGATAATAATGATCTAGTGATAAAAGTCTTACTAATTAACCCTTATCTGGAGGGGGGAGAAGAAGTGGATTCATACCTTTCCCAAGGGTATTTGTGTGTAAGTGAATATAATTAACCCAACAAAGATTTTGAAACTCAGATCTCTGATTAACAATGCTGAGCCATTAGCCATTACACCACCCACACATCCAAGCTTACAGCACCTGGTATTCTCAGGCAGGCACCCACCGAGGCACTGACCAGGCTCAACATTGCTTAACCTCTGTGATCATATAGGAACCGTTTTTTAAATTTCAACTGACAATAATGCTAAGTGTTGGGTCAATGAAAGCTGAATGTTTCCTTTGTGAAAACAAGTAATTTTATCATTACCATTATGATTTACCAACGTGCTTTTGGATTTCGGGGTAACTGCTTGCTTATGGATAGAAAATGAATTAAGCTATCCAAGATAAATTAAAAAAATGATTTAAGGTTTTCATTTTTTTTTTGTTTTAAATTTGATAACACCCACCTCCAACAACAGACACATTTTGATTGAACAGCATGATATATATTTAAATACAGTCTCTGTTTATAGATTCAGAATTATACATTTCTAGAAATTCACTTACGCTACTTGCCAAATAAAAATGGAAATAAAGTCACACTCCAGACATAAGGAGAACTGGAAAAAAAAATAAAATAAAATTGCACTGATTCCTCTGAAAGTTATCTTAATGTTCATCTCGGCTGATAACAACGCATAAATAAGGAAACACCCTAAAAAGGGTGGGTGTCCAAATTGAAGACTGGGCTTCAACCTATTGAAAGCTGTTCAGGTTTTAACCTAAGCTTTCAAACAAATGGTTTTCATTTCCATCTCAATTGACTTGGTTAAGCTATAATGCTTAATATTTAAAACTACCTATCTGTATATCAATCTCTCTTTTTACAGATGTACTTATTTCTTAATATATCTGTTTTGCTGGAAATACTAAAGGAGATATTTAGATATACAAGCTCAATGAGAATTCAAACTGTGTTTGCCAATTTGATTTGCAAAATTGATATTGAAAACCAATCTTTTATGACAGATATAAATTATAGGCCAAAGTTCCCAGCTGCAATCTTTTTTACAATTTCAGAAAAAAATTACTGTCTAATATCCTCATCTTTGTTGTTATTATCACAATGTTTCAACTGTTGTGCCCTCCAGCCTTCTTCAAGTGCCTGCCAGAGAGATTGGAGAACCAAGTTTGAATTCCAGTTGGGTTTGTTACATATGCACAAATACCCTTAGGAGAAAGTATGAAATTATCGTACCCCCAGCTATGGGTTAAATATTAGTAATTGTATCTGGAGAAATTACTGGTATTCCACAAAAATTGTTCATACAATATTTACTTGTAAAAAACAACAAAACAATCTTAAATATGTTTCAGCTTCAAATAACCATCAAAGGGTTGATAAACCATAAAAACAAAGCAATCAATCAGGTGTCTACCATTTGGGAAGACCTTTACTTAATCTAGATTGGCATAGATTGTTCATGTCTATGTATATATTGTTCTTATTTACTACTACCCAGTTATTACTAACCCCGTTTCCACAGGATGAATCTGTACTATATAATACTTTAAATATTATTATTTTGATGGATACTATTACGCATTTCGTCCAAAGAGGACTTTTCAAACAAAAACAAAATGATTTATTGATAAAAAGTAACAATTAACAACAAACAAAACGTCCTTAGCAAGTAGAAGATTAATATTAATCCACGCCCAGTTTTTGCCCAATATCACCTTTCCTAACAGAATTACTACTCTCTCAAGCCAACATACAAACAACAACTATATCAAGTAATCAAAAGAAAATAATTGAATCCGTCAACACAACATTAAAACAATGTGAAAGTACTTGACATAATTTTCAGTTGACAATATGAATACATTAGCGTTTTCTAAATTCTCCTAGGTGCTAAGGACATTTTGTTTGTTGTTAATATTTACTTTGTTTTCAATAAATTCATTTCGTTTTTGCCTTGAAAATTTCACATTGGACGAAACGTGTTGGCTAATAATACAGTTTTCCTATTGCCTTTTACCTTTATATATATTGTCTTTTTCTATAGGTTAACTATGAGAAATTTTTCATATATATATATATATATATATATATATATATATATATATAAATGAGTTGAAGATCAAATGTAGATCAGATATGGATAGAAATATATAAAGGCAATAGTGATGCATGTCTGACCAATGAGAATTACCAAAAATCATGACATTCCAGTACTCTGTCTCTTTGGTTTTTCATTTTTATTCTCAATCTCTGACAAAACCTTAATAAAGGTGAAACATGTTAGATTGAGATTCATTTCCTATTTTGTTTTTTATTTCATTTCATGCATATTGTTGTAACCTACGGAAGGTTACTGAATAGAATAATCACACGAAGGTTGGTAATGAACGATAATACTTAGGACAAGAACAACACATATAAGATTCATCAGCGGTGCATAGAAGTAGTAGTCAACTGCTAGAAGTGAGTCATGTGAATTCTACAATGAATTTCCAACTGCAGGATATCTACTAACCACCCCACATTATCAGATGTGGCACAAGACCGAATTTAATGTGAGATATCCGAGCCCGTAGGCTCGGCCAAAAATTCCCTGTAGACCCCGCATAAAACGGGATCAGGTATCTTTTTCCTGAGATGAGACTCTGCCCTTCGATATAGCTTCATCTGTGGATCCTCTCTGCCCGGAGGCAGAGAGTTTGACCAGCACAGCTGGTGATAAATCTCCAACTGTAGACCAACATACAGTATTTACTACTGTATTTATGTGAATGGGGACATACCCATTATCGTTCATAGGTATACTACAACACATATAAATATGGCAATAACAAAAATTTAAAAAGAAAATTCAGATCCTCAAGAGATGAGATTGGAAAACTATATCAAGTTTCCTGATGAGAGGATACTATCTCTGTAAAACTGTAAGAACATAGTTTAAACATTTAATTTTATTTGTTGCTATTCTCAAATATATACATACATATATGTTTGTATATATGCATATTAATATATCATCATTACCTTAATTAAGGATCGTCCTGAGTACGACGTTAAACTGCATCCAACAGCAAGGCCTCTGATCAGGAGGTTTTGAGGAAGCATGGAACCACCTCTTAATTGCTGGTGTTCCCAGGTCCACTCAGGCCTGGGGCGGTAGCACCTGTTGGGGTCCCAGCTATGGGAAAATAGTGAACTTCCAGGTCTTTTCCAGCACATTGAAACAATGATGTTGCCAACTACACTTTTTTGAAACAATGATGCTGCCAGCTATACGTTTTTGAAACAATGATGTTGCCAGCTATACGTTTTTGATATATTTAGTAAATACTGGATCTGGCATTAAATAACCCATAGTGGTTGATATGCCATAAAACCCCAACCAACCAAACCAAATTAATTAAGGAATGATCATGATTTCTTTTCTTAAGGAACCACATATGTAGGAATTTAGGGTATGGTATTTGTAAGGTGTTGCATAATTCTAGACACACCCTCTTGCTATCCCCTCCAGGAACTAATCATGATCAGATCAAGGACATCTAGTACAGGCCAGCTTAACAGTCTTCTCCTCGCAGCAGATGTTGACACATTGACATTGGTTCAGTTGTGCAGTGATGTTTGGAGCACTCATCCTTCTGTCATGCAAACTGGTGACTCTGATGAAATTGTCCTCTTCTCTTGTTGTTGCTTTTGGTTCACCAGCTCTAAGTTTGGTCTTGTTTTGTCTCGTTTCCTGATGTCACCTAACAGTATAATTCACTGTAGTTCTGGGAATTGTTTTTTTTTTTTAATTTCTCTCCTTAAATATCCTTCTTTTGTTTTTTAAAACAATGATCTCTTGTCGTTGGGCATTTTGTTGAGAAAAAGTGTTGATCATGAAGAAAGTTGCAAAATTTAAGTTTTAATTTAAACAAAATAAGAATAATAGATTTCACTACAGGGCAACGTACATTGGCAGCATAGGTAAAACAGGTAGTATATAGCAAGCAGTAATTCAACACAGTATAGTCTAATGTTAGTTCAAGTGATGGTATAATGTAACTTATGGAAAACGTTTTATTCATGCTCAGTACTAAAGAAGAAAAATGCCTTCAAATCAATTTTTCAAAAGATATATGATTATACTAAAGGTCAAAGTTACTGAGGAAGACCTTAATAAATAAAAACATTGCAGTGCTTAACTTGTTTTATTCAAAATAACACTTTTAGGATGAGAAATAAAAATTTTTGAGGGATGCCAAATACTTTTCACTGATAGTGTGTATATATATATATATATATATATATATATATATATATATATAGTTAAACCTAGAGAGCCAGACAAACCTACCAAGGTTTCACCTAAGCGGATCGTCAGGGAAGGCTTCCCTGACCATCCGCTTAGGTGAAACCTTGGTAGGTTTGTCTGGCTCTCTAGGTTTAACTAGGTCTGCTCTACTTACTGTATTCAGAACTTTATTTTTGTTAGATGCGTACTCGTATCGTTTTTTTTTTCTTTGGGCTTTGGATCTGCATGCTGAATGATTGTTTTCGACAGGTGTTAATGTTCTCGCTCTTTCTTTTTTTTATACCTTTTTTTCCTTCGTTATTGATTTGATTTTTTGCAAATCAAGAAACCGAAGCTTTTCCGAAATGAGTGTAGTTACTTATACTTATAAGATTACTACTACTACTAATATTATATATATATATATATATATATATATATATATATATATATATGCATGCTCTGTTATCACAAAAGTGAATCCATAACTTATACATATTCATGTAAACAAAGTATTCGTTACATTTCTTTACCCATAATGTCTGAAGACCAACTTCTCGAGAGCTCCTTTCTGCAGCTGCTCGGTCTCACGCTGTCCGCTGATCTGAGATGGAACAAATACATCGAGTCAGTTGCATCATCCACCGCAAGGAAAGTTGGTTCCCTGTGCCGAGCCAGGACATTTTTCTCCCCGGAATCGATCCTCCAAGTCTATAAATCGACCATTCGCCCTTGCATGGAGTATTGCTGCCATATATGATCTGGGACCCCTGCTGTTTGCCTCAGGGTTCTTGATAAGATCCAGAGACGGATATGCAATGTGATTGGCCCTGATCTGTCATCTCGTCTGCAGTCGCTCACTCACAGACGCGATGTTGCCTCGCTCTATCTTTTTTACAAATACTTTCACGGTAATTGCTCCGAGGAGCTGCTTTCGCTTGTCCCTAGGCCTCATGAATTTAAACGTCCTATGAGGCTGGCATCCCGTTCCCACCCCTTCACCGTTGAAACTGTTAGATGTAGACGTCTCTTCTACTCCAATAGCTTCATGTCTCACGCATCTCGCCTGTGGAACTCCCTTCCTTATTACTGTTTCCCTGACAAATACAATCTCCAACGGTTTAAGTGTAACATCAATCGACATCTGCAGTTGCCTTGATCTATCCACTTCCCTTCTCCACATCCTTTCACCTTTCATTCCTATCTGCTCTCGCTCCAAATCTTCTGTAACCCCCTTACCTTGATCGACCCACTGTCTTTCTCTTTCTCCACATCCTCTCCTTTACCACTCCTATCTGCTCTTCCTCCAACCTTTCTATAACCCCTTGCGTGATAGTGGCCTCCAGCCTTGCTTGGGGTGATACGCTTACAAAAAAAAAATAATAATTTAGACAAACGGTCTTAGTTTTATGTTCACAAGCCTCTGGCTGTCTTTGTTATTTCTTGTTCCCCTTTTTTGCTTGTATTTTCAGACAAAATAGTCTTATTTATATGTATTTATTTCGTTTCTAGTTTTACCCTTTTAGTCCTTAATAAGCCATAAACCTGCCAATGTACAGAACTTAGTCTTCTTCAGAGTTCTAATCACTTTAAGGTGTTTATCTGGCTGTTTTTGAGATTACTGACGCTTACTCTTGGGGACAGAACAATATATATATATATATATATATATATATATATATAATGTGGATGCACAGAGGTGGCATACCTGCTCGTAATGAGAAATTTGAGAGCCGAGTTTGAATTCCAGTTGAGTTCATTACATCCTTCTTCCACCAGCTATGGATTAAATAGCAAGGCAGACTTGACTCTCATGCCATAGTTGGCAACCAGTCTAGAAGGACAACTATAAATTCAAAAGTGTAGTAACCAAATCACGGTTTACGCTTTGGCAATGTATAGGACCCAGAACCCAATTCTGCCATGGCTATGGTGTAGACGAATTTAGGAAAATTCAGTAACAGAAATTTTGGTAATTTTGACATGGTAGGAAAATTCAGTAACTATGAGATAAACGTTGATGGAAAATTGATTTTAGGGCCGTTTTCCCCACATATTTTTAAATAGAAAATGAGGCTATTTAGTGTATCTAAAACTTAACTTATTTGCTACTTTTTTATTAAAATAATTTAAAAAGAAAATACAAGAACTTAACTTTAATTTAAATAAATTGAATTTATTTGCTTGAAAACAATAGAGTATAGTAATTAAATAAATACTTATTTAAAAAATATTGGAGGTGGAATTAGCCCCTAAACACCCACTCCACCCAGAAAGTACAGCCCTGGTATTGTTGCATATTAAATTTTTTAAATATATTGGGGAAGGAGGCCTAGCCCCCTAAGCACCTGCTTCTGCAAGTATGGCCCTGGTATTGTTGTAGTTGGATTTTTTCTGGAGCACACAATTTTCAGTTATTTAAAAATATAGGGGAGGGTGGCTTAGCCCCTAAATCCAACTCCAGAATGGCCCTAAAATCAATTTTCAATTGACTTTTATTTTGTAGTCACTGAATTATCCTACCTTGTCAAAATTACCAAATTTTCCATTACCGAATTTTCTCTTACTGTATTTTCCAGGTACTAGTGAAAACATTGGCAGAAAGATGTTGGATGTAGTCTCAGGCAGAATCTAACAGACTTGATTTGGCATTGAACTATAATGGTCTAATGGTGTCAGGCAAAATATCCAAATGGATGTGACTTAATTATTCCAAGTTAGGCTGAATCTGTGTTTTATACAGGGTCTATGGGGAATTTTTGGCCAAGCCTATGGGCTCAGATAACACACATTAAATTTGGCCTTGTGCCACATCTGACTGCATGGGGCAGCTGGAGATTCAATGTGGAATTCACTTCTAGCAGTTGACTACTTCTTTTACGTGCTGCTGGTGAATCTTATATGTGTTGTTCTTGTCCTAAGTATTAACGTACATTACCAACCTTTGTGTGATTATTCTATTCAATAACCTTCCCTAGGTTTGCAACATATATACATAAAACTTTTTACATAATTTCCAATTCTTAATTCTATAAAGACATGCTAAAATGGATGCAAATCTATATATAGTCATTTTTATCAATTTTTTTTCCACCCAAATCAATAAAGATGGATCCAAATCTATTAGGCATTTTTATCAGCTTTCTTTTCACCCAAATGAATAAAGATGGATGCAAATCTATATATAGATTTTTTAATGGCTTTCTTTTCATCAAAATCTTTAAAAATGGATGCAAATCTATATATAGTCATTTTTATCAGCTTTCTTTTTACCCAAATCAATAAAAATGGATGCAAATTTATATATAATATTTTCTATCAGGTTTCTTTTCAATCAAATTCAAAGATGTGTATCTATATATACAGTACCATGCAAAAGTCTCAGGCCATTTAAAACTATTGGAAATTTCAAATAATTGCCATCTTATAAGTGGATATTTTTTGTGCTGTCGACAGATGAAACTTTGGCATTATTAGAGTCATTTTTACACCTAATTATCATAATTTTTTTAGCACTGGTTCTGTTTGAGCAGAGAAGATGCAAGATGATATACAAAAATAGCCATGCAAAACTCTACCACCACCTGACCTTTTCTGTTTTTCCTTTTCTGTTCCACCACTAAAAAGCAAATATTTTTTCAGAACAAGACCAATTTATTCCTACATATTGTGTAAATTCTGACATCAAATCCTTGTATTCTTTCATTACTTGAAATCATGGGAAAATTTCCAAAGAAACCAGAATGAAGATAGTGAATATGGCCAAATATATATTGCAGTGAGCAAACACTAAGGAACTTGGAATGTCAAAAAATGATATTTCAGAAATTCTCTCAAATTTTCAAAAGCACTAGAAGTGTTTTGAGTCCACCAAACTATGGTCGCCCTTGAAAGCTTCAGTTTAAGAGAATACAGAAACTAATCAGGGGAGCAAAAGTCTCAGTGAAAGAAGACTGATAGGCACATTAAAGCAAGTATTCAAGCTACAGAAAGCCACACAAAATATTAACAATGTACATTAATTTCTTGGAATCAATATTACATAACAAATTTTCATTACAAACATTTTTTGTTTTAAAACACAGCATCTGACTTGCTTCATATATGGCAGCTAAAATCTTTTGCATGGCCATTTTTGAAGATCATCTTGCATCTTCTCTCCTCATTTTAGATAATTAGGTGTGGCAATGACTTGAATATGGCCAACATTTCATCAGTAGACAGTGCAATAAAAAAAATCCTTATAATATGACATATATTAGAACTTTTCAATATTTCTAATAGCCTAAGACTTTTGCATGGTACTGTAACTTTTTCATCATCTTTCATATTCCCCAAATCCATAAAGATGCACACAAACCTATATGTAGTCATTTTTAACTCTCCAGATCTATGCAGATAGATGGATGGAAACCAATATTTCTGTGAAGAGAATAAAATTAATCATATATAAAAATTATAGTAAATGGTAAAATTAATAGATATGAAATGATGGGAATGAACGGAGTTCCATTTATTTGAAAGGATTGAAATTGTAATGTCATTATAATCATCTATAAAAAATCTGTAACATGAAAAAAACATGATGAGAAGCAGTTAAATTTTTAAACTTACCAAGAAGAGAATGACAGATTCACGAAACGGGAATGATGCTGTTTGTTATATTCAATCCACTGGTATTCCCAAATCTATGTTCATAGAGAAGTGAAAACACAATTAGAAAAAAAAAAGAGTATGACAAGGAAATGTTTTCTTACCAAACTTATTTAATCTGTACAGCAAGAGGATTCTAAGACAAGAAGAAGATCTACTCAGATTTATTATTGACTGATGTAACCTAAACACAAATGCTTACGCAGATAAATGAGTTGAATGTTCAAAACCAGCTACAGACTTTTTTATCTGCCGATCTTGATCCTTTTTATACTCTTCTGAGCTTGAAATGAGTCCATTTGTTAACTCATACGTCTGGTAGAGGTGTTAGCCACCACTCGGGCACTTTCACTCTCTTTGGACATCTGATATCAAGTTTCTTTCCATAAACGTTTCTGATCAATGAAACACTGATCTGCTGGTGTTAACTCTGAATAAATTCCTTTCTTTCTGTTGAGTCTTGACTCATTGTTGAATCTTGACTAATGCATGGAATAATAATGCAACACAAAATGTACTTAGAACAAGAATGTATTCTAACAAGAAAGTGTACAAAATATTTACATCTAGTAATTTGGTATATTTCTGGGAAGACCGTTCCTGGAGAATGTGTTGACTAAGTCACAGTCGGGCAGAGTCTCTAGCTGGATCTCTGTATTCGCTCCCTCGTCTTCCGGTACCAACCAATATTTATATAGTCGGTAGTCACCTATGCAGATTAGGTGGATCCTACCACAACACTTTCAAACTCCTTTTAAGGTTTGGAAATATGAAATACCTGATGCAAAAAGACAAAATTTATTAAGAGCTACAAAGAACAGGAAGTTGTGGAGAACCATGATTGCCCACATTCTGAAGGGACATGACACATAGAAGAAAAAGAAGATGATGCTACTACACTATTTAGATACTTAAATTTCTACACCTGCTTGACTTTGATGTCCACGATTTTGCTGAGAATCATGATGTGATAATATTTTGATTAAAATGTTTCTTTGGGGTGTGGTTTCCTTAAGATCACTAGTTAAGCAACATTGGACCTGGTGAACACTTAGATGAGTGACCATTTTGAAATACCAAGTGCTGTAAGCTCAGATGTGTGGATTGTGTAATGGATAATGGCTCAGAATTGTTAATTGGAGAACTGAGTTCTAATTCCTGTTGGGTTCATTATATTCACTTACATGTAAATACCCTTGGGAAAGGTATGAATCCACCTTTTCTCCCCCAGCTATAGGTTAATTAGTAGGACTTGTATCAATAAATCATTATTAACTCCCCCACAAAAATTCTTACAATCTAAAGATATCTTCTGCCTTTAAACAACCTGCAAGGGGTTGAGAAGCCGTAGAAAACACATCAATCGATATAGAGCCAATATTACATACATATCCAGCACACTTTTACTTCTTTCTAATACTTTGCTTTGTTTCTGGAAGGCATTTTTTTGGTATTATGTTACACCTTCAGGTTTCTGCATTGTCTGTTAATACACTAATCAAATAGGTTTTCACACCTACCTGATACATAACTGGAGTTCTTTCTTTGACTATGCATTCTGTCTTCTTACAGTCAGTTCTTTCAACTCATTTATCTGTGTAAGCATTTGTGTTTAGGTTACATCAGTCAATAACAAATCTGAGTAGATCTTCTTGTCTTAGAATCCTCTTGCTGTACAGATTAAATAAATTTGGTAAGAAAACATTTCCTTGCTATACTCTTTATTTTTTTAATTGTGTTTTCACTTCTCTATGAAAATAGATTGGGAATACCAGGTACTGTAAGCTTGGATGTGTGGGTGGTGTAATGGATAACTGCTCAGAATTGAAAATCAGAGAACCATGTTCCAATTCCAGTAAGGTTCATTATATTCACTTATATACAAAAACACTTGGGAAAGGTATGAAGACACCTCTTCTTCCCTCAGCTATGGGGTAATGAGTAGGACTTTTATCTGTAAATCATTATCTATAATAAATGCTTACAATCTAGAAATATTTTCTGGCTCTAGATAACCTGCAAAGTGTTGATAAGACATAAAAAAAAACAAATCAATCAGTGTATGAACATATAAGCTGTTTGTTCTCAGTAGAGGTTATGGAATATCGAAATATCTTTTCTGCATCAATCAAGCTTTCCTAAAATGTCAAGGAGATCTTCATGTCATAAGTTATCAAATGTCATTGAGTAATGCATGAAACAGATTGCCTGATTGATTTGTTTTTCATGGTTTATCAACACTTTGCAGTTTATTTAAAGTTAGAAAATATTTTTAGATTATAAGCAAGATAAGCATGCTAACCATTAAACCACATTGAGATAGATAGATAGATAGATAGATAGATATGAACACATTGAGATAACTAGATAGACATGAACACATTAAGATAGATATGAACACAATGATATTGATCAATAGATATGAACACATTGAGATAGAATGATATGAAGACATTAATATATATATAGATAGATAGATGGATAGATTGAGGTAGATCAATAGATATAAACACATTGAGATAGCTAGATAGATATGAACATATTGAAATTGATCAATAGATATGAACATATTGAGATAGAATGACAGATACGAACACACTGACATATATATATAAATATATATATATATATATATATTTATATGTATTTATATATATATATATATATATATGTAAGCAAATGTGTGGATGTAGATCCGACGGTATGTTGAAAATGTGGAAAAGACAAAGCAAAATCCGAATATGTGAGTAAAACAGTAAACTCACATATTCGGATTTTGCTTTGTCTTTTCCACATTTTCACCATATATATATATATATATATATATATATATATATATATATATATATATATATATATAGATAGATAGATAGTAGATAGATAGATACATATATAGATAGATATGAAGATAGATAGATTGAGATAGATCAATTAATATGAACACATTGAGATAGATAGATAGATAGATAGATAAAAACAGATTGAGTTAGATCAATAGATATGAACTCATTGATATAGATAGATAGAAGCAGAGATAGATCAATAGATATGAACATATTGAGATAGATAGATAGATAGATAGATATGAAACAGACTGATATATGTATATATATATATATATATATATATATATATATATATATATATATATATATATATAAACTAAGACTATATGAAAAATGCACTAATACACATTGATGTAACAAAGAAAATATATTAAAAAATATTGCTAGAAGGAAGAAAGAGAGAAAGTTATAAAGAACAACATGCAAATATAGATTGATGTAACAAATAAACTAATTCATTAAAATACAGACTTAGTCGATTGACTTGTAGATTGATAATTTTCAGAATATAAAGTAGTGCATTAACCCAAAAACTAAATAATTGCTGAACACTTGAACAATATGATGTTATTGATTTCCCAAATACAAATGAAGAAGTGAACTGAATTTGGCACATTTTCCTTTAATCTTAAAAGATTTTCCTTAGGGAATTTTTTGTTTTGTTTTTGAGACAAGGAGAAGAAAATGCTTCAGGCTGGTTTATGTCCCCTGCACACGAAAGGAAGTCAATAACATCTTTTAAAATTACATGATTCTGATAGATTTAGCCATTAGTTGTCTTTAAGCTTTGAAACTTTCATTTGTTGGAAGAAAATAAGTTCCACTGGAATCTAAAGGACTGGAAATCAACAGAAGAGAATGAAAAATATGACTGAAAAGTGGCCTTTCCCACCAAGGGTTTTGTGTTCAAACTCAGGAAAAAATAAATATACTGATAGCTGATTTTCAAAACAAGAAAGTAATCTCCAATTACATAGTTTTACAATGTCATTGTTGTCCCTCATTTGACTCTGTTATGCATTTAACTAATAAACATAAAAAAAACAGAAATCAAATGGCGGCAAATGGCTACAATCGAAAGAAAAGAGGAGAAAAAAGGGTAAGGAGTGAGCATAAAATAGAGGGAAAAAAATAACAAATAATCACAACACCCTACATGAACGGACAGACAAACACATGGACACACTTGTGTGTGCTGCACATCTGCACAGATGGACAAATGGGTGAATGCACACACATACACACACACATTATGAAAAAACTTGCACCCAGGATAAGTGCATATAAAAAAAAAAATTTGAGAAGTATAAGCAAGTCAATTGCTGATACCCGTTAACGAGTGGACGAACAGGTCCGTCTACGAAACTTTGCAGTTGGGATGCTGAAGGTAATATCAATCAGCTAAGTGACAAACCTTTTACTTATATTATGTTTATTAGTTTAAATGTCATTTAATATTATTTGTTTGTATCAGCTGAGCTTGATGGCATGAATATGTTATGGAGAATGAAGAAATAGGAAGAAAAAGATTAACAAGAAGGAAAAATAATGAGAGAGAAATTGAAAAAGAAAAAGCACAAGAATATATATATATATATATATATATATATATCATTATCCCATATATATATATATATATATATATATATATATGTATATGGGATAATGATATATATATATATATATATATATATATATCATTATCCCAAATATATATATATATATATATGGGATAATGATATATATATATATATATATATATATATATATATATATATATATATATATATATACACATACATATATATATGGGATATTGATATCTATATATATATATATATATATATATATATATATGGGATAATGATATATCAGGTCATCCCATAAGTTCTGTCCGAATTTTGAATTTTGAAACAAGTGACCAAATGTTACATTTAATTACAGATTCAATCAACAATGTATTTTCCCTGATTATCTATGACTTCCTTACATCTATTAACAAGCTTACTAATTCCATTACTGTAAAATTCTTTTGGCTTTGATTCGAAGAACTCACAAATGTCACTTTTAACCTCTTCCTGTGTTACAAAAGCTGTTTCTTACAAATGATTCGGTAAGCTACGAAACAAATGGTAGTCTGAAGGAGCAAGGTCAGGAGAATAAGGTGGATGAGGAATTTTCTCCTAACCCATCTTTTGTGACCTGATTCTTGCTGTGTGTTGTCGCGCATTGTCCTGATGAAACATCACCCGTTTTCGATTCACAAGAGCAGGTCTTTTTTTTCCTCAAAGCTTGGTTTAAATGCTTTAATTGCTGACAGTAAATTTGAGCATTAATTGTTGCATTAGGTGGTAAGAATTCAAAGTGGATTATTCCTTGGCAATCCTGCCAGATTGAAAGAAGGACCTTTTGCCCATGAAGTTCCCTTCTCGGCTGTGGCTGGGGTCCTTCCCCTTTACCAAGCCACTGTCTATGATGCTTAACATTTCGATAAAAGATCCATTTTTCGTCGCCAGTCACAAGTCTATCCAAAAAAGGTGAAACAAGTTGGTGAGAATGGAGAGAAGAGCAGATGTCAACTCGGGATTTGAGGTTGTTTTCAGACAATTCATGAGGCACCCATTTTCCAAGTTTAGGAATTTTTCCAAGTTGTTGAAGATGATGATGAACAGTTGTATGGGTTGAACTGAGAACCACTGCCAATTCCTCAACTGATAAAGCAGGATTTTATTCAAGGGCTGCTTCAAGAAGCTTTTCATCAAACTCAACTGGACGTCCGGTTCGATCTTCATCTTCAAGGGTGAAATCTCCACCTCTGAATTTTGCAAACCATCTTCAAGTTCTTTCATTCACACATTCCTCTCCATAAACTGACTGAATGTTTCTAGCCGCTTTGGCTGCTGAGTTTCCTTTCTTGAACTCATAAAGCATTATGTGCCTCAAATGATTCTTGGGTACTTCCATGTTAGCAGGGTTTTAATCAAACAAAATTTAATTTTATTGTTCTCTGAAATAAAATTTGATCAGTTTAAATGCATCTAAACATAAAAATAATGTTCAGCTCCATTAGACATTATAAAATACTCTTTAAATTTTGTTCATTTTAACAAAAAGTTAAAATTCGGACAGAACTTATGGGATGACCTAATATATATATATGTAAGAGTGGAATGTGTTTGTAGAAACACACTGTTTTATAAATGTGACTTTGATTTTCAAATTTTTGTTCAATTTTCGAAACTAGCCTGAAAAACCTTTCAACTCAGGATTTTCGTCTTTTCTTCTCACACAGTTTGAAGCGACGGATATATCAGTTCTGTGTTTGGAGAGCCTATGAGAAACAACTACGTTCTACGGACAGTAATAAGTACAAAGAAAAATGCTAATAATCAGAAAAAAACTTAACACTTTCGGGAAAAATAAAGAGGTAAGAAGACTTGGAAAGTTTAATACTCGCAAGCCAAATTGATGGTAAGAGAAGCTTAGGAAAGTAGTGGGTAACTTATATGAACTGTTTGAGTAGATCGATTGGAGGTACAACTGCTACAAGAACCAAGAAAGGGTTGTGAGATTAACAAACCGCAGAAGGCCTTTCCTTAAGGACAATTGGTATCTGGAACTCACTTCCAAGAAATCTTTTAAAAAGTATTGACTCAGAACTTATGGGATGACCTAATATATATATATATATATATATGGGATAATGACATATATATATATATATATATATATATATATATATATGTCATTATCCCATATATATATATATATATATATGTATAAAAATTAATTTCGGTTGAGCTCTCTGGTTTGAGGTGTGAATTTGTAAACAGTGACTATTTAAGCTAATATTGCACGACTCTTCAGCCCTAATCGAGTCACTGTCAGTCACTGTGTGTTTTTCTAAATCTAAAAATAAACACGTTAAAATTCACCTTCATCCCTGCCGTGCATCGATGGCTTAGTGGGAGAAGTTCCGACTGATGCAAATTCAGTCAGGTTTCGATCCTAGCTAGAGGCAACCGGACGTCTAGCCACACTGATGAGCTGTGAAACAGTGAAACAGTCTGTCTGTGGATGACAAAATATATATATATATATATATATATATATATATATATATATATATATATATATATATATATATATCAAGAACAATTTTTAATGTTTTAGCGTTTTGTTTTTTAGAACTTCATCAGACAAGGTTTGTTTATGTTGATTTGACTACATGTGCAAAAATGAAAAATGCTGGGAATTTTAAATTTAGAAAAAAGATTTGTTTTATGTGTTTTGGGTATATAACCAGTCCAATTCTATTTAAGTTCTTTTACTTTTTGTTTCCATCACTTTCGTTATTAATATCCCTACATTGTGATAACAGAATATCTATCAAGAATGGTGAAATGTTGTAAGAACCTGAATGCAAATTTACTGTGGATGAACTAGCAATTAAAGCACTTTCTAAGGATTTTTGTATTAGTGAACTGTTTTCTCTTTTAATTAGAATAGCATTTTAATTTCAAAATTGTTGTTAGTTGTGTTACTGTCTTAAGTCATCTCTTCCTATCCTGCTGATGACTTAAGAAAATCAGATAATTGAACACTATTACTTGTACTTTTCTTCCAAAATGAACTTCAGACAATTTCTGAAGGAATTTCCCCTTTCTCTGAGAAGGATCATTCGGTACTTAATAAAGTTGATCATTAAAATTAACACAAAATGTCTGTAATTTTTAATCATATTTGATTTATATATGCATGTGCATGTGTGTGTGTGTGTGTGTGTGTGTGTGTGTGTGTGTGTGTGTGTGTGTGTCTTGAACAATAAAAAATGTTAAAAAGTAAGTGGTAGTTCCATGCTCCTCGAAACCTCCTGATCAGAGGCCTTACTGTTGGACATAGTGTCTTGTCTTACCCAGAACGCAGATGTAGTTTATTGTCATACTCAGGATGTGGTGAGCCATGAAGGTAGAATTATATATCTTTATGTTATATTACAAGATTAGATCTGTTGCGGGCCGGGTTATGTGCTTCCCAATTTGTAGTAGTTTCTAAAATTAGGAGGCAGTAACCTGAGAGTACTCCCCTCCAGATGGGTAGAATTTTTTCTGCCCATATGTAAAGTTTGTGTAATTGTTTCTGTCCTTGTGAGCTGAAAAGAAAAGGTGTTGGAAGTGTGGTTGAGATGTGTGATTAATCACATGTCGATGAAATATACTTGTGCTGTCATCAGGGTGCTGTAAATTTCCTCTAGCGGGTCAGATTCAGAGAACATCATGCATTGCAGAGATATATTGTAGTATTTGAAATTTGTGATTTTGAACTTTCATATGATCTAATCACAAATTTTAATTGCTGGAGTTCTTAGGTCCACACTGAACCAGGGTGGTAGCACCTGTTAGGGTCCCAGCTATGAGTAAATAGTTGACCCCCCGAACTGTGGTCAAAA
>OZ038500.1:47440832-47473332 GCA_964036315.1 Acanthosepion esculentum
ATACATTTAAACATTCACATATTTCTTCAAAAATGCATTATTGGGTATATTTAAGCAGTAAATTTTCATTTATTTGGGCAACAATTATTTAATTTTTTCATTGGTTTGATTAAAAAGTTGTTTTTTAATATTTTTCTATATTTTGGACCATTTTCCGGGTTTTTGGTCCATATTAAGATGTAATTTGTTCAATGGCTGAGTACTTTTATCCTTTGTAAGGCATTATCAAATATTCTTTGATAATGGTTTAAGAATGCTAAATAACATAGGAAAATTTATAATTAAGTTTTCACTGGAAAATTATCTGAAATATCGACAAAGTTAGCAAAACAATTATCCTTAATAAAACACTTTCATTTATCGTTAAGCAAATTTGTATAAAATTTTGATATATATATATTTGTACTCACACACATATATTCACATGATTACTCCATATTAAGACAGTATCATGAAGATTAATATATAAAAACAAACTTTATATATTTGTATACACATACAAAGAATTTGGAATGGTAAAACTAATATGAGAAAAACAATATGGCACTCGTGTTCTGAGTTTAAATTTCTGTCTATTTCTAATGTAGAAGCATGTCAAAAAGCCAAATTTACTAGTCAATCAGTTACGTGTCATGCATGATACACGCTTAGGCAATCATGTATCTTTCAATACATGACTGACAAGGCAGATTTTTCTTCCTGCAGTAGGTTGCCATTTCTTTCTGTGGTAGACCAGTTGTCATCCAAGGCTATAGAACCCGGTCTGTCCTGCTATTTACCCATAGCTGGGGCTGGGAGAGAAGAACAAGATTCATACCTTCCCTAAGGGTGTTAGGACGTAAGTGTTAACACTAGTCTTATTGCCAGTCATTTGTCTTATCAATGTAATAGAAAAGAAAAAAAAAGGTTCACCTTTTCTCTAATTTTATTCCTAACCCAAATTTTCTGGAAACTTCAAGATTTTGTTTTTTTGCTTCAAACAAATGTGTCTGTCAGAAAGAAATACCTAAGAAAGGTTTCCTTTTATCCTGTGAATCTTCTACAGATTAAAAGCCAACAAGCAAGTGACATGTTTTTATTGGTTGTTTGTTTTCTTAATTATTGCCACCAATTAATGAAAAATTAACATCCGCCTGTTTCAAGAAGCTGCCGTGCCATCAAATAAAATGGTTTCCATGGGCTTAAAAGAAGATGCCATGAAGCCACGTAGAAAGTGTTAAGGATTTTTAACTGATTCTGGCAAATATCAATTTCAGATCTCTCCACCCCTGAAGAAAATTAAACCAAAAAATGAGGCTAAAACAAAATAATCGCAAAGATAAAGATACCAAAAACAGGGTAGATTTTTAAAACAGACATTTTGATTTATTTTATGATTTTTTTTCTTAAATCCACTCATGCCATAGCAACCATTCTCACAACTACCTGAGCCAGTCATTTAATGCTCAAAGCTATATCCTCACTATTGGGCCACCAGTGACTGAAATTTACCAAAGATTTTGCAGTCTATAAAATAAGCTTTGCAGTCAAATGGGCTAAAAAGAGGGGAGGTGCATCATAATCTCAAATCCATTGATAATGCTAAGTTTTCATTTCATTAAGAAGTATATTAAAAATCAAATTATTATTAATAGGTTTGTTGTTGAAATCTTGCTTATATTGTGTTCATTTTTTTAAAACTTTGCTTTATATATAATTTTTCTAGTTTGCTTTTTTAAAAATTGTCTATGTCATTCTGTCTATCTATCTGTTTAGCTACATATCTATCTATATATATATCTTTCTCACTCGCTCTCTCTCCATATATATATATATATATATATATATATGTATATATATATAATATAATACTTTTTGTTTTAAAAATATGATTCCTTCGCTACATAAGAGTTCTCAGGTTTCAAAAGCAAGAGCCAAGACTCCTAATATAATTTTTGAAATTATGTTGAGTTAAGGTGTCTGGTCACGGTTCCTCGTCAAGCGAGAATTTGGGAATAAGCTATCTTTTGGTTAGCGCGTCTTATTCCAAAATTCTCGCTTGACGAGGAAGCGTGACCAGACACCTTAACTCAACATAATTTCAAAAATTATATTAGGAGTCTTGGCTCTCGCTTTTGAAACATGAGAACTCTTATGTAGCGAAGGAATCATATTTTTAAAACAAAAAATATTATAATATAAGCTCTACTTCTGTATGGAGCACTGTCTTTTTGAAGATAAAAGCAAAAATACTAGGGAACTCCGGATTATTTACCTAACGTGTTCTTTCCTATTTTTCTGCATACCTGCATACATATATATATATATATATATATATATATATATATTGCACATATAGTAATGGTATTAATAAAACCGTGCTCAATGTAATATAACAGAGCTATTAAATATATATCAATAAATATACATATTATCCTTTACCGCTAGCATGACTTGTATTTTCATGCACAACACAATTTGCATAAATCAGTCCAAGTTAGATTATCTACTAACTCCAACAATAAGGAAATAGTTGATAATAATGAAATTAAATATATAAAAGCTTTAGAACTAAGCAATCATAAAGTAAATTTAGAGTATTTAGAAAAAAAAAACATAAAAAAGGTATAAATAAACAGAAACGCCATAGTTGTAATATAATATTGCTTAAGACACCGTTTAATTGTAATGAATATTGGAAGAATTTTCCTAAATTAAATTCATAAGCACTTTAATCACTCACCAATATTAAAAAAGATTTTTAACAAAAATAATGTAAATATCACATATAGCTGTATTAAAACATTGATAAATCAATATCCCAGCATAATGATATTATATTACACAGATACATATATAGCAAAGTCAACAAATTTAATATGTTAAAAAATAAATGCAACTGCCAAAAAATACGATCTGTCCCTTTAACAGACAATATATTACTTATAATATTGTATACTGAGCTAGCATACATTCCAGTAATGATGTCAAATTTTATTTTGGTTTCACTGAAAATCCTTGGAAATTTTGTTTCTACTATCATCAAATGACTTTAGGCAATGTAAGATACATAAATAATGCCGCACTCTTCAAACATTTCTGGCAATTAAAGAATGATGGCAATACATCAATTTTTACATGGAATATTGTAGCAAAAACCAAAGCTTATAATTGGAAAAGCAATAGATATAATTTATGCCTTGTAGAAAAATTAGTTATTTTAAAACACTTAAATTATTAAACAAGAGAAATGAATTGATGGTTACATGTAGGCCTAAAGATAAATATATGTTGAAATATGTTAATCCAGATTAATTTTTAATGTAAATTATGACATTTCTCTTTCATTTTTTTCCTTAATTTTAAATATTTTTTGAGGAAAAAACCCAGTAATTTCCATTTAAGTATAATATAAATTAATATTCACAACTTTCAATAAAAATTATTTTTTCTTGATTTCTTTTTTATATATAAGTAAAATATGATTCCCGTATAAATGTATGTATGTATATATAATACATATATATATATATATATATCTGTACACATATATATCTGTTCAAAACAGAATTTATTCATATCTGTTTATTTCTATCTATCTATCCCCATCACACACACATACACGCACACACACATACACACACACACACACACACACACATATATATATATATATATATATATATATCAATCTGTTCTTATATCTTATATCTAGCTATCTATTGCCCCCATATATATATATATATATATAAATATATATATGCATACATACATATGTATATATGTGGGTGTGTGTTTATATAAGGGTGTATAAGCATGGCTGTGTGTTTAGAATGCTAATGTTCTGACCATGTGACATAATATATTAATATATTTTCTGTTTATATGTTGTTTTTATGGATTTTTTAAACAAAAGTTTTATTAGAATATTTTTGGATTTAATCCATTTCATCTAATACATGCATATATGTGTGTGTGTGTGTGTGTGTGTGTGTGTGTGCGCGCGCGTGCGTGTTTGTGTGTGTGTGTGTGTGTGTGTATACAGTTTACAGTTTTAATATTTTATTATGTTGTGTGTGCGCATGTATATGTGTGTGTGTGTGTATACACACACACAACATAGTAAAATATTATAACTGTAAAATTTGATCAAATCATTATTTATATTATTTCTTTTTTTAATAATCATTTCACCCCCAGTAACGCAATAAAGCCACTAAGATACAAGGGATTACTGAGTGTGAATGGAGAAAAAAATATTATTAAGAAGAAAGAAGAATAAAAGAAGAGGAATCAAGAAGACAGAAGATAACAATTGACAGTACATTTAAATTTTTGAAGATCAAAATTGGTGAGAAAGCAAGGAGCCAGAAAATTAGTAGCAATTTCTCTTAAAAATGGACAATATTTGGCATTGTGACATTCTGGCAGGATTAAATCCCTGCCACATCTCTCCAACATGATGCTTTTTTATGTTTATTATTTTGCAAATAATTTTCTCTGTGGCATGATTATATTTTCCACATTTATTAAATATATATAAAAATTCACTGCTGAATTTTTAATTGAACTGGAATGCTTATTTCAATTCCACTTAGCATGTATATTTGGTCATCATTGTGTTCATTGAGACATTAAAAGTTCCACCCACTGACATTAGGGTTTTGCCTTCATGCAAGTGTTCTGCATAAGTAACATAGACCTGAATAGTTATATTTTCCAAAATATATTCACTCTTGACTCACAGGCCAAATTTCTAGCATTTTGGTGTGGGTTGCTAAAAGTTGCAGCTTTCATTCACCTATTCTATTTGTGGAGGGGATGTTCAACTGTGCCATGTATTATTTACCCTATTTATGAGGGTGGGCTGAAAACAACATAGAAGGATTGATGCTAGAGATAGGAAATCTTGCATGTATTAATTTCAACTTTTCTTATTAATTACAGCACTATTTATTTCCAGGTAAGCTGACTGCTCAAAGAAGACTTCAAATGTAACTCGTAGCAACTTCTCTTGAAAATGGACAAAATTTGGCATTGTGGAATTATCAAGTACCTGCAGAAAAAGGGCTTAGCCCCCAGGAACATTCATACTGACATTTTTGCTACATTAGTTGATGACATGCCAGCTTTATCAACAGTGCAAAAGTAGGCAGCTGAATTTAGAAGTGGAAGGGAGAATCTTGAAGATGGACCAAGGTTTGGCCATCCTGCAACTACCACCATTGGGAAAAACATTGATCGTGTGCACCACATGGTGATGGATGACAGATTTTTATTCTCCTAGACTGGTTGACAACCAAGGTTATAGAGCTTGGTCTGTTATGCTATTTAACCATAGCTTTATTTAAAATTTTTGAAAATCAAAGCTGACTGGAAAGCGAGATGCTGGAAGAGAGCCCTACAAGTAAGAAGTGCGAGAGAAAAAACTGTTAGCATAAAACTTATGGTTACATCTAGCCATTTCAATTGTAAAATGATGAGACCTAGCTGCCAATCTAGTACTGTGCTTAAATTCATAAAGTCTATAAATCAAATAGCCAATATTATTAGCATATCCCATAAGAATATTCTTCACCATGAACTTGGCAAGATGAAGGTCTCTGCCTTGTGGATCCCACATCCTCCAGCACCTGATCAAAAGTGCACTAGACTGATCTGACATTGTTTTGGGCAGATCCAGCTGGTTTCTTTGAATGTTTCCTAACCCAGGATCAGCATTGGGTTTATCACTTTGATCGAGAAACAAAGAGACAATTCATGCAGTGGAAACACTCCTCCTCATCTGCTTCAGCAATGGGCCAGGGTCATTTCATCTGAAGGGAAAGGTGGTAGCCTCAGTTTTTGGGGATGAAAATGGCATTGTGTTTATTGACTGTCTTCAAAAGGGCCACACCATCAATGAAGAATACGATGCCAACTTGCTAAGGCAGTTATGAAAAGCTATCAATATCAAACATCCGGGAAAACTGATGAAGGGAGTCTTGTTTTATCATTGCAATGCTCCAGCACACAAGTCCTTTGTTGCACTGGTTGCTGTGCATGACTGTAACTTTGAACATTGATCACCCTCCATATTCTCTTGATTTGACCCCATCTGATTAGCATATGTTCCCCAACATGAAAAATCACTTGGCTGGGCAGCAGTATTGTACTGATGATGACATATTATTTGCTTTTTGACCAACAAGATGAAAGCTTCTTCGCCAATGAGATCCAAGCACTGTAACACTGATGGCAGAAGTGTGTTGAACACCAGGGGGACTATGTTAAAAATAAACCTCATTTGGTCACATTCCATGAGAGTATCTTGGTCAGTCTATGTACTTTTCAGCTTATCCTTGTATATATGTATTGTAATTCTGTTTCTAATACTTCAGAAATCAATCCATTTTCTCCAGATCTCATAACAGACAAATCTGGTCAAATTGGATTTATTTGTTTACCAGAGAGATAATATCTATCTGATGGTATATTGCAACAAAGTGAAACAAATCTTTGAAGATGTTTTTCTAAGTCCTGTACTGTTCAGGACTTTTTCTGGATTTCACTGAGTCTTGACACCTATGTGAGTTTGGAAATCCTTCAAAGGTAAAAACATTATTGCATTTAAAAAAATTTTTAAAATACGGAAGGATGCATAATTTCAAAATAAAAACATTTTTTTTATTGAAAGGCAACTAATGACTGTTTTAAAATAAACACCTTTAGCAAGTTTTGCTAACAACCTGTTACTAACTTTGATAATTTCATAATGCTTTTGAATAAACAGTAAAAAGTCAACAAAATAATCTTTTTTTTTTCATTTTTTTCTCTTCCTTTTTCACAAGTTTTTGTCATTTTCTTTGCTCTAAAATCAAGTGTGTCTTATACATGAAAATAAGCTTTTTTCCTGAGATTTCTCTGCTTTTTTAACTATGTCTTATACTTCCATGTGATCTATACACAAAGAATTACAATATATATATATATATATATATATATATATATATATGAGTATAAGGATTAATTATGAGTATAGCAACAATGTTTTAAAATGTCTATAAAAGCAATGTTTTAGGATGCTGAAATTGTAAAAACATTTTTTTAAAATTGCAAGTTGAGTATTTTAAATCATAAATAATAAAAATATAATTAAGTTACCTCTCTTACATATTCTTAACGTTAGTTTTTGAATTGACTATAACAGAGCACATGTTATGTGCATTTACAAAACATTTCACAACTATTAATTACATTATTGAAGATGATTTTAGATGAGATTTAAAGTATTTGGAACAATAAAACAAATAACCAAAACTATGAAGTCTTTCTTACTCAGTTTTGTAACAACACTAAGATATTGATCCACGAATTTGAGAGGATTAAAATAAAATAAATAAATATAATATGTCTCGATTATTCAACCAAATATGAAATATGCTGAAATATGCTTGAATAAAATATATATATATATATATATATATATATATATATATATATATATATATATATATACACACATGCACATATATATATATATATATATATATATATATATATATATATATGATAAAAATATATGATATGTTATAAACGGTTAAAAGTGCTCAATATCAAGAATAGAGTGTATGTAAATGTAAAAATGGCCGCAGAGGTCAACACCAAATGGCTACAGTCTTTTTCATGCTTTAACACAATCTTCAGGCCATATGTGTTGTGTTTTAGCTCAACTATTTATATATGCTGTTTAATGGTGCATTATGGGCAGCAAGTTATATGGTATCATCCTAATGGTTATTGGCTAGGTGGTAACAGTTATGTTTCAAATTATTCTAGAGGCTATTGAGTAGAAATAATTGTGGATCTGAATGCAGTTATTTGTGGCTATTTTGTAGTGTTATTTCTTAACTTTTTACTCATTATTTATTATTGATTACTTAATTATTTATTGTTAATTATTATTATCACATTTACTTGTGTGTATTTGTAGTTTGTTACTTTGTTTATTATTTACCTAATTTATTTAGATTTTTTGTCTATTTCATTTCTGGGTCTTGGTTATTTTATATTCTTCAGTTTTAAAATAATTGAACTTGTCTAAAGTATGTTACATTATCTGCATTGTACATAGTATGTATATTTTCATTTTTCATTATTGAATTTTTCAAAGTATTCATTTTTAGTTTTCAATTTTTAAGTAACTCAGTAAAAATTTGTTTTCATGTCTGTATTTTGAGAAAAGTTCTGATTGTTTATTTGGTAATTTATAATCCAGCATTATTTTTTATTACTTCAAATGTGATATTTAGTGGATATACATGTTTCAGTAGACATCCCAGTTTGTTTTTAAACATGGGTAAATTTACACATATATATATATATATATATATATATATGTGGGTAAATAGCAGGACAGACTGGCTTTCTGCAGCCTGGTCTAGGAGAAGGAAAACTCTGAATTCAAAACTTATGGAGGGTTGTTCGGGGACCTTGGGCATGTAGTGCACCAGGTCTCTGTATTCAGACCTTCAAAAAGTGTGGTTTGTTCTGTACAAAGCCTTGACCACTATAATCAAATCATATGTGCTGGTGTCTGGGCTGTCGGTTCCTAGGAACTGAGCTGCTTGATCCTCATACATTGATTATGATGTGCTCGATATCAAAAGTTAAGTATAGAGCGTTAATAGAATTAATGTATAGAAACTTGTTATTTAACTGAGTGGTGTTATTTCAGTTATGATGATTTTGAAGATTTGTGAGTCCATTGTAGTAATGCATCCACTCTTCAGAGCTATTGGTTTCTCTGTATCTCTCTCTGTCTCTCTCTCACTTTACATATATATATATATATATATATATATATCTATAATTATATGCATGTGTGTGTGTGTGTATACACACACACATGCACATTCACATACACACACAACCATATATATCTATATATATATATATAATGAGATTTCTGGTAATAATGTGCTCAATAAGAGACTTGAGCAGTAACTATTAAATTAGATATAATAACATTCAACACTTATTGACAGTCGACTCAGAATTTCATAATCTTTCAGTCCCTCATTAGGTCTTTCAAAGATTAATTATTCCTAAATTATAAATGTGTGTACATATATACCGAACTCTCCTGTTGTTTTGGACATATGAAGGTCAAGAAACTCAGTTCTGAGAACCAACAGCCAGACTACCCACACATATGATTTGATAAGAATGGTAAAGGCTTGAGCAGAATCAGCCACACTTTTTGGAAGAGCTGAATAAAAAGAACTGGTACAGAGTATGCCACAAGGTTCCCAAATGACACTCTGTAGGTTTTGAATTTAGAGACCTCCTCCTCCTTGACCATTCACCACCCCAGGCTATAGGAACCAGTCCGTCCTGCTATTTACCCATAGCATGGGGTGGGGACAAGTGATGGATTCCTTCCTTTCCCAAGGGGTATTAGACCACGCCTCCATATTTATATATATATATATATATATATATATATATATATTCCTTTTTTAATATCTATAGAAGAGCATTTTAAAAACTTTTTAATATACATAAAAATTAATTATTTTTTGATTATTTACCTTTTAACAGTCTGTTTCACATAAAATGTGTAAATGATAAAAAACGCTATTTTATATGTGAGTGTGTGTGTGTATAGATATATATATATATATATATATATATATATATATATATATAGATAGATAGATAGATATATATACTGTCCTGGGTATGACAATAAACTACATCTGTATCCTGGGTAAGACAATAAATTACGTCCAACAGCAAGGCCTCTGATCAGGAGGTTTTGAGGAGCGTGGAACAATTTTTAATTGCTGGTGTTCACAGGTCCACCCTGAACCGGGGTGGTAACACCTGTTAGGGTCCCAGCTATGGGCAAATAGTTAACACCTAAACTGGGTTCAAAACACTATGAAAGTGTAAAAATATTTTTTAATACAAGAAATACTTTGTAAAAAATTATTACCAGCAATAAATTTTTGAAGAAAAATTATTACCAGCAATACATTATTACCAGCAATACATTTTTGAAAAAAAAATATTACCAACAATAAAAATCTTGTTGGCATTAAATAACCCAGTGAGGTTGATATGCTGTAAAACAAACAAATATATATATATATATATATATATATATATATATATATATATATATTATGACCATAAATATTAAAGGATAAAATTAAGAACAAAAATTTAAATATTAAATCACTTTTTTCTTTTTCAAAGGATCCTCTTTTGGATATTAATAAATATACCCCAGATTTTTCTGAACAGATTCGCACTTTTTCAGAAATAGTAATCTTCTTTCCTGGTCAATTTTGATATTAAAGTTTATAGATACCTTTTAAAATGGAGACAACAATTCCTTCAGAAATAGTTACTTTTTCTTGTCTTACTCATTACTGAGCTATGTTTTATTTATTTCATTGTAAATATATTTTTATTTGTTTTACACCTTTTTTGTTTTTTTTAGAAATAAATTTTGTCTGAAGATGGCCTGGAACCTTCTCAAGATTTCTTGAAATATAAAAATCCTTCCTGCCCAGAAGGAAACATTTAAAGAATTTCAAGTCAAAAATCAAATCAAAAAGGAAACTTTATCCAGTCTTTTTCTTCCATCTCTAGTTCTTCACTTTTTGATTGTCCTGAAGTCATGAGTAGTTAATAATTTCTTGTTTTCTCTAACTTGAAGGCTACAAGTTGAGAATTCTTCAAAAACAAATTCTTGGGGCAGATATGCACCATTCCATCTTTCCGTTGAAAAGTTGAGGTTTACACTCTTCTTTACCGGATGTCTTGGATGATTTGCCCAACATTTTGCTGGAATTTATTTTTTGTTGGCATTCATTGATAAATTATTATTTATGCAAATTTTTAAAAGGGCCAGAAGAAAAACTGGTATTTAAAAACATGAAACAAAATTTAACAAGTTAATAAACAAATCAGAAAAAGGCAAGAAATGTTGGTGCTCAGATTACATTTGAAAATCTCAAGAGAAATATTGCCTGGAATTTTAAAATGAACAAGAAATTTCTTTTATATTATAGATTATCTTTTAAACAAAAAATATGCCAAACAAATATATATATGTATATATATATATGTTTGTATAATTTTTTCATTACATCTTTTACATATATATATACATTGTAAAATAATAACTTGAAAAAATTGAGAATTCTTTCAGCAATACAATAATTTTTAATTTCTGAATGCTAACAATACCTTTCTGATTCAGAATGCATTTCTTTAGTAAAAAAATGAATTTAACTTTGTAGATTCATTGGCAATATATTTCTATAATAATTGTTTCTTTATTATATTCAATAGGTTTTTCTTTCTTGATTTGCAATGAATGTAACTTTGTAGATTCATTTGTAATATATTTTATAATAATTGTTTCTTTATTGTAATCCTATTATCAGTAACTCTTACTTAAATTCATTACCACAGACAATCCATTTCTTTCTTAAGCATAGTGTATTTCACTTATAGAGTCATTTGCAATATATTTTTATAATAACTATTTATGAAATGTATATTAACCACCTTCTGTCAGTAATGTTTACTTTATTTGCTGACCGTTTCAATCCATTTCTTTCTGAACTTTTATATGTATATCATATAAATAATAAATTACAGATAAAAATTAAAAATTATAATGATGAAATCATCATTTTTACATTTAATTTCTAAAGTTGCTTTGGAGATTTTTATAGTCATCTTCATATACCTTCACTCTTTTGATCCAAGATCAACATTCAGCAATATTATAAATTCTTTTGTGAGGGAGTTGTTGTTATTATCTAAACTCTTTTAGTGGATACTTATAATCAAGATAAGAAAGAGACAGCTAAAATTTCTTGTACACATAATGAGGAAGGAGGGTTTGGAAAACTTAACACTCATAGGGCATATTGAGGACAAAAGAGATAGGTGAAAGCAGCAAGCCATTTAAATTATGAGCTTGTATGAATGGGTGGTGGAAAAAGGGGTGCTAAGCAAAGAGTAAAAGACTACTAAGTGCCAAAAGGGAGAGGAAGTTTTGGAGGGCCACAATCACCTATTTCTTGAATATAAAAGAAGAAGAAGAGGAAGACATGCTCATAAAATTAATAGTCTCCATAAGTTTTGTTGAATTTAAATAGTTCTTAAATGATTAATGTTTGAATTATTAATAATATATTCCCTACAGCTCACCAACTAAATGTACAATGAATATTTTGACATCTACTTAATTTCACTATTGTTTTTCATTAGAGCATATACAGTCCCTGCCAAAAGTATGAAGAATGCAACAGTTTTGTGATGTCAGTGGGTCACAGGCTTGATGCAGTTAATGCAAGAAAAGGTGATGCAGCCAAATATTAAATGTTATCTTCTATCTATATTTCTCATGTTGTCTGTCTGTGTGTCTGTTGGGGGCATTGTTACCTCGGCCAGGCCGCATTTCTCACCTGATTTCGATGCGGTTTTCACCACAAGTTTGCAAATGGCTGTCGTAAGGACATGACGGAGCCCGATTTTTGAGTTCGGACACAGGTTCCGAAAAAATCGATAATCGAAAAAATCTGCTTACAGAAGGTATGATCACATTTCAACCAAATTTGACACCCTCTTAGAGTCTACCATTAGAAGTGTTGTCCAGAAGTTTCATGACCACGGACCCCTAAACAGAGCGGAAAAAACGATAAAACCGAAAAACCGATATGCCCAAATTGCGCCTGCACCGCATCTCGGTTTTTAGCAAAAACTGACCGGAATTATGACGAGGCCATTGGGAGTCACCATGTGAAGTTTCAACTCTGAGCACCCCACAAACAGAGTGCAAATCGACAATCGGTCAACCCTTAAAAATGTTTTTCCAGTTGGGTATTTCCTAAATGCAGCTCCTTGCATTCTCATCGCCTGCATCACGTGCGTTAGAGCCAAGCTGCATATGCAGCAGGCAGCTTGACCCCATTTACGGCCAAGCCTTGTGCTTGCCAAATCATGCGCGTGAGCGTGAATGCACGCTAGAATCTTCCATTTTGCGTGAGCTCATTCATTGGTCTAAGTCATGGCCATTGTCCAGGCTACACCAATCAATGACAAGTCACACTCCCTTCAAATACCTTCAGCACGGCTGCATCCGCACTCACGCCTTGATTTGATCGCCATTAACGCATCTGTCTGACAGCTTCCTGCTACTGCAAGTTACCTATTTGCTTAAACATATTCCAATATGCTTTCAGATTCCAATGTAACATCCTCTGTTAAAAATTTTCCCAGACATTTAAATTTTTGTACTTAATTAATTTTGGTATCTCCAATTAATAATTTGCTTATTGTGTTGTTCCTTTTATAAAAATTAAATCCTGCATATATTTCTCAACCAATAAAATCCCATCAGAAGGTTAGTTTTATAAACAAGCATTACTAGGTTAAATAGCACCAAAATATTTGCAGACATAGTTGCAGACCTACTGCATGTTATTTTTGGACATTTTAGAAAATAACATTAATAACTCTTTTCACAACTGCCTCAAATTTGAGAAAAAGATTTTCATGTGCCAGTGTGAAATTATTTTCTAACTGGTGAAAACTTTGTATTCAAAAAGTTTACATGTCTATGTGAAATTAGATTTGGTATCTCCTTAAGGATAAAAAAATAGAAACATACCACTTCCTGAGGCTCAAAACAATTTCAGAGGCCAGTTTGATTTGTACATGCATACATAAACAAGTACCCAGACACACACAATGGAAGAAAGACAGCCAGCAGCTACCAAATAAGACCTTGTTCATGCACACAATAGAAAGGATTAACCAGCAGCTGCCTACTAAGCCTTTGTCTATGAACTTGCAAACATTAGACTGACTGTCATAAAGTAAGTCTGTCCACACATTTCACACCACCCTATGAATGCTTAATTACTTTATAATACAAACTTCACTGTAAAGAAAATTGAATATTTTATTGTCATTGTATATTGGTTGTACAAACAGCCAATCGGATGTGCGGAATACGTGGTCTTTCTTCGTAGAATTCCTTAAAAAGGCCAGAGTAGCTGTTAGCATTTTAAAAGTGAGGGGGAATCAGGGTTAGATCTACCCTGATTGGGTCGATTTGGTGATGGGGAGTATGATGTTGAAAGACCCGAAACTCCCTGATGAACCAAGTCAAAACATCACTGACGACCCCCTCGGGCGCCTATTTAAAAGCGTATTTTTTAATTATTCTGAAAAGAATATATAAATGTCATTTCAGCTGACATTTTGCTTCTACTTTTATATTCGTAGGGGGATTCAAAATCTAATTTCACATAGTGATGTGAACTTTTTGAATACAAGGTTTTCATTAGTATCTGTCTATATTTCTGAGATGAGGTATTATGTACACTATTTACATTATTCGGACTATTGTCCTCATTTTTGTCGCCATATTTATTACAACGTTTCAGCCGTTGTATGCTCCAGCCTTCTTCAGGTGGTTGGAATGTTGAATTGAACCCTTTATTTTGCTTATTGGGGTAGACTATGCCATGTTTAATGGATGTCAGTTATCAGGCATCTCCTGTTAATTCCCCTCTCCAAGTTCTCCACTGCCTTAACTGGGTATTGAACTCACACTCCTGTCACTGGATCTAACTAAGGCCTTTATCCACTGTGCCTTGTGTCCTTGAGGAAATAAAGGGTTCAGTTCGACATTCTAACCACTTGAAGAAGGCCAGAGCATACAATGGCCGAAACATTGTAATAAATATGGCGATGAAGATGAGGACAATAGTCCAAATAATGTAAATAAGGTTTTCATTAGTTAGAAAATAATTTCACACTGGTATGTAAAAATGTTTTCCTTGAATTTTGGGGACTGGTAAAAGAAGTTATTATTGTTAATTTCTAAATGGTCCAAAAATCACACAAGGTAGGCCAACAACTATGCCTGCAAGTATTTTGGAGGTATTTGCCCTTATAATGATTATTTATCAAACAAACCTTCTAATGAGATTTTATTGGTTGAAAAATATATTTGGAATTTAATTCCTATACTTTTGCTGACAACTGCGCATTCTAACTTCTTGCAATTGATGTTTAGTCCTTTCTTCTTGCTTTCCTTTACTACTTCTTGTGTGTTGCCTGTAGTTTACTTTACGTGCCAGCTATTGACACTGTGTCATCTGTATATCTTATATTGTTAAGATGGCTGCTGCCAGTAATGAGCATTTCTCATTCTCTCAGAATTATCTCACTCTAAATATTGAATAAGTCCAGTGAGAAGGCACAGCCTTGTCTTACGCCTCTTTAGCATTCAAAATTAATTGTTACATTTTTTTCTCTTATTACACTTGTGCCATTTTTATTAAAATTCTTTTTATGCTTAAGCAATAGACTGGATATTTACTTTGTAGTTAAACTACAACTCAGTTACTGTTAGGGAATTTTATATCAAAGTGCTGATATTGCTAATGTAATAAGACTTTATCCTAAAATTTCTTATTTCCTAAAAAAGTTTTTTTCTAATTATTTTTAAATATGTTTTTCCATCTTAATTTGGTATCACATTTGTTGTTGCTTCTTCTTTTGTATGCAGTCAAAAGAAAATAAATAAATAGCTGTAGTTTTAATCTTTCATTATATTTTGTAGATGTTGTCCAATTTTGGAACGTTGTTGAGAGGGGTGGCAAAGTCTATGATTTCCTCAGGTGGTAAAATTGAAAAACTGTGCTGCTGAATGGTTAGAGCATATTGACACTAAAAGTTATCTAAAATCTTTTTATAACTTAACTTGACCCTCAGAACTCACAAAACCTAGAAAATATTTCTCCTGTTAGTGATATACAGCATATATCTCCTGTTAGCGATGTACAGAACAAGAAATAGTTCTCCACATGTATAAAAAGACTTTTAAAGAGATAAAATTGTCAACATCCGAAAGAAAAAAAACTTGACTAATCAATCAAAAAAAAAAAAAAATTAAAAGCATAGAAAAATTATGTTCAAGCCATTAAAAAGGTTTGAAACACTATACAGCTATCAAGATATAATTGCAGCAAAAAAATCAAGGTCATTAAATTACTATGAAAAATGATTGTTGCAGGTGAGAAGTAGATGTATCAAATCATTTCCAAAAAATATTTTTAGATCTTTTTTTTACCTTCTCCCAGAAGATAAGGATATTTAAATAATCTTTCAATGAAAATATTCTTAAATATTGTGTTTCTTAGAAGTATACCAAAATATAGTCAAGTGTCTTCCTCTCTTCATCCATGATTACAATACTCTCTTAAGGTCAACTTACAGAAATGAATTATACAAAAAGAGACTTACTCAGAATTACTATCATTCTTCAAGATAATTTTTTGTAATCATCTCACCCCAAGCAAGGCAATAAAGCTAAGAAGATGCAATTGTTAGAGAATATGAGAGAAATATACTATTAAGGAGAAAAGACAATAAAAGAATATGCATGAAGAAGATAGACCATAACAACTGTCATTGCACATCAATTTTTGAAGCAAGAAGCCGGAAGAGAGTTCCACAAGTGAGAAGTGCAATAGAAGAAACTATTAACATAGAACTTACATTTAGCAATTTTCAACTGTAAAAGGATGAGACCTTGCCACCAATCTAGTCTTCTTCTTTATGTGCTGTATCCCTTCAGGATATAAGTGATCATGGCTCTCCACAATTTCCTGTCCCTTGGAGCTCTTAATAAACTTTCTGTTATTTCTTCTAAACCCTATTCTGGCATCCATTTATGTAAGCTCACTAAATATGTTATGTATTGTTTTCCTCTGTTCCTCTTTCCCCGCTATCTGTCTCATGAGTATCAGATTTTCCAGACCTTCTTTCCTCATTACATGCCCTAGAAACCTCAACTGTCTCTTCCTGATGTTAAGTATTAGTTTCCTTTTTGTTTCCATTTTCTCCAAAACTTCATCATTACTCTAATTTTCAGCCCACGTTATCCTCATCATCCATCTGTAGAACACTGTGTTTAAATTAATAAAGTCTAAGTACCACAGAAGAAAGTTCATCAGAACAATTACCATGAAAGTATTTATAGAAAAGGCACAGGGAAACTACGTTACGGCAGTGGGAAAGTGACTGAAGCTGAGATGCCAGGTCAGGATCAATAACATTGCAGATTCTTCTTTGGATTTTATCAAGAATCTCCAAATATACAACAGGAGCACCAGAGCAGATGTGACAACAATATTCAAGGCATGAATGAATGACAGACTTATAAATATTCCCAGATAGATTCTGGAAAGAAAAATTGTCTAGCACGATACAGTGAGCCAAATTTTCTTAGCTGCAGACTTAGCAATTGATTCAATATAATCTTTCCAATTCATGTCAGTGAAACATGTTAGACTGAGAAGGTTCAATGGATCACTTTTCTGACAGTATCAGCCATGTTGATGAACGGTAAAACTATTCACTCAGACATTTAAAAGAAAGTAGTTTCGTTTTGGATGCTTTAAAATGAATAAGCCACCCCCTGCCACATTTCGCAACAGATTGTAGGTCATTTTTTAGATCAGCTGCAAATTTGACATTATCAAACCATATACACACAACAATATATACATAGATATTTTAATGATTAATTTTTCATTTTTGAACATAAGAATAATGAGGGGCCATACATTTCTGAGTATGTCCATATACTAGGGTACAGATACCTGCTCAGTCATATTTGTGTTTCTGCAATAGCTACAGAACCAATCTGTGGTTTATGCGGCAACTATACTGAGAAAACCTTAGATACAGTTTCTGGGAGAGGACGTATAACCTGGTGTGATCAAGGCCAATACACTCGAACCTTCGGTTACGATGACTTGTAAATTCATGCTAGCCCAGTCACTGACAGCTTCTGAACTGTTTTGTCTACATAGTTTCATTCACAAGCCCTGTGTCAATCTGTGGTACTTCCCCAAAATGTTGCATTCTGGGATCGTCTACACAATCCAATATTGTCAAGAAGTAATCTCCTTAATGGTTAGATTCAAATCTGAGTCTTACTAATTTTCTAACCCCCCAGCCTTGCACCCATTGTTTTTTAACATAATATCCTGCTAAATGCCATTCAGCCTCGGGTTTTATGAGCAATCATGAGCATTAACATTTCTGATTTGTATCTATCATAAAGTGTTTTATAATGTCTTTTTCTTTTGGTAATTATATTTTTAAAGGCCATTACTGATAAACACAGAAGTGGAGAAAAGCTATTACCTTAGAGTAGAAACTCAAGATAATTTTGCTCATGATTTTATTTAAACTTTTTGGCACAACTAAGTGAAATTGGTCCACTTCTAAAAAATAGGGAAAAACTTTTTGTGATAAATTTTTGTCAATTAGCATTCATTAAACTTTCCTTTACTCACGATATTTGTCAAAATAGAAGAATATTGAATTTTTATCATTTTAGAAAAGAAGTCCCAATCTGTTTGCCCCTCTCTCTCTCTCTCCCTATATATATATATATATATATATATATATATATAGGGAGAGAAAGAGAGAGAGATAGGATTAAGATAAGTAAAAGTTGTGACTTAGCTGACTCATGTTACCTATATATTATATATATATATATATATATATATATATATATATATATATATATATATATATATATATATATATATATTTATATATATACATATATATAAAAACATGTATACAATATATATACATACATATATATATATATATATATATATATGTATATATATATATATAGAGAGAGAGAGAGGGTGAGAGAGAGAGTAAAGATAATAATCTGTTGGTATATAATCCAAGTAGATCCTAGTAATATCAAATATTAAAATTGATCCACAAAAAGAGCTCAATGTATTTATTATACAGATCAAATAAATAATAGTAAACCATCAAATCCAAAATTACCTCATATGTGGTATAGACCTACTTCAACCGGTGAAAACTTTATCAGTCTTATTCAACCCTGGAGTATAGACTGAATTTGTATTGGAAGTAGAAATTTAACTGTGACTACTGTTGAAATATTAATACAGAATTTAACCATTTCAATGTTTCAGTGAGACAAAATGCACAAGGCAGTGGTCAGGTGAGGGTGGAAAATATTAGCCTTAAAGGGAAGAGGTTTTATAAAATTAAACCTGCATATTAACCTTATGACATTAAATTGGGGTTGAAGAATGAAGTGTTTATTTGTAACTAAGAGAAGAACAAAATGTTTTTTTTTAAAGAATTGTATAGATAAGGTTAGGATTAAAACTTAAATATACTCTTCCAAAGATAAATTATACTTAAAAGTAAAAATATATTTAATAAATTAAAATAAGTTATATTTAGATAATTTATATTAAAATTAAATAAGACTATATTTTTTTTTAAATATAATTAATAAAAAAATGATTATCTTAAAGAATAAAAAAATATAAAAATATTTAAAAATGAAAATAAGTTATATTTAAGAAAAACATAAAATATATAAATGAAGAGTTGCAAGTGATAAAAGGAAAGAGAGTTCTTAGAACAAGGGACAATTATTAGATATAATTAATATGGTGTAAACATATAGAAATTAGAATTAGTTATACATTCAACATTTGAAGAGTTAGAGAAATATAGTAGCTAATAAAGTAAAATCTGTCTTATGGAAATTTGAATTCATTTTTATGTCAACATTTTAAAACTAATTCATTCCTTTGATTCAAAAGTTTGCTTTGATTATTGAATTTTATTATAATTTTTTCTTGTAAACATAAGTTACACCTATTGCTAAGACTATTAGGAGTATGTGCAGAACCTATAATCTTCCAATCTAACTATGGGTTCAGACCTTTCTCCTTCAATTCCCAAAATGTTTTGAAAGAGATGTCTGGTGTTTTAATTTAGGGTTGGTAAAAGAGTGCCTATGAGTATAAAATCTCTGTTTGCACTCCCCTGCAGAAATTCCAATGTAAACATTATAATTTTCCATACTTTCTTTGGAGGTAATGGTTGCTTGGTATATAACTCTAGTAGATCTGCATTTGCCCTCAACTGGATAATGTTCTTTATATCTACAATTACAGGAGAGTCCAATAGCAGGTTTGTTGTTTATCCCATAAAAATTACTTAAAATATAGTTATTATGAGAGTTGATAATTTTGTACATGTTATTGGTGCAGGAATAGCTAATTTTAATCATTTTCCTATTGAAGATCTTACTTTGAGGGTTGTTTTTATGAAAATGTTTATTTATTAACTTTAGAAAATACTGTCCAATATTAATATTTTACAGGTTTTCACTTTAGATATTTTAGTGTTACTTATGAGTGTTAGATAAGATAATTTATTTTTAAAACCACTTTTATGGAGAACGTTTTCATATGCTTCTTTATTTTATTAAAGATGTTTATGTTGAATGATAATTGACTAATCCTAGTGCTGACAGTGGTGGGTATCTGTCTCACAATGGCATTGGGGTGATTGTCTTTTTAGTTGCCATTTCCTCACAAATTTGGTCCATGCTATTCTCAGCATCATTCTGTAGATGTTAAAGTTAGCTGGAAAGAAAAGAAACTGTTGGCATAGAACTTACAGTTACATCTAGCCAGCTCAACTGTAATTTGATAAGATCTTGACTGCACTTAAAATAAAAAAGTTTAGGTGCCATAGCAAAGAGCTCATCCAAACGATTACCAAGAAAGTATTTATAAAAAAGGCACAGGGAGGCAATCTTATGGTGGTGGAAAAGTGGCTGACGCCTAGACACTGGATAGGACCAATAATATTGCTGATTTTTCTTTGGATTTTATCAAAGAGCTCAAGGTAAATAGCTGAGGCACCGGACCATATGTGGCAGCAATATTCTAAGCCTGGAAGAATGGTAGACTTATAGATATGTAAGATAGATTCTGGAGAGAAAAATTGTCTTGTACGACACAGTGAACCAACTTTCTTAGCAGCTGACCAAGCAATGGATTCAATATAGTCTTTTCACTTCATATCAGTCGAGTCACTTTCCTAGAGTTCAGCATCAGCCATACTGATGGAAGTAAAAGAGGGGTTTCTCAGATGATTAATGGAGAGTAGTTACTTTTATTGTTGGTTAAATTGATCTTCTGCAAATAAATTTGCCAAAAAGCATCATTTCACTTGAAATTTTGGGCACTTTTTCCTTATTTTTCTCATTCTCTTCATGGGAAATTTAAACAGAATATAAAATACACCTGAAAAGATATTAGACTTGCATCTTCTTAATATTATATCATCTCATTTATATTTTCACATTTATATAAAAACAACACAATATCTTAAAAATAAAACAACTTTATTAAATATATATAATTCTGGCTCCAAATGTAGGATAGGCTTGAACCTGGAACAGAGATTTTGATAATAGTCTCTCTAGTTGAACTAAAACCTAGACATGTACATGTCAGCCATGATTGATATGAATTCTACTTCCCTTCCCTTATTTCTAGAGAAAAACATTTTTTTTCTTAGGAGATACATCCATCAGTTGAAATGCCATGTCTCCTCCATTTGATGATTATTTCTTCTTATTTTGTTCTTTGGGACAATTTTTTTTTTCTTTTCCTTAAAATGTGCCACTGAGCAATTAAAATCTTGGTTTCATCCAAGGGTAAAAACTCCAGATGAATTTCTGACATAAAGATTGAAAAGAAAGATGGTGAATCTCTTACACCTGGGCTTCAACTGATACAAGTAGACACACACACACACACACACACACACACACACACACACACACACACACATATATATATATATATATATAGATAGATAGATAGATAGACTGAGATAGATAGATAAACTGAGATAGATACATTATGAACAGACTGAGATAGATAGAAGATAGATACATTATGAACAGACTGAGATAGATAGATAGATAGATAGATAGATACATTATGAACAGACTGATTATAGATAGATAGATACATTATGAACAGACTGATTATAGATAGATAGATACATTATGAACAGACTGAGATAGATAGATAGATAGATAGATACATTATGACTAAGATAGATAGATAGATACATTATGAACAGACTGAGATAGATAGATAGATAGATAGATTATGAACAGACTGAGATAGATAGATAGATAGATAGATAGATACATTATGAACAGACTGAGATAGATAGATAGATAGATAGATAGATAGATAGATACATTATGAACAGACTGAGATAGATAGATAGATAGATAGATAGATACATTATGAACAGACTGAGATAGATAGATAGATAGATAGATAGATAGATAGATAGATAGATAGATAGATAGATAATGAACAGAGTGTGATAGATAAATATATAAAGGCAGTATAAATAAAGACTTGTTGGGTTGTTGAAAAATATTAATGCCAACCAAGCAGGAATTGCCCACAATTCTGATATTTGCAGTGATTTTTAAATGCATGTCAGACCAACAAAAGTTCCCACTGGCCATTGTATTTCATACAAATACGAAACAAATGATTTTACTAACATTTCACCATTTATTCTCCACAGAAAAAACGAAACATATTTTCAAGATACATATTTATGCCTGTCTGTTTGAATCTGTAATCTTCAGTCGTAAATACACATTCTGGCATGATTAAATCCCTGCCACATCTCTCCAACATGATGCCTTTTTATGTTTATTATTTTGCAAATAATTTTCTCTGTGGCATGATTATATTTTCCACATTTATTAAATATATATAAAAATTCACTGCTGAATTTTTAATTGAACTGGAATGCTTATTTCAATTCCACTTGGCATGTGTATTTGGTCATCATTGTGTTCATTGAGACATTAAAAGTTCCACCCACTGACATTAGGGTTTTGCCTTCATGCAAGTGTTCTGCATAAGTAACATAGACCTGAAGAGTTATATTTTCCAAAATATATTCACTCTTGACACACAGGCCAAATTTCTAGCATTTTGGTGTGGGTTGCTAAAAGTTGCAGCTTTCATTCACCTATTCTATTTGTGGAGGGGATGTTCAACTGTGCCATGTATTATTTACCCTATTTATGAGGGTGGGGCTGAAAACAACATAGAAGGATTGATGCTAGAGATAGGAAATCTTGCATGTATTAATTTCAACTTTTCTTATTAATTACGGCATTATTTATTTCCAGGTAAGCTGACTGCTCAAAGAAGACTTCAAATGTAACTCGTAGCAACTTCTCTTGAAAATGGACAAAATTTGGCATTGTGGAATTATCAAGTACCTGCAGAAAAAAGGGCTTAGCCCCCAGGAACATTCATGATGACATATTTTCCTACATTAGGGGATAGGGTTCCAGCTTTATCAACAGTGCAAAAGTAGGTAGCTGAATTTAGAAGGGGAAGGGAGAATCTTGAAGATGGACCAAGGTTTGGCCATCCTGCAACTACCACCACTTGGAAAAACATTGATCGTGTTCACCACATGGTGATGGATGACAGGTAGTTGGCTATAAATCAAATAGTCAATATTATTAGCATATCACATGAGATAGTTGAGAATATTTTTCACAATGAAATTGGCATGACAAAGATCTCGGCACAGTGGATTCCACATCTTGTGACAGCTGATAGAAAAAACTGATCAAAAGTGCATCAGGCTGATCACACCACAGGAAAATCTGACATTGTTTAAGGCAACTCCATCTAGTTTCCTTGAATATTTCCTAACCCAAGATGAGTGTTGGATTCATCACTTTGATCCAGAGTCAAAGAGACAATCCATGCAGTGGAAACATTCCCCCTCACGTTGAGGTTGTGCCATATATATACAGAATATCATTCAACCTTCTTGCTATTTCAGTAACAGGAATGCTGTATCCTGTTCCAAAAGGATATCCATCCTAGGTACAATGATAAACTACATCCGTGTCCTGGGTAAGATGATAAACTACATCCGACCGCAAGGCCTCTGATCAGGAGGTTTTGAGGAACGTGGGACCACCTCTTAATTGCTGGTGTTCCCAGGCCCACCTTAACCCTGGGTGGTAGCACCTGTTACAGTCCAAGCTATGAGCAAATAGTTAACCCCTAAACTGGGGTCAAAAAATTTATGAAAGTGTAAAAATAGGTTTTAATACCAGAAATTTTTAAAAAATTATTGCCAGCAATACATTATTACCAGCAATACATTTTTGAAAAAAAAATATTACCAGCTATACATTTTTTTGAAAAAATATTACCAGAAAAAAAAATTTTGTCAGTATTAAATAACCCATTGAGGTTGATATGCTGTAAAACAAAGCAAACCAAGCCAACGGAATAATGGCCATATATCCTATAGAACATGCTTTGCAAGATAAACAAAAACTACCTTGGCCTGATGTACTCCATTAAACATGTATGGAACATGATGGAACAATGCCTGGCTCATTCAATTAACCCACCTGTATTGCACTGACTGGCACAAGAAAATTGGTATAATATATTGCAGGAATGGTATACGTTTTGAAACCTGCACTCATGTTCATCTGTATATTTAATTTAATCATATATTCTAGATGTTGTAATTTTATTTTTCATTAGGCTATAAGTCAAGATTTGCAACAACTCAGTAGACCATGAGTTTGGTGGTTTGTGTTAGCCTAGGATTTCCAAAGACTCATTTGAATAGCTTCCTGTATGCTGCATTTGCAGCCTTGTTTCAGTTATCGATATCTTTTTCAATAGATGCATTTGATGCTAGCATGATGCCAAGTTATAGAAATTGTTTAATGTTCTCCAGGTCCAGTATGTTGATGGTGATTTTGACTCCAGATTGTGGTTGATCTTGAGATGTTGTAATCACAACTCTCCTATAAGACTTAGGTACTCTACCAAAGAGACACCTTCACTCTTGAACGCTTCCATCAAATTTAATTTCATCAAATCCTGCGGGACATGTGACAGGACTGGATCACGAACAATAAAATGCCAAGAAACTTTCATGACTCCCCATTGACTATGATGGGCCACCAGATGCCTTGCCCAAATGTCAGACATCCATCTGCCCAAACAAATCCTCTTCTCAGAGCACTGATGGAGATTCTACAGTGGTAGCCAAATGCAAAACACCTGCTAAGGTTGAAAGAGATGTGCAGAAATCTATCAATAAGAACCCAGAAAGTCAATTAACACCACTGCTAAGGTGCTCAAGGTTTCAAGGCACCCTGAGAGAAGAATTGTGCATGAGTACCTTTGATACAAGTCATATGTGATGCAGAGAGGCCAATTCATGTCTGCACAGACAAAAGATAACCGTCTGATCTGCACAAAATATCTAATAAGAAAAACTTTGATCAGGGCCAATAGGTCAACCAAAGGAATGAAAAATGCTTATGCAGAGATTATGAATACATTCCAATGGTCATGCTCATAAAATATCAAGTAACTGTGATAGGCCTGGAAGACATGAGCAACATAGATGTCCGACCTCTTCACTTCTTTCCCAGGGCTGAGAAAAGGAAGACAGTACACCCGCAACAAGACACTGTATCATCTTATACTGTCTATATGACCCAAGGATGGATGCATTGCAATTTCAACAGTCACATCACCCAAAACATATAGCCTTGGAGCAGACATGAATTTGTTGGTCTACTATGTATGGGTCATAGTTAAGAAGAAATTCAATCAATGCTCTATAACACTATAAAATGTCTGAAGTTTGCCATGTTAACATTTCAGACCTCGTATTGAAGCAGTCATCGGTGCTAATGGTAGATTCATTAAGTAGACATATGAAGAAGCATCTCAAGATTATTCATGCCAATTTTATTTCAAATAAAGCTCTTATTTCATGACATGTGACTTTTAATAAATGCATACAAATGTTCTCAAATAACTGAGCAACGCTATATATATATATATATATATATATATATATATATATATATATATATGTGGAAGAGGTTATAGTAGTTCCAATGAGAGAAAAGTGTGTATATTAAAAAGAAGAGAGAAAAACCACAAACGTTTTTGGTTGTAATGTGGATTTAAAAAAAAAATATTATGCTTTATTTTCCATGATTCTGCTAAACGTGTTTCCGGTCTCACAACCTTCATCAGGCAAAGTGTGGAGATTTCCACATATTATTAAAAATAATTAATTTTTTTTCTTATGTTTTTCGATGTTAAATATTCTTGATATGAGACATTCTCTTTTTAGTGTGTTAGTGACCCCAATGTCTTTCATGAACTGGCAGTGAAAAGTTCTGTATGAAGGGTTATAAAACAATTAGGATTGGTCCGAGAAATGGTGAATGAGTTATCAGCATTCTTATCGTTTAATGACCCTTGTGTGTTTTTAGATCTATTGCCATTTTCTTGTATTTTTGTCAGCATGCGTGTATATATGTATATTCCCTCACCATACATACACACTGTCTTATTACGAGGAATTAGTAAACACATTTGTACACATACACACATATACACACACAACAATGGACACACATGCAAACACTACACAGCATAGGAACTGTGTGTATGTGTGTGTGTTTGTGTGTGTGTGCATATGTGTGTATATATATTTTTAATACTACTGTTTCCTGGTTTGATTTAACTCTGACCATTAACCTTTATATATATATATATATATATATATATATATATATATATAAAGATATTTTTGAAGGTACAAAATTTTATAACAGAAATAAAAGTGTGAAGCTTGATATTACCTGACATATTAAAAATGGGCGAAGCAACTGGTTTTGCTCCCGCTCTTCAGGCTTCCAACGGGTGATTTAATTTAAATTAAAAGCACAGAAAATGTACAATGAAAAATGTACAATGAAAAAAGAAATGTGGAGACGAAAAAAAAAATTATGGACAAAAGGAGCTAGAGGCAAATGACAGCGAGTCCCAACAAACACTCACGCTGTTTACACAAGGAAGGCTTATATATATAAGGAAGGAATATTTATTTAAATATTATAACATAAATATGTTATAAAATCACTACAAAAATAGCCATTTTGTTTCAACACTTCTGGTGTCTTATCAAGTGATGATGTTGAATGTAGAATAAATGGTTTTAAAAGTTTCAAATTAATTAATGATCCTTCGCTACGGGTAAACGCTGTTACATAAGCTAGAATGACCAATCAAAATACAGGTATATGGTAATTCAAAAAATTTGACAATGAAGCAAGGTTATCAAGATTTATAAAATTTGAAATTAAAATTAAAAGTAAAAAATTACCTATTTAGAAATCTAAATCAAATCTCTATTGAGTTTAAAATTGTAGAATTACCGAGGAGAAAAAAAATAAAAATAATAAAAAAATATATATAAGGAAGGCTTATATATATATATATATATATATATATATATATATATATATATATATATATATATATATATATCACCAAGGCCAATAGGTCAACTAAAGGAATGAAAAATGCTTATGCAGAGATCATGAATACATTCAAATGGTCATGCTCACAAATATATCACCAGTCGAACTTGAATCTCAATCTCATTCTTGAGATTACAGGGATGTAACAACTACTGCTGCAGTTTGTGTGTCTTGGGCAAGCCTGATGGTGACTATCTCTCTTCAGGCTGATTTAGAATACAGAGTTATATCTCTCCTACCCTATCAAGACTAAAAAGTTCAGTCTTTCCTGCTATATTATTTTCTTAGCTTGAAAAAGATAGATTCATCAGTGCAATAATGAAAGAAATAGACTCACTGATATGAAGTTGTATACCAATGTTTTATTGCCAATTCAATCTTCAAAATGGAGGCAGCAGTTGCTGAAAATGATAGTAATTACATTTTTGATAAATGATATCTAAATAAATTTAGTTTACACCTATTTCTATATCCTTTCCAGTAATTGATTTCCAAACATCTTATATTCTGTTTTCAGTTTTTACATTTCTTTAATCAGAAACGACATCACTTCAGGAATTTCCACAACAGCAACAACAAAAATGGACATCACATGCAACTCAAAGAGAAAATAATGATATAATCAAATGTTGACATTCCACACTACTTCAAACAAAAGGCTGGGAAGGAAATCTCATCAGTATTGAAAAGAGTGATGACAGTAACTGGACATAAGAAACTGATTTTCCTGAAAATTTGTTTTAAGAGAAAGATTTTATAAATTAAAGTAGCACTGGCTGCTCAGTCAATGAATGGCAAGTATTTCCTTATAAGGAAATGGCTAATATTAAAATTACCATTCTTTCAGTAGCATTTCATTTAATTCCTGATCCCCAGAAATCCTTTTCTTCCAGATTTTCACTGCATACCTATATTAAATGTTTATCTATCATATATATATATATATATATATATATGTATATATATATATATATATATATATATATATATATATATATATATATATATATATATATATATGTATATATATGTATATATCCATATATATATATTAAATGTTTATCTATCATATATATATATATTTGTATATATATATATATATATATTAAATGTTTATCTATCATATATATATATTTGTATATATATATATATATATATATATATATTAAATGTTTATCTATCATATATATATATATATATATATATATTAAATGTTTATCTATCATATATATATATATATATATATATATATATATATATATATATTAAATGTTTATCTATCATATATATATATATATATATATATATATATATATATATATATATATATAAAATGTTTATCTATCATATATATAAACATATATCCTAAAAAGGAAGCAAGTGATAAACTTCTACTCCTGTTCAAAAGACTGGGGAGGAATGTCAAACATGCAATAGGTGAACCTATCTACTTCTATTATTATTATTATTAATAATAATAATAATAATTCATCCCAAGCAAGACAATAATACCACTAAGATGCAAGAGACTACTGAGAGTGAAAGAGAATGAAAAGAATTTTGAAGAAACTGCAAACCTAATCCTAAACTGGAAGCAAGTGATAAACCTCTACTCCTGTACAGAAGACTGGGGAGGAGGGTGAACTGGGTGATAGGCAAAACTATCTACTCCTATTGAGGAGTAAAAGATTTTTAAAAATTAATTAGTAAAGAAAATTTCAGAGTTCAGACGGAGAGATTAGAAATATAGAGTTGAAGTAGACTTTAGAATGAACTGGAAACCCAATCCTAAACAGGAACCAAGGGATAAACCTCTACTCCTGTTCAAAAGAAGGGGATAATTATCTGATGATAAATAGACCTAGCTCTACTCCTGTTTTAAAAAGTAATATGAATGGATTAAATCATAGGATATGAGTGGAGGGGAGAAGATGCATACATTATGAAATAAGGCAATCCCTCCTCTTTTGATTATTGTTACTCCCCATCAGTTAAGGAAGAAATGTTGTGTTAGGGTGAATTACTTAATGAACTGACAGTATATTATCCATTTAGTTTTAACTTAGTAAAAGTCAAAAAAATCCCCTACCACAATAAAATAGAGTGCAGACATAAGACTGCAATTATCATAAAGATTTTTCCTTAGGGAGAATGTGGACTCCCAGGTAGCCATCAGAACTATTCCATAAAAGTAAGATACTTGTATAAAAAGATCAGATAGTCTGCATTTAACACAGGCGAATTCTTACATACACTTTTTTAGGCCCCAAAAATACAGACGTATGTTCCTTTGGTCAAACATTATCATAAGTGGGAACCACACCCTTCAGGGAGAGATCACCTCTGCCATCACCTAGTGGGCGGAGGAGAGCAAGTAGAAAGGAACATTAGATATTTCATACCAGTTTATTTCTACTTGAACAACAGGAATCTAGCTGGGGGGAGGGGTATAATATACAATGACATAAAAAATATGAATTCTCACTTGAAAAGTAAGTCAATCAACAAGATTAAGTTTGGCCAGTTAAGGGTACCAGATTCCATTAAACATAGCTACCAGAGAAGAAAGGGATTATACTATAAATAATTAATTCAATTAATATGATTATGATGATGATGGACTCTCCCGTCGAACTTGACGTATGAGGGCCAAACAGATCAGTTCCCAGAAACTGAAAGCCCGACACCCGCACAGGATTTGGTTATAGTGGTGAAGGCTTTGTGCAGGGCCATCCACACTTTTTGGAGGGACGAATACAGGGACCTGGTGCAACGAATGCCACAAGGTCCCCAAACGACCCTCCGCAGGTTTTGAATTCAGAGTTGTCCTTCTCCTAGACCAGTTGATTATATATATATATATATGTATACACACACACACACACACATATATATATATATATATATATATATATATATATATATATATATATATATATATATTATATATATAAATTTAAAACTGTTGTGTTGAGAGCCTGTTATCCTCCCTACTATACTAAATGGACTGATCCATTCATGATAAGTAGTCCTTGGTAATTGTCTAGAAAAAAGAAGATAATACTATTGTACTGACTTGTTTAGCTGAGTATTGGATACTGCTATCATGACTGACTCTTTTGAGTTAAGTATTGTGTCTTGCTAGATCCCACATCACAACAAAAACAGACAAAAAATAAGTAAATAAATAATAGATAAAATAATAAAAAATAAGTGAAATTCCACTCAGACACAAAGGGTTACTGAGTGTGAAAGAATTAGAAAGCAAAAACATTATTAAGGAGCAAGAACAATAGGAGAGTAATCAGGAAGACATGAGGTAATGACTGACATTGAATTTAAATTTTTAAAGATGAAATTTGGCTGGAAAGAGACTTCCACAAGTGAGAAGTGTGAGAAAGGAAACCCACAGTAGAGAACTTACAGTCACATCTAACCAGTTCAATTATAAACTGATGAGACCTTGTTGTCAATCTAGTACTACACTTAAATTCATAAAGTCTAGGTGCCATAGCAAAGAGCTCTTCTGAACAATTACAATAAAAGTATTTATAGAAAAGGCATAGAGAGGCAACAACGGTTTAAGTGTAGCGTCAATCAACATCTCCAGTTGCCTTGATCTATACACTTCCCTTCTCCACATCCTTTCATTTCTCATTCCTATCTGCTCTTGCTCCGGATCTTTTGTGGCCCCCTTGCCTTGATCGACCCACTGTCTTTCTCTTTCTCCACATCCCCTCCCTTGCCACTCCTATCTGCTCTTCCTCCAACCCCCTCTTTAACCCCTTGCGTGATAGTGGCCTCCGGCCTTGCTTGGGGTAATATGATTAAAAAAAAAATAAAAATAAGAAGGCAAACTTATGACTGTAGCTGAGCCATCAGGATGGGAATGATAACATTGCTGATTCTTATTTAGATTTTATAAAGTATCTCTAAATATATAGCAGGAGCACTGGACCATATGTGACAGCAATATTCTAAGTATAGGCGAATGGTAGACTTATAGATATGTAGGTTAGATTCTGAACCAACTTTGTTACCAGCTGACCTATCAATGGATTCCGTATAGTCTTTCTATTTCCTGTCAGCAGAGAATGTTATCCCAAGTACATGTAGCAAGTCACTCTCCTGGAGGTCAGCATCAGTCTGGCTGATGAAAGGCAGAAATGGCTCTCTCAGAATCCACCACTATTATTATGATTATCAAATATCCATGAGAGAAATATACAGCAATATACAGTTGAAGACAAATAAACGGAAAGAATTGTAAAGTATTAAAATAATACTTGGGGAAAGGCTTTCATCAGAATTTAACAAAAATGGATTTATTTCATATTTACTTAAAAAATCTAAAAGCATTTGTTCCCAGCTGCTTGAATTTAAGTGTACTATTTGGCAATTAGGTTTCATTGTTTTACTGTTGAAATAACTAGATGCAACTGTAGGTTCTATTTTGATATTTTCTTTTCTCACACTTCTCTCCTCTGGTTTCTTTTCTCACACTTCTCTCCTCTAGTTTCATTTCTCACAGTTCTCTACTCTGGTTTCTTTTTTCACAATTTCCTCTTCTGGTTTCTTTTTTCACACTTCTCTCCTCTGACTTCTTTTCTTATACTTCTCTCCTCTGGTTTCTTTTCTCACACGTCTGTCCACAAGTTTCTTTTTTCACACTTCTCTCTTATGGTTTCTTTTCTCACACTTCTCTCCTCTGGCTTCTTTTCTCACACTTCTCTCCTGTGGTTTCTTTCCTCATACTTCTCTCCTCTGGTTTCTTTTCTCACACTTCTCTCCTCCAGTTTCTTTTTTCACACTTCTCCCTTATGGTTTCTTTTTTCACACTTCTCTCCTGTGGTTTCTTTTCTTACACTTCTCTCCTCTAGTTTATTTTCTCACACTTCTCTCCTCTAGTTTATTTTCTCACACTTCTCTCCTATGGTTAATTTTCTCACATTTCTCTCCTCTGGTTTCTTTTTTCACACTTCTCTCCTCTGACTTCTTTTCTCATACTTCTCTCCGCTGGTTTCTTTTCTCACACTTCTCTCCTCTAGTTTCTTTTTTCACACTTCTCTCTTATGGTTTCTTTTCTCACACTTCTCTCCTCTAGTTTATTTTCTCACACTTCTCTCCTATGGTTAATTTTCTCACATTTCTCTCCTTTGCCTTAACCAGGTATAG
>OZ038500.1:47478332-47520832 GCA_964036315.1 Acanthosepion esculentum
GTGAGATTTATTTTATCTATTGTAAGATCGGCCCTTGTATTCTTTGACAGTTTTCTTTTTTTTTTCAAGTAATGTATTTTCTTTCTTTCCCCATCATAATAGATCAGCCTAGATTCCTGCAGCCAAAACAACAAAAAAAAAATACGGACATTTTGGAAGAGGATGCATTATTATAAATTATTATGGACCAACAGCTGTTGGAGAATCCATACCACCACCACCCCAGCAGCTGCAGGAGAGCAAAATGACCCCCTTCTTATTTTCTTTCTATTCTGCTTTCTTTTCTTTCTTTTTTTTTCTTCTTGATTTCTTTTTGTTTATATTTATTTTATTTTATTTATTTTTTCTATTTTAACAGCTTTAATTCATTATTTCCTTTCTTTTCCTGCATTTTTTCTTCTTTTTTCTGTTCTTTCTTTCTTTTGTTTGTATTTCCTTTTCTTTCTTTCTATTTCTACAACCTTACTTATTTCCCTTCTCTTCTTTTTCTGTTCTTTCTTTCTTTTGTTTGTATTTCCTTTTCTTTCTTTTTATTTCTACAACCTTACTTATTTCCCTTCTCTTCTTTTTCTGTTCTTTCTTTCTTTTGTTTGTATTTCCTTTTCTTTCTTTCTATTTCTACAACCTTACTTATTTCCCTTCTCTTCTTTTTCTGTTCTTTCTTCCTTTTGTTTGTATTTCCTTTTCTTTCTTTCTATTTCTACAACCTTACTTATTTCCCTTTTCTTCTTTTTCTGTTCTTTCTTTCTTTTGTTTGTATTTCCTTTTCTTTCTTTTTATTTCTACAACCTTACTTATTTCCCTTCTCTTCTTTTTCTGTTCTTTCTTTCTTTTGTTTGTATTTCCTTTTCTTTCTTTTTATTTCTACAACCTTACTTATTTCCCTTCTCTTCTTTTTCTGTTCTTTCTTTCTTTTGTTTGTATTTCCTTTTCTTTCTTTTTATTTCTACAACCTTACTTATTTCCCTTCTCTTCTTTTTCTGTTCTTTCTTTCTTTTGTTTGTATTTCCTTTTCTTTCTTTCTATTTCTACAACCTTACTTATTTCCCTTCTCTTCTTTTTCTGTTCTTTCTTTCTTTTGTTTGTATTTCCTTTTCTTTCTTTTTATTTCTACAACCTTACTTATTTCCCTTCTCTTCTTTTTCTGTTCTTTCTTTCTTTTGTTTGTATTTCCTTTTCTTTCTTTTTATTTCTACAACCTTACTTATTTCCCTTCTCTTCTTTTTCTGTTCTTTCTTTCTTTTGTTTGTATTTCCTTTTCTTTCTTTTTATTTCTACAACCTTACTTATTTCCCTTCTCTTCTTTTTCTGTTCTTTCTTTCTTTTGTTTGTATTTCCTTTTCTTTCTTTCTATTTCTACAACCTTACTTATTTCCCTTCTCTTCTTTTTCTGTTCTTTCTTTCTTTTGTTTGTATTTCCTTTTCTTTCTTTCCTATTCTACAACCTTACTTATTTCCCTTCTCTTCTTTTTCTGTTCTTTCTTTCTTTTGTTTGTATTTCCTTTTCTTTCTTTTTATTTCTACAACCTTACTTATTTCCCTTCTCTTCTTTTTCTGTTCTTTCTTTCTTTTGTTTGTATTTTCTTTTCTTTCTTTTTATTTCTACAACCTTACTTATTTCCCTTCTCTTCTTTTTCTGTTCTTTCTTTCTTTTGTTTGTATTTCCTTTTCTTTCTTTCTATTTCTACAACCTTACTTATTTCCCTTCTCTTCTTTTTCTGTTCTTTCTTTCTTTTGTTTGTATTTCCTTTTCTTTCTTTTTATTTCTACAACCTTACTTATTTCCCTTCTCTTCTTTTTCTGTTCTTTCTTTCTTTTGTTTGTATTTCCTTTTCTTTCTTTTTATTTCTACAACCTTACTTATTTCCCTTCTCTTCTTTTTCTGTTCTTTCTTTCTTTTGTTTGTATTTCCTTTTCTTTCTTTCTATTTCTACAACCTTACTTATTTCCCTTCTCTTCTTTTTCTGTTCTTTCTTTCTTTTGTTTGTATTTCCTTTTCTTTCTTTCTATTTCTACAACCTTACTTATTTCCCTTCTCTTCTTTTTCTGTTCTTTCTTTCTTTTGTTTGTATTTCCTTTTCTTTCTTTTTATTTCTACAACCTTACTTATTTCCCTTCTCTTCTTTTTCTGTTCTTTCTTTCTTTTGTTTGTATTTCCTTTTCTTTCTTTTTATTTCTACAACCTTACTTATTTCCCTTCTCTTCTTTTTCTGTTCTTTCTTTCTTTTGTTTGTATTTCCTTTTCTTTCTTTTTATTTCTACAACCTTACTTATTTCCCTTCTCTTCTTTTTCTGTTCTTTCTTTCTTTTGTTTGTATTTCCTTTTCTTTCTTTCTATTTCTACAACCTTACTTATTTCCCTTCTCTTCTTTTTCTGTTCTTTCTTTCTTTTGTTTGTATTTCCTTTTCTTTCTTTTTATTTCTACAACCTTACTTATTTCCCTTCTCTTCTTTTTCTGTTCTTTCTTTCTTTTGTTTGTATTTCCTTTTCTTTCTTTTTATTTCTACAACCTTACTTATTTCCCTTCTCTTCTTTTTCTGTTCTTTCTTTCTTTTGTTTGTATTTCCTTTTCTTTCTTTCTATTTCTACAACCTTACTTATTTCCCTTCTCTTCTTTTTCTGTTCTTTCTTTCTTTTGTTTGTATTTCCTTTTCTTTCTTTTTATTTCTACAACCTTACTTATTTCCCTTCTCTTCTTTTTCTGTTCTTTCTTTCTTTTGTTTGTATTTCCTTTTCTTTCTTTTTATTTCTACAACCTTACTTATTTCCCTTCTCTTCTTTTTCTGTTCTTTCTTTCTTTTGTTTTTATTTCCTTTTCTTTCTTTCTATTTCTACAACCTTACTTATTTCCCTTCTCTTCTTTTTCTGTTCTTTCTTTCTTTTGTTTGTATTTCCTTTTCTTTCTTTCCTATTCTACAACCTTACTTATTTCCCTTCTCTTCTTTTTCTGTTCTTTCTTTCTTTTGTTTGTATTTCCTTTTCTTTCTTTTTATTTCTACAACCTTACTTATTTCCCTTCTCTTCTTTTTCTGTTCTTTCTTTCTTTTGTTTGTATTTTCTTTTCTTTCTTTTTATTTCTACAACCTTACTTATTTCCCTTCTCTTCTTTTTCTGTTCTTTCTTTCTTTTGTTTGTATTTCCTTTTCTTTCTTTCTATTTCTACAACCTTACTTATTTCCCTTCTCTTCTTTTTCTGTTCTTTCTTTCTTTTGTTTGTATTTCCTTTTCTTTCTTTCTATTTCTACAACCTTACTTATTTCCCTTCTCTTCTTTTTCTGTTCTTTCTTTCTTTTGTTTGTATTTCCTTTTCTTTCTTTCTATTTCTACAACCTTACATATTTCCCTTCTCTTCTTTTTCTGTTCTTTCTTTCTTTTGTTTGTATTTCCTTTTCTTTCTTTCTATTTCTACAACCTTACTTATTTCCCTTCTCTTCTTTTTCTGTTCTTTCTTTCTTTTGTTTGTATTTCCTTTTCTTTCTTTCTATTTCTACAACCTTACTTATTTCCCTTCTCTTCTTTTTCTGTTCTTTCTTTCTTTTGTTTGTATTTCCTTTTCTTTCTTTCTATTTCTACAACCTTACTTATTTCCCTTCTCTTCTTTTTCTGTTCTTTCTTTCTTTTGTTTGTATTTCCTTTTCTTTCTTTCTATTTCTACAACCTTACTTATTTCCCTTCTCTTCTTTTTCTGTTCTTTCTTTCTTTTGTTTGTATTTCCTTTTCTTTCTTTCTATTTCTACAACCTTACTTATTTCCCTTCTCTTCTTTTTCTGTTCTTTCTTTCTTTTGTTTGTATTTCCTTTTCTTTCTTTCTATTTCTACAACCTTACTTATTTCCCTTCTCTTCTTTTTCTGTTCTTTCTTTCTTTTGTTTGTATTTCCTTTTCTTTCTTTCTATTTCTACAACCTTACTTATTTCCCTTCTCTTCTTTTTCTGTTCTTTCTTTCTTTTGTTTGTATTTCCTTTTCTTTCTTTTTATTTCTACAACCTTACTTATTTCCCTTCTCTTCTTTTTCTGTTCTTTCTTTCTTTTGTTTGTATTTCCTTTTCTTTCTTTTTATTTCTACAACCTTACTTATTTCCCTTCTCTTCTTTTTCTGTTCTTTCTTTCTTTTGTTTGTATTTCCTTTTCTTTCTTTTTATTTCTACAACCTTACTTATTTCCCTTCTCTTCTTTTTCTGTTCTTTCTTTCTTTTGTTTGTATTTCCTTTTCTTTCTTTCTATTTCTACAACCTTACTTATTTCCCTTCTCTTCTTTTTCTGTTCTTTCTTTCTTTTGTTTGTATTTCCTTTTCTTTCTTTTTATTTCTACAACCTTACTTATTTCCCTTCTCTTCTTTTTCTGTTCTTTCTTTCTTTTGTTTTTATTTCCTTTTCTTTCTTTTTATTTCTACAACCTTACTTATTTCCCTTCTCTTCTTTTTCTGTTCTTTCTTTCTTTTGTTTGTATTTCCTTTTCTTTCTTTTTATTTCTACAACCTTACTTATTTCCCTTCTCTTCTTTTTCTGTTCTTTCTTTCTTTTGTTTTTATTTCCTTTTCTTTCTTTCTATTTCTACAACCTTACTTATTTCCCTTCTCTTCTTTTTCTCTTCTTTCTTTCTTTTGTTTGTATTTCCTTTTCTTTCTTTCTATTTCTACAACCTTACTTATTTCCCTTCTCTTCTTTTTCTGTTCTTTCTTTCTTTTGTTTGTATTTCCTTTTCTTTCTTTCTATTTCTACAACCTTACTTATTTCCCTTCTCTTCTTTTTCTGTTCTTTCTTTCTTTTGTTTGTATTTCCTTTTCTTTCTTTCTATTTCTACAACCTTACTTATTTCCCTTCTCTTCTTTTTCTGTTCTTTCTTTCTTTTGTTTGTATTTCCTTTTCTTTCTTTCTATTTCTACAACCTTACTTATTTCCCTTCTCTTCTTTTTCTGTTCTTTCTTTCTTTTGTTTGTATTTCCTTTTCTTTCTTTTTATTTCTACAACCTTAATTACTTCCCTTCTCTTCTTTTTTCTGTTCTTTCTTTCTTTTTTTTTTCTTTTGACTTCTTCAGCCTTATCTCTTTATTTTCTTTCTTTTCTTGCTTTTCCTTTCTTTTTTCTTTTTTATACTTTATTTATTTATTGTTGCTCCTTGTGCTTAATGGGGTAAAACAAAAAACAATTATATTAAACACAATACGGCCATCTCTTTTAGCTGCCAGAACAATAAGAAGAAATAAAAAAAATTTCTTCTAAAATTTCAGACAATAACAACAATAACAATAGCATCAATATTTAATAATAAATGGAAAGAGAGAAAATAGACATAATAGGGTAGGAACAGTTATATACTGGGAACTGTGCAAAGGAATGATATCAACACATACTAGAAACTGTCTTAGAAAATAAAAACTATAAAACTCTGAATTTTTGATATCCAGACTGCGCACAATTGCTCAAACCCCGAAGACTGATTCTGGTTATTATTTGATATTCCACTGACCATACTGGAGAAACTCTTGTAGAAGCTAATTCTTTTTAATTCCTACTAATTGAATTGAGGGTTTGGTTTGGAATTCCTAAGAGGTTACCAACTATAGGATACAATGACAAAACATAGCAATAGCAACCAATGCAATAATAATGGTAATGGTGAAATTATCTGTTTCCTGATTGCATTTACATGATTGTTTAGACATTTATGAACAAGTTGGATGCCATGCATGACATTCATATATGTGTCTAGATATGATAATGTTTTTAAGAGCATGACTTGAATCCTTTAATATTTAAATAAGAATAATATCAATGGCTGCTTGTTTCTAAGTACTTCCATCTGTTAGATTGGCGAGCTGATCCCTGCTTTAAATGGATTCTCAGGCATATTTTCTGTTTGTTCAACATCCACAGAGCCAATCAGTGATTCATAATGCACCCAACGTGATGAATGGATGTTATTTACAATTTCTCAGAGAGAGCGCATAATCTTGTATGGTCAGTAATTGAACAAGGTCAGTACACTCATATCTTCAGTCATGATGACTTGTGATTTTGTGCTAGCACAACCATTCACAGCTTGTGAACAGTTTCATCAACCTAATTTAATTTACAGGTGTTGGGTAAAATCATAGTATGGATTTCAGATCCAGTATTATCACGAAAAAGACAAATTGACCATTATCAGATTTGAACCTGGGTTTCATGCTAATGTTCTAACCACTTGGCCACAATAAATTAATAACAAATAAACGACTAATAATAATAATCATCCTTTATCTCAATAATTAGAGGATAACTGGATCAATGCCTAAGAACATATACGAAAACCATAGCTGTGATTGTACCAGAAGACGACAGGATAAAAATGTAAGCAAATAAAAATAAATATTGACTAGGACCTCACCTGGGAACCTGGGAAAAATGAAAGTTATACTCATAATGATTAACAATCTGAAGAAAGTTGCAAAGATTCTAGAGGTGATATTAGAAGGATTGGAAATTAAGTGATGGCTGTCTGTACAGTAGGGCAAATGTCTGCATGGATACTGAGAAAGGTGCTGGTGATTTGAGGAAAATTGATGTCACTTGATTATTGAAGGACGAGATGGAGCTGAAAATCATGAATGGATTGGTAGATCATCAACATCAGTTTGTAAGAAAAACATTGATATTGAAGGATGATATTTATTTCTGGTAAACTAGATTGTAAGACTGAGGACATTTGAGAAATGTTTATGGAGATAAAGTCCTCAAAAAATCAGATCAGCAATTTACAAATGGATAACTGAAAAGAAAAAGAACAAATAGGATATGTTTCACTTTTATTATAGCTTCATCAGAGAATGAGAAAAAGTAGAAAGAAATTTTGGTATTTTTTACTTTTGTGCTGTTTGATTTTCATTGATATAGAGCTCTGGTCACATAGGAGTAACATAAGGAATCTGGATGGGCATGTAGTTGTGTGACCAATGCAATTATTTATGATTTCAGTTTGATCAGGAACACAGTTCCTTAAGGGGCATTTGAACTCATAGATAATGTTTGTTCATTGTAATTTAGACTTAGCTGGTGTGTTGTTATTTTTTAGGGTAAGGTTAGCTGTCTTAAATTTTTTATAATAGATAATTAATTTGATTTTTTTTATTCGGGTCGATTGGGGTATTGGGGTCGATGGTCGACTGGAACATTATCTATGAGTTCAAGTGCCCCTTAAGGATCTGTGTTTCTGATCCAAACTGCACTCATAAATAATTACATCGGTCACACGACTACATGCCTATCCAGACGCCTTATGTTACACCAATCGGAGCACAGCTCTATTAGAACCCATTTAAACACACACACACAAACCTACCAGCCTCCATTCGAAACATACTAGTAGAAAACGCAAACATAATAACCTCATCTACCTGTAAAAAAAAGATTAAAAATAATGGAAGCCCTAATAACAAAAAAGAAAAGGCCAACTCTTAACAACATTAACTATGAACTAGGCCACAATGGCTAAAAGTATAGCCAAAAACGCTCAGAAATATTGAACATTTGTGCAGTTTCTACAGACACTGTGTCGAAAAAAGAAAGCTCTTGTGCAAACAAAGAAAAAATGAATACAAAGCTTAACCATAGTACCTTGTTTGTCTTTTTTAATGAAACATGCATAAGTGAAAGATTGCTGCCTAAATACACAATATAGATATATATGTGTGTGTGTGTGTGTAAACAGAGTGGGATGGATATATTGTCATCTAAATTATGCAAAAATGAAAATAACACTGTCATTATAACACTAACTCATTTTAACAGATATAATTAACAAAATCACACAAAAATATCTTGAAACACTAAAGAGTAAATTTATTAAAAAAAAATCACCATTGGCTTCAACCAAAAATCCAGACAAAATCTCCTGCATCTCTTCTGGACGATCTTCTTGTTTAAGTTGTTGAATGCTTCCATAATACTTGCTTTCAGCTCATCTTTGGTGTTACAAGGAATATCGTTTGTCTCTCGCTCAACTGCGCCCAACACATAATAATAAAGAGGATTGCAGCCAGGGTATTCAGGTGTCCAGATGTAAGGGGTGATATGGTGGCAGAAAGTGTCTGATAGCCATGACTGTGTTCGCCTGCATGTCTGGCATAGTGCAGAGTCCTGTTGCTAGACACAAAGTCTTCCAGCGGCCTCTGTGTTAGGTCTGAGACCCTCACCAACAAATGTGGGAGTTCTTTTTTATCAGAACATTCAGAGTGAGTTTTCTGAACTGTTGTACCCTCATAATCACCATTAGACTCATCCAACTCTTTCCAAATCTTTTGCACTATCCTCAGATTGACACCCAAACACTGAAATATTCATATTGAAGATTCTGGCACAAATTCCAAGCAGTACAGCATGCCATTTCCAAATTTCTAGCTGAGTGAATTGCATCATGGTGCTTTTTTTTCTCACAGACGGTTCCCAATTCACCCTACTATACTGTGTGGCCTACAAAATCAAAAACAAAATGCATGTGCAAAATTAAACATATAAAATGGCAAAAATTTACACAATGCACCCTATATATATATATATATATATATATATATATATATATATATATATATATATATATATATATAAATATATATATATATATATATATATATATATACTGGGAGCAAACCACATTCACATGAATAGAAAAGGAATTCAGTGAATATACAAAATAGAAAGACAGTGATGTATCTTTTGGGACTTATTCCATCTATACAGTGAGGCAATTCTGAGAGAATAAGTCCTATCAGGATCCATTCTTGGCTGCTGCAGTCTTAACATCATAAGATATGCAGAGGATACAGTGTTAATTGCAGGCAAAAAAGGAAACTACAAGAACTCCAACAGATGCTAATGAAGTAAAGCAAGAAGAAAAGACTAAACATCAATTGCAAGAAGATAGAATGCTTGATTGTCAGCAAAAAGAACAGTCCAGCATTCAAATCACAATTTGGAGATACTGAAATCAAGCAAGTACAAAAATTTAAATATCTGGGAAGTGTTTTAATAAAGGACAGAAAGTGCATCAAAAAAGCTAAGCAAAGTATTAAGAGACAGAAAGATTTCATTAGAAACAAAAAAAAGTGTGCTGAGCTGTTATGTAATATTAATTCTCTTCTATGGCAATGGATAAAAGATGAAGAAGAGAATTGAAGCAATTGTATGTGGCTATACAGAAGGATGCTTAGAATATCAGGGACTGAACATGTGAGAAATGACAAATTTGCAGAGAAAATGGAAACAAAAAGGACACTTATAGTTAACATCAAGAAGAGATAGTTGAAATATCTGGGACGCATAATGAGGAAAGGCAGCTTGGGGAATTTGATTCTCACAGGACATATTAAAGGCAAGAGAGGCAGAGGAAAGCAGCACATAACCTATCTAAAGGGACACACCATATAGAAGAAGAAGAAAAAGGAGTAGGAGGAGGAGGATGATGATGATGATGATGATGATGATGATGATGATGTGTTACCTGAGGAATATCTGAAATATGGTACCATTCTTAAAAAAAACATAAAATATCAATCTGAAACTGATTATGACATATAATTCATATGTATATTTGGATTGTTTTGTATTATGTATATAAATGTGTGCGTGTGGTAGGTGTTATGTGTTGCATATGGTGGGTGTCCAAGAATTTACTTAATGATTTCTCTGACCAGACATTTGGCCATATAGCTTAAAGCCTCAAAAGAAAAGAAGCAGCCAAAATACACAAAATACACACCCCGCCCGCCACAAAAGAAAGTAGACACAAAAAAGACAACAAAAAATGAAGCAAATTGACCAAGGGTCAGTTTCTTGCTAAATATGATTAAGGGGGCCATAATTTTGTGGATGAAGGAGAGGGGAAAATGTCGACATAATAAAATATATTGTAAAAGACACTGCAATCTACAATAACCGGAAAATGTTAGGAAGAAAGAATGGGGTTGCTGGATACTGAGGTAGAATATGGCCAGGGGTTATTTACAAGTAAAGATTTAATGAGCCTTACACACACACGCACACACACACACACACACACACACACACACACACACATATATATATATATATATATATATATATATATATATATATATATATATATGAAGATAAGATATTATGCAGTGCACAGGAAATACAGGGAATAAAATAACAGAATGTTCAATGTAAGAGAACAGAACTTAAATATATAATATACCTTTACTTATTCCTTTAGTGGGTTAGAGTAAGGAATAAGGATATATCTGTTTTATATATATATATATATATATATATATATATATATTCATTCTGTATTTAGGTAGCAATCCCTCTTTTATACATGTTTTGTTAAAGATGACTGGACTGACAAGTACTGTGTATAAGATCTTTATTCAATTTTTCTTGTGTTCGTACAAGTGTTTTCTTTTCTGGACACAAAGTGGATAAAACCTATCCAAATGTTCTGCATTTCCAAGTGCTTTTGGCTATACTTTTAGCCATTATCAAGGTTGATTGTATTTTTACTTTTAATTAAATGTATGGGTTGTATTATTTATGTATTTAGAGTTATAGGAATGTTTTATTTTCCAAAAAGAGTCAGCACATTGTGGCCGTGTTCATAATTAATGTTATTGAGTGTTGGCTTTTTCTTTTTTATTATTAAGGATACCATTATTTTTAATCTTTTTTACATGTGAATGAGGTTATTATGCTTGTATTTTCTATTAGTATGTTTCACATGGAGTCTGGTAGATTTTTATGCATGTTTGAATGAGATCTCATGGAGCTGTGGTCAGATAGGTGTAATGTAAGGTGCCTGAATAGGCATGTAGTAGTGTGATTGATGTAATTATTTATGAGTTTGGTTTGATCTGGGACACAGTTCCTGATCAAACTTAACTCATAAATAATTTATTTTTAATTTTTATTTTTTATTTAAATTTTTTTGTGTATCTGGTGAATGTCATGTTTGGCTAAGAACTGCTGCATACACCATAGTCACTGATGAAAACTCTGTGAGGTGGTGAGATGACCACACTCTACACACTTTCCTTCCAAACATATTACAACACTCCCGATATAAGGAAAATTAATGAGAAATTGTAAAACAAGTTTTCATGTGCCGCATTTTGTGCTTTAGAACTTTATCAGATTCAAATGGTTATATTTCCATTGATGTAGCTTATATGTGCCCACAAAGCAGAAAGGATACTGAAATTTTAAACTTTTAGATTTACCTTTCTAAATTTAAATTTAATCTAAAATTTTAACGTTGTTCTGGTATATAAAAATTAATACACACGTGCACACACACACACACACACACACACACACACACACACACACACACACACACATATATCATAATTAAGTAATTCATTGAGTCTAGAAGAAACCTCAACAAAAATGCAGAATGCACTGGACGGCTGTTTCGTCCTATATTTGGGACTCATCAGCAGTGCGCATCCACTACCGAGAATTGAACCAGACCATTATGATACAACACAAGCGTCATACCAATGGTACCAACAAGCCTTGGTGGCAAGAGGTAACAAATTAAGAGAAACTCAATATAGTGCTGATCTTCACAAATTCCATGGTGTAACTCATCCAAGTTTCCCTTGCCCATAGGACTGTGCCCCAAGAGCCATGATGTCTATCCCCAAGCTGCTCCATCCAGAGCATTAGAAGCCAGTTCAAGCAAGGATATACAAGTGATAGAAATTATTAGGAGGATTTAAGATAATCATAATTAAGTAATTCGTCGGGTCTCGAAGTAATATATATATATATATATATATATATATATATATATAAATGTATGTATGTATGTATGTATATATACATATATATATATATGTATATAAACATATATATATATGTATATATATATGTATATGTATATATATATATATATTTATGTGTGTATATATACATATATACATATATATATATATATATATATATATATATATATATATATATATATATATGACATTTTAATATTTTTCTGTTTTTTCTTCCAACACTCACATAACATAATTTTTTCTATGTGTTTTTCAAAACTATTTATGAGAAATATTTGGAGATTTTATATCCATAGAATAATGAGAAATAAACTGCCTTGTCATATATTACTGTTTGGCAAATCTTTATCAATGGCATCATAATTTTTTTTTTTTTGTTCTATTACACATGGTCTTTAAGCATCCATTACATTGAAGTTGGCCTACATAAAAATTCAGCCAATGTGAAACATATGGCTCCCTAGCCCTTGACCAAGACAACATAGCAAAATCCTATGAGCAGGTATACAGGATTTCTTCTGGCATGGAAATAAGGTAAAGCCAACAAAGCTGATTTAAAAGCAATGATAATACCTTTTAAACAATGAAGGAATGTTAATCACTCACATTTAGAGAAATGGAGTAAAATAAGAAGAAGATGAGAGGGTGAAGGAAGAAGGAGGAGGAGGAGGAGAGGTAAGGAAGGAAAGAAGAAGGATTTGTGGAAGGAAATATTTTATATCAAGCAAAAAAGAAAGTAGGAAAATGCATTAAATCAAAAACAAAAGAGGTTATTTTAGAAGAACAAAAATACAAAAATGTATATTTTTATAGGATAATGAAAGAAAAAGATGCTTTCTTGTAAGAAAGAAAGAAAGAAAGAAAGAAAGAAAAATAGAGTGCAAATAAGAAAAAGAAGGAGAAGGAGAACTGAATAATGTAGAAAGAAAGATAGAAAGAAAGAAAGAAAGAAAGAAAGAAAGAGCAAATAAGAAAAAGAACTGAATTATGTAGAAAGAAAGAAAAAAAGAAAGAGCAAATAAGAAAAAGAACTGAATTATGTAGAAAGAAAGAAAGAACGAGAAAATAAGAAAAAGAACTGAATTATGTAGAAAGAAAGAAAGAAAGAAAGAAAGAATGAGCAAATAAGAAAAAGAACTGAATTATGTAGAAACAAAGAAAGAAAGAGCCAACCAAGAAACAAACAGAAAATTTGAGAAGATAAATATAGAACAAATAAAAATAGAATGTCAGATGAAATGAACGAAACGATGTAGAAAAAAGAAAGAAAGAAATAATTAGAGAAGAAGAAAAAGAGGAAGCAAATAAGGAAAGAAAGAGTGGGAAGAGAAAGGAAAGGAAATGTTTTAAAAAAGAAAAAAGGAATGAACATAAGAAATAAAGATAGAAGATGAAATAATGTGGTGGGGAGGAGAATAAGAAGAAAAGCAGGAAATATGATATAAAAAAGTGAAAAAGTTTAGACATAACAAGAAAACAGAAGATAAAAATGGATGAAGAAGAATAAGAGGCAAAAAACAGCAGGAAGATATTGTTGGGGTGGGGACTGACCAAAACAGAAAAACTTGGGCCAAGGCAGGAATATAAACAACAGTCATAATAATAATAATAATAATAATAAATAATAATGATAATAATAATAATAATAATAATAATAATAATAATAATGACAAGTATCGGGGGGGGGGAAAGAAGTATAATGTTGTATATTGACTGAACAGTTCAACCATTTAGAATGGAAAGATAAAAACTTGAAAAAAACAGAGCTGGACTATGGATAAAAATACAAAAACACAAGCCAAAAAAGAGCCCAAAAAACATTGGAGCATGGGTCACTGAACATGCTGATAACTATCCCCACCGACCCATTTAGGCAAACACCCCTAACATTGCTCTTCTTCATCTGCCATCATGACTACCACCTATGCAGTCTCAACATTACCACAGTTTCCCATTTTTCACTTAAAGAAAACAAGGGAACAGGGTCTTGTCTTTTCCCTTTAAAGTACTACTTCTTAATACACCATATCTGCTTCCAATCTTTGGGATCACAGATTTTCCAAATGCTATCCATTCTTAAACTTTATCATAGCTTCCTCATTATTCATAAATGTTATCTTTTGTTACCATTTTAAATAAACAGATTATGGAGAAACTTTACAAACCAAGAGTGAAAGGAGTTATATAAAATGTATTAACTGTGCAGGTTGATACAATTATTATTTTAATGTTGAGTTGTAAATTATTTCGATTTTTTGGTTATCAATTTTATTCTTAAAAAAAAATAAAGTACAATAATTATTTTATTCATTTATTATACAGCAATTTGTTATATAGTCAATTATATAGTCAATTATATAGTCAATGGGCACGTGGCTGAGTGGTTAGAACATTTGCACTCTGACCATGAGACCTAGGTTTGAATCTCACCATGGTCGATTTGTCAGAAAGGGGACTTCCTGATGTTATCGAAATGAAGGGGTCAATCCCAACATGTGGCACCTTTGGAAAGTGCCTGAAAACCATTCGTGGACCCAAGCCTTGTGAGTGAAACTGGGTAGACAGGACACTTAGGTGCCATCGATAGATATGCTAGCACAAAGTCATAAGTCATTGTGGCTGAGGGCTTGACCATGCTGGCATTCTTCAAATTATTAATCATGCTAGATAACATACTTCTCTTCCAGAAACTCTAGCTATGGTCTGCTCAGCAGAGTTGCAGTATAAATCACAGCTGGGCTCTGTAGGTGCTGAATAAACACAAATGCACCTGAGCCAGTGTCTCCAATAGGGATTGGCTAGTCACACTAGTAGACGAGTATCCTCGAATATCAGTGACCAGCTATACATAGGTATATATATAGTCAATATTATTTGCAATGACTTGTTACCACTTAACAAGTGATTCTTTGATAAATTTTGAGTAAAATACAACAGGTTTTACTGTGTCAAGTGATGCTTTATTATTCCTTAGGTATTTTATTAACTTTCTTAATTTTCACATCAGTAGATTCATTATTATTTGTTAGAAGATGGACTTTGTAATGAATAGATGTATGTGCTATTTCTGCAGGCATTTTTAGTTTAGCATATTCAAGGTTGTAATGTGACTCAAAGTATTTTTTGAGACAAGGACATTTCTTCCATGTTGGTTTTGATTGAATAATGTTAATGGGATTTTTTGCTTTTCTCAACTGGGGTTCCCCAGAACTCTAAGATTCTGCAAAAGGTCCCCAAGGGTTCTGCAAGAACAGGAGAGATAAGCTGATGCACTTTTGACTTTTTATTTAATTTCATATACGTAATATTACTAAACACACACAATATATTCTTGGTTATTGTATTATTGTAATATAGACATCATCCGATCTCAGCTATTATGTTATTAAAAAATATAACAATCATTGGGAATATATTTAGTGATATCTGTACAGCGCCATTGTGAAACCACCTTTAATAATCAGTGCTCACTCAGCGAATGGGTCCTATACTTAAAGTTACTTATTTCTTTGTTTTTACAGAAATAACTAATCACCCAATGTAGCGTTTTTTGAAGAGTAAACATTCCGAAAATATTGTCATAGAAGCGTTTCCTACCATTCATAGGAAATCAATTAATATATTGTTTCAGTTTTCAACGTCTTACATATGTGAGAAGCCTTTTCTTATATAACAAGTATCAAGAGCGAAAACAGAAATCATCTCCTCTCAATTGAGAATGAAATCCGTATGTGTTTATCTAAATTTGGACCTCGAATTAAGTATCTGTGTAGCAAAAGACAGACAGAGGCTTCACATTAGAGAAGCATGTTTCACTTTAACAAATGGCTGGTGGAGAAGAGGCGGGTTCATACCTTAGATCAGCGTTTCTCAATCGGGGTTCTCTGGAAACATAATGTTCCGCAAAAGGTTACCAAGGGTTCCGTGAGAACAGGTGAGCTAAGCTATGCATTTTTGACTTTTTATTTAATTTCTTATATGTAATATTACTAAACACACACAATATATTCTTGGTTATTGTAATATAGACATCATCCTATCTCAGCTATTATGTTATTAAAAAATATAACAATCTTTGGGAATATATTTAGTGATGTCTGTGTTTTTGTGTGAATGAAAACTCCCCAATGAAGTATTATAAACGAACAGTATGAATTTTATTCAGCATTACCGAAAAATTTGACGAAGAAGTATTAATTTTTTCCTTAAACCAGTTATTCAAAAATATATACTATGATATTTACCATGTGAATTACAATGAAAATAAAATGAGAAAGAGGTTCCTTGACATGTAATTTATTTTAAGGGTTATGCAAGGGTAAAAAAGTTGAGAAACGCTGCTCTAGATGTTAACACTAGTCTATGCTGTCTATGCTGCTTGGATCCATTAATCTCATCTTCAGTTTTGAAGAGTTATTGGTCTTTTAAAAAGTTAACTATTTTATTTTTATTTTATTTTTTAATTGTTTAACATTTTTCATTCTATTTTTCATCTTCTATTTGTTTCTTCCTTGTATGAATTTATCAACTTCACATCAGCTATAATGAAGATATAATAAAATTATTTTATTCCTCTTTCAGAATACAATCTCCAACGGTTTAAGTGTAGCGTCAATCGTCATCTCCAATTGCCTTGATCTATCCACTTCCTGACATCTTCCATTCCTATCTGCTCTCGCTCTATATCTCCCGTAACCCCCCTACCTCGATCGACCCTCCGTCCTTCTCTTTCTCCACATCCCTTCCTTTACCACTCCTATCTGCTCTTCCTCCAACCCTTCTGTAACCCCTTGCGTGATAGTGGCCACCGGCCTTGCTTGGGGTGATACGCTTAAAAAAAAAAAAAAAAAAAAAAGATAAAAATTTACTATAGAAATGCATTGAAAATCAGGAAGAAAGGGATTTCTAAGGATCGGGAATTAAGGAAAGGGTTTCTAAGGGAAGAGAATTATTATATAATAGATAAATATTTACCATAGAAAACTACTGATGCTGAATTATTACAAATGCTTCTGACAGGTAAAGAAAAATAATTTTTCTTTCAATACTTCTTGGCATAAAAATAAATCTATCTGATATTTATTGTAGAAAAACCTAAAGATCAATAAGCATCAAAATACAAGAACAGATACCAATGTTGTTAATCTTTTTTCTTACATATATTTAATAGTGCAGTATTCATTTTTATTTGCATCTCTTAACAATATCCACCCAGGGAAACATTTGAATAAAAACAATGAGAAAGAAAGAATTGGAAATTTTTAGTATTTAATATTTGCCGCCAGTTCCTTTCTTGGAAGTCTATTAGAGACAAATGTTTCTAGCAGGCAATAAGAGGTTTTATAGAACATTAGCATCTTGAAGATTTGTCAAGCTACCTCAAGATTGAAACAGAAAATACGATAGTGCCGAATATTATAAAAATGCCACTGTGAAAAACCTGTTCTACATCATGAAGAATTTGCATAAAAAATAACAAAGCATAAAGTAATTTACAGAACAAATATTTGGTTTGATTTGATTCATTTGTTTAACAGCCTATCAACACCTTAAGGGTCATTTAATTCCAAAATATAATATTCTTGGGAGCTTTGAAGTAATAAAAATAAGTTATTCTGCTTTCACAATTGAATACATGGTAGACGGTACTCAGCTTTTGTGCATATACATGTTTGTGTGGACATAATTACTAGAGGCAGTGATATGTGTGTTTTATGTTGTAGTTTTGTTATTCTGCTTTCACAATTGAATACATGGTAGATGAAACTCAGCTTTTGTGCATATACATGTGTGTGGACATAATTACTAGAGGCAGTGATATGTGTGTTTTATGTTGCAGTTTTGTTATTCTGCTTTCACAGTTGAATACATGGTAGATGATACTCAGCTTTTGTGCATATACATGTTTGTGTGGACATAATTACTAGAGGCAGTGATATGTGTGTTTTATGTTGTAGTTTTGTTATTCTGCTTTCACAATTGAATACATGGTAGATGAAACTCAGCTTTTGTGCATATACATGTTTCTGTGGACATAATTACTAGAGGCAATGAGGTGTGTGTTTTATGTTGTAGTTTTGTTATTCTGCTTTCACAGTTGAATACATGGTAGATGATACTCAGCTTTTGTGCATATACATGTTTGTGTGGACATAATTACTAGAGGCAGTGATATGTGTGTTTTATGTTGTAGTTTTGTTATTCTGCTTTCACAATTGAATACATGGTAGATGATACTCAGCTTTTGTGCATATACATGTTTCTGTGGACATAATTACTAGAGGCAGTGATATGTGTGTTTTATGTTGTAGTTTTGTTATTCTGCTTTCACAATTGAATACATGGTAGATGATACTCAGCTTTTGTGCATATACATGTTTCTGTGGACATAATTACTAGAGGCAGTGATATGTGTGTTTTATGTTGTAGTTTTGTTATTCTGCTTTCACAATTGAATACATGGTAGATGATACTCAGCTTTTGTGCATATACATGTTTCTGTGGACATAATTACTAGAGGCAATGATATGTGTGTTTTATGTTGTAGTTTTGTTATTCTGCTTTCACAATTGAATACATGGTAGATGATACTCAGCTTTTGTGCATATACATGTTTCTGTGGACATAATTACTAGAGGCAGTGATATGTGTGTTTTATGTTGTAGTTTTGTTATTCTGCTTTCACAGTTGAATACATGGTAGATGATACTCATCTTTTGTGCATATACATGTTTGTGTGGACATTATTACTAGAGGCAGTAATAGTTGTGTTCTATATTGTAGTTTTGTTGAAGTTATATTTTGGAATACAGTTTGATTTCCTGAAGATATTGGAGGATATGATATGGATTAACATCATGAGAGTTCTTTCATGTTGATTGTTGGCCATTTTGCTTTAAAATTGTATTGTAGGTAATTTTACTATAAATGGGTATTGTTGGTATTTTTTTTATATAAATGTGTATTTGTGATATTTTTACTATAAAAATGTATTTTTATACTTTCAGTGATTTGTTTTTGCTTGGGGATTCACTATTTGCTCATAGCTGGGACCCTAACAGGTGCTAACCCCCCCCCCCGGGTCAGCGTAAACCTGGGAACAACAGCAACTAAGAGGTGATTCCCTGCTCCTCAAGACCTCAAATCACCTGATCAGAGAACTTGCTGCAGGATATAGTTTATCGTCATACCCAGGACTGTAAATATTTGATGGAAATGACTTGGGAAAGTTTGTTTAGTTGGTGCAGGTGCCTGTAATTGGTTGGTTGATTCATTTTTTATGATCTCCCAAACTGTGGCAGGTTATTTAAAGCCAGGGCATATTTTTAGATTGTACAAATTTCTTGGAGATAACAATGACTTACTGATGCAAGTCCTACTAATTAACTTGTAGTTGGCGAGGGTGGGAGGGGAGAAGAGGTGCATTCATACCTTTTCCAAGGGTATCTATGCATATGTGAATATAATGAACTCACCTGGTATTGGAACTCAGGCTTATAATCTCCAATTTAAGTTGTTATTTTTTACACCACCTGCAAATCCAAACTTACAGCACCTGGTATTCCTAAGAAGTCACTCATCTAGGTACTAACCAGGCTCAACATTGCTTAAATTCACTGATCGTATGAGAACAGGTGTTTCAACATGATATGGCTGTATGCTTACAGGTGGCAGTAAGAGAATCTCGGTAAGCATACATGGTAACTAGGCATGTACTTCCATTTATGTTGGCATAGATAGATAGATAGATAGATAGACAGACAGACTGGAAGAGACTGAGATAGATAGATAGATAGATAGATAGATAGATAGATAGATAGATAGATAGATAGATAGATAGATAGATAGACTGGAAGAGACTGAGATAGATAGATAGATAGATAGATAGATAGATAGATAGATAGATAGATAGATAGATAGATAGACTGGAAGAGACTGAGATAGATAGATAGATAGATAGATAGATAGATAGACTGGAAGAGACTGAGATAGATAGATAGATAGATACATAGATAGATAGATAGATAGATAAAGTAAAACAGAAACAAAGACAGAGACTATCCAAATCACTATAAAGAAAAATTAAAATTTCCTTAGTTAATACCAATGTAAAGGAAAACTTCTAAAAGAATCATTGACGTTTTTCTATCTCAAACTACCAATGCAAGTAAATAATTATAAGCTATCATTTCCCGAATAAAATAATAAAAAACAATTCTATATTATTTAGCCATTATCCATAAAGAGTGGCATTTCTGCAAGTAAATCTACAAATATATGGCTTTAGAACACAAATAAAAAAATGTCTATGGGGCCATTGCCAGGTCAAGCACAATAGCCTTCTCCTCAGATTTCCTTCAGCAACAAAATATTAAAAAAAAAAAGATTTGGCTTAAAGAACTAATAATGACCAAAGATATATTTTATAGGATAAGCATAAAAATCAATGTTTTCTATTTTTATAGATAGAAAATATACGAGTTATAAAATATAGAACTTTGGAAGTCTTTCAATTCAGATAATTTAAGATCTAGTCTTAAGTAAGAATACTGATATATATATATATATATATATATATATATATATATATATATATATATATCAGTATTCTTACTTAAGAATTGATCTTATACACACACACACATATACATATGTGTGTGTATGTGCATGTGCATGCCTGTGTGTGCATGTAATGTCAAATTTTATTATGCAATTTAATATTTTTACTATTTTTACTATTTAGTATTAACCAAATGATGTCCATAAAATATTCAGGATATGTCTATATTTATATGAGTAATATCTTGTGTGTGTTTCAGTATATAATAACTGTCTATACTAAGACTACTGACAAAAACTATCCATATTAAAATATTGGCAATTACTTGGAGACTCAGACTCTGTTATGCAGACAAATTCAATGCAACATAAATTTTATTCATAATAAATCCAAACGTTAAAGTCTATAGAAGCCTGTATATACCTGAATCAGTTAAAATTTAAGATGAAAAAAATTGTTGTGATGTCCTGATCCAGTTTTTCTTTCTGCTGTTCCCTCATTTTAAACTTATTCACAATTCTCTTGATGGTTCTTGAATGGACTTTGAAGATGGAAGCCAGTGTATGAATGTTGGCCCCATTACTGAAGGCCTGAATAATCTTTTTCCTCTCACCATTGCTCAGTTGGGAAAACAGTGGGTCTGACACAAAATGATTTTAGCCTGTTCTCTTTCTAGAAGAATAACTCTAAGGGTTTTTCAGTGATTCTTATGACAAATGGTGTCAAGATAGCTAAACATCTTATGTGAAAACCTGGAGAAAAGAAACTCAGTTAGTTTAGTTTTTTTTTAGGTATGAAATATTTTGTGGGATGGAAAATTATGTTGTAACAGGATTTGGACACTTTTGCTGTTACACTGGGTACATATATACAGGTATATATATATATATACACACATACATATATATATATATATATTATATATATATATATATATATAATATATATATTAAAATAATTTAAGTAATTCTATTACATTTACTTGTTTTAAAAAAGAAATATAGTCTATTAGTAATAAAGAATAAAAATATTTTAAAATTGTCGTTAAATAAAACGTATTCTAACCAAAACACCCCTAGAAAGAATCTTTAAGTATACAAGTGCAAAAAAAATGCTGAAAAACTTTTTGCCACTAATAAAAAAAAAAGAACCTAGACGACATGTGTTTAATGGATGTCAGAATTCATTGAAAAATACACCCCTACCCTCCCTAAAATTAACCTTTTTTTCAAACGTAACTCATAATTGATACAACAATAGTTAATAAAAATGAACACGCTACTGCCCCTGCCTGAATGATTGGATTTCTCTGTATCCTTGGAAACAGGAAATTATGAATTTATATTTGTGTTTAAAACTCAGTAAACTTAAAAATAAATTATTCCAAAATTCGCTTGAGGATGAAACAGAACTAATGCTTATAAGTGTATAAACACGCGTGTTTATAAGTGTATAAACATGCGCTAACCAAAAGATAGCTTATTCCCAAATTCTCGCTTGACGAGGAAGCGTGACCAGACACCTTAACTCAACATAATTTCAAAAATTATATTAGGGGTCTCGGCTCTCGCTTTTGAAACATGAGAACTCTTATGTAGCGAAGGAATCATATTTTTAAAACAAAAAATATTATAATATAAGCTCTACTTCTGTATGGAGCACAGTCTTTTTGAAAATAAAAGCAAAAATACTAAACACTGGATTATTTACCTAACGTGTTCTTTCCTATTTTTCTGCATACCTGCACATATATATATATATATATATATATATATATATATATATATATATATGGGGGGCAGTTACCAGTATGAAAAAATGAATACTTAAACTGAATTCAATTTGCAGTGGAAGCTACATATGTTCACTTTATGTTAATGTTCTTGAGAAAGGCATGAATCTCCTTGAAAAAATTGGCACTTCACTGGCATACCACAATGTATGATGAATAAAAGAATGATATCGGGAATAAACCCTATACTCTCCTAAAAAAACTTATTTCATATTCAACCTTGATCAGGTCCTCATACATGATCATTCTGTCTCAGTTAATGTCCGTGTATTGTATGTTACAATGTTGCCAGAAGTTAGTTACATAAAAGCTTAAAATCATTCTTGATTGGAATGGAAATCCTGGTTGAAACATGTTGGAGTAATCTCCTGGCTGAATTTTAAAATTTTCAAATATTGGAGAAATAAAAACATCATAACTTTATGATCTGTCTATATTTCTGAGATGAGGTATTATGTACACTATTTACATTGATTGTTTGGACTATCAGCCACATCTTTGTTGCCATATTTATCACAATGTTTGGGCTGTTGTACGCTCCGGCCTTCTTCAGGTGGTTGGAATGTCGAACTGAACCCTTTATTTCACTCACTGGGGTAGACTGTTCTAGTTCCACATGCCATGTCTAATGGATGTCAGTTATCAGTTATCTACTGTTAATTCCCCTCTCCAAGTTCTCATTCCCACCTTAAATTTGGTAAGCTGTATCTACAACATAACAACTACCCTGGGTACATGGTAGCAGCCCCAATAAACTGGAATAGGCGGGTACAAGAGGAGGACAAAAACACTCAGAAAACAGTCTGCCTGCCTTATGTGAAGGGGTTATTGGAGAAAATACAAAGGATCTGTGGTCCATATAACATCAGTACAACCTTCAAAAGCTGGACAACACTTCACAGATACCTCTCCCGAGTAAGACCCCCCCATAGAGGAGAACATGACTAAACACTGTGTGTATGCTATCCCGTGCAGCTGTGGAAAAAATATAAAGGGGAGACAGCTGCCCCCTTAAGGTAAGGCTTCAAGAACACCAAAAAGCTGTAACACGAGGGGAAGTGGAAAAATCAGGCGTGGCTGACGACATATCGAGAGAAATGGGAGATCACCGTCTTCTGTGGGATCAGGTTGAAATCATAGACAAAGAACATCATAGGAAAATTTGTAAACTTAAGGAATCAGCACATATGCTAGGCCACAAAAATCTCCTGAGCCGACCAAGCATAGAAATGTATACAATATGGAAATCAGTAATAAGGAGTGCCAGAGAAAAGCAATAATAACAATGAAAATTGCAATATGAGCTCTGGTAAAAAACATTAAATGATAACAACAAAAATTGCAATATGAGCACTGGTAAAAATGGCTGCTGAAGACATTGAGTTTATAAGTCCCAGAAATTCATACACACATGTCCTTAAGGATACATGGCACAGTGGATAAAGGCGTTAGTTAGATCCAGTGACAGGACCCAAAGAGTTTGAGTTCAATACCTGGCTACAGTGGGAATGAGAACTTGGAGAGGGGATAACTGATAATTGACATCCATTAGTCATGGCATGGGCACTAGAACAGTTTACCACAGTGAGCGAAATAAAGGGTTCAGTTCAACATTCCAGCCACCTGAAGAAGGCTGGAGCATACAATCACTGAAATGTTGTGATAAATATGTCAGCAAAGATGAGGATGACAGTCTGAACAATATAAATAGTATCACTTTATGAATTTAAAATTTTAAAACTTTGTTTCTTTCTCTCTCTCTTCCCCTCTCACTCTCCCTCCCTCCCTCTCTTCTTTCTCTCATCCTGTCTCTCTCTCCCATCTTCCCTTTTACACACACCCTCTCTCCTATATCTCTCTCTTTTTCAGTTTTACATTTTTTTATGTTTCATTGTTTATTTCAGTAGTTCCAACACGGGATAAAGAAAATTTGACAATTCTGACAAGCTGCTCTTGAAATTCAGACACTGAACGGACCATTCCAGACTACAAGATTTCTTATGTTTATTTTTTTTTTTTTTTTACTGGCTTCTTAAGGTACTAAATTTTGTATTCCACAGAGAATTTAAAAATGGTGTTTGTATTATCCTCAATGGGAATAACTCTTTGAGAACTTAGTTCTTTATCTCTGTGTGTATGCTGTCATCTTTGACTGACAGATTTGAGTTTCATTTGATTATTAAAAACTATATTAACAGTCATTACCAAAAACATTCAGGAGAACATCCTTTTTTACCCAAAGTAAGTAAAGCATAAACATACAAAGGTGTAGTTTCACCCAACACCGCAAATTACTACAAAACCGAAACATCAACCTCAAAAATCATGTCATGTTCCTATCATGTTTTCATCAGATCAATAGTTTCATATGAATGCCATGCATGTCACCAAACCATTCAGAAATATCTAAACTGTCAGCTCTATACCACCACTTCCTAAAATCAATGGTGAAAAAAGGCTTTGAACAAGAAAAGCCTGAGGGTCTTCACAAAGGTCATCATTCTTTCAACATTCTGAACTGGCACTACAGAGTCACAAAGAACTGTACCAAATAGCAGAAACCACATCACTTAAGGACTACCAGCAGCAGCAACAACTAAAATGGATAGCACGTGTAACTTGAAAAAATAAATATATAATCAAGCTGTTAACATTCCACACCACTTCAAATTAGAAGATTTGGAAGGAAAACCCCATCAATACTAGAAAGAGCTATAACAGCTACTGGACTTGAGAAAATTGTTTTCCTAAAAAGTCTTTAAAGAGAAAGATTTTGTAAATTTAAACTGAAAATAGTACTGGTTTCTCAGCCAATGAATGCCAAATGTTTCCTTATAGGGAAATGGCTCATATTACCAATACCATTACCATTGTTGCCACCCATAAAAATATCAAGATATTACATATCAATGGCTGCCATTCAGTTTAGATCTGAACAGAATGTAAAACTTTCATCCTACATAATGTTAATGGTAATATTAGGCATTTCTTACATTATTAACATTATTCAGGCGGTTATCCTCATCTTCATTGCCATATTCACAACGTTTTGGCCGTTGTAGACTCTGGCCATCTTAAGGTGATAGGAATTTTAAACTGGACCCCTTATTTCATCCACAAGGGTAGATTGTTCTAGTTCCACATGTCATGCCACTTCTGGATGTCTCAGTTATTTCCCTTTAACTCAGCTCTCCTAGTTTTGGTTCACCACTGCTGACTGTGGTCCAAAACGTGGAGAGTTGAGTCAAATGACTCACAGGACATATTGAAAGCAAGAAGGAAACGCTTATTAACATACTTAACATGCTTGTGTAACTGGATGGCAGAACACGCAGTGGGAGTAATAATAAAGGTATCAACATTACTTAGAGCTACAATAAGCAGGAAGCTGTGTGGAGCTGTGATCCTTTACATTCCTCACAGATGAATAGTAAACTTGGATCAATAGAGCTGTTGTTCCACTCGCTGATACTGAGAATACCGTGGATAGAGCATGTGATCACTGAGGAAGTTTTAAGAAAATGGGAACAAAAAGGAAACTTTTGCTTAGGATCAGACTGTTGAAATTTCTTGAACACAGAATGAGGAAAGAAAGCTTGGAGAATTTGACATTTAGAGGACATACAGAAGGCAAGGTGGTCAGGGGAAAAAAAGCAAGCAAAATACTTAACGGGCCTGTGCAGATGGATAGCAGATCATGGACTGCGAGGGATATTAACAGGACAAACAGAGCTGCAAAAGATAGGAAGCTGTAAAGAGCTATGATCACCAATGTCCTGTAGTTATGTGAGAGCAGCATAACAGTTATTGATGCCAAAATTGAAATTGGCAAGCAGAGTTTAAATGTCGGCCTCATCTGCTGCATTCAGTTTTACAACAGTTGTCTTTCAAAAAGACATGACTCCAACTATTCCCTCCCAACTATGGCCTAAATAGCATGCTAGCCTCGGTTAACAGCCAGTCTAGGAGAAGGACCAATTTGAACTGAAAGCAATAGAGAAAGCACATGGTAATTCACATATAATAAACTAAAGAAACCAGTGGAATGCCATGATTGCCTACATGTGGAAGAGATATGACATTGAAAGAAATAACAGAGGGAGAACGATTCCACTATCTTTCTCAAATATTTGTGAGAATCAGAGATAATAATAAATTAAAAAAGGAATCTGCATAAACCAATAATTATCTACATCTTGAAGAGACATAATATTGAAAGAAATAACAATGGAAAAAGCAATGAGAAAGCCACTCTTTCCAAAGAAATCATGACCATTCTCAGAGAATATTGACAGGTTATCTGTGGTGTTTCATGACAGCTGACATCTTGAAGAGATATGACATTGAAAGAAATTACCATAGAAACATTTCACTATCTGTCCCAAGAATTTATGACAAATTATAGATTATATAGAAAAGGATTCTACATCCTCATGGGATGTGGCATTTAAAAATATAGCTATGTAAAAAGCAACAGGAAACGATTCCACTATCTTTCTCAAGAATTCATGACAGTTTATAGAAAAGGATTCTGTACAGGATCACTATCACCTATGTCCTGATAGGATTTCTTTTCTTTTTTTAATCATTTCATGATGCAAGTGGTTACTGAGTGTAACAGAATATCAGATAAGAAAACATTATTAAGGAGCAAGAACAATAAAAGGACAGGAACTAAGAAGATAACGATTGACATTGCATTTAAATTTTTGAAAATCAAACTTGAATGGAAAGCAAGAAGCCAGAAGAGTGTTCCACAAATGAAAAGTTCAAAAGAAAAAACTGTTAACATAGAACTTATGGTTGCATCTAGCCATTTCAACTGTAAAATGATGAGATCTTGCTGTCAATCTAATACTGTACTTAAATTCATAAAGTCTTGATACTATAGAGGAAAGTAATAGTTTTGTATTATACAAAAATATGGCACAAGGCCAAAAAGGGAAATGAGGGAAAGCTGGTCTTCATCTGTCTTATATTTTAACTTAGCTAGTTGCAATCACTGAGCCAAACATACCACAGTATTCCTTAGACCAAAACAACACATTCTTACTTATCATTCTTACTACAGGCAGCATAATACCTCAGAGTCTCTAGGAAGTCCTACCTAGTCCCATATGTACAATTTCAGAGGAAAGTTCATCAGAATAATTACCATGAAAGTATTTATAGAAAAGGAACAGGCAAGCCACATTACGGCAGTGGGAAAGTAACTGAAGCTGAGATGCCATGTCAGAATCAATAACTGTTGTAACATACCTATGGATGATAATAGGTATGTCCCCATTCACATAACTACAGTAGTAAATACTGTATGTTGGTCTGTAGTTGGAGATTCATTGTGGAATTCACTTGACTTACTTCTAGCAGCTGACTACTACGTCTATGTGCTGCTGATGGATTTTATATGTGTTGTTCTTGCCCTAAGTATTATCGCTCATTACCAACCTTCGTTTGATTATTCTATTCAGTAACCTTTCTTAGGTTACAACAATAACATTGCAGATTCTTCTTTAGATTTTATCAAGGATCTCAAAATATATAGCAGAAGCATCAGACAATATGTGGCAACAATATTTGAAGGATGGATGAATGGCAAACTTGTAGATAAACAAGATAGATTCTGGCAAGAAAAAAAATATCTGGCACGACAGAGTGAACCAACCTTTCTAGCAGCAGACATAGCAATCAATTCGATCTAATTTGTTTATTTGTTAGTGGCAAATGTTAGCCTGAGAAGGTGCAATGAGTCACTCTCCTAAAACAATAGGAACTAGCAACTGATTCAATATAATCTTTCCAGCTCATGTTAACAGAAACCATTAGCCTGAGAGGGTGCAGTGAGTCACTCTCCTGAGGGTTAGAATCAGCCATGCTGATAGAAGACAAAAAGGGTTTTTTCAGACGGACATTGGAAAAAATAGTCAATGGGCAATCACTCCAGTGTCTTTGCCAAGATGTCATGCCAATTCACAGATAATAAAGAAAAGGAATCAGTGGAGAGCCATGATCACCTATATCCTGAAGAGTGAAGGAAAACACTGAATTCAAACCCATAAAGGAGACAACAGGTAACCACTCTGCTATCTTTCTCAAGAAGTCATGCCAATTCACAGATAATAAAGAAAAGGAATCTGGGGAGAGCCATGATCGCCTATATCCTGAAGAGAGAATGAAAACACTGAATTCAAACCCATAAAGGAGACAACAGGTAACCACTCTGCTATCTTTCTCAAGAAGTCATGCCAATTCACAGATAATAAAGAAAAGGAATCTGGGGAGAGCCATGATCACCTATATCCTGAAGAGAGAATGAAAACACTGAATTCAAACCCATAAAGGAGACAACAGGTAACCACTCTGCTATCTTTCTCAAGAAGTCATGCCAATTCACAGATAATAAAGAAAAGGAATCAGTGGAGAGCCATGATCACCTATATCCTGAAGAGAGAATGAAAACACTGAATTCAAACCAATAAAGGAGACAACAGGTAACCACTCTGCTATCTTTCCCAAGAAGTCATGGCAATTCACAGATAATAAAGAAATGGAATCTGGGGAGAGCCATGATCATTAAAGCCTTGATGGGAGATGACGTTAAAAAATGTACTGTTGCAATAAATTTATAAAGGGAAATCTAAGAGACTATTTTTCCCCCTATAATAGGCTTTATAAAGTTTTAAAAGTTACAAACTAATGATAGATCTTTCACCAACACAATGTTGACAATAAATGAGTTACGTGATATTTATACAAGAGGGAAAAGAAAAGTCTTCCAAATATATAGTAAGTGATTGAAAGGTTTAGTATCGTCTCTGTGGTAGCCTCCTTCTCATGTCAGAGCATGTTTGCACGCAGATATTATTGAAAACTTAATTGAGAAGGGCATGGAAAAACAGTCACCAGTGAAATGGTCATTAATCATAAGTGAACCTTATTAGATTATTAAAACACCTTAGGTTATCAAATGTTATCGTTTGTTTTGCTGTTGGTGTTGAAGTGTCGAAAAAGTAAAGTCAAATTTGAAAAGGAGAACTGAAAGAGGATAAAATAAAAAAATATAAATAAATTTTGTTTCCCTTAGAAGTCGTAACATTAGATAAATGGAGAAGAGGAGAAGGTGATTCAGTGGGTCATGTGAAGACAATGCAGCTGCAACTCAGTTCAGGCAAACAGATGATTTGAGCAGCTGGTGGGAAAATGTTAAAAACCATGCAAAAATGAACAGCTGACTCATTCACAATTTGATGAGGCAAGTTTAGTTTGTGGAATCCACGAGTGAATTGCTTAATCTGTTTCATTGAAAACTGCTCAGAATAAATCATATTTGCCCTGCCTAATATTTCTTGTTTGGTGATACAACTAAAAATAAATTATAAATTAATTCAGCAAAATATTTTTCACTTGCTGAAACAATTTGCTACTGTTTTAAGAAGATATAATTAAACTGATTATATTGATGTATTTAGATAATGCCATTATTTTCAGCTCTATCCAATTAATTTGCAGCAATGGGAAACAGCAGATGACAACAGTGCTTATTATGAATGTTGATGGCTTCTTACTTACAAGTCAACCTTAACAATGTAGATAAAAATTCTTTCTTTACAAACACAATGAATTTAAAAAATAAAACTTTTATTAACAAAATTGCTTATATATAGCATTTTTTAAATTTGAATTAAAAAACAAATAATGTTTTAAAAACACTCCATTTTATATTAGCCATATGTATGGGTAGACTAAATTTAGAAGACACTAATTTTCCAGGAGACAAGCATTACTTAGAGTTACAAATGATTGGGAATTGTGGGCAATCAACTTTCTATCTTTTGTAGCGCTTTGTAATGTTAACTCTGTCACCATCCCTCCCAGTCTCTGTTCCACCAATACAACATTGTTAGATAGTTTCCCTCTATCCTTCTTGCCTCCAGTAGATCCAGTGAGTGTCAAGTTCTCCAATCCCTCTTTCATTATGTGCCCTAAAAATGTCAACTATCTATTTAAGATTCTGAGTATAAGTGTCCTTTTTGCTTCCATTTTCCTTAAAATTTTGTTAAACACATGTTCAGTGCATGCAATTCTCAGCATCCTTCTGTAGAACCACATTTCTATTAACTCAAATCTCTTCTTAATCAGTGAGGAGATTGTCCAGCATTCACTTCTATATAGGAGGATTGGTATTACATAACATTTCAGGACTCTTTGTTTCTAATAACATACAGATTAATAATTTATTCAGATTTATAGGATATTGTGTTAGTTACATATATTTTTCTGTGTGCTGTATCTTTTGGATTTATTTGTTAAAAAAATATTATGTGACTTTTAGTTTGTTTGCATAATAAACTATGACAGCCTCAAGCTGTTATTAATATTTTTCATAAGGATAAATATTAAAATGGAAATTCACATAAGAGATTGCTCCTATATTTACTGAAAATTTTAACAATATTTGTCATGATACTACAAATTGTGATGCTAGTGATTTACATAATAAATCTGGTATAGTGTGTTTGATTCCGAGTGCTCTACAATTATGGCCAGACTAAGCTTGGTAAATGACAATAATAAATATAATACCTTGCTTCACAGTCCATTTCTACTATAGTAAGTACAAGTTTGACTATAGAACTACATCCCTGTTACATCAAGTCTGTTTTCCATCTGCCATTAAAGTGTCTTTTTTTGTTGCCATTTTCCTCAAAATTTCCTGGAATTTTCATCACCCTTCTGTAAAAGCACTTCTCTATTAATTCAAATTTCCTATTCATCTGTAAAGAAATTGTCCAGCATTCACTACCATATAGGAAGATTGATATTATATAGCAGTTCAGCATTTTTTTCTTTGTTTCTAACAAAGTTTTCCTGTTTCTTAATACCTTGATTTGTTTTTGTAAGGCATATTTCACTATCAGTGACAGACCTAGTGTTGGTGGCACCCCAGACAAGTTGAATTTCGGGACCCACATAAGTATAGTTTTTTTTTCATTTTCCTAAGGAGAAAAACTCAAAATGTAGAATAACAAGTTTATTACAATATTCAACTTAACGTAAGTTAAAGAAAACATTCACTATCTTACCTAAAATATTTTTCTACCCTTTAGATCCGCAAATCTTTCCATAGTGATTTTTACACCTATCTTCTTGACAAGATCATTTTCTATTGACAAAATAACCAAGGAATTTAATCTGTCTTGAGTCATAAATGACCACAAGTATGTTTTTATAAGCTTTAGTTTTGGAAGATCCCAAACACAGGACATGGTGGCATGATATCACCCTAGACTGAGTTGCCAGTATCTTCAGCCAACCCTATTCTCTATTCTAATTTCCCTTCAAATTTTGTGTCACATTTTTCATCATCCAGAGAGTTAATTTTCTGTACTTGCTTGATTCTGAAATCTGCAATTCACATCTTGGGCTGGTCGTCTTGCTAATGACCATACTGTGAACAGCACTGTAAAGAACAGTTTTGTGTTCCAAATGATGATTATCAATTCCAATGAGGTACTTCTTATGAGAAACAAAATTTTAATTCCTTCAGCAATTTGCTGATATCAATGAGGAAAAAGATTATAACTGATGCTGTAAGACTAACTCTAAACTGCCCTGTCAGCAGGGCTCAGAATAAGTTGAATGTATTCTACACAGTGGGTAAGACACCCCAACATTGAAAAGAGCTTTCTTCCAGGTGGATACTTACAGACTCAGGTATAAACTCAACCAGGATTGACCTATGGACTCAAGTATAAACACAGTCTGTTTTTTTTCCCTTGGATTCAATTATAAACATTACCTAGATTGACCTATGTTGTCAATTATAAACAGAACCAATGTCTACCAATAGACTCAATTATAAACACAACTTACGTCTACCTATGGATTTACGTATAAACACAACGTATCTCTAACTATGGGCTCAATTACAAATATTAATTATGTCTACCTAATGATTCTATTACAAACACAGCATAGGTTAACCTATGGATTCAGTTATAAACAACCTATGTCAACATACGGATTTACCAATGTTTACCAATGGACTCAAGCATAAACACAATCTATGTCTAAGTACCAACTTATCTCTTTCTATTGAATAATTCATTGTGATTTTTGTCCTATAACATTTATATTGAACACTAAGTAATATTGGTTGGTTGGTTGTTTTTGCTGAGTGGCATATCAACACCTCTGTGGGTTACTTAATGCTGAAATCTAAATATTTTGTACGCAATTTAATTTTTAAATAATAAAAAATAATAGTTTTAATATAATAATGGTTTTAGTGATATATATCATACTAATTAACCTATAGCTGAGGGGGGAGAAGAAGTGGATTCATAACTTTGCCAAAGAAAACCAGCTGGAATTGGAACTTGGCTCTCCAATTAAAGATTCTGAGTTATTATCCATTGTACCACATCCAAGCTTAGAGCACCTGGTATTGCCAAGTGGTCACCCATCTAGGTACTGACCAAGCTAAATGTTGCTTAACTTACATACTTGGTTGTACAGAAACAATTTTTCAACATGATGTAGCCATAAGTCTCATCAAGGTATGATCGTGACCCTAAACCAGTACCAAGGTACAATGGATATTACTCCCTAGTAGTTGAATTATTATACTTATTATAACCCCCTACATGAATTACTGTGATTCTAGGAGGGTCAGTGAGATGTGTGCTATCTAGTGACACCCCTCCTCATTCTATTGAAAAACACCCTGAAAAACTCAATATTGTATGCTGACAATTTACAAGAAAATTCAATTTGATTTGAAAGGAAAGCATAGCTTAGAGCAACAAGGCTGTTGCAAGGCTTTTGTGCCCCCTACCAAATCTATGACACCCCAAAATCTATGATACAACCCTCTCTGAATCTTTGATATGGACCTTCAGTCTACTACATCTCAATTTTCATAAAGTAGTATTCATATAAAATACAAATTTTATTGTAACCTAATTATGTACAATAATGCATCACAGGAGGCACGGTGGAGTAGTGGATAGTGGCTCGGACTGAGGAATCAGAGAGCCGAGTTCAAATTCCATTCAAATTCATTGCATTCACTTACATGATAATACCCTTGGGAAAGGTATGCATCCTTTTCTTCTCCCTCCCAGCTATGGATAAATAGCAGGACAGACCAACTTCTATAGCCTTGGATGGCAACTGGTCTACCGCAGAAAGAAGTGGCAACCTACTGCAGGGAAAAAAATCTGCCTCATCAGTCATGTATCGAAAGATACATGATCGCCTAAGCATGTTTCACGCATGACACATAACTGACTGAATGCATCACATGCAATATAGGTGATCAATTCAACCAGAAAAACTGAAAATAAATGCACTGTATCTAAATAAAAATTAGAGACATGTCATAATAGATCATTCCATCTTAAATAATTAGAGACATGTCATAATAGATCATCCCATCTTAAATAATTAGAGACATGTCATAATAGATCATCCCATCTCAAATAATTAGAGACATATCATAATAGATCATCCCATCTCAAATAATTAGAGACATGTCATAATAGATCATCCCATCTCAAATAATTAGAGACATGTCATAATAGATCATCCCATCTTAAATAATTAGAGACATGTCATAATAGATCATCCCATCTCAAATAATTAGAGACATGTCATAATAGATCATCCCATCTTAAATAATTAGAGACATGTCATAATAGATCATCCCATCTCAAATAATTAGAGACATGTCATAATAGATCATCCCATCTTAAATAATTAGAGACATGTCATAATAGATCATCCCATCTTAAATAATTAGAGACATGTCATAATAGATCATCCCATCTTAAATAATTAGAGACATGTCATAATAGATCATCCCATCTTAAATACATCAACAATGTTTTGTGGCAATTTTTAACATCAACCTGAGATTTTTCTTGTTAAAAAGTTGAAATGGTTTAATACATTCAACATTATGGATAAAGTAGTGAATTTTAAATGATCTTTTTTTGAGACTTAGCATGAGCAAAACAAATTTAGTGATTTGGACAAAACAAAATCACTTAAAAATCTGCAATTAAATATTTTCATCCTTTAATAGTCAGTTGCATTTAGTTTCATTTGTAACGTATATAAATGTAGGTAGAAAAAAACAAATGTTTATAAGATAGTGTGGGTCACAAAGCACTGACTGGGGCCCCTAATGAGAGGGTTCAAGAGTAAAACGTACCAGCCATTTAGAGCAGTAACCAGCACTAGACATTAAACGATAGGACTAACAAACCCTGTCTCATATTTTGAACCACATGGCTATCGCCATTTGTCAGGAATCTTCCAGTTTGATTGAGTTGGAGGCCATCCATTTCCACAGGAAAAATTAATGTTGATTTAAAAAGTGACAGAGGATTGAGCACATTAACAGAGGGTACTGGCTTGAACATTATATACATACATATATATATATATATATATATATATATATATATATATATATATATATATATATATATATGTGTACAAGCTAAATATTTCTGCAGTGGTAAAGGCTGGCGTGTTTTCTTTCTCAGAGGACAAACAAGAACTGCATCACTCAATGGTTGCGAGCAGATGTAACTGCAAAGTACCATCAACTGAAAGAACAGGTGCTTATCGGAGACTGACCCATACCAAAGAATAACGATGACGCAAATTGTAACACTGCATAGCAACTAGTTATTCATAAGTTAGAAATTTATAAACAATACAATGAATTTCCTGATAAGCACATTTCGGGAAAGAAATGCTAAAATAAAAAAAAAGGAAAAAAGAATCTTGCTTTTATTTTTCCCAGTCTTAATTCTGCGTAAATTTTTTTATTTTCTAACTTAGTTAAAATAACATTTGTCTCTGTACACATGATGGCTTACGTTAAAAAATATTTTCTTTTTACCCTCCTGATTAAATTAGGTATGCATGTGTGAACAAAGCTATTATATTACACCCTGTTACACATATATACAGACACCTTGTATTTGTTTACCTCTTCCCCTGTCTGGATAGATAGGTAGCTAAGAGTACAGAAATTAATTAAGCTTAGTATAGTCTGGCACAAGGCCAGAAATATACAGCATTCAGTGAGGAGTGAACTTATTGCACATTATTAATGAACAGTAAGATCAGCTTGTTAATCACTGCTCCAAAGCAAAACATCCAAATCTTTACTTACTGAGCTAAGCTAAGTCTGGCACAAGGTCACAATTTTTAGAACATCCAGGTAGAATGCTGGTTTGAACTTCATTAAATTTGTACAGAAGGTTTGGTACACAGTAGGCACACACGTGCACACACACACACACACACACATACACACACACACACACACACACATATATATATACATGATAAATATAGTTTTATGGTATGCTATATTTATGGATTAAAGTGCTTAATATCAGGGATAGAGTGTATGTAAATATAAAAGTGAACATTGATATTAAATATATATATATATATATATTTATTTACCTGGACTTCGACAGAATTGTGTCACTCTCAGTCACTGAGTGTTTATCCGAATCTAAAAATAAACACGCTAAAATTCACCTTCATTCCGTACCGTACGCTGATGGCTTAGCGGGTAGAAGTTCGGACTGACGCAAATTCAGTCGGGTTTCGATCCTAGCTAGAGGCAACCGGACGTCTAGCCGCACTGATGAGCTGTGAAACAGCGAAACAGTTTGTCTGGATCACAAAAATATATATATATATATATATATTTATTTACCTGGACATATATATATATATATATATATATATATTTATTTATCTGGATATATATATATATCATTTATCTGGATATATATATACCATCAGTGAGAAGTAAGTTCCCCTTGAACAGCTTCTTCCAGTGAACCACTGCTCTGTGGAACAGATTCCCATGAGGATGTTTCTCCAACTGCTACAATCTTAAGTCTTCCCCTCCTATCCATATAAACTACCTCTTAACAAAATCATCTACCTCAAGTAAACCCCAGGCCTTGTACAGGGTGAACCTTACTGGAAAATAAATGCTTGTCAGTTTAATAATAATAATAATAATAATAACATGGGCAGTATGACCTCTTTAGTCTTGGCCAACAGTCATCCTAAAGATAGTATCTTGAACCCAAATTACCCCTTGGCAGTCAAGGATAAAGCACAAAATTTACAAATCTCAATGCTTACAAACAAACACTCATACTGTATTGGCCATCACCTGGGTCAACAAGGACCAGGTCCCTTGGAGAGGAACCAGTTTGGCGCCAAAAAATCTGTCACTGGAACAAACTCTTCCAACAATGATGAGACACCTGGTCACCAAATCCGGACTATTTCCAACCTTAGACCAAGTGACTTGATGCCAAATCAATTAATAAAAAGAAAGCAAACGAAATAGACTCACAAAGAGTATCAACAAGTCACGACATCCTTTTTCGCCAAACTCGAAAATCCACAAAAGAACATCACCGATCAGACATACCAAATATGGAGAACGATGGTAGGAACTGGTATGACCCTATCTCAATGCAAACATGCTTGCCATTGTCTGCAGGGACATCATGTGAAATAAAAGACACTCAATTGCAGAAAGAGATCAGATAAAACTAAATATAAGAAAGAATACAATAACCCATCACTCCAACAATAAAGAGATGAGACTGGAAATAAATAATATGACAGAGGATGAGGTAAAAACTAAAATAAATGAAATATGAAAAATAATTTCTTAGGAAATAAAACTGAAGAATCTACCTGCGTCATAAACAACTGCAGTTATTCGGATTATGTTGCTGAAGATGAGTCAAATGACATTAGGGCAGAATTCCTTGAAAACGGAGGTGAAATCACCGAAGCAAAAAAACCACATCATTCAAGTATTCAGCAGAGTAACATGCACACAAATGTTAGACAGAGACCAGCTCCCAAAAATTCACATGACAAAGTCCAATAAACATATTGGGCAAATATACGATGCTGCACTACAAACACTGCTAATGGACAAAACACTGGGAAACATGACAGAAGTAAATAATGTCATATACGCAAGAGCTTTAACAGCTACTGGAAAACTTGGTGTCAATTCAATGAAAGATCAAACAACAGACAAAAAGAGCCGGCTTGGAAGGCAAAACTGAAACAAGAAATAAAGGGAATCAGATGTGAGTTATCAATATTGCCGAGAAACCCAAATAGCTCAACATGCAAAATGCAGGAAGATCAAGTGGAGATATAAAATTAAATTGCTAAATCACATTCCACCAAATGCAGGAAGATCAAGTGGAGATATAAAATTAAATTGCTAAATCACATTCCAGCAGTTAAAGACACAGGGAACAAGGCAATATGAAAAGTATTGTAGGTACTATCACCAAAATAAGATATTCCAAACAGATCTTGAGAAATTTTTCATGGAAATTAAGAAAGCCGTTATAGATGTGAAAAAGCCACCATCTATTGAAAAAGTGCAGAAATTTTGTGAAAATATTTGGAGTTCCCCAAAGGAATATAAACTCCCAATGCAAAATGGATCCAACAAGAAGAAAAATGAATGATGGATAAACTTCTACAAGAATGGGAAAATATAACCACAACTAATGTTGGGCAAGCTCTAACAAAATCCAAAAATGGAAATCTCCAGGAAATGACAAGGTACTCAATTTTTGACTCTATTATCTGTCATTATAAAACCCTTGCACAAATTTTATCAATAATTATGAGTAATTCCAATGAAGTCTCAGAATGGATCAATGAAGGTATTATATATCTCCTGCCAAAAAAGGTTAAAACAGATGATACAAAGAATTATAGGCCAATAACATGCCTGCCCACCATGTATAAATTGATCACATCTCTCCTGACGAACTGTACTTACTCCTTTCTCAAAGAAAACAACATTCTTCTGCTGGAACAGAAGAGATGCAGGGGAGGTTCATATTGTTACAAAGATCAACTACTGATAAAGAAAATGATCCTGGAAAACTGCAGAAAAAAAGATAGAAATCTCAGCACAGCATGGATATATTACTCTAAAGCCTTTGATAGTGTGCTGTATCCTTAAGACTTTGGAAAATCTACAAAGTCTCCTCGGTGATGGTTTCCTTAAAACGTGGGAATATGGAAAACCATATTATACCTAAATCACACCAAAGACACTGCCACCAACTGCCTGAATATCCGGTCAGGTGACTTCCTCTCCCCCCTTCTGTTTTGTCTGACCTTAATCCTCCTTATGCATGAACTAAGCAATAATAGCTATGGATACAAAGTAAACAAGAAATTGTTCAATCCCCTACTCTACATGGATGATCTCAAACTCTTTACCAAAGATGACAATGAGTTGAAGGATCTTCGCAATACAGTAGAATGTTTCAGTGATGACATAAGTATAGATTTTGGATTAGATAATTGTGCAAAAGTCAGTCAGTTATGTGCTATGCATGATACACACTTAGGCGATCGCATATCTTTTGATACATGACTGACGAGGCCGATTTTTTCCCGTAGTAGGTTGCCATTTCTTTCTGCAATAGACCAGTTGCCAGAAAGGTTATAGAACTGTCTTGTTATGTACCCATAGCTGGGGGGAGAAGAAGAGGATTCACACCTTTCCCAAGAGTATTAGCATGTAAGTGAATGTAATGGATTCAACTGGAATTCAAACGTGGCTCTCTGATTCCTCAATCCGAGCCGCTATCCATTACCCTACCATATTCAAGAAAGGGAGAATTACAGAAACACACTCAATAGATCTAGATTTTGTCACAAAGATTTAGTAACTGAAACAAGAAGAAGCCTAGGAATTAGCAAAAGAGATAGAATACAGCTTACCCAAATGAAGGAGAAAGTAAGAAACGAATATGACAGGAGTGTGTGTCTGGTGTTAAATACTGAGTTGAATTTGCAAAAGAAAATATCAGCCATAAACATCTTGACTGTCCCTGTGGTACAATACTGTTTCAACATCCTTAACTGGACCATAGCTGACATTAAACAAATGGACGCCAAAATGAGAAAGCTTTTCACTTGCTACCGCATGCATCAGCACAAGGCTGTTGCTAATTGTTTGTATGCGCCCAGATCTGAAGGAAGCAGAGAATTAGTTAAACTAGAACTATCTTACGAAACTACAACAATCGGTCTTCAAAGACACCTGGAAACTGCAGAAGACTGGATGTGGATCTGTGTCAAAGGACATGAAAGAAGTAAAAACACTTTATTCAATAATAAAGAAAGCTAATAATTTCAAAATGGAGTTTCAAGTGAATGAAGAAATGCAATTAAAACATAATACACCTACTGCAGCTGCAAAAAAAACTTAAAAAAGAAAGCAAAGGCAAATGAAATTGACCAGATACAGAAACAACAACAGGATAAACTTCTTCATGGTCAATATTCAGCCCATACCAAACAAGTTGATGTAGACAAACACTGTACCCATCAGTGGCTGTGTAGTGCAGGGTTAAAAGCTGAAACCAAAGATTAATATTCTCCCTTGCACAAGACCAATGCTTGCTAACTAGAAATTACCAAGCACACATACTGAAATATTGTTAGCCCAAAATGCAGATTCTATGATAAATATCCAGAAACAATTGACCACATTGAATCAGTATCAGGGTGGACAGTATCAACAATCACAGAATAAAAAACCTGGCATGACAGAGTGGGCTAATATTTGCATTGGAAAATCTGCAAATTTTATGGAAAGGAAACTGCAAGAAATTGGTATGAATACCACCCAGACCTGGTTACAGAGATAAGTCTTTTAACAATTTTATGGGACTTTACAATACACTCAGACAGAACAATCAAAGCTAACCACCCAGACATTGTTTGATCAAAGACCACAAGAACAAAATGTGCTTTCTTACTGACACAGCAGTCCTTGCAGATTGTAATGTATCTTTGAAGATCTTCAAAAACTCTCAAAATACAAGGACCTTGAAATGGACATCTCAAAAATGTGACACATGAGGACATCAACAACTTCAGTCGAAGTTGGAGCCCTTGGACTGTTTGGAAAAGATTCCATTAAACTCATTGGAGGGATTCCTGGTGGCCTATGCCTTAAAGAAATACAAAAAAATTGTACTCACAAGTACAGCACACACCTTACGAAGGGCTTTCTCTATGTAAAATATATGTGATCTTAGATGTTTGCTTTTCGTTTTTTTCCTCAAAATATGCTCAGTAGAAAATGTCATGATGCCATTTCTGACCTTAGGTCTCTGGTTGGGACCCAGAAAGAAATGAGTATACACCAGAAATCAAAGAAGATAATAATAATAATAATAATAATAATAATAATAATAATAACTGCAATAGTAATAGTAATAGAAATAATAAAAATTGTAATAATAATAATATAATAATAATAATTGTAATAATAATAATAATAATAATAATAATAATAACTGTAATAGTAATAGTAATAGAAATAATAATAATTGTAATAATAATAATATAATAATAATAATTGTAATAATAATAATAATAAAAATTGTAATAATAATAATAATAATAATAATAATAATTGTAATAATAATAATAATAATTGTAATAATAATAATAATAATAATAATAATAACTGTAATAGTAATAGTAATAGAAATAATAAAAATTGTAATAATAATAATAATAATAATAATTGTAATAAGAATAATAATAATAATAATAATAATAACTGTAATAGTAATAGTAATAGAAATAATAATAATTGTAATAATAATAATAATAATAATTGTAATAATAATAATAATAATTGTAATAATAATAATAATAATTCCTTAAAATCACAAAGGAACATTCAAAGCAAAAATTTATGTCGATGATATACATATATGTAGCTTTGTTTTGTGTGCTTTTTCCAAACTCATTCTTTAAAGTCAACCAAACAATGATTTCACTTTTGCAACAGACATCTTTCACTCACTTAGCACTCTCTCTGTTTCTCCGTCTATATACATCTATATGTATATATTTAGGTAAGGGTGTTGGCAGGAATAAGGCTATTAAGGGCATTGTAAAAGTAAATAAAAAGTTGACCGCACTCCTACAATTGGTTCCCAACGAACATATCAATGACACAACATCTTAATGGGAGAGAAACTTCTGTGTAAATCCAGCATAACAGTCATATGTTTACCCAGTTTGGTCAAGCAAGCTGGATTAATATCTGAATATCAAGTCTGGAGTTTTTCTTTCCCTTTATGACTTATCCAAACAACATTCCCATAGTATACAGAAAGTCATATATCAAGCACACTGAAATGTCCTTGCGTCTATAAATAATTTATGATTTATGCGTATTTTGTGGTGTATGGGTGAAGACACTGCCTGTAAGCACGATATGAGCTATTACCTTAAATTGTCAATATATTTTAGAAGAAGAATTTTCATTATTATTGACAAACTTTATTTTCATTGTATATTTGTTGTCCAAATAGTAGGAGTAGTAAGTGGTAGTAATAGTAGACAATAGTTTTAAGTTATCCATATTTTTAGATGAAGCATTTTCATGATTATTGACAGATTTTATTTGAATTTGTATTTTTGGTGTTCAATTAGAAGTAGAAAATCGATTTGATTTTTTACAGCTTATCAACTTTTTGCAGATTATTTAAAACCAGAAAATATTTTAAAATTGCAATTTTTTGGGGGGGACAATAATGATTTACTGATACAATTCTTACTAATTAACCCATAGCTGGGAGAGATAAGAAGTGGATTCATACCTTTCCCAAGGCTATTTTTGAATACATGAAACTGGCTGGAAATGGAACTTGGCTCATTGATTTCAAATTCCAAACCATTATCCATTACACCACCTGCACATCAAAGCTTACATGGTATTCCTAAACAGTCATTCATCTAGGTACTGACCAGATTTGACATTGCTTAACTTCAGTGATTGTATGTAAATTCAGGTTTCAACATGATATGGCTGTAAGCCAGTAGTAGCAGCTGATTTAATAGAATTTTTTAATATTTATTATATGAATCATTCTGGTCATTATTGATAGAACTTCCTTGCATTTGTAGATTTGTCGTCCAAGAATGGATAGCAGATATAATAGTTTTAAGCTTTCTGTATATTTTTAGATTACACATGCACACATGCATGCACGTGCATCTTTACTAATCTACTTTTTGTATGAATGATTCATGCAATATAAATTGAACTGCACCATATATTTGATTTAAAAAGAACTGATCCGACGTGCAAATTTTCAGGATAATAGCTGCGATATTACTCTGTTTATTGAACAATTTAGTTCATGCCACATTGGCTGAAAAAACTCCTACAACAAAAAAAAAATTCTCAAATTTCCATATTAGTAAAAAAAACGCACTCTCT
>OZ038500.1:47523332-47593332 GCA_964036315.1 Acanthosepion esculentum
TTTTATTGATAGTAGCATAGATATTGAACAATAGATTTAAAGATATTGGGAGAAATTACAAAAAAATCTTTATTGACAGAAAAGCATTTAGGCAAAATTTTGATTGGAACTGATAAAGTTTTGGACACAATTATAATTCTTTCTGCCTCTTCCTCTTTCACTCTCTCTTTCTCTCTAACTATCCCTTTATCTCTGATTCTATCTCTTTTTCTTTCACTCTCTCCTTTTCTTGCAATCTTTCTCTTTTGCTCTTGCACTCTCTTTCTGTCTACCATTTCTTTTCTCCCTTTCTTTTCTCCCAATTTCTTCTTTCCCTCGCTTTTTCTCTCACTTTCATTCTCACTCTTTCTCTTTTTCTCTCCTTTTCTCTCTCCCTCATTTCCACACTCTTTCTCTCTTATTATTTGTCACTGTTTATTTTTTATTCTCTCTCTTTCTCCCTCTCTCTCTCTCTCTCTACGCAATATATATATATATATATATATGGAGAGAGAAAGAGAGAGCGAGAGAGAAAGAGAGGTATCTGTATATATGTTAACTACATCAATATGTCCATAACCTGATGATGAAAAAGGTATTTTATTTTATACAACAAATATAATCTCCTTACTTATCAATGTACCCAATGGTTCACCATTAATCATATGATTCAGAAATGATATGGGGAAACTTTCAGATGAAAATTCAGTTCATAAGCCTATCAGGTTATTGATCAACACTAAGGTGCTCGTGTAAAGTTCACAGCCTGACCAAAGAGGAATTCCAAAAATTTCTGATGATTGCTTATTGGTCATCAAATTTGGGGAAATGGATTGGGCTGAGAACTTTTCAACATCATGTCATTTCTCTACACAGGTTTCAAGCATATACTATGCCAGAATGGATGCTGATACATCTATTAATTTTCAAATGAGGATTGCATTTGCATAAAGCGGTACATAAATGCATATATTTTACATGCATATCTCTAACTATATGTAAATGTGTCACATATATATATATATATATATATATATATATATATATATATATATATAGAGAGAGAGAGAGAGAGATAGATAGATAGATAGATAGATAGATAGATAGATAGATAGATAGATAGATAGATAGATAGATATAGTAATAATACAATATGGTAATCCCTATGGAATTTCCGGGAGGATATAGATCCTGGGAGAGATCTATGTCAAAAGACAGGGCAAAATTATTATTAATTAAAGAATATCAAACATTAAAAATGTTTTAAGTGTTTAATATTTGATATTCTTTAATTAATAATATATATTTTTCTAAATACTATTTGTTGATATATAAAATTATACAAAATTGCATATCATTATATATATATATATATATGTGTGTGTGTGTATGTATATATATATATATATATATATATATATATATATGTGTGTGTGTGTGTGTATATAAATATAAAAGTGACCATAGAAGTCAACACTTAGTCTGTTTCATGCTAGTGCAATCGTCAGGCAATCGTTGCCTGACGATTACACTAGCATGAAAGAGACTGTCACCTCTAAGTGTTGACTTCTATGTTCACTTTTATATTTACACATGCCCTATCTCTGATATTGAGCACTTTATCCCATAAATATAGCACACTTTAAGACTATATTTCTTCATATATATATATATATATATATATATATATAGAGAGAGAGAGAGAGAGACATACACACACATACATACATATATATATATATATATATATATATATATATATATATAATATAAATATGTAACTGTCATATAGCCTGACATTCTATATCATTTAGCTACAGAGGAAGCGACTGGTTAGCAAGGTCAAATTTAAAAAAATACTTTGACCTTGCTAACCAGACGATTCCTCCATAGCTAAATGGTATAGCATGTCAGCTCATAAATATAAATATAGACATGATCCTAAATATGAACCATGGCATTTCAAATATCTATTTTACACATTTTAAAACATAATTAAAATGTGTATAATAGATAGAAATGCCAAGGTTTGCACTAATAGTTTTTGTTTTTACTACTCATTTCGTAAAAGAACTCTCCAAACTATACTCAGTTATCTCCCTTTAAACGGTTTCAGCGGTTACGTACTGACACACTGTTCATCACTCCATTTGTAAGAAATTTAATTTTCAGATAACACAACAATTTGTCTCTGACAATAATGAATACTACAATATTTATTTTGTAATAAACAATACCCTAATGATGACATGGATATGTCGAAAGTACTTGATAATAAAACAAATATGTATAAATACGGCGATTTTCTCTCGTCCTTCATTAATGACACCAAAAAGCTTATCCACAAGCATGAAATGATGTTATCGAAAATAAGTAGACATAACATTTCTAAACTATACAACGAAACATGTCTTAATGAAAACATGCTGCCGAAATATACGAACATATATATATATATATATATATATATATATATATATAGAGAGAGAGAGAGAGAGAGAGAGAGAGAATCTCCTACAAAAGTATTGAGCCGGCAAGGCCAATTCCTTCGTTTTTGTTGTTCACTGAAGAGATTTGAGTTTAATATTAAAAAATGAATATGAGACAAGTGTTCAGAATTCCATCTTTTATTTCCCGGTATTTACATTTAGATGTGTTAAACAGCTTAGGGCATATCACCTTTTGTATCAGATCACCCCATTTTTAGGTGAGTGGATTGTTTTAAAGTAAATAACATTTAATATTTGGTTGCATAAACCTTACTTGCAATAACTGCACCAAGTCTGCGAACCATTGACATCACAAAACTGTTGCATTCTTTATTTGTGATGCTTTTCCAAACTTTTAAAGCAGCCTCTTTCAGTTCTTGCCTGTTTGTTTTTTTTGGTGGGGGGGGGGTCCTTCCTTCACGAGATGAAATGCATGCTGTATTGGGTTACGGTCCGGTGATTAACTCGATCAGTCTAAAACTGTCCACTTTTAAATAAGCAAACACAATGTTTCTGCAGAATGTTGAATTAATTCTGCCGCTACCATCATGTGTTACATTATAAATAAATATGAATGAGCCTGTTCCAGAAGCAGCCATGTAAGCCCAAGCCAAGACACTGTCTCCGCCATGCCTTACAGAGTAGCTTATATGCTTTGGATCATATGCAGGTGCTTTCTTTCTCCATACTTTGGCCTTTCCGTCACAGCACAAAACATGTGGGTGTCAACCGCAGGTTCACGAATTACTGGTTTCGACGAAAACTACAGGATGGGTTTACAATCCCACGTCATTGGTTGTTGCATTCTATTAAAAATGATGCAGTGTATTGTTTTTGCTGTTCATTGTTTTCAAAAGACCCAGTAAACCAAAGCATGGTATTTGAAAAATCTTGTAGATTTCAAAAATGGAAAAAATACAACAGAAGAATGCCAGAACATGAACGGATCATTCATCAACATCTGTCATTTCTTGTATGGAAAGACTTTGATAGACACATATCATTAGGGTTTACGATTGACAGAGCAATACTGAAACATATGAAGGAACAGAAGCAATTGTGGAAGGATCTTCCCATGCGTTTTGTGGATTGTATAAAGTTTTTAGCGACTCAATATCTGGTATTTCGTGGTTACCGAGAAGTCATTGCATCAAGTAATAATCTCAGTAATTTTCTTGCACTCGTTAAGCTACTTAGCAAGTACGACCCTCTGTTGCAGCATCACTTGGATTATGTCAAGACGCATCCACATTATGCAAAATCTTTGTCTGAAAAAATACAGAATGAGTTCATTGAGCTACTGTGCAACGAAGTACGTCAGTCTGTATTACAGCGAGTCAAAAGAAGCAAAAACTATGGGATTATGTTCGACAGAACTCTTGACATTTCTCACAACGAACAAATATTTGTCGATGTTGACAACGAATCTAAATTTTAGATAAAATCAATGAACACTTCCTTGACTATAGCAGTTTTAGAATCTAAATCTGCTATAGTTAGAGAAGTGTTCATTGATTTTATTAAAATTCATGAAAAAGACCTCGAGAGTGTTACAGAAGAAATTACTTCAAAATTGGAACGAGATGGTCTTGATTTGAATGACTGTCTTAGACAGACGTATGGCAATGTTGCAACAATGGCTGGGAAGATGTCCGGTATCCAGAAACACATATCACAGAGAAACCCGAAAGCGATCTTTGTGAACTGTGACAACCATTATGTGAACCTCGTAGAAGTACATGCAACATCAGAACATGTGTTTCCTACATTATTTTTGGATTCATTGTACATTTTTTCTCCAGCTCAACAAGGCGGTGGAATAAATTGAAAGAGACAGTAGAGACGGCTATAAAGCTACCCCCAACCCCCGGATACAAGATGGAATGCTAGGTGCGATGCTGTTCACATTCTAAAAACGAAGTTGGATGACATAGCTAGATTATTGGAGGCTATGGCAAGTGACACTTCAGTATCAGTCGACACAAGAAGCGATCCCAGCTGCTTGCTGCACAACTTGCAAACTTTCAGCTTTCTTACTATGCTGCCGATCTGGGATGACGTCCCGACTTTCATCGACCAAGTACAGAAGAAGTGACCTAGAATGAACTTCATTGAAGCTTGAGCTGACATTCAAAGTTTGCAACAATCTGTTATGAGCGAACGTGATTCTCTCTGCAAAACTTCAATTGCATAAGGCAAGGAAAAATGCTTAGTACGGGGTATTGAAGTCGGTCAACAGATAAGTGTCCGTCGTAAAAAGAGAATGGCTGGAGAGGAGACGAAAGATGAGATCCTGAGTGTGAGACAAGAAGTGAGTGTTGCCTTGAAGGCACTACTGAACAGGTTGAATACAGAACTGAAAGATCAATTTAGGAGGTTGAGTCAGTTACAGGAGTAATTTGGGTTCCTCTTGGATATTGAAATCATCATCGACTCGAACGAAGACACGGTAAAAAATGCAAAGTAGCTTTTGCAGCATGCAAGGGTGAAATTGGTGGAATAGAACTCGGTCGGGAAATTACAGACTGCCGAATGTTAATAGGAAAAAGAAAAGACAGTGCCAAAAAAAACAATCGAGCTTTTCAACTTCACAATATCTTACGAATCCATTACATTCACTTACGTGCTAATATCCTTGGGAAAGGTATCAAGCCTATTCTTCTCTCCACAGCTATGGGTAAATAGCAGGACAGGCCGGGTTATCGCACCCGGCCGGAAGTTACTGCCGGCTACTCAAACGTCTGAAAGCGTCACCACGGAAAACGGAACGAATGCCATTAATTTCCGGTGACTCAGCGTTTTCAGACATCAAAACACAAAATACAAAAACAAAACGAAACAAACATACACAAGTCCTCCTAACTAAAAATAATGGCTAGAAACTAATTTATGTACACATGGTTCTCAAATGAGACCCATGTGTATATTCAAAAGTAGAAGGTAATTTTTAGTCGATAACCAAAAGACATTGTTAACTAGGCAACGATGCTGACCGCGGCCGACATAAACACAGCCGATTTCTTCCACCAAATAACTTGGCCCCGGGGTAGAGCGACGCACTCCCCCTCTCACCTTCACCTGGCCGACCCTCGTCGCTGACGACAAGAAGCAGCCAAACCTAGCAGCACCAGTACCAGCAGCAGCAGCAATCACCAGTGAAGCCAGCCAGCAGCAGTCGACCAAGCCGAGCCCAGCAGCAGCAGTCGACCCAGTCGAGCCCATCAGCAGCAGCCACTAGTGAAGCCAACTGCTCACAGTCCTGGTTGCCGAACTCAGTAGTAGCACCTGACCAAGCCAAACTCAGCAGCAGCAGCAGCCCAGGCCAAATCTTATGCGATAGTCCTTCTAAGGACTGACAAGCTACATTCTTATGCGATAGTCCTTCTAAGGACTACCAGACCACATTCTTATGCGATAGTCCTTCTAAGGACTGCCAAGCTACATACTTATGCGATAGTCCTTCTAAGGACTACCGAGCTGCATCCCTTGTGACCATCACCCTAAGGGCGATCAGGCTGCTTCAGCACTGCCTTGCCTGCCTCTGGTCTGTCGCCCTGAAACAAGACGATCTTTCGATTGGCACCCCCCGACTTCACGATCGGATTGCTCCAAACAATACCTGTACATACTTTTGCCAGATTGTTGAATAAAATTTAGCTTAGATTTTAAAACCCTCGCCTTTGTTATCCTTGCTTCGATCGTATTATCCTACATAACTTTTTCTGTTTGCGGGGTTAACAGCACCTGCTTGACGTCCTGCAACAGGGTTCTATAGCTTCGTCGAAAGATACATGATCGCCTAAGTGTGTATCACGCATGGCACATAATTTACTTATATCTTATGGCGATGATGTGTTTCCCTGCATAATGTATCAGAAACGCCTAAGCAATTTGACTTTATTAAAAATCGAAAATGAAGAATTTTGACATAGAAATGTGGATGGTGTTATTGACAAATTTTTAATCACCAAGCCTGGTCGCATGTCTCGGCTTTACGAATTCAAATAGGTGAAATGAATTGCTCTAGTCTTGACATCTTTTAATTCAGGTTTTGGAAATCCCCAGGAAATGACAAGGTACTCAATTTTTGACTCTATTATCTGTCATTATAAAACCCTTGCACAAATTTTATCAATAATTATGAGTAATTCCAATGAAGTCTCAGAATGGATCAATGAAGGTATTATATATCTCCTGCCAAAAATTTACCTCTTTAACACATTTACCTTAAAAGGACAATTATGAGATCTAACTTCAAACACTGACTTTATAATGATGAACTTAGGCGATAAAAGTTTTTATGAGTTGATTTATAGCTTCAACTGAAATCTTAGCATTGTTTTCACACTAAAATATCACTGCTTATAAACTCGTTGGTGGTGCTTGCAGGTGAAAATGTATCAGAAAATGCCAAATATGAGGTAACTCGTAGACTGTCATAATAAAAACTGCCAACCACTGATAATAAATACTTATTCCTTACCATTTGTTCCTCACGGTTTGTTTCAATTCTGGGTTTCCTTTAAGGAGAACTGCTGACATCTGTAGGCATCTGTAGGCAGGAGCCAACCAGTCTTCACTTTCCAGCATCAATAGAGTCAAAATCGTTTCTGTGTCCTTGTGGGTAACAAATTATTTTCCACCCTACAAAAGGGAGATTACTTGTTCTTAATTAAAAAAAAAAATTACGTTTTTTTTTAAATAGGAAGAAGTAATCTCCCTTTACATTATTTACATTATTCGGACTGTTATCCTCATCTTCATTGTCATATTCAGTGGATAAAGACATGGGTTAGATCCAGTGACTAGACCCAAATAGTTGTGAACCAAAATATTTGGAGAGTTAAGTTAAAGGGAAATAACTGAGACATCAAGAAGAGGCATGGCACGTGGAACTAGAACAATATAACCTGGTGGACGAAATAAAGGGTTTGGTTCGAAATTTCAATCACCTGAAGAAGGCTGGAGTGTACAATGGCCAAAACATCACAAAACATATGGCAACGAAGATGAGGATAACAGTCCAAATAATGTAAATAATCATAATACCTCATCACAGAGATATAGATAGATAATATCACTTTAATTAAAATATTTTTTAAAATTACAAAATGAATATTCACCACTCAAAAACAAAATTTTTTAATTTTTAACTTTTTTTTTTACATACTTATATAAATACCGCTTATTTTATTTGCCAAATATAATTTTAAAAAATTAAGATCTTTAATCCTAGCATAATATATATGCCAACATTCTGGTAACCAGATACATTACAATTCAAATTACGTAATGGTCAGTCCATATTCAACACCTGAAAATTGCATTGTGCATGAAACTCTGAGTCATGCTAGCAGTGAGAGATAATATACGAGGGTCATTCAATAAATAAGGTGAATTTTTCGGTATAAGGACTTCTAATACAGATAGAAGCTTACTCTTTTTATTTTTTATTTTTTTTTTGGTTTACTTCTTTTTCACATGGATTTAATTTCTTTTGCAGATTAAAAAAAAACTTTGAGAGTTTTGGCGATTAGCAAAGATAGCCGACCAAAAAGTATGCTCCAGGATTGAACAGTGGTCAGTTATCAAGTTTTTGGTTGCTGAAGAGTGCAAACCAGTTGAAATTCATAGGGGAATGTCAACTGTGTATGGTGCCACATGTTTCAGCCAAAAAAATGTCTACAAGTGAGCTAAATTGTTTAAAGAAGGACGGAGCAGTGTTGAGGATGAAGACAGACCTGGGAGGCCTACAGAAGTGAGGTCTCCTGAGATGATCGAATCAGTCAATGACCTCATTCAGTCTGATAGAAGGGTGACAGTGGATGACATTGCAAGGACTTTGAGCTTATCTGTTGGGACAGCACACAAGGTCAGCTGCCGGTGGGTGCCAAAGATGCTTATTGCAGAGCACAAACAGCACAGCAGCCCAAACGGTGCAGACCATCAACGAGCTGGGCTGGGAACTGCTCCCTCATCCCCCTTACAGCCCAGACCTTGCCCCTTCAGACTTTCACCTGTTTGGTCCCTTGAAAGCGTTCACGAGAGGCACAAAGTTTAAAAGTGACAATGAAGTCAAAAGTGTTTTGAGCAACTGGCTGAGACATCACTCCAAAGATTTTTACGCTGAGGGAATACAAAAGCTTGTGCACAGATGGGAAAAGTGTGTGACAGTGCTGGGAGACTACGTTGAAAACAAAAAAAAAGTAATCTTCTATCTGTAATAGAAGTCCTTATACCGAAAAATTCACCTTATTTATAGAATGACCCTCGTATATATATATATATATATTTATATATTCTGTTTATATGTTATTTTTATCGATTTATGGGAGAGTGGTTTAGCCTGATGTCCTGATGCAATATTTTCTTGTTGTTTGATCCACTTTTCTTGCCTAATTATGACCTCTTTTAGTTTTATCAAATTTCTGTTTCTGTTATTGTAAAAGCCACTATTTTCTTCTTGTACTTGTCTTGCCAATATTTTCAATTTGTTTTTGCTTATTTACATTATTTACAGTTCGACTAATGTCCTCATCTTTGTTGTTGCAATCACAACATTTTGGACAATTTGCTTTCCAGCCTTGGTCTCACGCTGTCCACTGACACGAGGTGGAATAAATACATTGAATCAATAGAATCATCTACCGCAAGGAAAGTTGGCTCTCTGTGTCGTGCAAGAAAGTTCATCCTTCAAAGCTATAAATCAACCCTCCATTCTTGCATGGAATATTGCTGTCATATATGGTCTGGTGCTCCCACTCTACGTCTCGAGGTCCTTGACAAAATCCAGAGATGAATATGCAAGATGATAGGTCCTGATCTGGCATCTAGTTTACAATCACTATCCCACAGACATGCTATGCCCTCCCTCTGTTTCTTCTACAAATATTTTCATGCCAACTGTTCCGATGAGCTACTCTCACTGATTCTCAGACTTAAACATGCTACCAGGCTGGCATCTCGGTTTCACCCTTTCACTGTCAAAACGGTTAAATGTAAATGTCTCTTCTTCTCAAACAGCTCCTTCTCTCGCACTTCCCATTTGTGGAACTCCCTTCCCCTTACTTGCTTCCTCAATGACTATAAACTTCAAATATTCAAGTGTAATGTCAATCGACATATGACACCCTGAGTTTGTTCCCCGTCCTCCCCCGTATCCCTTCCTCAAACACGCCTCTTTACTCTTGTTCTCAATCCTCTGTAACTGCTCAGAGTTAGAAGTATAAAAGTTTACTGAAATAAGCATTTATTTTTAAGACATTGTATATTTAAGTGGTACAGTTTTCATTTAATGGGATTTTGAGGAAAGCAAAAGTGAAAGGATTATTCACTCCTTCTTAAAGATTAAGGAATTTAGCATTCAGATTAAAATATCAAATGACAAAGACTGAAATGTGACATAGAAACCATGTGGTTGGTTTTCCTTGCTTTTTAAAAATAAAGATATTTTAAAGATAAAAATAATTAATAAATTACTCTTCTGTTAACTTGGGTTGCATCCGGCTACCTTTCAGGGTGTATTATTGTGTCTGGGTGTACCAGTTGAGAAACACTGTTGTAGAGTGTCACTGATTTGATGATATAATGTTAATAATGTTACTCATTATATGTGAAAGAAAATGGACAGACAATAAATACTCTCTATGTATGATATAGAATGAGTAATAGGTTAGACCAGTGTTAGACCTTTTTTACTTACATATGTAGAATAACTAAAACTCTGAGAATCACTTTAAATTATAATAAAGAAAAATTAGTCATGAAATTTGAAAATATAAAATTTTGGCTTAGCATTCCCAAAGAAATTAGTACATTTTTCATTTCAGTCAGTTATTTGCCATGCAAGATACATGCTTAGGCCATCATGTATCTTTTGATACATGACTGACGAGGCAGATTTTTTTCCTGCAATAGGTTGCCAGTTCTTTCTGCAGTAGACAAGTTCCCATCCAAGGCTATAGAACCCAGTCTGTCCTGCTATTTACCCATAACTGGGGTGAACAGAAGAGGATTCATACCTTTCCCAAGGGCATTAGCACGTAAGTGAATGCAATGGATCTGACTGAAATTTGAACTCAGTTCTCTGATCATTTAGGAATTTATAAAAAAATTGGCTATTTTTTTTTTAGCTAGGCCGATAATGCCTGATTTAAATCCCTTGAGGAAGGCAAAAGGGAAAGGATTATCCACTCCTTCTTAAAGATTAAGAAATTTAGCATCCAGTTTAAAATATCAAATGACAAAAACTTGACTTAGTCATGTAAACCATGTGCCTGACATCTCTAACTTTTAAAGAATAAATATTCTTAAACATAAAAATAATTTATAAATTACTCTTCGGTTACCTTCGGGTGCACCTTGCTACCTTTCAGGGTGCATTAGTGCACCTGGGCACACCTGTTGAGAAGCGCTGCCTTAGGCATTAACACCAGAATGAGAATAATCTAGCCTTGTAGATTGAATAAAGGGTTCAACTTGAAATTCCCTGAGGTTTATCCAAATCAACAAAAACATAATGAAGGCTGGAAAGCAAATTGTCCAAAATGTTGTGATTGCAACAACAAAGATGAGGACATTAGTCGAACTGAAAATAATGTAAATAAGCAAAAACAAATTGAAAATATTGGCAGGACAATTTGAGACAAATAAAAGAGGTCATAATTAAGCCAGAAAAGTGGATCAAACAACAAGAAAATATTTCTTCAGGACATCAGGGTAAACCATTCCCCTATAACATCCCTGCCTGCCCAGACAATAACATCAAAATAAGCTTTCATTTCCATAATCACCCTTGACAGGGTTCAATCAAGAGAATAGGTAAGTGAGCATTTAGGCAAAGTGCACTTCTATAACTACCTTACCTACAAAAACAAAAAGCTGTTACACCTATAATCACCCTTGACAAAGCCTATTCAAGGGAATGGAAAAGTAAGCATCTTGGCAAAGAACTCTAATATAACTTCCTTACCTGCCAAGGCAAGATAAAAAAAAACTGTTACTTCCTTAATCACCCTTGACAGGTTTCATTCAATAGAATGAGGAAATGAGAATCTGGGCAAAAGACACTCTCATAATTGCCTTAATTGCCCAGGCAACCCAGCAAAATGCTTTTACTCCCATAATCACCCTTGACAGGTTTCAATCAATAAAGTAAGGAAGTGGGCATCTGAGTAAACCACTCTCCCATAATTTCCTCACTTGTCCAGCTAAATGCTGTTACCTCGGTTGTTAGCAGTTTTAATTAACATTTTATTTTGTAATTATTTAAATTATTAAAGTTGCAATTAAGTCAGTTTTAATTGAGGTTGAATTGTTAAATGTAATATTTTGTAATTATTTAAATTATTAAAGTTGCAATTAAGTCAGTTTTAATTGAGGTTGAATTGTTAAATGTAATATTTTGTAATTATTTAAATTATTAAAGTTGCAATTAAGTCAGTTTTAATTGAGGTTGAATTGTTAAATGTAATATTTTGTAATTATTTAAATTATTAAAGTTGCAATTAAGTCAGTTTTAATTGAGGTTGAATTGTTAAATGTAATATTTTGTAATTATTTAAATTATTAAAGTTGCAATTAAGTCAGTTTTAATTGAGGTTGAATTGTTAAATGTAATATTTTGTAATTATTTAAATTATTAAAGTTGCAATTAAGTCAGTTTTAATTGAGGTTGAATTGTTAAATGTAATATTTTGTAATTATTTAAATTATTAAAGTTGCAATTAAGTCAGTTTTAATTGAGGTTGAATTGTTAAATGTAATATTTTGTAATTATTTAAATTATTAAAGTTGCAATTAAGTCAGTTTTAATTGAGGTTGAATTGTTAAATGTAATATTTTGTAATTATTTAAATTATTAAAGTTGCAATTAAGTCAGTTTTAATTGAGGTTGAATTGTTAAATGTAATATTTTGTAATTATTTAAATTATTAAAGTTGCAATTAAGTCAGTTTTAATTGAGGTTGAATTGTTAAATGTAATATTTTGTAATTATTTAAATTATTAAAGTTGCAATTAAGTCAGTTTTAATTGAGGTTGAATTGTTAAATGTAATATTTTGTAATTATTTAAATTATTAAAGTTGCAATTAAGTCAGTTTTAATTGAGGTTGAATTGTTAAATGTAATATTTTGTAATTATTTAAATTATTAAAGTTGCAATTAAGTCAGTTTTAATTGAGGTTGAATTGTTAAATGTAATATTTTGTAATTATTTAAATTATTAAAGTTGCAATTAAGTCAGTTTTAATTGAGGTTGAATTGTTAAATGTAATATTTTGTAATTATTTAAATTATTAAAGTTGCAATTAAGTCAGTTTTAATTGAGGTTGAATTGTTAAATGTAATATTTTGTAATTATTTAAATTATTAAAGTTGCAATTAAGTCAGTTTTAATTGAGGTTGAATTGTTGAATATAATATTTCACTTCATCAGGTTTATTATAAAAAGCAATAATCTGTTTATCATAACCTGACGGCTAAAACATATCTTGAAATACATAGAAAGTGTTTCTTTCTTTTTTCCAAAGATAACACCTGAACTAATCTGGATAAAGAAGATTCAAGCTTAATAAGTAGCAAAACTAGAGACAATCTGTCATTTCCCAACTCCAGATTCTTATTTCATATTATTTGTCTTTACAACCAAGTCTCAAAATATGGTGGCTTATTGGGCTCACTTAAGAATGGAGACATTTAGATAACAATAACTGGATGATTAGGAAATTTTGTGATGTCAACGAACACTTGTTGCCACTTGTGTAATGCCAACGAATACTTGTTATCATTTTGGTAACACTCATTGTAGTAGAGACTTTGTAATCGCAGATACAACTACAGTATGCCGTTGAACAATACTGGTGTCAGATGCCTTCGAACAACACTTACACTAAATAGTACTTGCTTGATAATACTCACTTGAATAGTAATCCGTATAGTGATCCGAATAGAGAAATAGTATAGACTAGAAATGGGGATCCATATAGTAATAGAGGATAGAATTGAAATGGTGATCCGAATAGTAATAGAGGATAGAATAGAAATGGAGATCCAAATAGTAATAGAGGATAGAATAGAAATGGTGATCCGTATAGTAATAGAGGATAGAATTGAAATGGTGATCCGTATAGTAATAGAGGATAGAATAGAAATGGAGATCCATATAGTAATAGAGGATAGAATAGAAATGGAGATCCAAATAGTAATAGAGGATAGAATAGAAATGGAGATCCAAATAGTAATAGAGGATAGAATAGAAATGGTGATCCATATAGTAATAGAGGATAGAATTGAAATGGTGATCCGTATAGTAATAGAGGATAGAATAGAAATGGAGATCCATATAGTAATAGAGGATAGAATAGAAATGGAGATCCAAATAGTAATAGAGGATAGAATAGAAATGGTAATCCATATAGTAAAAGAGGATAGAATAGAAATGGTGATCTGTATAGTAATAGAGGATAGAATAGAAATGGAGATCCATATAGTAATAGAGGATAGAATAGAAATGGAGATCCAAATAGTAATAGAGGATAGACTAGAAATGGTGATCCATATAGTAATAGAGGATAGAATAGAAATGGAGATCCAAATAGTAATAGAGGATAGAATAGAAATGGTAATCCATATAGTAATAGAGGATAGAATAGAAATGGTGATCCGTATAGTAATAGAGGATAGAATAGAAATGGAGATCCAAATAGTAATAGAGGATAGAATAGAAATGGTGATCCTTATAGTAATAGAGGATAGAATAGAAATGGTGATCCGTATAGTAATAGAGGATAGAATAGAAATGGAGATCCATATAGTAATAGAGGATAGAATAGAAATGGAGATCCATATAGTAATAGAGGATAGAATAGAAACGGAGATCCATATAGTAATAGAGGATAGAATAGAAATGGAGATCCATATAGTAATAGAGGATAGAATAGAAATGGAGATCCGTATAGTAATAGAGGATAGACTAGAAATGGTGATCCATATAGTAATAGAGGATAGAATAGAAATGGAGATCCAAATAGTAATAGAGGATAGAATAGAAATGGAGTTCCAAATAGTAACAGAGTATAGGATAGGAATAGCAATCGTTAGCCATCAGCTACTTCTTACATATATACGTTTCCTCTATGATCGCGTGGTCTACTTAATTCAATAATGGGTCACCTGTGTTTGCTCTTTGGTGATCTATGTTCAAACTCAAATGTCAACAGCAGTACTTTATTCCTATACAATAGCAATTGACATCAAAATTGGAACAATTCATTGATATAAAAAAACTTTACATTGTATAGAAATTGATATGAAATTAATTGAAGTTAAATAATTACATATTTGACTGTTTTGATAACAATAACCAGCTGATAACATTAAGCAAAAGATATAAAAATTTATATTTATTGTTAGAAATAGCTTTATATTATATAAAAATTAATAGTCTTGAAATTAATATTTTTTTTTACTTAGATCAATGTTTGGGACTGACTGATCTTGATAACAATAAACGGCTGATAACATTAAACAAAGGATATCAAAACTGGAACTATTTATATTTATTGCTATAAATAACTTTACATTATATAAAAATTAATATGAAATTAATTGACTTGAAATTATTATTCATTCGTCTAAGAAAATTGTTTGGACTGATTGGTTTTGATAGCAATAATCAATTGATAACATTATATATGATTATAATAATTATACACTAATTTTAGATTAAATATTTTCATTTTTAGCATGATCCAAAAATTTAGTATATATTCCAAACCTGGTTCCATAAATAGATATAAAACCTATATTCAAATACAATGTTAATCACTAAAGACTGAACTCCTGATTACTCTTTTGTCTTTCTGCTCATTATCAATGTTTCTGTTCCTAATTCTTCCACACCTTGTGTTTTAGCGGTTTTACTGCATTGCATGGGGTGATTCTGATTTTTTTTTTAAAAGTAGCTTCAGCTGGAATTTGAACTCAGTTTGCTGATTCCATTATCTGTTACACCTCCATGCACCAACTATAGAATAAAATATACAACATTGCAATACATATTTCTTGAAAAAAGAATTTCTAAACTTAACAGTGATATTTTTTTTCTTTTTTGTCAATTTTAATCTTTCAGATAGGTAATTAGAAAATTTAAATTTCTCCTGGAGCCATTTGTATTTAGCATTCAAAGTAGAATTTCAGTTTTCTGACAGGGGAATTTCCAAAGAATGTCCTGTGCATTATAATATGGTGGCAGGAATTGTACAAATTGGCTTGGATGAATTTTCATTAAGACAACTGTTTCTTTTACCCATAGAGTTTTCCTTTTGTATTTTTTCTTAGAAAATTATACTTATTGTGAGTTTGGAAATAAGGCCCTAAATAGTTTGAAAATTTAAGCAATCACTAAAAGACTTGAACACAATTTCTGATATTAAGTGTAGCATAATTTATGTTATTCCTATTTCTTATTCTATATATTATTAATAACTGTTGACTTTTACATGGGGACTTGTCCTCATCTTTGTTGCTGTTATTACAATATTTTAGATATTTTGCCCTCCAGCCTTCATTGAGTGTATTGTTAAATTTTAACACCTCCAAAATGAAACTACTCTCCTTTAATCTTTTGACAGAACCCATTTTACCTTCCATTAGCATGGCTGATGTGAACTTTCAGGAAAGTGACTCATTGTTTTCTGCTTTTAAGTGGAAAGCTTATAGTGAATCAGTTGCTAGGTCCACTCTACATTAATTTTAACTTGGTTTCCTGTGTTGTACTAGACAGTTTTTCTCAACAGAATCTATTTTACATATTTATAAGTCTATCATTCATCCTTGCTTTGAATATTGCTGCCACATTTAGTCTGGTGCTCCTGCAATATATTTAGAGATGACTGATAAAATCCAAAGAAGAATTTGCAATTTTGTTGCTCCTAACTTAGTATCTTGGCTTCAGTCACTGTCCTACCACTGAAATGTAGCTCCCTTGTGACTTTTCTATAAATATTTCCATGGTAATTGTTCTGATGAACTTGCCTCTATGGTAGATGTTATAAATTTAAGTATAGTGCTAAATTGGCAGCAAGGTTTCATCATTTTACAGTTGAAATGGCTAGATGTTACATAACAGTTTAATTATATTAACTACAGCCATTATTTTCCTTAAAACAACTTTAGGTGGCTTTCTCCTTCTTCTTTTTCTTCTTCTTCCATATGTTATGGTCCTTCAAGACGTTGGAAATCATGGCTCTCCACAACTTTCTATTCTTTGATTCTATTAATAAATTACGTCTTTTCAGCATCTATCCCAAATCTTGCCCCACCAATCATTTACTTAAGCTCACCTGGTAGGTTACACGTAATTTTCCTCTGTCTGTCTTGCCTTTAGTCTGTCCTGTCGGTATCAAATTTTCCAAGTTCTCTTTCCTCATTATGTGCCCTAGAAATTTTCATCTATTTCTTCCTTTTTTTCTTTACATTGTCATAGAACTTCGTCATTGCTCACATGTTCGATCCATGGTATTTTCAGCACCCTTCTCTAGAATGATATTTCTGTTGCCTTCTTCATCCATAAGGAGATTGTCCAGCATTCATTGCCATATAGGCAAACTGATATTATGTAACAGTTCAGTACTCTTTTCTTTTTTCTAATGAAATTTTCCCGCTATCTTAATACTCTGCTTAACTTTTGGAAGGCATCATTTCAATGCTCCTTTAGTTTTCTGTGTTTACATTTTCTGTCCTCTGTTAAAACATAAAAACAGACATGTCAAAACAGGAACAAAAACATGTTGGCAAAAAAATAATATTAGCATAATATGGTAATATCAAAATACTGCATGATTAACCAAAAAGCAATTAATCTGGTTTATTGATCCTCCCTCATCAAAGCTCAATCAAAGACAAGAAACGTGCACAAAAACTAAAATAAACATGAAAGATTAAGTGTTATAGAAAAAAAATATAATCATCAGAGACTAATCATATTTAAACCTAACAAAGACAGAGGGATGGCTGGTAAGACTTACCAAGATTGGCAACTGATCTCTCCTCTGACCTAGCTTTAACAGCTTCAGTTATGTGCCATGTGTTATACATGCTTAGGCGATCATGTATCTTTCAATACATGACTGACGAGGTAGATTTTTTCCCAAAGTAGGTTGCCATTTCTTTCTGTGGTAGACCAGCTGCCATCCAAGGCTAGAGAACCCAGTCTGTCCTGCAATTTTACCTGCTGGGGGGGGGGGAGAGAAAAAGAGGATCCATACCTTTCCCAAGGGTATTAGCATGTAAATGAATGTAATGGATTCGAACTTGGCTCTCCATTTCCTCAATCCGAGCAGCTATCCATTACTCCACCGTGCCTCCCTTAACAGCTTAGTGGGGGAAAACTAGCTGGCTATATTCAACGCTTCTAAAACGAAACTAGTTATATTCTTCCATTGCCAATCAGACCTAAAACTAACATCAATCATAACGAATAGATGTTCCCTCAGCAAAGCCTCATACTTTGAGCAATTATTGAATTTTAAACTCAACCGAAACCTCAAGTGGAACTTGTACATATATTCCATCAATAAAGTTATTGGAAAAAATGGTTGGTTCTCTGTACCATTCCTGTAAGTAACTGACTCCTTCTGCTAGCATATACTTTTACAAAAGCCAGATCAGGCTAAATATGGAGTACTGTTGCTATATATGAGCAAGTGCTGCCCAGTCTTCACTATTTTTCAACCTACAAACCCTTTCTCACAGCCAAAACGTTCTCATTCCTCTATCACCATTTCCATGGAAAGTTTTCAGCTGAACGACATTTCTTAGTTCCACCCGTTCTAACCTTCGCAGCTATGACCCACCATGCCACACACATTGTCAGGAACTACCCTCATTTCCTTTGTATTCCATTGGTGAGATGTGAGTTCCACTCAAGCAGCTTCTTTCCACGAACCGCTGCATTCCTGATCACTACAGTCTTAACCTGTTTAAGTATAGGAGTAACCATTCTCTTCTCCACATATCTGCATAAACTGTGCCTCTCACTCTGTCACCCTCTACTTTGAGTGGCTCTGGAGCCTTGTACAGAATGAACATCATTATTAAAAAAAAAGCCCTTTCAAATGAATTTCAGAATTATCCTTTGACAGTACTGAGAATATGTCTCGATTAAAAGACTTACAAGGCACATTTCTGTTCTTTTTCACAAATGTTCAGCTATTGTTGAAGCATCATATCTATTCGGTAATGTGCCAATTCAGATATAACAGTGTGATGCTGACTGCGTAAGTAGAATGTGTACAATGTTTTCTAAACACTCTTGGATTTCATATAATAATTCTTTGTGTGCTTACACCATTGTGCCTATAAGTAGGCAGTGTAATTCTATGGCGTTTTCTTTATTTTGTGTTGCATTCATACAACAATGGATGCATTATTAGGTATCATGTCTTTGCAAGGTCAGTTTGTAGTGGTATGTCAATTTTGTTCTTATTTTTAATTTCTATAAATATTTACCATGTTTGTTTCTAACTTGAATGAAATTTTATTGATGTTGAGTTGTTTGTTTTTATGGTTAAGGCTTTTAGTATTTGTAACTGTTTTTTACATTTAACATGGTATAGTATTTTTGTGTTATTGATAAGGACTTGTGAGATTTCTTGTGTTTGCATGTTCCTTGAGCTATTATCAGATAAATGACAAATTAACTGACACAATAATGTAATGATTGCACAAGCATTGTATGTTTTGCTTGAATTGTTAATGTTAGAGATATTATCCAAATGAGAAAGAAAATTCATAGACAACATTAATTTGGTGAAGTTTTTATTTAATGTTTTCTTTTCCTATTGTTGTAATAATTATGTTAGAGGTGCCTCTTGAGAAACTGTAAAAGTGGTCTGAACCATAGAAAATTCAGATAAAAAAATCTCAAAGAACTTTTGTTACTTTTTAACTAAATTAGCATAAAAGAAAGACTGCTACCAAAATGCACCCAATATATATATATATATATATATATATATGTAGAGAGAGAGAGAGAGAGAGAGAGAGAGAGAGAGAGAGAGAGATAGAGAGATAGATAGATAGATATAGATATTAAAAAACAACTGTAATAAATGTTTCATTCACCATTTCATGCCTGATGACTTGGGAAAATCATGAAATTTTAAGTTGCCTTACAAACGTAGGCGTATATATATATATATATATATATATATATATAAATATTTGAGGTGTGAGTTTGTAAACAGTGACTATTTAAGCTAATATTGCACGACTCTTCGGCAGAATTGAGTCACTGTTAGTCACTGTGTGTTTATCTAAATCTAAAAATAAACACGCTAAAATTCACCTTCATCCCTGCCGTGCGCCGACGGCTTAGTGGGAGAAGTTCCGACTGACGCAAATTCAGTCGGGTTTCGATCCTAGCTAGAGGCAACCGGACGTCTAGCCACACTGATGAACTGTGAAATAGCGAAACAGTCTGTCTGTGGAGGACATATATATATATATATATATATATATATATATATATATATATATATATATATATATATTGTCATCCACAGACAGACTGCATTGGTGGCCGTACATAATAGTGATCTGATGGCATACAGGGCTACTGGAAGGAGATTTTCCCAATTATTTATTGAGCATTTGTGTGTTGAAGCAGCCAGTTGAATTGTTTTCCAAATTTAGCCTTTATATCTCTCCCATTGACTGTTACCCTGGCGGTTGTACGTGGTTGTCTGACTTACCACCGCTCTGCGTTCTTGTAAGAATTTCCGGAGCTGCTCAGTCATGAAGGAAGCTCCTCGGTCTGAAGGTATGTAATGCCGGTACTCCAAAGACAGCAAATAGGGAACAAAGGCATTGTATAATTGTTGTTGTAGTCATATCTGGATAGGGAAAAGCAAAAGGAAACCGTGAATATTCGACTAGAATAATTAGCATGTATCGGGTTTGTGTTTTGGATGGTAACGGGCCTTTAAAGTCCAGATTGAGTCTTTCAAATGGCTGCGTTGCTTTTATTAGGACCTCAGGCGTAGGTCTGTAAAAAATTAGGTTTTATCTCAGCACGCGTTCGGCAGGAATTTGTAACTTTTCTAACGTCCTCCACTGAATAAGGCAAATTTCTACTCCTTATCATGTGAACCATCCGTGTGATGCCCGGGTAATACAGTTCCTCGTGTAGTATCAGGAGTTCTTTTTTACTTGGAGTTATACTGCATATTCTAGACAGGGCGTCTGCTGTCAAACTCTCTTTGTCGGAACGGTAAGTAATATTGAACGAGAAACAAGATCATTCAATTCTCCACCTTGCTACTTTTTCATTTTTTATTTTACTGGTAGCCTTTGAGTTGAACATGAATGAAACAGATTTTTGGTCGGTAACTAATCTGAAGTGACGTCCGATTAAATAGTGTCTCCACTTTCTTAACGCCTCAACTAAAGCGTAGGCTTCTTTTTCATTTGCCGTATGCCGTCGTTCAGATTGAGAGAGAATCCTTGAAAAGAAGGCTACAGGGCGGTCAGATTGACTTAATGAAGCGCCAATTGCGCAGTCTGATGCATCAGTTTCAGTTACCAGTGGGACAGAAGGAATCTATAGTTGTGATTACGGATTTTGCAATGCCTTGCTTGAGTTATTCGAATGCTTCTATTGCTGGACGAGATAAGGGAAAATATCTTACTTGTATAAATGAGTGGACATATCTTCTCTGAGAAAGAGGCGATCCATTGGGAATAGTGGGCGAACATGTCCATAGTTCGTCACAGCGCACGTATGTTATCTGGAGCTGGCAATCTGAGCAAAGGTTTTAATCGCTCTGGGTCCGGTGCCATTGACCCGTTGCTTATTGTATAGCCCAAAAGATTCATTTTATGTTGCCCAAACGAGCAATTGTCATTATTTAGTGTAAGGTTATATTTGCTTACGGCGTCCATGAACCGTCGAAGTTTTTCGTCGTGGTCCTTCTGATTGTGGCCATATATAATTACATTATCTATATAAGCAAAAGTACTTTCCAGTTTTTCATCCATTATGATTTTGTCGATTATTCTTTGAAAATTGGCTACTCGATTAGTTACCCCAAAAGATATCCTCCGGAACTGGTACAGCCGGCCAACTGCTTCAAATGCAGTGTAGGGTCTGTCTTTTGACTTAATGGCCACCTGATGATAAGCACTTTTCAAATCTAACGTGCTGAAAATACTATATTTAGCTATTTTACATAGCATTTCGTCTATGTGTGGCAACAGAAAAACATCCAGAAGAATGAACTGAGAGTAATCGATAACCATCCTTTTTTTTGTCTTTTTTTGTTTTGTTTTCTGTGTTTGTTATTAATACTTGGGCCCTTCATAGTGATGTACTTGGCTCAATTATTCCTTCTTGAAGCATTCTTTTTATTTCGGACCCTATAAATTGTTTGTCGTCACGCGAATAATGTCGGCTATTAATAGTTATTGGCTTACAGTCCTTTGCCACGTTTTCAAAAAATGAGGGGTACGGAATGTTGGCTGCAGTCAGTCTGCAAATCTTTAATACGGGTTTATCTCCACCGAACGGGATTTATATGCTAGAGTGTTGCTGAAAAAAATCATGGCCGAGTATTACCTCACAACAAAGGTTTTTCATTATCGATAACTTAACAGCTTTATATGAGATGCCGTTGTAATGTAGGTCAGCCAGACAATATCCACTTACGTGTGATGACAAAGCTGCGTTCGCCATTGTTATTTTCTTGGGAGAAGTATAAGCATAAGCAGCTTTCAAGATAAGGGTCTTATCTTCAACAAGGCATTGCCTTACCTGAACATTATGAAAGCATCTAGAATATAGTTCCTCTTGTGCCTCCAAAGCGGTCATGGGACGAAAATTGCAGTCCCTGATTAATGTCCGAAGGGTCTTTAGGAAATGATCCAGTGTTTCGCCAGATTCCTGTCGCTGGGTAGCAAGTATATGTCGGGCAAATAGTTCATTTTTAGGTTTCACGTAGGTTGTGTGTAATCTTTCTATCGCTTCTTCATAAGTTTTACAGTCTACAATGAAATTGTTGATTGAAAAAGACACATAGTTAGTCAGATGATCACGCTTGTTAATAAGCCGATTCGGGTTCTCAACGAAGTTCGCCAAAGTTACGAACCAGTGTGTCTGTGGAGGTTGTGTTAATCGATGGATGAAAAATTGTTGAGTAAATTAGGCTGCGTGATGAAATTAACAATTTCCTCTCACATTAAATTTTAGTGTTCAACAAACATAGAAGAAGGACAAACATGAGAAACAACAGTTTTTGCACAACAATGAATAAAATATTTATATAAACAAGAGATACAAACAACTGGAGTAAAGAAGTGGTTTTAAAAAGTTCAAACGTCCTTTTATGTTTACATTGAAATGTTGTCAAAGTTCTGGTTTGATAGATTGTAATTTATTGAATGGTCTGTACAATAATGAGAAAGTGTGTTTTGGTATTATTGTAATTTAAGAAAATGATAAACAGTTCAAGTTTGTTACTAAAAATTGGAAAAATATCTTTACGACTTACTTTAAGGTTTACAGAATTGTTTTTCTTTGATTTGTTTTCACTTGTTCGAAGAAAATATTCTGTAGTTGAAATAAATGGTTTTTAACCAGCTGTGTTTATGTTAATTGCGATAATTAACGTTGAGCTTGAAAGTGTATGAAAGCTTCTTGTATTAAGTTGAATGGGGAAAACTTGAGTTGATTGTTCGTCATAAAATATTGCTGTGTGAGTGAGTATTCTCTCAGGCTGGAATCATGTTAAGGAACTTTAACGTAAAGCCTGGAACTGTGTGATGAGTTCAAAGGATTCCGATTGGCTGACTGTCGAAGATGAAAGACGTTTCATATTTTATTGCTAACTTTGGTCACGTGATAGGATCAGAGAAGCTTGAGAGATTTGGGCGGAATTATTGTTTTAGTAAGGTCAAAAACTAGGTCGATGTGATTAAATATTAAGTGATCAATTATAAGTTAAGATTTTCTGAAAATATTTATTAAGCTAAATAAGCTCTGTGATCCACTTTTTGTACGAAAATTGATGTTGATAAAAAAGGTGGTAGCGGGATGCTAAATGCCCCGCCTTTATCCGTTGCTTCGCTTTCTGAGCCATAGGTAAATCGTTTTAGTCGCATATAAAGATCCAGTGTAAGTGCAATAAACTGTAGTAAAAACAGAAACGGTGAAGAAACTTATACCGAAGCTTTATTGCACTTTACTCTGACTACTCGTCTACTGACGGGCGTTACAGGGTGATTTTTATACCGCCTAGATCTTAAGGGTGGGTAACTGATGATTTATCAGTACACATATTGTTATGGGAACTTACCCATAATAGATAATGGACTATTCCGTACACCATAAATACTGCTCCTCAAGAGGAAGCAGAAGTCAGAGTTCGAGTCAGTCCTTCTTGGACGACTCAGCTAGACGGTCGAACTCTCTGCCTCTGGGAAGAGAGGAACCCGGAAGAGGCTCCGCCAAAGGGCAGTCTCGTTCGGGGAGGTTGACCAACCAGATCCCGTTTATACGGGTTCTACGGGCAATTTTTGCCCGAGCCTACGGGCTCGGAAAGCCCACATTAAACCGGCCTTGTGCCACATTTGACACACGTGGGCGTGTTAATGAACATCGTCAGTTCCGAGTCAGTCCTTTTTGGACGACTCGGCTGGACGGTCGAACTCTCTGCCTTTGAGGCAGAGGGGAACTCTCTGCCTCTGGGCAGAGAGGAACCCGGACGAGGTTACACCGAAGGGCAGAGCCTCGTTCGGGGAGGTTGACCAACCCGATCCCGTTTATACGGGTTCTACGGGCATTTTTTTGGCCGAGCCTACGGGCTCAGTGAGCCCACATTAAACCGGCCTTATGCCACATTCGACACACGTGGGCGTGTTGTTGAACATCGTCTGTTCAGAGTCAGTCGTTTTTGGATGACTCGGCTAGACGGTCGAACTCTCTGCCTGTTGGCAGAGAGGAACCCGGACGAGGCTCCGCCGAAGGGCAGAGTCTCGTTCGGGGAGGGTGACCAACCCGATCCTGTTTATACGGGTTCTACGGGCATGTTTTGGCCGATGCTACGGGCTAGGGAATACCCACGGTAACCTCGGCCTTGTGCCACATCTATCCCTCGTGGTGGTGGGGGGACAGTAAATACTGTCAGTGTGAGTCAGTCTGAGACAGAGTTGCGTTAGACGATTACTGTAAGACATTGGAATAGTGATACTGGTCGAGACAACATAGTTCTCTCTCTAACCTAACCTGATTGTTATTACTAACACTTCTACTTCTTTTGTACATATTCTGTTTGTAATATATCTGTGTTATTCCATACCTGTGTTCGAGTTATTCTTCATTGGTTCTACTTTGAAACCATCACCGTGGTACAAGGAACCTGGACCATAACACATATTATGTCTATTATTTTTTTAATAATCCTTTCTAGTTCTCTAATTAGCTTCTTAATGTTAAGTTAAAATTCATCAAGGAAAGCTTTGATTGGGAACACTCGTTTACAAAACACTGTAACCACAATGGTTAATTTGAAAATGATTATAGCAGTTATAATTATTATATAATTATAATTGGGCTTCCTCTAGAGATGTTGGGACATATATATAAATGAAATAATGTCAGATTTTAAAAATCCATTCACTGCTTTGAAATTATTTTGTTTGAATTTTGTATACAAAAACAAAGCGAGTAGATACAGATTTTGAAAGGTCGCAACAAAATTGTGTATTTCTTAAATAGGTTACTTGACGATCGCTTAGCTTTGATAGTTTCTCATGGCTTAATGATAAAGTCCACGTTGCTTGAAAGTGTTTCCCCAAATTTAAAAGGGTACAGTGGTTCTATTACAATTACTGCCAGAGCGTACATTTTTTTAGTAGGCCTTTCAGCTGCTAGGCCAGTAGACATTGATTTCACTGTTAAAAAAAAACAAATACTCTACTCAAAGATGTATCAGTGTAACCCGGATATAAGAAACCCGGATATAAGAGAAACTCGGATATAAGAGAGATTTTATCTGGTCCCAAATTAGAGCCTGTGATAATGTATATAAAATAGACAAAACCCGTATATAAGAGAAACCCGGATATAAGAGAAACCCGGATATAAGAGAAACACGGATATTTGTTTGTTTGTTTGGGGTTTTATGGCATATCAACCACTATGGGTATATTTAATGCCAGATCCAGTATTTACTAGATATATCAAAAACGTATAGTTGGCAACATCGTTGTTTCAAAAACGTATAGCTAGCAACTGTTTCGAAAACGTATAGCTGGCAGCAACTGTTTCAAAAACGTATAGCTGGCAACTGTTTCGAAAACGTATAGCTGGCAACTGTTTCGAAAACGTATAGCTGGCAACATCATTGTTTCATAAAAAAATGTATCCCTGGCAACATCATTGTTTAAAAAACGTATAGTTGGCAAAATCATTGTTTCAAAAACGTATAGCTGGTAACATCATTGTTTCCCATCACATTTTAGGGGTAAGGTGTTAGTATATTTAGTGTAGGGTTTGGGAGGGAAAGTTAATTATAAGTTGTAGTTGTTTTGGGATGGGTTAGATGTGATGGGGCATGACATGACCAGCCGATTGATGGGATCGACAGCCTTTTGGTTGGACGTAGTTTATCGTCATACCCAGGACGCGGATGTAGTTTGTCGTCATACCCAGGACATGGACACACCTTGGGATTTCACTATTTTCCCATAGCTGGGACCCTAACAGGACCTGGGAATATCAGCAATTAAGAGGTGGTTCCACGCTCCTCAAAACCTCCTGATCAGAGGCCTTGCTGTTGGATGTAGTTTATCGTCTTACCCAGGACTCGGATGCAGTTTAACGTCATACCCAGGACGAAGAAACACGGATATAAGAGAAACCCGGATATAAGAGACTTCTTCTTCGGTCCCGACAACTCTCTTATATCCAGGTTACACTGTACTAATAAAAATTACACATGCACATATATGTATGTGTGTGCGTGCGTGTGTGTATGCATAATTAAAACTGTAATATGGGAGAAAAGAGAAAGATATCACAAATTTACTTATTAAGATCAGTTTCATTCAAATACATCAAAACTAAATCAAATACTAAATCATTCGGTTGTCAGCTGACAGAAAACTTTAAACTTAGAATTGCAAATGTCAAATAAGATGGCACTACAGAATGAAATCATTGTAATCAAATTATCATTAGAATTTAATAAAGAGAAACAACAGAAAATTAAAAAGATAATATTCTGTTGAAATGTCTATATGCTGAATAAATTAAGAAAAGCAGAACTTGGGTTATTTTCTATATAAGTTTTGGAAAACCGGCATATTTTATCCTTAGGCTTTTCAATATGGCTTTAGAGCATTTAAGTAGGGGAAAAGACAGAGGAAAGGGAATGGAAATATGGATAGAAAGCAGAAGGAGAGAAAGAGAAAAAAGAAAAGAAAAATATGAAAAAAAGAAAGAGGAAAGTGAAAAAATTCAAAGGAAGAAAAAATAAGAAAAATAATGAAACAATAGTAGAAAGAAAGAAAGAAAGAAAGAAAGAAAGAAAGAAAGAAAGAAGAAAAGAACAAAAAGTAACAAAAATGAATGAATGAAAAGAGAGTAAGCAATAGAATGAAAAACAAAGGACAACAGAATGAAAAAAAAAAGAAAGAAAGAAAGAAAGAAAAAAAGGAAAGAATTCAAACTGAGGCAAATTAAAGAATTAAAAAACAGGAAAAAAGAAAATAAGAATGATAATGATTAAAAAAATGAAAAATATTGAGAAAAAAAAAAAAGAGAATGAAGGCAAAGAAAGAAAGAAAGAAAGAAAGAAAGAATATGTTGAAGAATAAGAAAAATAAAACCAAATCCCTAAACAAAAGAAACGATTGTCTCCCTAAAATACTCAAGCAACACAAATAAACCCACACTTTAATCTGTGGTATAAATCCAGGGTTTTATGCTACTCATTTGATTGCCCCTACCCAAAATGCCCCCTCATTCTGAACATCAAGCCTAACTCCTTGAACTAAAGTACTGTTTACATTTGAGCCACGAACAAACAAAGTTTTTTCCTACCCCTCCAGTTTACCACTAAATGGTTTAAGCCTTACCCAATTAACATCTAAAAAGAGTTTTTTGAAAAAGAAAAAAATAGTGAAATTAAATGAAATCCGTCTCGAATCAGAAAATTTGAAAAGAGGGAGAAAATGGAACTCATTTGATTAAAGAAAGATAACTCTGTATAATTTGCTTCTTTTGCTTAATCCTTTTTAAATCTCTCCATGTTATTACATGTGATAATAATTTATTACTAAGGTAGTATAAATAAAATAAGAAAAAAGGGAGCCTATTGGCACCGTGCACTGACTATGGTGGGTAAGAAACAAGATGAATATCGGATTTTCTCTCAAATTAGCAGAAACAACAACTTAGGTATAAGCATTTGCTTTCAACTCGAGGCAATATTTACTATAGTTAGACAAGTTGTTGTCATTAGTTTTATTCTAACAAAACATATATATAATCGCCACCTGATGTTTTCCCATCTTATTCTCTGTTCTTTGCACTCTCCAATAACCTCAACTGTTATTAGTCAAGTTTGGTGAGTAACATCCAGCCATGCCAAATTTAGAGCTTAGTGGTAAGAACATAGGACAGGGGACTAAAAAAAAAAAAGAAGTGAAATTCAGATTTTGGCTTTGGATTCACAGACTGTAAAAACTAAAATTTGGCACTAGGACTAGTGAAATTAGTAACATCACAAAGGATTTTATTTCGAGATAACGGTAAGTATCTTACATTTTTATAAATCGACCCTTTATTTACACTTTGAATATTCTCGTCACATCTGGTCTGGGGCCCTGGGTTCTGCTATCCATTTTAAAATTCTTGATAAAATACAAAGAATCTGCAATATTATCGGTCTTGATCTGGTATATTTGCTTCAGTCACTACCGTAACGTAGCTTCCCTGCGCCTTTTCTATAAATGTTTTCATTGTGGTTGTTCCAGTAAGCATTTCTCTTTGGTATCTCAACTTTACGAATTTAAGCGCAGTACTTGATTGGTAGATGGGTCTTGTCATTTTACAGTTAAAATGGTTAGATGCATCCGTAAGTACTACGCTAACAGTTTCTTCTCTCGCACTTCTCGCTTGTGAAACTCTCTTCTGGCTTCTTGTTTCCTGGTCAACTTTGATCTTTAAAAATGCCAATCGTTATCTTCTGTCTTCTTAATTGTATTCTTTTATTGTTCTCTTTCCTTAATAATGTTTCTCTTTTTCTCATATTATTTCACACTCAATAACCCCACTCCCCTTACGCCATAGTCCCATAGGAATATCGAAAGTTACCTTTAAGAAATTTACTAAGGTACTATTAATATTAATACTAGGGTGTTAACAGATACAAAATAATATCGGAAACAAACAAAAAAGAGCGCTGGACTGCTATACAATATGACTTGAGGACTTCTCACTTGAGGATTTTCAACAGCAGTAACAACTAAAATGGATAGCACGTGTGACTTGACGAGAAAATAATGATATAATTAAGATATTCCCATTCCACACTTCAAATAAAAGGTTATGAAGGAAATTCCATCAATACTGAAAAGGGCGATAACGGTAGACTTGATAAACCTATTTTCCTGAAAAGCTTCTTTAAGAGATTGATAATATTACCATTACCATTCTCTATGCTAGTAAATGCTGATCAGTTCCGTCACAAATGAACAAAGGATGTGAAGCATCTAAGATGTCGTTCTACTGAAACGTGTTAAAAAAATATCACGATCATCCATTGTTCCTGTCTTTAAGAACTCTGGCGACCCCTCTGACCCTTCTACTTACCGTCCTATCAGTCTCCTACCCCTCTTAGGCAAAGTCTTCGAATCCCTAATCAACGCCGAAGTGGTTAACCACCTTACATCCCATGATCTGCTCTCAGACAAGCACTATGTTTTCCGCTTTGCCCGATCTACAGCTGATGTAGCTACAGCTTACGGCCATCACTGAATTTGTCTACCAAGTTCTTCAAAATAACGGAGAAGCTCGTGCCGTGGCCCAAGACATCTCCAAAGCGTGTGATAGGGTTTGGCATGCCGGCCTTCTTCGCAAACTCCAGGGTTATGGTATTACAGGTCGATTGTTTGACCTAATACAATCATTCCTGTCAAACCGTCAATTAAAGGTCGTTCTCAAAGGACTCTCCTCCAGCTCCTATCCCACGAACGCAGGTGTTCCATCCTAGGCCCTACTCTGTTCTTTATCTTCATAAACGATCTTCCTGACGCCATAGATTCCCAAGTTGGCATCTACGCGGATGACACTACAATTTACTCCTGCCTCAAAAACAAATCTAGTGTTGCTGACAAAACTAACCTGGCCGTTCCTCTCAAAAAGGACCTCCAATCGGTTGTGAACTGGGACAGGAACTGGCTGGTTAACTTTAACGTCTCAAAAACAAAACTGCTCTCTATTAATCACCACAGGGATCCTTCCCAGCCCCCCACCATTAGAATGTCTGACGCTCAACTTCTCGAGAGCACCTCACTGCGGTTGCTTGGTCTCACGTTGACTGCTAACCTGAGATGGAACAAATACATTGAGTCAATTGCTTCGTCCACCGCAAAGAAAGTTGACTCCCTGTGCCGGACCAGGAAATTTTTCTCCCCTGTAACGATCCTTCCAATCTACAAATCAACCATTCGCCTTTGCATGGAGTATTGCTGCCATATCATGGACTGGAGCCCCTTCTCTTTGCCTCGGGGTTCTTGATAAAATCCAGAGACGGATATGCAATATAATTGGCCCTGATCTGGCATCTCGTCTGCAGCGCTCTCTCACAGACGCGCCGTCGCCTCTCTCTGTCTTTTTTACATATACTTTCATGGTAATTGCTCCGATGAGCTCCTTGCGCTGGTTCCCAGACTTCATGAATTCAAGCGTCCTACGAGGCTGGCATCCCGCTCTCACACTTTCACTGTTGAAACTGTTCAATGTAGCCGTCTCTTCTACTCCAATAGCTTCATATCTCGCACCTCTCGCCTGTGGAACTCCCTTCCCTATTCCTGTTTCCCTGACAGCTATAATCTCCAACTATTCAAATTTAATGTCAATCGACATCTCCAGTTGCCTTGATCTATCCACTATCCTTCTCTTCATCCTTTCCTCTATCACTCCTATCTGCTCTCGCTCCAAATCTTCTGTAACCCCTTGCGTGCTAGTGGCTTCCCGCCTTGCTTGAGGAAATATAAAGAACTATAACTAAAAATAGTGTTTAACATTTTTGCCCGCCAAAAAAAAAAACACTATGTCAAAAAGGCGTTTTTTTACCTTGACACTGCTATTATTTTAACAATCTTCTCTCCTCGGCAATATTTTATAAAGCGATTATTAGGATTTTAATAAAAGTGAATTTATATATTTTTTTGTTCTTGAGAATTGACAACATAAAAATAAACGCTATTTATTTATTAGATTGTTTATTGGAATGGTTGGCAAAACAGCAGCAAATTGCCAATTAATTTGAACTTTATAAAATGGTAAGTAATAAGGATTTCCTTATAGTTGGTTCACATATTTTAATAATTTAGGAAACAAGGGATAAAGCTCTACTCCTATTCAAAAGACTCGAGAGGAGTGTCAACCACACGATAAGCAAACCGAAGTTACACGGTCATAGTGATATTCAACTAGACTGACTCTTCTCAAGATGGTTTTGTCTACAGAGCGGGAAAGACATGTCAGCCAACATTGCAAGAATGTGAATTAACAACAAAAATCATAAATACTCTTCAATTCTTAGATTCTTTATTTACACTATTTATTCGAATGTTTGGCAAAACATCAGCAAATTGCCAATCGATGGTAAATAATAACTATTTCATTATAGTTGGTTCACATATTTTTTAAATTTAGTAAATGTTTATAAATTTATAAATAAAAATCTTCATATTTGTTTCTTTATAAATTGGTAAATTATAAATATTGCATGGTATTCAGTTTTAAATACAATTGTATTAGTTTTTAGAATGTTGTAAATATGAAATTACTCTTGTAAATAAACAATCCGAGTCACAACATGGAAGTCAGCTGCTTTATCAATCTACACAAGATCAAAATTATCACCCACCGAAAAAGATGAATATAGTTAAGAAATTAATCTCCCGAGACAGCATCATTGTTCCTATATTAGACTGAACAGGTAAATAGATTGGTCAAATCTAACCAAGACTTTGTTAAAATAGACAAACATGTGTAGGGCAACAGGGACTTCATGAAAGACACACACAGACACACATAAAAAAGAGTGCCTACAATGCTACTTTATTATATGGGACCGAATCTTGGGTCATATAGCAACGCCATTTGCATCTAACGATGTGATTCCATCTGATTTTTCTCCGCAGTGGCGAAAATAAATTACGGAACCATAAATTTGAGACTTGGAAAAAATTTACCTTAACGATACTTATAACAGGTAAGAAAATATTAAATCTCTTGCTGTTACCGGTAAAAATGTTATTAACTAAAATACAACAAAATTGTAACAGAATTTACTGGTTGTAACACGTAAACACGCACACACACACAAACATACATAGAATTTAAAATTTGATATATATATATATATATATATATATATATATATAGAGAGAGAGAGAGAGAGAGAAAGAGAGAGAGAGCGCGCTCACTATCGGAGATAGACGGTTTATAAATTCAGACAGTATTGACATAGGAATCAACACGTCTATCTCTGAAGATCGCTTAAGACGTGAAACGGACAATCTCCAGGGAGTGTTGAGTTTAATCTACACAGTCTATCTATCTATCTATCTCTATATATAATAAGAATATACACTCAGGCATGCACACAAATGCGAGAGAGAGAGAGTGAGTGTTGCATGTTATTCGAAAGAATTTCCTGGTCAGACCCAGAACTTTCCAAGATAATCTCCTCTCTCTCTCTCTGTCTGTCTATCTATCTCACACACACGCGCACATATACATATAGAGAGAGAAAGAGAGTGACAGAGACAGATAGACAAAATGAAGGAAAAGATTCTTTTAAGAATTTCTTCATTGTTAATCAATATACACGTATGTAGCGAAGCACAGCATACATCAACATATATATATATATATATATATATATATATATGACCTACATATATCTAGAATATACATAGAGAAAAATGTTTAAAAGAAATAGAATTATTTTGTATATCACATTAATTAATGCCGCTTTCTTCATATCATCTTTACGAGTTATCCAAGAAATTTCAATTATTTTCCTTCATTCAATATTTTTAGAGAATTTCAGCAAATTATTAAAGAATTACGCTGAATTTCTTGGCCTTCGGTGGGAGGTGGGACAGTAAATCTCAGTGTATTAGATAAATAAATCTAAGATAGCGTTAATTCTTACTTATCTACATCTACGTATCGCTTTATTGCTTTATCTACTTGATCAAAACAGATTGACCAAAAATACGTATGTGTAACTGAGTTCTTTTATCATATTTTTTTAATCGCCGCGTATTATTTATCGTTATGTTACGCCATCTCCACTTTTGCAATTTATCTTTTAGTTGAATTACTTCTGTACGTAAAATGCATTTATATATCTTTTGCGCCGTTCATTTTTATAAATAAGTTCTAATTGTTTTTAGGTCCGATTTCTAAAATTTGCAAAACAAAAAAAACAAAGTGCTCAATCATACTTTTAATGACATTTTCGCATAAGCGTCAGGCTGTAATGGTTTTGTGAGAATCTAGCAAAGAACTAGTGTCTGTGTCAAGAAGATAATTTTTGCAATAATTGTGTTTTTAAAAGTTATGATTTCCACTTATTGAATTAAAATCACCATGAATAAACATTTATTTTCAGAGGTAAAATCGGTTTTCTCTCTCTAAACGTTTTCCCCCCGCTGCCACCTCAATAAGAGAGGAAGAACAGATAACGTTTCGTAGAAGGAAAAAATCACTAACTTTTCTTTCTTTTACGATCAAATGATATGAATTATTCTTTGGATAATTTTGCTTTTAATGTATGTAGAATCAGAAGTTTTGATAACAGGCGAAAAGTTATTCAATTTGTATCCATTTTTCGGTAAAATAGTTGTTTCTTTACCTGACTTTACTTTTAAAAGCTGATGTCTTGTCTGAAAGTTTTAAGTCTTAAACTTTCTGTGTGTCGTATTTATGACCAACGGAGAAAGACAGACGAAAATACTAGCTACGAATTGGAGACTTCAAAATCAAGCAAATACAGAAATTTATCTCTCTGGTAAAAGTGTCATAAAAGTAGGTACCGCCACAGATTCGCTACAAAATGAACATACCATGATGAAAAAAATGGCCAAAGCTTAACAAAAATATAATTTTAACGTGAAAATTTTTGTTATTATTGAGGGAAAACCAAAGGATTTTTTAATTATTAAATTATATTTTTATGCATTTTAGAACGTTCAAATCTTGTTTTTCTTGCGTCAACTGGGCAACAAAAGATTAATATAGGAAATGTTAGCGTCTTTTTTCCGGTGAAAAGCACACTGATTTGGAAATTCTTGCAAAAATCAAATAACTGTCGGATTTTAATGAAACTTCCAGAACTTTTAGTGAAACTAACATAATTAAATTATGTGAGAAATGTTCATTTTTAGAAAATCTTGGTAAAAACATTTTTTATACATCTGTTACCCCCAACTTATTTAAATTTATGAAATTTCGAGGAATTAATTTTTGTATTGTTTAATATTTATATTAGTTATGCGTAGAACTTCTTGGAGAATTTAAATCTTCAAATTCTTTTTGTAAACCAGGACACCCATTTACCGAAAATCTGCTCTGAAACTTAAAATAAAAAAATGCCATAATACTAAGACATTATTTAATTATAAAAACTTTGAACCACATTTATGAATAAGATATACTATGGACATTATTGTCTTAAGAAAAAGTTTTTTGAAAACAAGCGTAAGAAATAGTTGACATTTCTGGAACATATAATGAGGAAAGAGGGATTGGAGAATTTGACATTCACGGGACATATTGAAGGTAACCTAACAGATTATTTTCAAAGGTTTTTGAATTTGGAGTAATCTTTCTAGGCAGGCTGCCACTCAGGACTATAAAGCCTAATCTACATTACTTTTTAACTTATAGCACAATGTTTAACTCATTTGCAGATTATCACTGTGAAAATTTGTAAATTATGGCTCAGAAAATTCTCAGATTTTTAGGCTGGAATGATCATCAGATTTTTTCTGTCTGTTATTATCTCCAAACGATTATTTTCTCCAAATAAAAAATATGCATACAATATATTTAGATTTCGGTATTAAACAACCCATGGAGGTTGATATGCCGCTAAACAAAAGCAAGCAACCAACATATATGCCATGTTCCTTTTTATTATCTGGGACTTGTCATAACGTCTTGGGAAATTAGTGGAGAGGCTTCCTAATGCCACATCCATTATTTTTTTAATTCAGAGTAGTTCTTCTCCTAGACTGGCTACCACTCATCGCTAAAGAACCCAGTCTACACAACTATTTAACCTATAGTAGATTATTCATCTCATATGCGGAGTACCAATGCGAAGTTTCTTTGTTTGTTTTTTTTTAAATATAACTCAAATGATGAAGGAATTTTAAAATCCTTTTCCGATAATGATCACCATATTTTTCTGTTCGTTCTTTCTCCTCCTAAACGCCATGTTCCTTTAGGACATTGGCGATCGTGACTCTCCACAGATTCCTTTCTTTTATTAATTGCAAATTGCCACTAGATCTTCGAAAATATACTGTAGTGGCTTTCTGTTGCCTCCTCTACGGTTTTTAGTTCAGAGTAGTTCTTCTCCTCGATTGGTTACCTCTCAAAGCTAATAAAAACAGTCTACCCTACTATTTAACCTATAGGAGATTATTTAAATCGTTTACAGATGACCACTGAAAAATAATAATATATGACCCAAAAGTTGAAGAGATTTTCACATTTTTTCTCGGATGATCACCAGATTTTACTGTTGCATGTCAAATAATTCCCTGATTCCGCCAACAGAAGATTCCAAAGGAAAATCAAAATCTATACTCAGTTAAGGGAAGATCAAATCCCTAGGATATTTTACCATATTCTTCTAACTCCACAATCTCAGCATATTGAGATTTCTTTAATCAGATCATTAGAACAATTCCTTTATGATGAAACCTTGAAAGAAATTGAGAAAGATCAATTTGTCATTATCAGAATTCTTTTCATCTAGAATTCGAAACTATTTAACAAGGAATGAAAGAATTATTTTCATAACGGGCTTTTGGCTTTGTTAATAATGATGATTATATTCTTTACAAACAAATTCAACTTTTGTTTCACAATTTAAAAAGATATGGTTTTATTTCTTTTCCAAATGCAACCTGAGCAACCTGATTGATAGATTTTTTTTATTATAGAAGACGGCCCCAAATCAGAAGTGACTTTCAGCTTCTTCACTAAGCATGATAACAAGATTATTCTAGTAAAAGTCAGGAACTTTTTTTGATTTCATTTTGTTTTCGAGTCGGGGGTCTGAAAACCAGGTAGTGTAAGTTTATCGCACATTGGGAGTTCCAGAAACAGCATAATTTGAGAAAAAAAAGAAAGACTTCAGAGATTATAAAATTTCAAATACGAAATATTTCTTCATTTTTTTTCTCACCATTTTAACTCGAAAAGGTCAAGTCAATTTACCATCACTATATTACCAATTTTCTTCTTATGTCTCTGAAAACTATTCCCCTGATGACGAACGATGGCTTCTCTCTTTCTTTTGATCAAGTTATTTCTTTTCCTTCGATGACGCCTAAGATCATTTAAGACTATTCAATGAAGAAAGGCGGGAAAATTGTCCATTCAAAACGGTGTGAAAATTGCAACAATGATAAAGATAACACTTCCCCCAAAAGTTTTCGAATGACAAGAGCTCTACCCCACAAAATGAAGATATTTATTTATTGATTTAAAATTTTTATGGCACTACTTAAATTGACTGGCCCGCTTGTAAAAAATAGAGAAACATTTGGGGGGTAATAAATTTTGTAGACTACCATTTATTAGAACTTCCTCAATTCACGACATTTGTCAGAATAGAAAAATATTGATTTTTCATTAATTTAGAAAAGGATCCTCGTCATAAAACAAAAGTCAGTATCAAATCGATCCCTGACTTTAAAAAGCATTATACCTTGTTCTTATTTACAAATGTCAAGTTTGAAAGTGTGCTCTAAAAAAGCCGGAAAGTGTCACACGGAAATCCAAAGGCGCATTGGGATAGCGAAAGGTGTGTTTTGCGAAAGCTAAGCAAAGTATTAAGAAACAGAAATATTTCGTTAGAAATAAAGCAAAAGTACTGAAATGTTATGTAATGTCAGACCTCCTATATGGCAGTGAATGCTGGAAAATTTGCTCACAGATGAAGAAGAGACTTGAAGCAGCAGAAATGGGGTTCTACAGAAGGTTGTTGAGATTACCATGGATCGAACATGTGAGCAACGACGAAGTTTTAGAGAAAATTGAAACAAAAGGCACACTTGTACCTTATTAACATCAGGAAGAGACAGTTGAAATTTCTATGGCACATAATGAAGAAAGAGAGCTCGGAAAATATGATACTCACAAGTGAGATTGAAGGCAAGAGGCATAACCTGCCTGGCGTACTTGAGTGAATGGATTGCGGAGCAGGTTTTGGGAGAAACAGCAAAAAGACAATATGTATTAAGAGCTACAAAAGACAGGAAATTGTGGAGAGCTAAGATCGCTAACGTCTTGAAGGGACATAGCATATGGGGGAAGAAGTATCTGCAAAAATTTATTATTTTTACGAGCGGACCAGGCAGTTTTTATTTCCCTTAAAACCCGTCATTGTGCGGACCAAGACATGCTCTGTTACACTGTTCTACGCAATTTTTTCTTTGAGCGATCTGCGCCTGCTGTAAAATGGCGTTTGAGAAATTGTCTTAATTCAAGTAGTTCGATAAGTTTAAACATTTTGACAGACGTTTTTTTTTTTTAGATACAATCAGATTGAGTTGAAAATGTGGGCTAAATCCAACAGAATGATTAAATAAGGAACAGGTGGAAAGTCTTTATAAATTTAACATATTGTACGAACCAAAACAGCCATAAAAATAAAAATAAAATAAACAAGCACATAGATATAGATAAATAAGTGTGGCGAAAGTGGGATTAACTCCCTTAGACGTTTAGTCACGTGTCTAGATTCTCACGTCATGAGTATAAAAAGCAGCGCGTTTTTCGAAAGTCTTTCCCCTTCTTCTGCTCTCTCAGCACAGCTGTTGTCGATCATGCAAATAATTCCGCCACAATTGCCAAGCACACACACGCATGCACACTTATTCACAGTTAAAAAAATGTAATTTTCGTATAAATACATTGTCATTATTTTAAACAGAAAAGTTTGTTGGTAATTTACTTATGAAAACGTTGGTTGCCATTGAGACAGAAGCAGTGATTGCAACGTTTTCGCTATTTATGTAACTTCAGAAATTTCGGAAGAGGAATAATACCGAGAGTCTGTCTATATTTCTGAGATGAGGTATTATGTACAGTATTTACATTAGTCGGACTATTGTCCTCATCTTTGTCGCCATATTTGTCACAACGTTTCGGCCGTTGTACGCTCCGGCCTTCTTCAGGTGGTTGGAATTTCGAACCGAACCCTTTATTTCGATCACTGGGGTAGACTGTTCTAGTTCCACGAGCCATGTTTGATGGATGTCAGTTATCAGTTATCTCCTGCTAATTTTCCCTCTGAAAGTTCTCCACTGCCTGAACCGGGTATTGAACTCACACTCTTTGGGTCTGTCACTGGATCTAACGGACGCCTTTATCCACTGTGCCATGTGTCCTCAATGTGATCGAAATAAAGGGTTCGTTTCGAAATTCCAACCACCTGAAGAAGGCCGGAGCGTACAACGGCCGAAACGTTGTGACAAATATGGTGACAAAGATGAGGACAATAGTCCGACTAATGTAAATACTGTACATAATACTGAGTTGTTTCGATATTTTAAATTCTATGCTGTTTTGAAAACGTGACGTCTATATAACCAATGACAACAAAACAGAATTTAAAAAATCTAAACATTATCCCGCATTGTTCCACTTTCTTATGAAGCTAAATAAATTGCGAAACATGTTATATTTATAAAGATTTTCCCACTTGTTCCTTATTTAATCGTATATCAAATCATAATAGTCTAATTTATATTTGCTTTTAACAGATTTTAAATATAGACTATTAAACATGCTATCATGGAATATTTCCTTTTACTCCCAAGCTGTGATCGAAATGCTAAGGTCGTTCAAGGCAGAAATTTAATTATAAAAGCCATCAACAAAATAATACTGAATATACATATTAGGATACAGGGTGGTAAAAGAAAGTAAGAAAAAAGAACTAACCCTCAACTGCAAGAAGACAGAAAGTAAGGTCATCAACAAGAGAAAAAAGCCCAAGATGCAAATTGCGAATTGGGGATATAAACATCAAGCATGTGCAGAAATTCGAATATCTGGGAAGCGTTTTAACAGTGGGTGGAAAATGTGACACCGAGATCCGAACAAGCTTTGGATTAGCGAAAGAAGCATTCCAAAAGCTAAGCAAGGTGCTGAGAAACGGAAAAATTTCTTAGAAACAAAAAGAGTGTTAGATAGCTATGTGATATCCACCCTCTTATGTGGCAGTGAATGCTGGACAATTTCCCCAAGGATGAGGAAAACACTTATGGCAACAGAGATGCGGTTCTACAGAAGGATGTTGAAAATTCTATTGACGGTTAAGCAACAATGAAGTCTTAAAGAAAATGGAAGCAGAAAGAACACTTCTACTCAGAATCAGGAAAAGACAGCTGATATCGTTTGGATTTATAATGAGGAAGGGGGGCTTACTGAGGGAAAGAGAGATAGGGAGATAAACTGCTAAGAGTCACATGAGATAGAAAGTTGTGGAGAGCCATGATCGCCGATGTCCTGAAAGGTCGCAGCACATAGAAAAAGAAGAAAATATTTATGGGAAAAAGTGCTCAATATCAGAAAAAGGGGGAAAGCAGCGCACCACTTACCTGACGAGCTTGTGCGAATGGATGGCAGAACGGGACGGGGGACTTAACAAAGGGGAAAACTACTATAGAAGATCAAATGTATGTTGATAAATCTTTTTTTTTAATCATTTCACCCCAAGCTTGATAATAAAGCCACTAAGACACAAGCGGTTACTGAGTGATAGAGAATATGGGAAACACGTACTATTAAGGAGAAAGAAAAATAAAACAACAAGAATTAAGAATACAGAAGATAACGATTGATATCGCACCTAAATTTTCAGTGTTGACTAGGAAGAAAGAAGCCGGAAAAGAGGTCCACCAACGAGAAGTGCCAGAGAAGAAACTGTTAGCTTAGAACTTACGGTTACGTCTAGCCATTTCAATTGTAAAATGATGAAACCTTACCACCAATCTAGTACTGCGCTTAAATTCATAAAGTCTAGGTACCATAGTGGAAAGCTCATCAGAACAATTGCTATGAAAGTACTTACAGTGGCCTAAGAAAAGTTTTTAGCCAGGAGAAATAAACTACATCCAATTTCAAAATTTAATTACATTTAAATTTAATTCAACATAAATAAACATTAGGTTCTCCATTTGCTAGTTTCAGTGCTTGTATTCGATTTTTCGTAGATTTGATCAAGTTATCAACAATCGTCTGAGCTATATTTTGCCACTCCTTTCGCAATGTTACCTTCAGGGGTGCCACTGACGTGATTTTGGATGCACGCTCTCGAAGTGTCCGGTGAAGGTGCTCCCAAACGTGTCAGGATTTTGGGCACCCTATGGCAGTGACTTGATTCCTTCCAGGCCTTTGCTACTTTGCTCGTATGACATGACGCTCCATCTTCTTGAAAAGGGTAGACATTCTTGTCAATCTGATTGGTTTTAAATAGTGGAAGTAGTCCTTTCTCTAATATTTGACAGTATTTTGGACCATTCAACCGCTCGTCAACAAGAATCAGCTCAGATTTCCCTCCAAACGAGACAGCGCTCACACCATTACTCCAATCCATCCATATTTCACGGTCGTCTGCAGACATTCAGTGTTCCAAAACTCACTCTAATTTCTCCAAATATAAACCAATCTCGAATTAAAATATTGGCAGAATTTACTTTCATCTGACCAAATTACGAACTGCTAAAATTCATAATCTTTGCTCTCGAATTCTCTCGTCCAGTCCATGCGAAATTAACACCTGTTAACATCTGAAATCAAGGGCTTCTTTCTTGTAATTCTTCTTTGATAGCCTAGCTCTTTCAGAGTCTTTCTCATCGCATATGGCGATATTTCTATGCTGTTGGCGACACCTTTGACGCTCTGACGACGGTTTCTGATGATTTCCCTATTCAGTGCCCTTTTCGTTCGCTCAGACACAATGCTTGGTCTTCCAGAACGTTGTTCCACACGACAATGGCATTCTTCATTAAATTTCTTGACAATATTATTAACCGTTTGAGATTAACCTGGAAAAACCTAGCAATTGCTCTTTGATTTGCCACACTGATGCTATCCTATTATTTGCCCTTTTTGAAATTCACTAATTTCCTTACTTCCACGAACTTTCATTGCAAGATATAAGTCAACTATTGTTCATAGATGAGAGTAGCTTGATACTAACACGGTATTGTCTGAAAAAAAGGAAGAGACGCTATTAAACAAGCCAAAATTACTGTAATCAAGAGTGGCTAAAAACTTATCATAGCCCATTGTATAGAAATGTCACAAGGAAGCTACGTTACAGCGGTATTAAAGTGACTGAAGCCAAAATGCCAGGTCAATATTACAGATTCTTCTTTGGGTTTCTCTAAATGTATAGCAGGAGCACCAAACCATATGTGGCAGCAGTATCCAAGGCATGGACGAGTGATAGATTTATAAATATGTAAGATAGATTCAGGAGAGAGAAAAAATAATTAAAACCTTATTTATTTGATGTTACAATTTATATTACAGAAAAGCCGATTTTCTCCCCATCATACACAGTCTACGTGTGATTTATCATGCGTGTATTTTAAAGTCATTTTTATGACTTCTGTATTTAAACTGAATATATTATCTAACCAGAGTAGTATCGTAAAATAATTTAGATTTGAAATTTGATCAGCTTGCCGTCAGAGAACCGACGGGTACCAAGCTGCTTTTAATTCATTTTCAGGGTTTCAAGCGAACTCACATACGAACTTTCAACTTTATTTTTTATTTGTATAATTAGTGTATTTTACTTCCATTTAGATTTATTTTCTTTTAAATTATTTGGTTTTTATTTTATCCTTTATTTTATATTTCATATTAATTTTATGTGTTTTATTTTTATTTAATTTGTTATTCCTTCATTTTTTAAATTTAATTTTAGTTTAAATTTTTTTTATTTCTATTTAAGACTATTTCTATTTCACTAATGAGAATTTATTGCAATTTAGTCTTAATGTTAATTCCTTTTTTGTTACATTTATTACTCTATTGTAATTATTTTTGTTTTTGGGATTACCCTATTTGTCTGCTAAAGAAATTCAGTTAACGGCCGCTAGATAACTTTGCTTAAAACGGTATACAAGGAAAGGTCACAGAAGTTTTATCCCCTTTTTTATTTAGAGACAGGGTGTGTCTCGTTTGCCCTCCGGAAATTCTTTAGTCTCCAGAGAACCACATACCGCACTGAACACAATAAAACACAGCATACAATCCGCCTAAGTTTACTTAAATACGCATAGACATATCTTATAATTCTACCAAACCAACAAGGAACTTCGCCAAAGGCCCATTACGTGGCGCTGCTTAAGTCCTATAAAAAGACAAACATTTCCTCCCTCTTTCTCTTTCTTTCTCTTGCTCTAAGATGTAGTAGTACGTGTCTGAACGTCTCCACTGGGATACGTTCGTTTCCTAGATTCACTGAAGACTGCAATCATACACACACGCGAACTTATCACACATACAAACAAGCACATTCTTAACAGCTAAGATTTTAATATCTTTTCCTTTCCATTCTACTGTATACAAATTAATGTAATTTCTTTTTGTTAATACATGCATTGTTTGTTTAAAATCCATGTTTGTTTTATTTTTACCCGGTCTCACATGAGTCCGTCAAATATTGGTTGCGGTAAAAATGTTCTGAAAAACGTTAACACCCCGCAACAAAATGGGGTCATTGCCTCAACAAATGTAAGTCTCTCACAATATTTCATATGAAATTTTTACACACGAACGAACGTAAAAAGGTCATTTCCATACATATACCTTCATTTATCCCTTTTGTATTCTTTCTATTTAGTTTAGCCAAGCAATTTTATTTTAGGTCGAACGAGTTCGGCCATTCATGAGTCTATTACGCCAACCATCACGGTCCTGCATCGAGGCCGGAAGGTCATTTGGGTGGCATTCTATATCATAACATAGCTGGTCAGTGTAGGTGGTTGCTGAGCGTCCAACACGTCTTACCCCGTGGCTAGATGTCCAGAGTTCTTGTTTTGCTCGCCAGCAGTGTCCTGCAAATCAACAATCAACGTTCACGTAGGATTGTAGAAATATCAGAGATGTGTCCATGGAGCTGTGATTTAGTTGGATATTATCTCCAGGAGATGTTAAGTGTAGCTCTTAATATCCGAGTGTAGGTTCCATCAATCTTAGACTCAAGAGTTTTAGTTAATATCCAGACAGTGGCACTATGCAGGTATGTAAATTCGACAGATTTTATTGATTCACCTGAGACAGTTTGTATTGAGTCCAGCTGGTTGAGTTTTAAAGCCATTGGCACAAGGTCCAACATCGCTGGCAGCAATTTCTAGATGATGTAGAAGAATTGTGACATTGGTAATGGGGACTGCAGTGAGAGCTAGGTCATCTGAATAGTCAATATCTGTTAACCTTTTTGCGGTATATCAACTTGGGAGTCTTGGTAATAAAGCAAAACCTCGACGGCAATACAAAATGTTAACTGTACGTAATTGCTTGTATATTCATTATGAAGTATTATGAAGTGTTGTTATGAAGTGTTGTCGGAAGTATTTCGGGCACTGTTCCTAGTTAGTCTAAAAACAGTGGCAACAATAGCTTTGCACATGTGAATGACGGGTGTAAAGAAATGGAAAACAATTTCAACATTTATATAGCTGAGTAAAGAAGAGGAAATACACTAATATGCATGTTGAAAGTTAGGAAGTGTGTGGGTGATATACGCGCAGCGCGTGCACATGTGTGTGTGTGTGTGTGTGTGTGTGTGTGTGTGTGTGTGTATGAAAGTTCAAGCACTAAGGAGAAAGATACAGTGTAACCCGGATATAAGAGACCCGGATATAAGAGAAACCCGGATATAAGAAAGATTTTCTCTGGTCCCAAATTAGAGCCTGTGTTAATGTATATATAATAGAACAAACCCGGATATAAGAGAAACCCTGATATAAGAGACTTCTTATCTGGTCCCGACAACTCTCTTATATCCGGGTTACACTGTATACCCATACCCGTGAACAAGGCCGCGGTGGTGTTGCCACTACAGCATGCTGGGCGGAAAAGAGAGGAGAGAATGATAATAGGTAGTGTCCTGTTTTTATAGATGCCTGACAAAACTGACGAAGCTATGTGATGGTAACCGGCCGAAGAAATTCAACTAATCAATCGTACTTCAACAAAGAGCATCCCATCAGCAATTGTCGATCCCGCTATTTTAATTTCAAATGTTTAATTGAAAAATTAACTCTTTATTTTAATTCTAAAATAGCATAAATCGAGGTTTCGATTGTTTTTTAACAAATATTTCATTTTATTGACAATTTGGGTCTTAGGTATGACTTAAAATTACAATGGTCACAAATAGGGGAAATAACTCGCAATCTTTTTTTTACCTATTGGTGATCTTTGGCTAAGATTTAGCTCTTATTGGCCCCCTCACCAGAGTTTCGTTTTTTTCCTTTTCCACCAACAGACACATGTGTCAGGGTGTTGATTTTTTTAAAGTGTTGATTAAGTGATTAGCTTTAATCAGAAGTTGTCAATCGTGATTGGACTATAAAGACTTGAGGAGTCACAGTACGTTAGCTGTAGCTGATAGCTGTGCAGCCGATACCTGCCGGTGTGCGCATATTTTTCTTTAATAACATTCCTCGACGAATATTTAGGCCGATAGACTAAAATAAATAAATATACTTTTTAAATAAACGGAGCGTCTCCTCAAATATGGACGTCGACTAAAAATACGTTTAATTAATAATATATTCCATCAAATGTTATTACTGCGGATACTTCATACTGGATACTTCGTATTATGGAGCGTCTACACAGAAACGGGTATCCACTAAAAAAGTAACGTTTAAGTAATAAAATCTGTCTGATTAATAAATTAAAAAGGGAGGACCGTCATTAGATCAGACGAGCCTTATAAACCGAAATCTTTCCCAGGCGCTGGAAACATTCATATTTGCTCAGTTTTCTATTGTAACGTAAACAAATGTTCTAAAGTTATGTTTCTGTTTCTCTCTCTCTCTATATATATATATATATATATATATATATATATATATGTGTGTGTATTTTTGTCATCCACAGACAGACTGTTTCGCTGTTTCACAACTCATCAGACGTCCGATTGCCTCTAGCTAGGATCGAAACCCGACTGAATTGGCGTCAGTCGGAACTTCTACCACTAAGCCGTCGGCTCACGGCAGGGATGAAGGTGGATTTTTAGCGTGTTTATTTTTAGATTTAGATAAACACACAGTGACTGACAGTGACTCAATTCTGCCGAAGAGTCATACAATATTAGCTTAAATAGTCACTGTTTACAAACCCACACCTCAAACCAAAGAGCTCAACCGAAATTAATTTTTTCAGGAGCCAATATTTTTGTCATCCACATGAGTTCTTCGCTATGGTACCTAAACTTTTTTTAATTTAAACGCAGTACTCAACTGGCGTCGAGATCTCCTCATTTTACTGTTGAGCTGGCTAGTTGTAGCCGTAAGTTCTATGCCTGCAGTTTCTCGCTTGTGGAACTCTCTTCATCTTTAATCGGCAAAGATTTAAATGCAATGTCAATCACTATCTACTGTCCTCCTGATTACTCTTTTCTCTTCCCGCTCGTTATTAATGTTTCTGTTTCTAATTATTCCACACCCTGTAACCCCCTGTGTCTTAGTGGCTTTACTCCCTTGCATGGGGTGATACCGATTAAAAACAATTCCTGTCCAGAAATCTGATTCAGCTAAATAATATTGACTAAAAAATAACCTACCTGGGATAATGTGACTTACTCCATTTCAGAGTACTTCCTTTAGAAGCTCAAATACTTACCCCATCGTCCATTCCACTTTTCAAAAACGGTCAGTCCCGTTCTTCTTAATCTGGTCCATAGATTTGGAAAATAGCTGAAAGTCGCAGAGAGTTAGATTTCGGCTGTAGTGGATGGGGATTGTCAGGCCTGAGTGATATGTTGTTTTGCCAAAAATCCTTGCACGACATATGAAGAATCTACTAGCTCGGTCGTTGTGAACACGTCGGCCAAACTGTTACACGAAATCACTGAATGGCATTCCATTGCATGCGCAGCAAGATCACTTCTGACTGGTTGCTAAGTTGCATGAAGACCGCGCAACCGGCTCTCGGGATATTGAAAATGTTTTGCTACGTTTCAGACTGAACTGTTTATAGAGCAACAATGTTATTGGTTTTTCAAAACCTTTGCTAACTTTTCCGATAACCTGGTGAATATTCATGAGCACCCCGATACCAAAGATTTTGAAGCACCAATAACATTTTTACTCTTGTATATAAATACTTGTCACAAAATAAAATCTTTATATTTACCTACTGAGGGTTCGGAGAGCCGAGTTCGAATTCAAGTCGAATCCGTTAAATTCACTTACGTGCTAATACCCTTCAGAAAGGTATGATTCCTCTTCTCCCTCCAGCTATGGGTAATTAGCAGGACAGACTGGGTTCTATAGCCTTGGATGGCAACTGGTCTAGGAGAAGGACAACTCTGAATTCAAAACATGCGGAAGGCTGTTTAGGAACCTTGTGGCACGTAGTGCACCAGATCTCTGTATTCGGCCCTGAAAAAGTGTGGTTTGTTCTGCAAAAACCTTCACCGCTATAATTAAATCATATGTGCTGGTGTCTGGCTGTCGGTTCCTAGAAACTGAGCTGCTCGACTCTCATACGTCGAATACGAGAGAGTCCACTATATATATATATATATATATATATATATATATATATATATATATATATATATATAGAGAGAGAGAGAGAGAGAGAGAGAGAGAGAGAGATAGAGAGAGAGGTTATGGATATATTTTTTGTATTTATTAATTAATCAGACTGATTTTTTTTTACTTCAATGATGGAAAGCGTATATTTTTTGTTAATAAGATTTCTCAAATATTCAGGTCAGTAGACGAAAATAAATAAATATACTGTTTAATAAATAAACGGAGCGTCTACTCAAATATGGTTATCCACTAAAAACACGTTTAAGCAATCAAATGATTATTATAACGGACACTTCATAGTGGAGAATTCGCATTTGATAAATTAATATGGGGCGCCTATTTCAAATACACAGTTAACACGAAAATAACTCTTAAAGTAATAATAATAATAATAATAATATATATATATATATATATATATATATATATATATATATATATATATATATATATATATAGGACCGGTGCAAGGGTTTCAAGCTACTCCCCCGAATCTATGATACAGGCCCTTGATTCTGCTACATGTCAATTTTCATTAGGTAGTATTCATTATAAAATACTAATTTTATTGCAACCTAATTATGTACAATAATGGATCATATGCAATATAGGTGAACAATTCAACTAGAAAATTGAAAATAAATACAATGTATTTAAATACAAATTAGAGACATACTACAATAGATCATTGCATAAATCAACAATGTTTTGCTGCAATTTTTAATATTAACTTGAAATTTTTCTTGTTAAAAAAAGGTGAATAATTTTCACACATTCAACATTATGGATAAAAAAATACGAATACAGAGTTGGTACAGATGGAATAATATTCCGATAACCTAAACCACTATTTTTTTTTAAATGCTCAATACAAAGTAGCGCATAGAATATTTATTCAAAAATTATAACATAAGCATTTTATAGCATCACTACAAACATGCTTATTTTATAGTTTCTGAGTATATATATATATATATATATATATATATATATATATATATATATATATATATATATATATATATATATATATATATATAGTAAAGGTAACAAATCTATTGGTAGATAATCCAAGTGGATCCTAGTAATATAAAATATTAAAACTGATTCACAAAAAACCTCAATGTATTTATTATTACAGACCAAATAATAAATAAACAATAAAATCCAATAATTCCCATATGAAGTGATTTGGGATTTTATAATTTATTATCTATCTATCTATCTATATATATATATATATATATATATATATATATATATATGGCATATATATATATCTATCTCTATCTATATATCTCTCTATCTCTCTCTCTCTCTCTCTCTCTCTCTCTATAGCATATATATATATATATATATATATATATATATATATATATATATATATATATATAAAACCATGAACCTAAAGAGACAGGCAAACCTACCTAGGTTTCACCTACGCGGACGATCCGCGTAGGTGAAACCTAGGTAGGTTTGCCTGGGTCTTTAGGTTCATAGTTAGATTTGCTCTACATAGTGTATTGAGCACTTTGCTTAACTACTTTTGCTTTACTCGTATTGGAGGTTTTGTTCTTTGCACTCTGAGCTTGGATTCTGGACGTTTGTTTTCGCCAGAATTATATGTTCTTAGTTTTTTCTTTTTTTATCCATTATTTTTCCTTGGGTATTGATTTCTTCATTTAAAAGCCAAAACACCTAAGCTTTTTCCAGACGAGTATAATCACTTATATTTATATTATATATATATATATATATATATATATATATATATATATATATATATATATATATATGATGAAAATGTGGAAAAGACAAAGCAAAATCCGAATATGTGAGTTTACTGTTTTTATTTTGTTTTTGTTTTTGTTATTCTGTCGACGTCAGACGTTTCGGTCAAATAGACCTTCTTCGGGACATGGTTAATGGAGACATATTTATATTAGATTTAAGTTAGATGAAGAGACGATATATACAGGACTGGTCAGAAACAGAAAAACTGAAATTCTGACTAGTCCTGTATATATCGTCTCTTCATCTAACTTAAATCTAATATAAATATGTCTCCATTAACCATGTCCTGAAGAAGGTTTATTTGACCGAAACGTCTGACGTCGACAGAATAACAAAAACAAAATAAAAACAGTAAACTCACATATTCGGATTTTGCTTTGTCTTTTCCACATTTTCATCATACCGTCGGATCTACATCCACACATTTGCTTACATATATATATATATATATATATATATATATATATATATATATATATATATATATATTTCGTTTTCGCAGCACCGCCCACGCGGCGCCAGCGTAACCGAATCCAAGAAAGAGAACTCCGACTTTAGAATTTCAGTTTTTCTGTTTCTGACTAGTCCTGTATATATCGTCTCTTCATTTAACTTAAATTTAATATAAATATGTCTCCATTAACCATGTCCTGAAGATGATCTATTAGACCGAAACGTCTGACGTTGACAGAGAAAACAAAAAACAAAATAAAAAACAGTAAACTCACAGATTCGGATTTTGCTTTGTCTTTTCCATATTTTCATCATACCGTCGGATCTACATCCACATATTTGCTTACATATATGTATGTATATATATATGTACATATATATATATATATATATGTATATATATAATGGGTCGGAAGAAAGTTCGTAGTATGTTTTAAGTAAATTTCAAAGACAATAAATATTTGCACATTGGCCTATTCAAACACATGTAGCACTACCTTCACTATCAAAGGTGGCAACGTCATGATTCCATCTTTCCATAACTTGGAATCTTTCTCGGTGATGAACTGAGGTAGGGAGATTTTATGCGCTTCCAGAGAATTGAATTTCTTCCCATTAAGAGAATTTTGTGGGGATCGAAATAAGAGGAATAGCTGGTGTAGTACAGCAGGTATGGTAGACCAGCTGTACCAATTTCTACCAGGTTTGTTCCACCTGAATTAAATGTCTGATTTTACAGAAGGATTTTATAATAGACAATTTCCTTCCAATCCCATCAGATACACAACGTTACCTTCTTCCGATGCAGATTGGACTTTGAAGTGGTTAATGTTGGTTTGTTTATCTTTTCTCCCAAAATGTTTTTCGTTCCACATTGTTGTAAACGATCCATTTTTCATCCCCTGTGATCGTTCTTTTCAAAAATTGTGTTTTTTTTTTGTTTTTTTTGTTTTTGTTTTGCTTTTAAGCATAGAATCGCAGATGGAAATGCAGACCAATAATTTCATTCCGTTAAATTTTGCGTCATTCAAAACACCGTAATGACCTACAACACTTATAAGAGATATCTGGAGTATCTCTGCGATGTCAATTGTTGTTTGACCTGGATTATTTTTTATTAGTTTTCGATTTGATGATGATCAACGATTGTACGCAAGCCGGAATGTGTTCGATCATCCAGATCAAAATTTCCACTTCTGAACATAGTGAAGCGCCATCTCCATAAACGTCACATATCTATTTTGCTGTTTGTACAGCACTTCCACCTTTCCCAGCATGTCAATTGCAAACAGTACTCTCAGCTATGGGACCATCTCCATAAACGGCACAAATCTATTTTGCTGTTTGTACAGCACTACCACCTTTCTCAGCATCCCAATTGCAAACAGTACTCTCAGCTATGGGACCTTCTCCATAAACGGTGCATATCTATTTTGCTGTTTCTACGGCATTTTTTCTCCTTTCTCCTAAAAGTGTACTAAATATAGCATTTTCTATTTTCATTGTTAACGTAATATCAGTTAAAATTCTCAGTCCACGAACGAATCATAGAGAAAGATGCGTTGAAATGTCACCTTCTGCAATATATATATATATATATATATATATATATATATATATATATATATATATATATATATATATATATCATAAACTTCAGTCACCGGTAAAAACCGTAAAATGAAATCTTGTATTCAAACGTCACCTCTTGAAAAACGCTACGAACAACTCAATAATAATAATAATAATAATAAGACTTTACTTTAATTTGCATTTATAAGATATTACTTTAAATACGTTTTCTTTAATAAAATTTTCAATGATTTCAATCTGATTGACATTAATTTCACTATTTCTAAATAAACAGGGATGTCTAGTCAATGACTTGTATCCATTAAAATAAAGTTGATCCTAATAAAGAAATATTGTCTTTTCTTCCTCTCTCTTTTGTTTTCTTTTTCCTTTCTTTCGTTTTTGTTCTATTTTGATATTCATCTTATTTTCACTTTCTTCTTTTTCGATTTCATTTTCTTTAATTTTCCCGTACGTTTTCTTTCTTTCTTTTTTCATTTCATTTTTTTTCCTTTTATCGTTTTCTTTATTTATTTATTCCTCTGTCTTTTGTTTGGATTTATTTTAATTTTTTTTCTTTTTTATTTCCATCGTATTTTTCTTTTTCTTTTTTATTTCATTTTCTTCCTTTTGTTTTCTTTCTTTCATTTTCTTTCTTCCTCTCTCGGTTGTTTTCTTTCTTTCTGTTTTCCTTTCATTTTCTTTCTTTTTTCCTTTCATTTTCTTTCTTTTTTCCTTTCATTTTCTTTCTTGCTTCCTTTCTTTCTTTCTTTCTTGCTTTCTTTCAAGCCTATATCTTATTTTCCCTCTTAATTTTTCTTTTTCTTTCCTTTAATGATATGGAAACAAATGAGAGAAATAAAATCTTTTGATTGACGAAATGCATTGCATAAAATTCTAATTGAATTAAAACAAAAAGCATTACTCAAAATATTTTTTCGCATTTATTTTCTCTCATATTTTTTTGTCTTAAAGTGGTCAATGATTTTTCCTATACACTTTTTTCTTCTACACTTAACGTCTTTTCAAATAATTTTTCAAATCAATAAACAAAAAAAGAGAAATTAAATAAAATTCAAGATTTTATTTTATTTTATAAACAAGGAAAAATCTGCATTTATTCAAAATTAATTTTGAATAGAATAGAAAAAAAATTAAATAAATGTGGGACACACCTCATACTTTATCATGAAGAAATATTAAAAGATACACACCTCATCTTTTTTTTTAGACAAAATAAATAAAACTGACAAAAAGAGAAAGAAAGATAAATCAGATTTGCCTGTTTGGCAAAAATAATTTCTAGCCTGCAGTAATTTTATTTGGGAATATTACAAAGCAGGAAGACTTTATAGCACATCTTTGGTGTGATAAATAGTGACATATGCTGGTGTTGCTGCCATGTGCTCAGCATGTGCAACTAAATGTTTGGGCAGAAGTTCAGATAACAGAGTCCCTATCCTGAGGGTGTTCCAACCTTGAGCAGGGAAGGCGTTGATAGATCAGCAGTTGGTGGGGTTGCAGACACACTCCTAAAAATGCTGCACAATACCAACACCCTATTAAAAATCAATTATAGTGCTACACATCTGCCTACACCATCTGAGAATAAAAAAATAGGGAGAAAAAAATGTGTCATTTGGAGAAAGTTGTTTTTTTCCTCTCTTCTCCTGCCACAGTTTGTGTTACTGCAAATGAGTGTATAAAAGAAATTAACTTGATTAAACAATTAAGAATGTATTAAAACACAAATGTGCACAGACAAAAGCATATATATATATATATATATATATATATATATATATATATATATATATATTTACACACACACACACACACACACATATATATATATGTATATATACACAATTTCTTTCATGCATACAATGCAATGGATTTGCTCATGCACACGTTCTCTCTCTCATATACAAGCACAAACGCACATTTTCTGACACATGCACACAGAGACATTGACTTCCCCATACATACACATGCACACACATACACACTTTGTTTCATACATACAAACCCATGCATTTACTGATGCACACACATACACATGCATAAATTCTCTCTATTTCTCATGCACACCAATACTTTCTCTCACACACAAACACATGCATATATCCCACCACATACACACTCACTCTGTCACTCACTATATCTGTCTCTATTTCTGTTTGTCTGTCTGTCTCTCTCTCTCATATATATAGATATAGATTCTCTTACATACACACAAGCACATACATGCAAACAAAAAAATAAGATACTATATTGATTCTATGCAGAAGTACCAGAGAATGACAATTTGAAGATACACAGAATGCACAGCTACTACACTGATCTTAGGCAGAACTCACACACACACACACACACACACACACACACACACACACACACACACATACCCATGCATACATACATATATATATATATATATATATATATATATATATATGCAGAGTGCGATGCATAAATTGTCTACATGTATATATATATATATATATATATATATATATATGTATAATATTTTTTATATATATAATATATATACAGATTATATTGGAAAACTATATTGATTCTATGCAGAAGTACCAGAGAGTGACAATTTGAAGATACACAGAATGCACAGCTACTATACTGATCTTAGGCAGAACTCACACACATACACAAACATACCCATGCATACATATATATATATATATATATATATATATATATATATATATATATATATATATATATATATATATACGCAGAGTGTGATGCATAAATTGTTGTCTACATATATATATATATATATATGTATAATATTGTTTATATATATGTAACATATATACAGGGTGCGATGGTTAAATTGTCGCCATATTATATTTTTAATTTTGCACGTGTGTGTTGCTTGTTTTTGATTTTGTCAACTGCACAGTATAGTAGGGTCAGTTGGGCACTGTCTGTGAGGAAAAGGGCTCGATGATGCAATTCACTCTGCCAGAAATTTGAAAATGTCATGCTGCACTGCTTGGAATTCATACAGGAAGCTCCAATGCAATCATTTCAGAGTATTTCGGTGTCAACCTGAAACAGTGCAGAGGATTTGAAAAGGGTTGGTGATTACGGAGGTGCAGCAGCTTGGAAGACTCATTCCGATTGTTCCGACAAGAAAAGAACTCCTGAATTTGTTGGTGACATCCAGGCCATGATTGACAATGATCACTCCAAGTCAATCAGGTCCATAGCCAGTGAGGTAGTCCTGCCCTGCATCAAGAGGATGACTGCTGGAAGATCCTATGTTTGGCAACAGGACTCTGCACCATGTCACACAAACAGGTGAACACAGTCATGGTAGTCAGACAATTTCTGCGAATACATCACCCCTTAAATCTGGCTATCTAACTCCACAGACTGCGACCCCCTTGATTATTATGTGTGGAGTACAGTTGAGCAAAAAACAAACAAAATTCTTTGTAACACCAAAGACAAACTGAAGGCAAGGATTATGTCAGCATTCACCAATTTAAACAAGAGATGAAGGAGATTCCAAAATTGTCTGGAGGCTGTGGTTGAAGGCAATGGAAATTTTATTGAATAAATTTACTCTTTAGTATTTCAAGATATTTTTGTGTAATTTTGGTTAATATATCTGTTAAAATGAGATGCCAGTGTTATTTTCATTTTTGTGCAATTTAGATGACAATCTATCTGTCACACCATGTACATATATATATATATATATATATATATATATATATATATATATATATATATATATATATATATATATATATATACATATACACATATATATATACAGTGGCCTGAGAAAAGTTTTTAGCCAGGAGAAATAAACTACATCCAATTTCAAAATTTAATTACGTAATCCTAACTCAACATAAATAAACAGTATTTGGAACTAGTATGGAGTAGGCCCTCCATTTGCTAGTTTCAGTGCTTGTATCTGATTTTTCATGGATTTAATCCAGTTATCAATCGTCTGATCCATATTTTGCCACTCCTTTAGCAATGTTTCTTTAAGGGTTGCCACTGACATGATTTTGGTTGTATTCTGGGGGTATATACATATACATACATAGATACATACATGTATGTGTATATATATATATATATATATATATATATACATATATATATATGTATGTGTGTGTATATATATATATATATATATATATATATACATGTATATATATATATATATATGTATGTATGTATATATATATATATATATATATATGTATATATATATATATATATATATATACATATATATATATATATATATATGTATGTGTATATATATATATATATATATATATATATATATATATATATACATGTATGTATGTATCTATGTATGTATATGTATATACCCCCAGAACACGTACGCCTATGAAACTCTGGAATCAGGATGTTGAAAGTAACATCAATCAACGAACTGCCAAAATTTTACTTATATTAATCCTATATACAGTGGGCTATGATAAGTTTTTAGCCACCCTTGATTACAGCAATTTTGGCTTGTTTAATAACGTCTCTTCTTTTTTTTCAGACAATACCGAGTTAGTATCAAGCTACTCTCATCTATGAACAACAGTTGATTTATATTTTGCAATGAAAGTTCATGGAAGTAAGGAAATTGGTGAATTTCGACAAGGGCAAATAACAGGATAGCTTCAGTGTGGCAAATCAAATAGAGAAATTGCTAGGTTTATGCAGGTTAATCATCAAACGGCTAATAATATTGTCAAGAAATTTAATATATATATATATATATATGCCTGAATGTAATGAGAATGAAAATAATATATAAATTCTAACATTCACAGCATTAATTGAAAAGAGGGCTCAATACTCTATAGCAGACCAATAATTATTTATTTAAATGCACTGAAACGAAGTTGCATCTTTGTAGTGAGTAAATTGTGTTTTGTTGTAAGTAATTTGTTTTATGTCTATATGAAAAAACTATAAATAATATATATATATATATATATATATATATATATATATATATATATATATATATATATATGAATGCAAATCAAACAGCACAAAAGTAAAAAATACCAGAATTTCTTTCCTCTTTTTCTCATTCTCTGATGAAGCTTTAATAAAAGTGAAACATGTTAGACTGAAAAAAAATTCTTATTTGTCCTTTATCTTATCAGTTATTGGTTTGTGCTTAAATTAGACGAAAATTTATCCATCGCACCCTGTATATACGCAATTTTTCTGTTGAGAAAGTTTTATTCTTAAATTTATGTTTCTATAGAAAGAACTTTTATCTGTCATGTCAAAATTCATGTGCAAATTAGAAAAACCTATAGCATTCATCATAAAGATTGCTGTTGTCTGCTCTTTTATATTTCTACAAATTAGTTGAATGGAGTTGAAAAAAAATTTATTGACCTATCTAAATAATTCAAAATAATCTGTTCAATTAGATTTTCTTAAAACTGCTGAATTATTTAAACCATTAAAAAATAGTAAATTTGCTGAATTAATTTTTATTATTATTAATATAAACATTATAAAATGATTCAGATGTTTTTCTCATGGTCTGCTCGATGTAGCTATGTCCAGAACAGGAAATTCAAGTGGACTTAGCATAACGACAAAAAGAAATTTTTAGAAAAGACATCATACTGAAAATATTGTTTATACAGAAATTTTAGAGAAGTACGAGATCTTCTCTGACCACTGGGCTTTTCTTTGTTCATAGGATGTTTATTAAACTAATACAAAAAAAAAGACTTACTTACTAACATAAATTCAAATTCATTTCTTCTGGTGATCAGCATTCAATCCATGAAATCACTTCATTTTAATATTTAGTTATTCTTTCAAGAAATACAATTTTGTCTAAGCTAATATTTTGTAGTTATTTGTTTCCCTTCTAATATAAATGTGTCACAGGCTTAAGTTATGATTAAAGGCAAAAACTTACCCTGTTTCTATGACATTTACCCCAAATCAGTCAGAGTAATACATGACTCTTTTTTTTTTAGTATCTTTCCCATCACAGTAGCCTAACATCCCTGAGTATTTTCCATCAATATTTTCTTGTTAATTTTTCAGATGAGCTTTCCTCTTTGGTACCTCAATGTTACAAATTTAAATGCTGTGCTAGATTGGTGGCTAGGTCACATCATCTTACAGTTGAACTGGCTAGATGTAAATATAAGTTCTATCAATGTGATTAAGGGCAAAAGATTACCCTGTTTCCATGAGATTTATCCCCCAAAAGTCAGAGTAATGCATGAATCTTTTCTTTAAGTGCATTTCCCATCAGTGTAACATAGCTTCTCTGAGCCTTTTTATAAATATTTTCATGGTAACTGTTCAGATAAGCTTTCCTCTTTGTTACCTCAACTTTACAAATTTAATCGTAGTACAAGATTGTCAGCTCAACTTCATTATCTTAATTGCAAGATGTATCCACAAATTCTATGCTAACAGTTTTACACTTCTCACTTGTGAAACTCTCTTCCGGCTTCTTGCTTTTCAGTCAACTGTAGAATATTGATTAACTTGCAAGTGGTCTGACACACAGGTAGACTGATGTAGTCACTTCCAGTTGAAAAGCAGAACTGAGTGATTTAATGGAGATATATATCTAAGCGGATAGAGTCCACTCATGCAAATGTGTTGGGCAGGTCAATTCTAGGAAAGTTGACTAACCCACCTGCTGTATTAGGTGCTCTCCTATAAATGAGGTAGATTAGCTGGCCTGCCTTTCCAAGGAGATACAAGAAGGCAGATTTGACTCAGTTTCTTTTCGAGCGTGTCGTGCTACGTTTTTGTCTTCAGCCAAAGTCTACCAGACTAAACAACTGTTAAGTTTTTACTTTATTTTGTTGAAAGTTTCAATTTCTTAGTTTTTCTTTGTATTTGCGCATACTTGTTTTTATTTGTTTACTTTTTAACGAGGATCGGATGGGAGCATTCTTTTCCAAATATGGTCCAATAGAAGAGGTGACTTCCGTCACCAGTAAGTCAGGCATTGCAACGGGAGACATAGTGTTGCAGGTAACTGTGAATAGACAAGCTTTTAATGAAATACCCAATTTTTTAATGTGTCACGACAGACAGATGTTGGTAGAGGGGCGCAGACCATATTGTTGGTTGTGTGGGACTTTGGGACATATGGCAAAGGCATGTCCCGCCAAGAAGCCTCAGCCCCCACAGTGACATTGGTAACAACTCCAGCAGCAATAATGGCAGTTCCTGAAGTAGCTGCAAAGGAGAAGGCTCCAGATGGTGAGTGGAGGATGGTGGAGGGACATAGGAAGGAAAGGGCACCCTCGTTTCCAAAGCAAGATTTATCATCCCCAAAGAAATAATGGCAGCCCCAGAAGCTGCCCAAGGAGGGGCAGGAACAGAGAAATCCTAGAAAACAGTCACAAAGGCAGAAGGGGTCGCAAAAAGAAAAACAACCGGTAAAGAAGGTCCCTAAACAGCAGCAGCAGCTACAACAACAACAACAGGAAGAACAACAACTAGAACAGCAACAAAAACAACAACAACAAGAAAAGAACAAGCAGCAGCAATCCGACGCAGAAATGCAGGTGGAACAAATGCCTCTCCCCCATGCCTCTTCATTAAAGAGGAATAGGGAGGAGGAAGAAGAGGCCGTGCTAAGCGAACAACATGTCGGGCGAAGTAGGGCGGATGGTTACATGGACAAAACCAAGTTCCTATCCGTCCCTGCATCCCCGAAACAAGCAATTATAGTCTCCAAAACAAGGAGCCTCCCTTCCTCCCCTTTCCGTGCTCCGTCTCCCTCTCCTTCCACTACCTCCTTCGTTTCTGTATCCACCCCACAGCACACTTCTACCCCACCTCACACATCTACCCCTTCCCCGCCCCACCCGGATAAAGAAAAGAAAAAAAAGAAAAAATATTTCCCTGGCCCTGAGTTGATCTGCAAGGTGGATAGGAGAGAACTAGAAAAGGACTTGTCTGCGCATAGAAAAGCCCGACTAGGTCCGCTTTTCAAATTGACTTCCGTGGATGGCAGATCGGTTCAGGATGCCCAGAATTTCCCTCAGGCCCCTGGTATCATTACTTTCATTAGGGACACAGTGGGGTACTTGAAAGTTTGGTACCATCTCCATGAGTGTAGGAATGTATATACCTGGATATGAGGGTTTTTGAGATAGGTACACCAGAACTTAAAAAACTTTCCCATTTCAGTGCAGGGAGGGTCCCCGTATTACTCCACCCCTTTGTATATAGGGAAGTTAAATCAACCTACTCTATGGACGTCGGTGGGATTGTTCCAGATGGTTGGATGACGACAGAGTTGGGTACTGGGAGCCTGGGACAATCCATCCGGCCAGTCTGCGCTTAAGGGACTCTGGCTTAAAACATGTCAATCAAATTAGCCAGTCTGAATGTGAGGGGCCTGAGAGATCAGGGTATGGCCGCCTGTCTGCTTTGTGATCTTAGGTCCTTTGGAGTGGATGTAGCTGCGATCCAGGAAACACACTTTGTTTGCGAGGTTGATGCTTGTGTGCTGTCTAGCGACTTTGTTGTCTATTCAGCATATGGGGGCCAGCTGGCCAGAGGTGTTTCCTTGTTGGTTAAACATTCCCTGGATGCGAGGGTGGACCTTGTTCATGTGGGTGCGGATGGCCGCTTGATCGTGGCCGATATTGCCATGAGCAGTGATTCGTTTCGGGTCGTTGCAGTTTATGCTCCCAACGACCAGAGTGAACGGGCTGTTCCTGGTTGATTCGTCGTGCTTAGTCTTAATGGGGGACTGGTATGCTTTCCTGGACCCCAAGATAGATAGGGGGCGGAGAGCTAGCGGGAAGGCATCGGGCGATCGTAGCCAGGTTGATCTGATCGGCGAATTTGGGCTCGTCGATAGAAACCGGGTCGATCACCCGAGGGAGGAGATGTGGACGTGGGTTCATAGTTGGCCGTCTCTCCAGGTAGTCAGCTACCTGGACAGAATGTTAGTGAGGAGAGTCAATCTAGATTTCCTAGATTGTCCCACGTTCCACCATGTAGACTATTCAGATCATAGACTCGTCTGTGCTTGGATGGTGTTAGGTACTAGGCCTAGAATGGCTGGACACTGGAAGTTCAATCTGTCCTTAGTGGACAGGCTGGACTTTCAACAACAGCTAACTAGATTAGTGCAACAGGAATTAGTGGGGGCAGTTATTGGGAATAAGTGGTGGGAGAGGCTTAAGGATAGGATTGGGTCCTTCACCACTGAATATAACCAACGACTCGCTCTAGATAAGGATAAAAAGGTGAAGACTCTAGAGGATAGTCTGTCCCGGGCTGTGGCAGGAGAGGATTCCCTAGAGATAGCCGTAGCTAGGCAGGCCCTGAAGTCTGAGGATAGAAAGTGCTACCCGGGTCAGGTAGTTAGACATAGGTTAAACAAGACGTCTAACGAGGCGGTGAACATGGGTGCAGAATTGTGCAAGGAAGAGATCCGTCGAGGTTCCGATCGATACATTTGCGAGGTCATTACACTTGCGGGGCACTCTCTCAGGTCGACCAAGGACATGTGCGAGGCGTTTTGGCGGCATTTTGAGAGCTGCTTTACCAAGGGGCCTGGTCTCAGTGGTGACAAGGTTCGCAGCTATTTGGCTGACTTTCCTCAGCTCTCGCCGACTGAAGCAGCTAGCTGCGAGGGTGAGATCACGGAGGGCAAAGTTCACTTGGCATTGAAGAAGGTCGGCAGAGGCAAGTCTCCGAGACCTGATGGAGCGTTTGCAGTCAGTTGTCGCGAGCTTGTTGGGACCTGAGCAGACGTGTACTGTGAGGGGACGAAACAATTCAAAGCAACCTGCATCTGATCCGCATGATCATAGAGAGTGTAAAAGGCAACAAGCGATCCGTGCTGATCAATTTGGATCAGTCCAAGGCATTTGACAGGGTTGACCATCAGTACCTGGCTGCTGTCCTGCAGGCCGCCGGATTCGAACCCAACTTCTGCAGGTGGATTAGCCTCCCGTATCGCACCCCCAGTTCTGTGGTACAGGTGAACGGAAGGCAGTCGAGTGCTTTTGCGCTGACTCGGTCGGTCCGACAGGGATTCCCACTGTTGCCCTTACTTTATGCTTTGGCATTGGAGCCCTTCCTTTGCCGGCTAAGAGACAGGGCGTGCAGTCTGGCCCTACGCGGAATAGCCGTTTTCCTTGGTAGTGCTTGAGCTAAGGTTTCTGTGTAGGCTGATGATGTATCCATCTTTTTGTCATGCTGCAGTGACATTAAGGTGGTGCAGAAGGCGCTTGAACGGTACGGGAAGTGGACAGGGGCCAAGTCCCCTTAGTGCAACGGGGCGGTTTCCTGTTGCCCCCCTCACCCGGTTAAGTTAGACACTATTTTGTGTTCCTAGTTAATGTGAATAAGTGTTGTACCCGGCCTGTTCCCGGCCTTTTCTTGTTATGATTCATGTCGAGATTCCCAATCTCTCCAGTTTGTTTTTATCCCCTTTTTTCAACTCGGCTGAGTCAGCCTTTGATTTCCCCATTCTGTCATTTATTTTTCCCTCCCCATTTCATTAGTGAGTGTGCTTCTTGATTCTATCTATAAACAGAATACAGCGGCCACTCTTATTATTTTGAGGGGTGGACGGTTCCTACTAACATTGCTTTGATTTTGAGTTTCTTGTCTGGGTTCATCTCCCCTCCCCATTATTTCATGTTTCATGGGATTTTTAATTATATATATATGAATATTCCAAATTTTTATACCATGGGGTGTTTTTGTAGGACCCTTGTGAATATGTGGTATTGTGGTATGTGCAGGATTGTGAGGTGATGGAAGAGATTTTGTGGTGAATGTGTAATTGTAATGAATGAATGGGTCATGATTGTGGTTAACTACGAATAGGATAGCTAGAGAAAGACCAGCCTATCCCCACTTCCCCTTCGGCCTTGTGACAAAATTTTGTAATTTTACAAAATAAATAAAGAGACACAAGGAGGCAGCCATGTTAGAAGGTAAGTCATTTGACTTCTACATCAACTTTGACCTTCAAAAATTTAAATGCAATTTCAATCCTTCTGTCTTCTTAATTCCAGTTCTTTTATTGTTCTCCCCACTTAATGATTTTATTTTTCTCATATACTCTCACACTCATTAACCCCTTGTGTCTTGGCTTACAGCCATATCATGCTGAAAGTTAAGCAACATCAAGCCTAGTCAGTATCTTGATGGGTGACTATTTAAGAAATACTAGCTGCTGTAAGCTTGAATGTATAGGTGGTGTAATAGATAATAGCTCAGAATTTTTAACAGGAGAGTCGAGTTCCAATTCCAGTCGGGTTCATTATATTCACTTAAGCACAAATACCCTTGGAAAATCCACCTCTTCATCCGCGAGCTATTTTTTAATTAGTAAGACTTGTATCATTAAATCATTATTGTCTTGAAAAAAATTATTACAATCTTAAAATATTTTCTGGCTTTAAAAGTGTTGATAAGCTGTAGGAAAATGAATCACTCTATCTGCACTACCTAACCCAGGAATTGAACTCACAAATACTATATGACCAAATTCAGAAAGTCAGTGGAATGTGAACACTCTACATGATGAATGCCAGTAGGTACAATGGCCGAAACATGATAATAGTGATTTTCTAAGCATGGCTTAGATGTGGCACAAGGCCGAAAGTATAGGGCACACAGTGAGGATCGAATTCACTACTCAGTCATAACTGATCCTGCAAGTTTTTGTAACCATTATACCACATTGAGGTGCTCCCAAAACATGATAATAATAACAAAGACATGGACAATAGTTTGGTTGCAAATAATGTAAATAGTTCATTTAGAATTTTAAGGGACCAAGTCCCTCTGCTTCAATGTTGTTCCCTGTCATACCCAAAGACAGGAACAAAGCTAATCCTTACCCAGTGACGTGCTGAGGTTTGGTGATGTTTGGTGATGCCCAGGCCCAAATGCTTGATTGTACGCCCCTAAGATTCAAGTAGGGGGTGCAGTCTATAGAGCCCAATACTGAAAAATGTGAGAAAGGAGGACATTTTAAATATGTAAGAATAGATGAAACATGAAATAAACACATTATTCAAATTAAACATAAACTAAATTTTTATTTCACTCTTTGATTGGTTGCCTTTCCCAATATGGATTGCCAGGGGTCTATCACAACCTCCAACCCTCCCTTTCTGCACATTACTGTCCTTACCTCAAAAAGTGCAGAGAAGCACTGTATTAAGAGCTAAACATTTGAAAGACTTGTTTAAATTATTAAACTTAACCATCTTTGAATCATCTAAAAACTTACTGGCAGCAGCGTAACAGCTCAACCATATGGCTACTGTAGATTGATATATTAAATGCATTATCTTTGAACAAGAATATATTTCAAAGTGTGCCAGTCAGGCATTTTAATTATTACCATTCTCTTCATCTTTGATTCTGGTTTCTTATCTATATTCTCCATTGCTAAAGGCCAGAATGGCACTTTACAATAAAGCATGCTTTGAAGAATTTAGTTTTAAGTGATTTTTGTTCTTTAATATTCAATTAATAGAAAATGAGATAAGAAAAAAAAGGTGTAAAGTGGAATGTATTTTTTCCATGTTTTGCTGGCTGCTTTTTCTTACAATGCTGCCAATACATTCTTTTACTGTGAGAACAAATAATATAAAATGAGAAATAAGGAAGCAACTGCCAATAAATCTTACATTTGCATAGAAATCCATCTTTCATGGACGTTATCTTAATCACTTTGACCATGGAAGTGGTGATAATTCAGCAAAGATCATTCTATATTCATTCTTCAGTCTTCCATCTCTGATTCTCTTAAAAATTGCACAGTCTCCATTTTGTTTTGTCCCAAAGAAGTCAGAACAATCTATGATCATTTTCTTTTACTGCAATGGGGAGGTGTTGCTCCAAAGTTGGACCCTCCAGGGACCAGGCACATTTGCTTCAGTTTTGTTCCCTGTCTCACTTGAAGATAAGAAGAAACATAGGGGATTACTGTCTTAACACAGGGTGTGACAGAAACAGCCCCAAACTTTAAACTGTCACCTGTATGGTGCCAGTGAACTTAGGCAAGTGGCAATGGTGTCTTCATCTAGCTAATTCCTTGCCATATTTTTTTTTTCAGATTTCATCAACTACCATCATGTCTTGGACTGGTGTATACTGTGCATTTGCTGTTGAAACATTTTATTTTTAAAACTGGTGAATCTGTAATTGCAATGGAAAGAACTTTTTGTGTTCAGTTCAAGTTTCATCAGAATAATGCTGTTGTGGACAGAAAATCAATACTGCTATGGGTTGAAAATTTCAAGGTGACAGGTTCAGCACTTAAAAGAAAGCCTACCAGGAAGACCTTGAAGCACATGAACTTTCAATTAATAGAAAACTTTAGAAATTGTCTACAACAGTGTATGGCAAATCGAGACCACCATTTGGAAGATGTCATCTTTAAAACCAAATTTGTAAAAACTATAGCCCTTTGTTTAAACAACATTGTAATACTATTTTCAATAGCAGTTACTTTGGTATTTTTGTCAGCCTTTAATATGTATTTCTGCCACATACTCTACTTGAAGAATTTTTAAAAGAGTCTTGAAATTATTTAAAAACAAAAATATACATTGCAATAATCAAATCTTATTTTTTAATTACTCTTCCCCTTAAAGTAATGACATATTTACATTATTAAGACTCAGACTATTGTTCTTGCCTTTGTTATTATTATTACATTTCAGCCATTGTAGCCACTGACATTCATCAAGTAGAGTGTTCACATACCAATGACTTTCTAAATTTAGTGATATAGTATCTGTGAATTCAATTCCTAGGCCAGGTAGTACAGACTTAGTTTAATTGATTCATTCATTTTCTATGGTTTAGTAGATTATTTAAAGCCAAAAAATATTTTCAGTTTGTAAGAATTTTATTTTTTTTAGAGATAATAATGATTTAATGATACAAGTAGTACTAATTAACCCATAGCTGGGAGGAGAAAAGGTGGATTCATACCTTTCCCAAGGGCATTTGCACTTAAGTGAATATAATGAATCTGACTGGAATTGAAACTGGACTCTCTAACAATTCTGAGCCATTATCTTTTACACCACCCACACATCCAAGCTTATAGCACTTGATATTCCCAAGTGGTCACACATCTAGGAACTGACCAGGCTCGATGTTGCTTAACTTCAATGATCATACAGGCATATCCCAAGACATGGACTGCAGAATAAAACCAATATATCCACGTGGATTAAATAAAGGGTTCAGTTCAAAATTTCTTGAAGCTTATTCATATCAACACACACTTGATGAAGGCCAGATGGTACAACTGCTAAAATGTTTCATAATAACAACAAAGATGAGGTAAATAGTCTGAGAGTAAATAAGAACTAGGGGAAATGTTCCTAGACATGGGCAGTAGAATTGTTATAGCCTATCCCATAGATTAAATAAAGAATTCAGTTTGTAATTTCCTATAGGTTACCCAGGTCATGATATAAACCTGATGAGACCTGGAGGGCACAATGGCTGAAACATTGTGATAACAACAAGAAATATGAGGACAATAGTCCAAGAGTAAATAATGTAAATGATGTTAACATCTTATCCCAGAAAGCCAGATCAATTTTGATAAAATCCATTGGCAAATTATTTGCTGTTGACACTAAACTATATTGTTGCATCAATGACAAGGAAAACTGATCATTATTTCCGGATAATTTAAATTCAGTTTCAACTTGGAGTTTATTATAGCATCTAAAATTCAATGTGAGGAAGTGTGCTGTGGTGAAGATCAGAAACAAATAGAAATACACTTAAACGCCAGATATAATTTCCCTTGATCAAGTGAAAGAACAAAGAGGCTTGAGTATTCTAGTTTCACATGAATTATCTCCAAAACCACATATCTCTGAAATCGTAAAGAAGGCTCATCAAAGAATAGATATGATAAAATTTTGCTTTATGAATTTTACTCAAAAAAAAGGTAAAAACCCTTCACTTATTCAAGCAGTACTCAAATGAGGCTCTTATCTGGAACTCATACTACATAAAAGCATTGATTTATTGCAATCAACCTAGAAAAGGTGCCTCAGCCTAACTCAGTGGTTCCCAAATGGTGTGGTGCATTTCATAGGTGTAGTGGTATGTTAGGCAGAATGATTGAAACACAAAGATATGAAATATGGTTTCAAAATTTAGAATATTATATGGATTACTTGTAATTGCATGCATGAGTCCCAGTATAAATAGTTATAAATAATTATTGACTGATTTTATCACTGTGATATTTTTACATGATATCAAGTAATATGATGATATAGTAATAATTTTTACATGATATCAAGTAATATCCTGATATTTTTGCATGATATCAAGTAATATCAGGATATCAAGTAATATGATGATATAGAAATAATTTTTACATGATATCAAGTAATATCATGATATCAAGTAATATGATGATATAGTAATAATTTTTACATGATATCAAGTAATATCATGACATTTTTGCATGATATCAAGTAATATCATGATATCAAGTAATATGATGATATAGAAATAATTTTTTCATGATATCAAGTAATATCCTGATATTTTTGCATGATATCAAGTAATATCATGATATCAAGTAATATGATGATATAGTAATAATTTTTAGATGATATCAAGTAATATCCTGATATTTTTGCATGATATCAAGTAATATCATGATATCAAGTAATATGATGATATAGTAATAATTTTTACATGATATCAAGTAATATCATGATATTTTTGCATGATATCAAGTAATATCATGATATCAAGTAATATGATGATAAAGTAATAATTTTTACATGATATCAAGTAATATCATAATATTTTTGCATGATATCAAGTAATATCAAGATATCAAGTAATATGATGATATAGTAATAATTTTTACATGATATCAAGTAATATCATGATATTTTTACATGATATCAAGTAATATGATATAGTAATAATTTTTGCATGATATCAAGTAATGTCATGATATCAAGGCATATCATGATATGGTAATTAGGCTCTGCAAATTGGAGGAGAGAGTTATCAAAGATAATGTTCTGACTTCAAATCCGCGTTATCTCTCTTTAATCCTCTCTCTGTTTGTTTATATTTAAATGTGCTTTTTATTCGATAAAATTTGGTGAGGCTCAACCAAATTTTTATTCTGAAAAGGCGGCCCAGAGAAAAAAAATTTTGGAATCACTGGCCTTGCAACAAGCAAAAGCAATCTACTACCTCTTCAGTCAAGATACTATTTCCATCCATTGCTAAAGATGCTGGAAAAATGGTCAGTTCTCTGCCATTCCAGAAAGTACTTGACTCCTTCTGCTATGCTCCATCTTCACATGAACAGGATCAGACTGAAAATGGAGTACTGTTGGATCTGGACTGGAGCTGACCAACCTTCACTTTCCAGTCAAAATGCATCTACACGGTCTTGTGGGTGATTAATTGTCTTTTACCTTACTATCCATTTCTCAGACAAAACATTGCAAGCCTATCGCTATTTCCATGGAAAATATTAAGACAAGCTACATTCCTCAGTTCCCCCAACTCTAACCCTCCCAGGTAAGACCCACCACACCACGTACATTGAGGTGAAGCACCCACATTATCTTTGTATTCTGTTAGTAAGGAGTAAGTTCCACTTAGATAGCATCTTCCCAAGAAAGATTGCGTTGTAGAACAGAATCCTAGGGTTTCCCATCCATGACAATCTTAACCTCTTCAAGTCTAGGTTAACTGTTATCTTTCATATATAGCCTCATAAACTGTGCCCTTTATTCTTACCACTTACACAACAACTTCATTCAGTAATTTAAGTGGCTCTTGGGCCTTGTATAGGGTGGACATAAGTAAAAAGAATAATGGACATATACAATTTCTTCACCTCCTTAAACAGGAGAATGCATTGTCATATTAATGAAACATTGCTCAAAAACGATTGCAAGATCCAACTTCTTTATCTTGAGGCTGATAGACAAGCAGAATTCCTTACCTAGTGATGTTGTGAAATATGTAAATATTTTAGTTCAAAAGCAAACAACCACTCTATTTTTGTGTTTATAGGAATTATTTTGACTATAAGTTATCATCAACGTGGCTTTCAGTCCAAATCTAGCAGCATTAACCAATTGTTGAAATGTCTCAATGACTGAACTGAAAGCTACAATAACTGTATGGAAACTGATGTGATCTACTTCGACTTTACCAAAGCCTTTGATACAGTGTCTCATCAAAGACTTCTGTTCAAGATGAAGCAAGCTGAAAGTTCCAAGTTGGACCAAATCCTTTCTCCTTCCACAAAGACAAAGTACAGTTCTGCAAGACAATTTATCCGTTATGAAATGGAAACGAACAATTTCTTCACATTCTCAAACAGGAGGATGTGTGGTCACTCACACAAACTGATTAAACATCACTCAAAGACATTTGCAAGATCCAACATCTTTTCCCTGAAGGTGATAGACAGGAGAAACTCTTTACTTGGTGATGTGAACGCCCCAATTCTGGTTAGTTTCAAAAAGAAACTGAGAATTCTGCTCAAATGAGAGCTGAAGAACTATTGGCTAGTTCTAATTTGTACATTGTATTATTCACAATGTAGATTGACTGGCCATGGTTAAATATAAATAAATGGCAAAAGTGCCCAACAAACAGGATTGATAAAGTTTGCAATTAACAACAAGAAAAAAGGTAAGAAAAGAATGGGGCAAAAAAAATTAATATAAAGCAATCAAACAATATATGCAAAGCAAATTAACAGTAAGGAGGCAAAACAACAGTAATATGGCAAAAAGTTCACAATTGCGAACTCTTTACCTAGTGATGTTGTGTCCTCACTAAGACAAGCTAGTTTCAAGAAGAAACTGAGAATCCTGCACAAATGACATCTAGGGTTATTCGTTAATTCAATTTGATTCAATCCGATTCAATGACCTTTCCCATTCCCACAGGAAGGGAACATCTGATTTTTTTCCTCCATTCAATGCAGGGATTTCAAATATTTTACAAAGGTAATTTCAACACCCAAAACAACAATTCAATACTACAATCCTATTCCTGTTCTGGACAGTTCTATACAAAGATGTGAATTTGTCTTACAACTATCCGTCTTCTTGCTTCCAAATCAACATGCTCCAAATTGGCAAATAATCAAAACATAAATATTACTCAATATTTAAATGGTTGTATATATCTATATGACATATATATATATATATATATATATATATATATTTGTGTATTTCGGCAGCAATCCTTCTTTCATGCACATTTCATTGAATATGACAGACAAGGTGCTTTTATTTAGTTTTTTATACAATTTCTCATGCGATCTAATAATTATTTTCTTTTCAGATGATAAACTATATAAAAACTGTCCGAATGTTCTTTTTATCCGAGCGCTTTCAGCTATACATTTAGCCATTTTCAAGGATTAAATATTTTAACTGTTAAATAAGAAATAGTATGTTTTATGTTTTTGTATGTACGTTTTATAAAATGTTTTCATTTTTTAAAACACGATCAAGATATTGTGTCCATGTTCAAAGTTAATATTATTAAGTGTTGTTTTTTTTGTTTTTATTAATAAGGCTTCCATTATTTTTAGCCATTTTTTGCATGTAGATGATGCTATTATATTAGTGTTGTCAACAAGTATGTTCCGAATAGTGTCCGGTATGTGTCCATGAATATTTAAATGAGATCAAATTGAGCTATGGTCAGAAAGGTGTAGAGTTAGTCTGCGTGTCAAACATGTTGTAGTGTGGCCTATATAATTATTTACAAATTTTGATGGATCAGGAATACAATTCTTTAATGTGCATTTAAATTCGTAAATAATGTTTGCCCTATTTAATTTTGTTCTAGGAGGTGAATTATTATTTTTAACTATAAGGTTAGAGGTTTTAATTTTTTTGTAATAAATAATTAATCTAATTTTTTTGCAATTGTCAACTGGTGTTATGAATTTTTTTATAATGTCTTCAATTCTGCTGATTGATATTTGTTTACATTTGTAAAAACAATACGCTAGATTTAGATGCCTCGTTCTGTTGAATGAAGATAGCTCAGTGGTAGAAACTGACACTAAATCAGTTGGGTTTCAATCCTGGCTTGAGGCATTTTGTTGTCTAGTTGCACCGAAGAGCTGTGATACAGTGAAACAGTACTTCCTGTGAATGACATATATCATTATCTATATATATATATATATATATATATATATATATATATATATATATATATATATATATATATATATTCATCAGAGAATGAGATATTCTGGTATTTTTGCATTGTTTGATTTTCATTGGCTAAGCAGGCTTCATGTGCATG
>OZ038500.1:47598332-47690832 GCA_964036315.1 Acanthosepion esculentum
ATATAAGAAAACATGGTAACCCATTTGTCTCGAATGGAATTGTCTACTACAGAAAGGAAACACAAAAGAAGTTATTTTCTTTACACATCAGTTGGAAAAGATAATTTCATTTCCAGGCATGTCCAAAGAGAATTAAACTAATTCTTTACAGAACTGAATTGTAACTGGAATAGCAAAGACAGATAAACTACACGTCTTTTCCAAGTACAACTTTTTAAGTTTTAAAATATTTTATTGATAGTAAAGTTCATCATCTTTATGCCACATATTTTTTTAAATAGGTATAGTTAAGTTTGCCTATCGTCCGGTTCACACCCTCCTTGGTCTTTGAACAAGAGTAGAGGTTTATTACTTGTTTCCTGTTTAGGGTTGGGTTTTTGGGTTCCTTCTTAAGTCTTCTCATTTGCTTTCACTCCCAGTAGCACTTTATCGCTTGATGATCTCTGCAAATCTCCTTCTATAACTCCAATGTGGATATTCCCTCACTCAGTAATTTTATTATTTTCTATTTTTCTGTATTTGTTACATCCTTTTCCTTACTCATGTACCAACATATATTATGAAAAAAAAAAAGAAAAAAAGAATTTTTATTAGATTTTACATATTTAAACTAATATTAGTTTAATCTACATAATAACTTCAGATTGCAGTTATTAAAATAAATTCAATAACATATTAAAAAATGATATCTGTTTATATTTCTGAGATCAGGCATTATAACTATTTACATTGTTCAGACAAGTTTTTGTTCACCACTTCTGTGGATAGGTATCGAACTCACATCTCTGGGTTAAGTCAGTGGATTACTTCAACCAATGCTTTTATCCATTGGACCATGTGTACTTGAGTAGAAACAATCCAGTGATTTAACCAAAGAGTTGTGAGTTCAGTACCTGGCCACAGCAGAGGTGAGCAAAAACTTAGAGGGTTGAGTTACTAAAGGGAAATAACTGAAACTGAAATATCCAGTTAAAGTCATATAACACGTGGAACTTGAACAATCTACTCTGGTGGATGAAATAAAGGGTTCAGCTTGAAATTCCAACATATATCACCTGAAGAAGGGCGGAGCATACAACGGCTGAAACGTTGTGAATATGACAATAAAGATGAGGACAATAATCTGAACAATGTGAATAGTATAAATATGTTGAAACTACCTAAAAATTTAACTCGAGCTTCGTTTTGATGTCTAAATGAGTTGTTTAAAATTTTACAAGAATTGTTCAAAGCAAGTTCAAGTTATTGAGATTTATGTGATTTGCATAATAACTTCAGACAGACTGTGTGTGTGTGTGTGTAAAAATTCAGATATATCTAAAATATATCTGTAAAAAGACAATATGAATAAAGATAAAAATGTTAAGATAATTTTTCCTTTTGTCTTTATTCATATACATATATATATATATATATATACATATATATATATATATATATATATATATATACTGTTGTTTTTTATATATGGCTGAGCTGCATAAAGAAAACTGCCTTTATTTATTCTATACAAGCTTCATTGTTGCATTTATTTTCATTTGTCCATGAGAGAATCGTTCAATGTACATGATGAATTCCCTCAGTGCTGTGTGTACTGACCCTTATCTTTCATGAGACCCCACTCAATATGGATGAACAAAACAGTCAGGATATTCTTCTTTATCCCATGAATAATTTACGTTATTGAGTAATATTGTATTTCAGCTAAGTTTATTAAGTTCTCCATTGAACAGGACAATGATATAAAGGGACAATAAAAGTATCGAGTTGGAAGGGTTGATCTCAGTTCTTCACTAAGTTTCACTTGAGTGATACTTGGTGTATGGTTGCTGGTAGTGACGTCAGCAATCAGAGTTCGAATAGTGAGAGATCATATATCACAAGTTCCAGTGATAGATTACCACCAGACACTGGTGGCGACATCTCTCAGGGGAGACAACTGATACAAACAAAAAGACACTTGCCATGCGGCAGATAGCACAAAAGGTTGAATATATTAATAGGAAGATGTCTAATAAACTGATACATATGTCTCTTTTTGTTTGTCTGAAGGAAGCATATGTCATTTGTACATATTTACATACATAAGTATGAACCATATATCGTATGCATATTTGTGGACTTCCATAAGATTAAAAAAAAACAGGAAAGAAGAAACGGCAGGGGTCATGAAAAATAATGGAGTCTGATTGGAGAGGAAGTAATGAAAGAGGAGCCGTTAAAAAAATAAAGAAAGATTTACTTGGAAGGGAAAAAATGAAAAAGCAGAATAAATAGATAAATAAATAAAAAGACCAAATCTCTTAAAAGTGGTTCTTCATATGTCAGTTAAATATCGGAAATTGGAAATGAGCCATGGCTGATGAAGGCAAGTTGTCTGAAATGACAGAGGATGTACGAACGATGTTTGGTATTGGTGGAAGCTTGTTTAAGCAGTGAACAAAGTACTTGATCATTTCAAGAGGTCAACACTCTTCCTGGGACGTAAGTAAATGAAATTGACAGAAAACCAAGTAAAATATGCCTGCAAATATATGCATTAAACATTTTGAGCGCGCACATATAGAGACAAAACTTTCGATATCACAAAGTAATACTTATTCCTAAAGAACAGCTGCTTTTACAAGTACAAAACAGACATGTTAGTTGGATTAAGGTCAAGGAAGAAGATTATGTTAAAAAACAAATAACTGTTATATAAAATAAATGCTTTATTCAACATTAGGCTACTGACTTATTGATGTTCTTTTTCAAAGGAGACCTCTTCTAATTAGATAGAATGGGGCAAAATAAATTTTCTCTTTGATTTATCCCACCCCATTTGACTATCTAGTCTACTAAGGATTTACTAAATGTAGCTTAGATGTGGCACAAGGCTGGAAGTATGGAGCACCAACTGTGTACTAAATTCTATAAAAGATATATATCTTTGAAAAATAAAGCAAGAAACATATGTCACAATTTTACATAAATACAACAGTACTCATCAGCAGGCAGCTTAGTTTAAGGCTCCAAATTTTCCACTCAGGATTGACCTTCAAGATAACTGATTAAAGTGTTGGTTCAAGAATCTAGTGACACTATAACTGGGCCAGGCAGTAAATAAATAAGAAGTAAACTAGATATGGTCAGTGGAATGAAAAACAGTCATGAGATTATTAAAGGGTTCACTTTGAAATTACTTGAAGTTTAGCTAGATCAACAAGCATGAAAGGCTGAAGAACACACTGGCTGAAATGTTGTGATAATAATAATATAAATAATAGTTTATCAAATCATGAATTAAATACCCTCTTTTTTATGTGTTGTATTTCTTCAGGGCGTGGGCTATCACATCTGCGTACAAATTCCTATCTTTGTAGCTGTAAGTTCTATCCCTCCTATTCCCTGTTCTGCCATGCTAGAAACAAGGAAAAGATGCTATGCGATATCTGTCCTCTTGCATGGAATTGAGTGCTGGATGATCTCCTCAAAGATGAAGGAGACTTAAACCCACAGAAATGTAGTTCTATGCAAGGATGCTGAGGATACCATGGACCGAACATGTGAGCGAAGACAAAGTTTTGGAGAAAATAGAAACAAAAAGGAAATTAATACTTAACACCAGGAAAAGACAGTTGAGGTTTCTGAGGCATTTAATGAGGAAAGAGAGCTCGGAAAATCTGACACTCATTAGACAGAGAGAGGGCAAAAGGGACAGAGGAAAACAATGTGAGTTTGAGTAAATGGATGGTGGAACAGGGTTTAGGAGAAATAACAGAAAGAAAAAGTTTATTATGAGCTACAAACGACATGAAGTTGTGGAGAGCCATGATCGCCTACATCCTGAGGGCACACGGCACATAAAGAAGAAGAATCAGTGTTTTTCTCTGTTAATCTTGCATTCAATATGTCCCATAAGTGTTAAATTCTCCCAGCCTTATTTCATCTTTATATATCCTGGAAATTTCAACTCTTTCTGATTCTAAATACAAGTGTTCTTTTTGTTTTCATTTTCCTTAAAACGTACACATTACTCATATTCTGCATTCATCATATTCACAACATCCTTCTGTAGAACCACATCCCAATTATCGAATCTTTCCCTATCAGGTAGGTCTGTGAAGATTGTTGTGATGGTCAGCCCTTTGAGGTACATGAGATGAATGCTGGTATCCCCCAAGGCTTTCACCTTAGTCCTACCCTCTTTATACTTTATATTAACAATCTGCCCAAGAACTCTATCAGATACTTAATAAACACATATGCAGATGATACCACAGTGCATGACAAGACCCTGGCTGCTGATTTCTTCTCTGGCTGAACTGTCACTGATCAATAAGATAAAGACTGGCTGGTATCGTTCAGTACATTCAAAGCTCAACCTTCACCAATCCTGATGAGTATCATATCCTCAGAAAGGTTCTTGAATGCCTACTGGGTCCAAGACCCACTCTTAATGTCAAATGAAAAGTTTCCTCTTCATCTGTGAGAAAATTTTCCAAATGAGAGGATTGATATTACAAAGCAGTTTACCACTCTTTACTTTGTTTCTAATATTTTCTTGTTTCTTAATACACTGTTTAGCTTTTGCGAGTCATCTTTCACTATTCCAATGCATCTTCGGATTTCTGTGTCACATTTTCTGTTGTCTGTTATAACATTTAATGTAGTTAAATTTTTGTATTTGCTTGATTTTGATGTCCTTAATTTGTAGCTCACACAACTTGGGTTGTTCCTTTTGCTAACAGCTGCACATTCTTTTTTGTTACACAAGATGAGTAGTCCTTTCTTCTTGCTTTCCTTTACTACTTTGTCTTGAAGTTCCTGCTGTTTACATGCCAAATATGAAGATAAATAAAAGTGAATAATAGATAAATTTCAAGAGTCCCGTTAAAAGTAATACTTCCAATTTTATTATACTCTTTATGGTATTCTCAGCATCCTTCTGCAGAACCAGGTCTCTGTTGCTGCAAGTCACCTATTCATCTGTGAGGAAATCATCCAGCATTCACGGCCATATAAGAGGATTGATATAAAATAGCAGTGGAGAACGGTTTTCTTTTTTTCTAATGAAATTTTCCTGTTTCTTAATACTTTGTTTACTTTCTAGAAGGCTTCATTGTTGTTCTAATGGGCCTTTCAATTTGGGTGTCACGTTTCCCCTTGTCTGTTTTAACATTTCCCAAATAGATAAATTTCTGTGCTTACTTGATTTTGAGTTTTCTAATTCACAGCTTGCATCTTGTCTTCCTGTAATGTATAGTTAATCATTTCTTCCCACTTTCATTGCAATGTTATTGGTTCTGACCTGGCATCTCGGCTTACAGCACCTGGTACTAATAAGCAGTTACCCATCTAGGCATTTACCAGCCTCGATGTTGTTTAACTTCAGAAATTGTACAAGAACCAGTGTTTTCAATGTGATATGCTGACGGAAGGCAAAATGGTTCTCTAAGATGATTAAAAAAAAAGATCAGTTTTATTTTGGAGGTTGTAAGAATTAACAAGACATTCCTTGTCCCAGCTAACAACAGGTTGTAGGTCATTTATGAGATCAGCTACTAATTTGACTATTACAAACCAATCAGACTTACCATTAAGACAGAAGTAAATAGTTGTGTCATCAGCATCGATACCAAGTTAAGAAATGATAACATTGGGAAAGTAAATGATGAAAATTAGTAACAACTTACGTCCTAGGATAGAGCCCTGTCATACACTAGTGTTAATGCAAAAAGATCTAGAAGAGTGGCCATCCAAGATAACTTCTATTTCATATACACATCATGCTTGTGGGCTCCCCTGATTTTTCCACTTGACTTTGAAGCAATATAATTTTGTCAGGCACTGGGTATTGATAACTGCTCACATTAGAAAATGCCTCTCTGCTAGGACAGCTAGTTAATCCCTGTTGTGGACACCTGTTCAAGTACATTTGTGTTTCTTCAACATGCACTGAGCCAACATACCTGCAACTATGCTGAGCAGATCTTAGTTAATTCCAGGGGGAGAGTGAGTAATCTGGCATGATCAACAATTTGAACAAGGCCAGTATGCTCAAATCCTCAGTCACGCTGACTTGTCACCTTATGCTGGTACAACAATCAACAGCTTCAACAAGTCTGTTTACACAGCTTCCCAAAGTTTTGGGCCAACCTGTGGCATGGCTTTCAGTCACTTTCCAATAGTGCCACATGCTAGGCTCATCTTGTCAGGCCAATTTTATTAAGAAGTGACCTCCCTGATAAATTGACCATGGTGTGATATGAACCTGGGTTGCATGGTTGGAATACTAACACACAATCACTTGGCCAAGCAACCAATGATATTGAGTAAAGCATCTATATTCAATTGCACAATGTCACAAGATGAGATCTCCATGGGTGGAAAGTTCATTGCTGTATGGCTATATCACATTAAAACAATGGTTTTCGTATGAACACCTAAGCTAAGCAATATCAAGCATGTACTTAGATACTGATTTTCTAAGCATAGCTTAGATGTGGCACAAGGCCGAAAGTATGGGGTTTTCCAAGAAGATTGAACTCACTACTAATTGTTCTAGTGAGACAATCAAGCATGTATCTAGATGGATGACCGATTGGGAATACCAGGTGCTGTAAGCTTGGGTGTGCAGGTGGTGTAATGGATAGTGATGGAGAACTGAGTTTCAATTCCAATTGGGTTCATTATATTTGCTTACAAATATCCTTAGGAAAGGTATGGATCCACTTCTTCTCTCTCTAGCTATGGGTTAATTAGTAGGACTTGTATCAGTAAGTCTTTATTATTTCCAAAGAATTCTTATAACCTAAAAATATATTCTGGCTTTAAATAACCTGCAAACGGTTGATAAGCCATAAAAAACAAATCAATCAATCCAACATAGTTCATTGTCTGAAAGTGAAAGATTAAGGTTAAAACCAAATGCTAATTAGTTTGGGCTGACACTACTATTATTTTTTAATGACTTCCTTACAAAAATAGCATTTACTTGAAAAGTAAATGATACTAATGGTTCTTATTCCACATCTGTTAAAGTCTTTTAGAATGCATCCGCAAATATCTGATTATGCCATTCCACAACACCATCACAGAATGCTGATTCATCTAATGTTGTTTAAGTTTATACAGTTAGTTTTTCATTTGTTTCCTTGCATTTATCAGAAGAAAACTCTTCCTCATTATTCATTATCACTTAAGAATTACGGAGTGCACAAAAATATGCTAAACACATTTGTTAAATGTTTTCTACAATTTCATCTTGCTCTGAACATTGTGGACTGGCACTCAATTAAGTGCCATACTTGATACACACTTGGGTGATCATGTCTCTTCCAATACATGAATTGACTAGTCAGAAAATTTTCCCACAGTAGGTTGCCATTTCTTTCTGCAATAAACTGGTTGCCAACCAAGGCTATAGGACCCAGTTTGTACTGCCATTCAACCCATAACTGGTGGAGTAGATATGGATTCATACCTACCCCAACGGTATTTGTGCATAAGTGATTGTAATGAACCTGACTGGAGTTCGAACAAGGCTAGGTGATTTCTCATTCCGAGTCGTTATTCATTACACCACACCACATTACACTGGCACTACAAAATCACAAACAAAAACTGTACCAAATAACAGAAACCCCATCACTTGAGGACTTTCAAAAGCAGCAACAACTAAAATGAATAGCACATGTTACTTGAAGAGAAAATTTCCACACTACTTCAAATAAAAGGTTATGAAGGAAACACCCATCTTAAAAGTAAGTCCTATCAGTTCAATAAGAACAAATTGGTATCTAATCTCAAAAGTCAGCTAAAATCTGCTGTTAACTGGTGCAAGGAATGGCTTGTTAATTTTAATACCTCCAAAACAAAACTGTTTCCTGTTAATCATCTGAAAGACTTGTTTCTGTCTTCCATCAGCATCGCTGATGCTGACCTCCATCAGTGACTTGTTGCGCTTTCTCAGGCTAAAGTTCTCTGCAGACATAAAATGGAAAGATTATTTTGAATCAATTGCTAGGTTTACTGCAAGGAAGGTCAGTTCACTGTGTTGTACAAGACAATTTTTCTCTCCAAAATCTATCTTATATATTTATGTTTAAGATTCACCCATGCATTATATATTGCTGCCACATATGTTTTGGTGAACCTGATATATATTTAGAGATTCTTGATAAAATCCAAAGAAGAATCTATGATGATATTGATCCTGACCTGGCATCCCAACTTCAGTAACTTTCCCATGGCTGTAATATGGCTTCCTGTACCTTTTCTATAATTATTTTCATGGTAACTGCTTCTGATATGCTTTGCTCTATGGCACCTAAACTTTATGAATTTAAGTGCAGTACTAGATTGGCAAGAAGGTCTCCTTGTTTTACAGTTGAATTAGTGAGATAAACTGCAAGTTCTTTGCTAAGTGTTTCTTTTCTCACACTTCTTGCTTGTGGAACTCTCTTCTGGCTTCTCACTTTCCAACCAACTTTGATCTTCAAAGATTTAAGTGCAATGTCAATCATTACTTACTGTCTTCTTGATTTCTGTTCTTTTATTACTTTCTCTCCTTAGCAATTTTTCCTTTTTCTCATATTGTTCTTGCATCTTAGTGGCTTTATTGCCTTGCTTGGGGTGAAATATTTAAAAATAATAAATGAAAAGGACATATTGATTCTTGTTCTTTTATTGTTCTCGCTCCTTAATAACGTTTTCTTTTCCTTATTCTTTCCGACTCAGTAACTCCTTGTGGCTTTATTGTCTTACTTTTAAAAAAAAATGCTGGAAAAGAGTGATAACAGCTACTGAACTTGTGAAAACTGTTTTCCTAAAAAATTGTTTTAAGTAAAACATTTTATAAATTTCAACCAAAAACAGTACTGGCTTCTTGGCCAAATGTTTCCTTGTAGGGAAATGGCTAATATTACCATTATTAGTAAAATTAAAACACGCTATGAAATATCTTATAGCTAAGTCAGTCATGCATAAAATCCAGAACTCATTATGAATGAGGGTCATGCAATAAATAAGGTGAATTTTTCGGTATAAGGACTTCTAATACAGATAGAAGCTTACTCTTTTTTTATTTTGTTTTACTTCTTTTTCCACGTGGATTTAATTTCTTTTGCAGATAAAAAAAAACTTTGAGAGTTTTGGCGATTAACAAAGATGTCCGACCAAGAAACATGCTCCAGGATTGAACAGCGGTCAGTTATCAAGTTTTTGGTTGCTGAAGGGTGCAAACCAGTTGAAATTCATAGGAGAATGTCAACATGTTTCAGCCCAAAAAATGTCTACAAGTAGGCTAAATTGTTTAAAGAAGGACGGAGCAGTGTTGAGGATGAAGACAGGCCAGGGAGGCCTACAGAAGTGAGGTCTCCTGAGGTGATCGAATCAGTCAATGACCTCATTCGGTCTGACAGAAGGGAGACAGTGGATGACATTGCAAGGACTTTGAGCTTATCTGTTGGGACCAATGCAGAGGTCATCAGTCAGAAGGAGTCATTTTGCATCATGACAACGCAAAGCCTCACACAGCAGCCCAAACAGTGCAGACCATCAACGAGCTGGGCTGGGAACTGCTCCCTCATCCCCCTTACAGCCCAGACCTTGCCCCTTTCACCTGTTTGGTCCCTTGAAAGCATTCACGAGAGGCACAAAGTTTAAAAGTGACGATGAAGTCAAAAGTGTTGTGAGCGACTGGCTGAGACATCAGTCCAAAGATTTTTACGCTGAGGGAATACGGAAGCTTGTGCACAGATTTTTTTTTTTTTAAGCGTATCACCCCAAGAAAGGCTGGAGGCCACTATTACGCAAGGGGTTATAGAAGGGTTGGAGGAAGAGCAGATAGGAGTGGTAAAGGAGAGGATGTGGAGAAAGAGAAAGACAGTGAGTCGATCAAGGCAAGGGGGTTACAGAAGATTTGGAGCGAGAGCAGATAGGAATGAAAGATGAAAGGATGTGGAGAAGGGAAGTGGATAGATCAAGGCAACTGGAGATGTCGATTGACGCTACACTTAAACCGTTGGAGATTGTATTTGTCAGGGAAACACTAATAGGGAAGGGAGTTCCATAGGCGAGATGTGCGAGACATGAAGCTATTGGAGTAGAAGAGACGTCTACATCTAACAGTTTCAATGGTGTAGGGGTGGGAACGGGATGCCAGCCTCGTAGGACGTTTAAATTCACGAGGCCTAGGGACAAGCGAAAGCAGCTCCTCGGGGTAATTACCGTGAAAGTACTTGTAAAAAAGGCAGAGCGAGGCAAAACATTGCGTCTGTGAGAGAGTGACTGCAGACGAGATGACAGATCAGGGCCAATCACATTGCATATCTGTCTCTGGATCTTATCAAGAACCCTGAGGCAAACAGCAGGGGCCCCAAACCAGATATGAAAAAAGTGTGTGACAGTGCTGGGAGACTACGTTGAAAAATTTTAAAAAAGTAAGCTTCTATCTGTATTAGAAGCCCTTATACTGAAAAATTCACCTTATTTATTGAATGACCCTCGTACATAATCCTTTAAGCTTATCTATGCAATTTAGTTAAAGATTATACTATATTACACTATTCTCAATCAGACTATTCTCCTCATATTTGTTGCTTGTATCACAACATTTAGGCCACTGTGCCCTCAGGCCTTCATTAGGTGTATATCAAGCTGGATAAGATCAGCAGCACTAATAAGCAAGTTAAGGGCTCCAAGTTTTCTACAGAAATAATAGTGAGTTCAATCCCTAGGCTGGGCAGTGTGTACTTGGACTAACTGGAAATGGCAAGCAATAACTGAGTAATACTAAATAAAAACAAGATATCCTTACACACAGATAGCAGAATGAGAGCAATCTACCCCTGTGGATTAAATAAAGGATTCAATTCAAAATTCCTTGAAGCTTATCCATATCAACAAGCACTTGATAAAGTGCATGAGCAGTGAGCAGTGGAATGAGAATGGTCTATCCCTGTAGATTAAATAAAGGGTTCAATCAGCAATATTATCGGTCCTGACTTGGTGTCTCAGCTTCAGTCAATTTCCCACTACCATAAAGTTGCTTCCCTGTGCCTTTTCTATAAATACTTTCATGGTAATTGTTTGGATGAACTCTTTGCTATGGTACCTCGGCTTTATGAATTTAAGTGCAGTACTAGATTAGCAGCAAGGTTTCATCAGTACATAGTTAAATTGGCTAGATCTAACTGTAAGTTCTATGCTAACAGATTCTTCTCACACTTCTCGCTTGTGGAACTCTCTTCCAGCTCCATGCTTTCTAATCAATTTTGTTCTTCAAAAATTAAAATGCAAAGTCAATCATTATCTAATTATCCTTCTATTGTTCTTGCTCCCTCATAATGTTTCAGTTTTCTAATTCTTTCGCACTCAGTAACCCTTTGTGTGTTACTGGCTTTATTGCCTTGCATGGGGTGAAATGATTAAAAAAATGTTCAGAATTCCCTATGACTTACTTGGGTTGATATACACCTGATGATTGTCAGAAGGTAATGTGATAACAACACCAAAGATGAGGACAATAGTCCCAATGTAAATAGTGTAAATAATAACTCCTTACCCCAGAAATTCAAACAGAAGTTAAAGATTATAAATTTATTCCAACCAAGGGAACCCCAACAACTGCATATAAAGGTGGATGTTGATATTTTATGAACATGTTGCAAGAGTTAAAAAAAAGACACTTCAATTATCTTAAGGAATTTATTATCACAAAAATCTTAACAAGTTTGAATAACTTTTCTTTTTTCCTTTTCGTGTTAAAGATTTTATCACAGAAATGTGGAATGCCACCAAAACACTTAAATCACATTGGTTATTAAATAACATGATTGCAAGAGGATAAATTTTTCAAGATGAATAATTTTAAAAATAATTTCTCATATATTCAACCATAAACACAATCCTTTTTGGAATATTTCACATACACAAAAGATTTGATCAAAATTTTGTAACTCTCCAGCCATTGCTTTCATGACTGTTTTATTATGATAAACATTGTATTCAGTTAAATATAAGAATTAATGTTGGGTTAACAAAAAAACTTTCTTCAGTAAACATGGACAAACATGTCCACAATAAGACGTAGTGTGAAAGGATTTTTTTTTCCCATGAAACCACTTTTTTAACTACCTTCACTCTTTGGCAATGTTTATTGTTTTAAAAAGCGATGATTATAATTGTAATAAAAACTAAACATATGAAAGTGAATTTATGCATTTTCTTTGTTCTTGAGAATTAACAACAAAAATAAGAAACCAGTGTTTATTATGTTTATTTATTAGATTGTTTATTTCCACTATTTATTTATTATACTATTTATTGGAATGATTGACAAAACATTGGCTAATTGATTCAAACTTTATAAAATGATAAATAAGGATTTCCTTATAGTTGGTTCACATATTTTAATAATTTAGCAGATGTTTATAAATTTTTGAATAAAGTAGTGTTTTCATATTTATTTCTTTATAAATTGATTAATCATAAAGATTGCATTGCATTTTGTTCTAATTGTTTAAATTTTAGAATGATGTAAATATAAAATTATTATTGTAAATCAACAATCCAATAAATAAATAGTCTGACTAATATATAAACAAGCAAAATTTATCTTTCCATGAACCAAGTAAATATGTATAGATTAAAAAAATAAACAACCAATATTTATTTATCCCTGAACCAAATAAATGCATATAGACTCAATTATAATACAAAGAAATGATTCATTTTGACATTAGATAATCCAAAGATGTTGGTATGTAATAAAATCATGCAATTTAACCCAACCCACAGACCAACTCTATTAAAGAGAAGAGGCAAAAAATTAGAGACAGCCATGCATGTGCAGTAATGGGTAAAGAGGTAGTGTAGCTATGACAGTGCTGCTTTATCAGTCATAGGGTATCTGCTTCTTTATGTGCCATGATCCCTCAGGACGTAGACAATCATGGCTTTCCACAACTTCCTGTCCCTTGTAGCTTTTAATAAACTGTATCTTTCTGTTATTTCTCTTAAGCCCTGTTCTGCCATCCATTTACTCAAGTTCATTAAGTATATTTTGTTTTTCTTTGTCCCTCTTGCCCTCTATCTCTCCAGGAAGTATCAGATTTTCCAAGCCTTCCTTCCTCATTATATACTCTAGAAAGCTCAACTGTCTCTTCCTGATGTTAAGTATTAATTTCCTTTTTGTTTCCATTTTCTCCAAAATTGCTCAAATGTTCAATCCACAGTATCCCCAGCATCCTTCTGTAAAATCACATTTTCTGTTGCTTCAAATCTCCTCTACGTCTTTGAAGAGATTGTCTATAACTCACTGCCTTGAATAGAATTTAATACTGCTTAGTGATATGAGACTCTATCTTTGAGGTGATAAGGAAGATTGACATTACATCAGATCCTTTATTTTTGCTATAATGTTCACCTGGTACAAAAACCATGAGCCACTCAAGGTAGGGTGTTAAGAGTACGAGATAAGGGGGAAAGTTTTATTGGGATATGTGGGAAAGATAACGGTAAACCCTAGACTTGAACAGGTTAAGATTGTAGTGATCAAGAAAACATGCTCTTGGAAGTTGGTTCCACAGAGCAGCAGTTTGTGGGAAGAAGCTGTTCAAGTGGAACTTACATCTCAGCAATGGAATACAAAGGGAATGACATTGGTTGGCTGCAATGTGTGTAGCTTGGCAGGTCTTAGCTGTGAAGGTTAGAACTGGTGGAAATAAAGAATGTAGCTCATCTGAACACTTTCCATGGAAATAGCAATAGGGTAGCAAGAGGCATCCAGCATTTTGTTTGTGGGAAAGTGGCTGTAGAGTGGAAAATAATTCATCACCCACAAGGCTGTGTAGATGCTTTTGGACTCTATTGTGAGTGGAAAGTAAAGACTGGGCAGCTCCTTCTCATATATAGCAGCAGTATACTATTTTCAGCCTCTGACTCTTGTTAAGGTAGAAGATAGCAGGGAGAGTCAGGTACTTACTGGAGCAGTACAGGGAACTGACTATTTTCCCTGGGCCTTTAGCAATGGATCATGTGGTCTGTGTTGAGCTTAAGTCCCACTATGTGCTCAAGACATGGGGCCTCCCTCAGTAAACACAGGTTCATCATGATAAGTGAAAATTCAAGATGATGGAATGTTCCAGGTTTGGTTTTCATATTCCAATTCAATGCTGGTGTTCACCAACTCATTAGTCTACATGCCACACAACATATACTGCATACCAAGATGTTTCATAGTTGTTGACCTACAAGCATAACATTATCCATACCACTAATTATTATGTCTTATCCAGACCATTGAACATGTTCATGTTAAACTGATGCCATTTTGCTTGGTCTGATAAATTATTCTTCTAGCTTTTTTCAGGCAGACTGTAGAATTCATGTGTAGAGTAAATTGCATGAGGCTATGGATTCAGTAGCATGGTGAAAACTGGTGGTCACTCTTTTTCTTTAATATAAATATAGTGCAGTGTACATGTAGTCATCCATCCATTCATTTTTGATCTCGGTAAATCATAAACAACCTGAAGTAATCGGTAGTAATTATTGTAGTTAAACATGATTAAAAATTAAATAAAGTTAAATTTAAATATTGAACAGACTGAAAGGTTTAAAAAAAACTAATTTTTATTAAAGGTTTAACTTTAATTTTGTTTTTCATCACAATTACATTTGATATCATCTAATTAAATCGCAATTAAGACTTCAGTGAGGCAGGGTACATTGCTCATATTGCTTACTTTTTGTAGCACGCATACTTTGATGTATTTGAAATATTACATAGTTTGGGTCCCCTAATGCCTTTTCAGAGTGGCTTTATGTGAAGGGATCATAGAGAATGGTGATTTTAAAATAAAATAAAAATTGTGTGCAAAATAAATGTAAACAAACTACAGAGATAAGTTGCGTATACGAAGGAAGATTATGACGAATTAAGGAGTCAAATAAAAATAAAATAATTTTATTATTTCTAAATTCTTCTAACTTTTATGTACATAGGATTCTGAAGATAAAAAGTTGAAGGTTTAAAAAACCCTCCACAGGAGCTAGCCTAAAGTTCACCCAAAGGGTGGCTTCTATGCTAGTAATATAAATAATTTAAAAATACAGAAACCTAAAAGGAGAATATAAAATAGGAGAATGTCGCATTTTCTTTTTTCTCCGCAACAAAAAACATAATTTATGGGATTTATGAAAACCTTAGTCCTTAAGTTTGAATTACAGTCAGGTTTGTTACATTCACTTACGTATCCATCACTTCTCCCCCACCAGCTAAAGCTTAAATAGCAGGACAGACTGGGTCCTATACAGTACCAGAGAGAGAATTTCCAAGGTTCGGCACTCAGATAATTTTGAAGCCTCCCAGTCAGAAAAGGAGATGCTGGGACAAATACACTTGATCTAGCATGTCTTACAAGACTTTTTAAAGAGCATGTCTTACTTGGCAACCCTTGCGATCAAGTGTGATTTGGCATGAGAATTAGACTTTACGGAACTCATTGTGCATTTTGCTTCAATGAAAGTTCAAAAACACACTTTTAAGCTGCTTTGGAACTGGTTTTAGTCTTCATATTTTTAAAATAAAATACCAATTCATAATTTTGCTCTCTACGTTTTGTAAAGAAGCCCCCCGCAACCCCTAAAGTTATTTCCTTGATGCCTACATATGTGCCAACTGTCGCCTGTTCTTGCTGCCACTGGTCCTATAGCCTTAGTTGGTGACCATTCTACCGCAGAAAGAAATGGTAACCTACTGCTTGAAAATCTTCTGCCTATTCAGTCATGAACTGAAAGAGACATGATCACCTAAGCATGTATCATGTATAGCATTTAACTAACTGACTGTGTCCTTAAGTTTAACCCTAATCACTAACTTAAACCTAACCCAAAGTTACTATTCATGTGAGCTACCACAAAGTTTTAGGGAAAAGAGAAACAAAAATGACACTTATACTTTGAAATAGAAAAGAACCGTTAAAATTTATCAGGCACATAATAAGGGAAGAGGGTTTGGAGGATATGACTGTCTCAGGACACTTTGAAAGCAAGAGGGACAGAGGAAAGCAGAAATTAACGAACGATATGAGCTTGTGTACATTGTTGGCAAAACAAGCAGTGGAAGAGATAGCAAAAAAACAGACATTACTAAGAGCTACAAGAGACAGGAAGTTGTGGAGAGCGATGATCCCCATTGTTTTCATATTATTGATAATCACCTGAAAGACCTCTTTTTTGCCTTCCATCAGCATGGCTGATGCTAACCTCCATGAGAGTGACTCAAAGCGCTTTCTCAGGCTAACTTCTCAGCTGACATGAAGTGGGAAGATTATATTGAATCTATTGCTCGGTCTGCAGCTAAGAAAATTGGTACACTGTGTTGTGCAAGAAAATCTTTCTCTCCAGACACTATCTTATATATTTATAAATCTACTATCTACATCATTTGCATATTGCTGCTATATATGGTCTGGTACACCTGCTGTATATTTAGAGATTCTTCATAAAATCCAAAGAGAATCAGTAAGATTATTGGCTTTCCTTGTGCCTTTTCTATAAATACTTTCATAAACATTTTCAGGGAAACTGTCCACTGTGGTACCGAGACTTTATGAATTTAAGCACAGTACTAGATTGGCAGCAAGGTCTCATCATTTTACAGTTGAATTGACTAGATGTAACCATAAGTTCTATGCTAACAGTTTCGTTTCTCACCTATGAAGGTTTCTTCTGGCTCCTTGCTTTCCAGCCAACTTTGATCTTCAAAACTTCAAATGCAATGTCAGTCATTATCTACTGTCCTCTTGCTGACACTTTTATTGTTCTCACTCCTTAAAAATATTTCTCTCTTTTCTTATTCTTTAACACTCAGTGCCTTTGTGGCTTTACTGCCTTGCACAGGGTGAAAAAAAAAAAAAATATATATATATATATATATATATATGTATATTTGTATATATATATATATATATATATATATATATATATATGTATATTTGTATATATATATATATATATATATATATATATATATATATATATATATATATATATATATATATGTTATGTTGTTCTAATTTTAGAATTCCTGGAAGGGCTTCTACATTTGTTGACTGACTTTTGGTTCATTAGACTCCTTTCTCTGTAAATTCTTCAAGCATTTATCCAACAAAAAATAGAATTAAAATAAATAAAAGCAATGAATAAATAACTTCAGGACACTCTTTACATGCTTCATAAACTACTCATGTCCAGTTCGGTAGATATAATGTAGGCACTGAATTCTACATTGCTTCATTTAGCCAAAGACTTGTTCAAGAGAGAAATGCCCCACCACCTGTGGCTATTCTTACCAGAATCACCGAGAGTGTGAGGATATTTTCTCGAAGTCTTTGGGGCAGAAAAACAAAATTTTGTGTTTAACTGATGCAATCAGATTTGGTAACATTTTTATTTTAATTCTTGAAGCATTGCTACCTCTGAGTCTGCCCAAAGGGGAAAAAACACCAAGTTCTGCTTTAAAGTGAGTTGTCATTTCTTTATGGGTTGGAAGAAAATATACAAAAATGAGAGAAGTAAAATTGACCAGTCTCTCTTATTTAAATAACTGACGATATTTTCAATTATATTTGAGTAGGATAATATTTGTTATACAAATTCATATTTACTAAAGTAAGTTTAGTAAGGTACAAAGACATATTTCTTAGTCATACAGTTGAAAGAAAAATTATTATTATAGAAATAACCTTATTGATGTCAATGATCACAATTTTAAAAGTGATACCTACTAATTCTAAAACATGCTTTATTGACTTTATGAATTAAAGTATAGTATATGTCAGAGAATGCTAGACAAACTCCTCACATATGAAGAAGAGACTTGAAGAAACAGAAATGTGATTCTACAGAAGGATGCTGAGGATACCATGAAGTTTTAGAGAAAATAGAAACAAAAAGGAAACTTATACTTAACATCAGGAAAAGATAGTTGAAATTTCTAGGGCACATAAATAGAAAATTTAAGAGCTATAAAAGACAGGAAATTATTGAGAACCTTCATCACATATGTCCTGAAGGGACACAGAACATAAAAAACAACTTGATTGACATTAAGGTTTCATTATTTTACAGTTGAAATATAGCTGTAAGTTCTATGCTAACAGTGTCTTTTGTTGGACTTCTTGCTTGTGGACTTCTCTTCCAACTTTTTGCTTTCCAGTCAAGTTTGATTTTCAAAAATTTAAATGCAATCTCAGTTGTTGTCTTCTTAATTCCTGTTCTTTTATTGTTCTCTCTCTTTAATAGTTTTATAGTCCGTAACATCTTGCATCTTAGTAGCTTTATTGCCTTGGTTGGGGGTGGAATAATTAAAAAAAAGATGGTGGGTGTTGTTGGGAATGGGTAGTTGGCCAGTATGTATTATGCAAATTTATTTTAACATTATTAACAAATTGATGCAAAGCAAAAGAGATGGACCAAAAATTCATTATGGGGTTTTAAATATTTAATAACACCTTCATTCTTAAATTTATTTTATGATATGTATAAATATATATACCCAATATTTAAAATTGAGTCACTGTCAGTCACTGTGTGTTTATCTAAATCTAAAAATAAACACGCTAAAATTCACCTTCATCCCTGACAGCTTAGTGGTAGAAGTTCCGACTGACGCCAATTCAGTCGGGTTTCGATCCTAGCTAGAGGCAACCGGACGTCTAGCCACACTGATGAGCTGTGAAACAGCGAAACAGTCTGTCTGTGGATGACAAATATATATATATATATATATATATATATATATATATATATATATATATATATATATATATATATATATATATATATATATATATATAGATATATATAGATATATATAGATAGATATATGTATATTAAAATAATGAGAAAGAACAGTAAGATTTATAATCCGGTGTTCTTATTAATTATTTTTATTTTTTAAAAACAGTGCTCAATACAATTCTGTATAAATAACAATATAAATTTAAAAATTATATATATATATATATATATATATATATATATATATTATTTTTAAATTTATAATGTTTATACTCTACAGAATTGTATTGAGAACTGTTTTTAATATATATATATATTTTTTATATATATATATATACCTATAAATATATATATATATATATACCTATAAATATATATATATATATATATATATATATATATATATATATATATATATATATATATATATATATATATATATATATATATATATATATATATATATATATATATATATATATATATATATATATATATATATATATATATACACACACACTATTCAGACTGTTTTCATCATCTTTATTGTCTGTCATATTCATAACATTTTGACCGTTGTATGCTCCAGCCTTCTTTAGGTGATATACGTTGGACTTTTGAGCTAAACCCTTTATTTAGTCCACAGCAGTTGACTGTTCTTGTTCCATGTGCCATCCATTTTATGTATATCTCAATTTCAGTTAATTCCCTTTAGTAACTCAATCCCCCAAGTTTTTTTTATTCACCTCTACCATCACCAGGTATTGAACTCACAACACTTTGAGTCAAGTCACTTTTTGGATTACTTCAGCCAACGCTTTCATCCACTGGGTCATGTGTCCATAGGATAAAAGCATTGGTTGAAGTAATCCAAAAAGTGACTTGACCTGAAGAGTTGTGAGTTCAATACCTGGCTAAAGCAGAGGTGAATAAAAATTTATTTTATTATATATATATAGATCTATATACCCAATATATATATATATATATATATATATATATATATATATATATATATATATATTGGGTATATAGAGTTATATATATAATAAAATAAATTTTATATATATTTTTGAATTGGACATTGTCCGACAATTTATTAAAGACATTTTTGATATGTTTAATGTTCTTTTTATAGATGCAAGTATTTAAGCAAGTATTTCGGAGAACGAAAATTTTCTATGAAAATTTCTTGGACATTCAGGCCGGTAAATGTTATTTAATACTGTTTATTATAAACAGAGCATTTGCTTAAATACTTGTATCTATAAAAAGAACGTTAAACATATCAAAAATGTCTTTAATAAATATATATATATATATATATATATGTACCCAATATATTGGGGGTATATATATATATATATATATATATATATATATATATATATATATATATATATATACCTATAAATATATATATATATATATATATATTTATATATATATATATATATATATATATATATATATATATATATATACATACCTAATAAATATATATATATATATATATATATATACCTAATAAATATATATATATATATATATATATATATATATATATATATATATATATATATATATATATATATATATATTTATATATATATATATATATACACATACACCCTCACACACACATATATATAGACATATACGGAGGGAGATACAAATGAACTAATACATAATTCAGTAACCACGTAAACTTTTATGACTAACTTGAAATTTCATGACTCCACAAAATGCCACCATTCCAGCAGACATATGGAAATGGTGCATCTCAGAAAATTTCATAGCTTTCCTAAAATTTTGTTATTCTGATCATTCTTAAGATTTTAACATCTCTATATCTCCTCAAGTGGGCCATCTTGATTTGAATCGTGAAATTTAATCTGTAACTAAGCAGTTTCGATTTCCATGATAGTAAAACTCTTCCATTGCAAAATTGTACATTAAGGGTGGGTTGCAGGCACCAGTAGAAAAAAAAAAGATTTAAACTTTAGGAATAAAAGGTAAATGCATTTTGGGATATTTTTTTTGTTTTTATTATTTTAAAAAGCCATCCATGTATTGCTATCATAAAGGGAAACAGAATCTACATTATCTGACCTTGGTTTGACTGGAATCAGTTTTGATGTAAGAATACCATAGCAAGCTAATATATATTCAATATATATATTTTTTAAACTTACTTGAATTTTTTAAAATTTTAGTTTATTTTTTTTTTGTTTCTATTTTATTTTTCAATATTATTCTTAACGTAAATTTAGTTTTGTGTGATTTCAGGGCAGAAATGAGATCTCAAAATAGAAATTTAAAAAAAAATATTTATTAAAAAGCTTAACCAGTAAAATAAATTTTATATGTGTATTTTATTACACATTGAGATTTAGAGGTTTTGACGTGGCGCAGTGAGGTCTATTGTTCAATGTTCAATTCTTCTGGTTGATGTTGCCAAACATATTACACATCAACACATATGTAAAGAGACATGCAAAAAAGTTGCCCATGCATACATACATGGATGTATAAATATACATACATATATATATGCACACCAGTCATGCTTACAGACAAACACACACACATATATACTTCTATGTGGCATTTCCTTTCAGGATTTTGTTGATCAAGGCTCTCCACAACTTCCTGTCATTTGTAGCTACAATAAATTTTATCTTTTCACCATCTCTCCCAAACCCCACTTGAGCTTGCCAGGTAGGTTATGCATTCTTTTCCACAATCCCTCTTGCCTTGGATTTGTCCTGTGAGTATCAAATTTTCCAAGCCCTCTTTTTTCATTATATGTGCTAGAAATTTGAACTGTCTCTTCTTGATATTAAGTGTAAGTGTCCTTTTTGTTTCCATTGACTCTAGAACCTTGTTGTTGCTCACATGTTTGGGCCATGGTATTCTCAGCAGGCTTCTGTAGAACCACATTTCTATCATATATATCATACCATGAGTCGAACCAAGCTTTGTGAGTGAAATTGGGTAGACAGAACACTTGGGGACCATCGACAGCTGTGCTAGCATGAAGTCTCTGTGGCTGAGGGCTTGAACGTGCTGGCTTTGTTCAAATTGTTGATCACACTAGATAACATGTTCTCTCCCAGAAACTGTAACTAAGGTCTGCTCATCATAGTTAAACCACAGGTGGGCTCTGTGAGTGTTGGACAAACACAAAATGTGCCTGAGTGGATGTCTATGATAGGGATTGGCTAGCAATCCTTGATTACTAGTGTCCAGCTATTATTATTATTATATATATAGACAGTAATTCGCTCCTGTAGTTCACTGTTACTAACAGGCAAGTATTTTTTTTCTGATGATGATGATGGCCATGCTGGCTAAAACTAGTCATGAAACCAAACTGAGATAATAAAACCAAAAAAAATTATGAATATACAACCGAGCTTGTCTGAGAATGTTAATTTTTTAATATTTTTTATTGTTCAATATATATATATATATATATATAGGCAAGACGACGAAGGAGGAGAGAGCAATGTGAACGACCCCCTCCCCCCCCCCTGTGAGTATTTTCCGCGACTATCCTACCACCGACTGGGCCTCGCAAGCCATGTCAAACATACACATCAACCGCGAAAATAGGACTCATGACAGAACCCGATACTCAGACACGACTGGGAGCCGACGACGATATATATATATATATATATATATATTTAAAGACATTTATAATATGTTTAACGTTCTTTTTATAGATACAAGTATTTAAGCAAATGCTCTGTTTTATAATAAACAGTATTAAATAACATTTACCGGCCTGAATGTACGAGAAATTTTCATAAATTTTCGCTCTCCGACAGGAATCGAACCTGTATCCTATACGGAACCATCATTTTGCGTGATGTGCCTTAACCTTTCGGCCACAGAGCGGCGTCTGGTTAGCAAGGTCGATTTTACTATCTTTAAACTTAAATCTTCCATGAATCTCTTCTATTCATATCTGCTCTAGCGTATCAAATGTAAACAAATGACGTCATATATTTTAGAATTGGACATTGTCCGACAATTTATTTAAAGACATTTATATTATGTTTAACGTTCTTTTTATAGATACAAGTATTTAAGCAAATGCTCTGTTTTATAATAAACAGTATTAAATAACATTTACCGGCCTGAATGTACGAGAAATTTTCATAGAAAATTTTCGTTCTCCGACAGGAATCGAACCTGTATCCTATACGGAACCGTCATTTTGCGTGATGTGCCTTAACCATTCGAAATGATGGTTCCGTATAGGATACAGGTTCGGAGATAGGATACAGGTTTCTATGAATATTTCTTGGACATTCAGGCCGGTAAATGTTATTTAATACTGTTTATTATAAAACAGAGCATTTGCTTAAATACTTGTATCTATAAAAAGAATTTTAAACATATTATAAATGTCTTTAAATAAATTGTCGGACTATGTCCAATTCAAAAATATATATATATATATGTATTGAACAATAAAAATATATATATATATATATATATATATATATATATATATATATATATTGAACAATAAAAAATATATATATATATATATTTAAATTAATATTTCATTCTTCATAACCCCAAATTAATGTCATAAGGTTAATATTTGGGTTTAATTTTATAAAACTTCTTCCCCTTAAGACAAATACCTTTCACCCTCCCCTGACACCCGTCTCATGTCTTTTGTCTGACTGAAACATTGAAATGGATAAATTCTGTATTAGTTTTTCGACTGTTTTTTCTTTTTTAAACTTTGACAGTTAAATTTCTATTTCTGACATGAACTCAGTCTACACCGGGGTTGATAAGACCAGCTGAAACCTTTGTCTGCCGAAATAGGCTATTCCTCATATGAGGTGATTTTGGATTTTATTGTTTATTAATTTTAAATATATATAACGACGGCTTAGTGGTAGAAGTTCCGACTGACGCCAATTCAGTCGCGTTTCGATCCTAGCTAGAGGTAACCGGACATCTAGCCACACTGATGAGCTGTGAAACAGCGAAACAGTCTGTCTGTGGATGACAAAATATTGGCTCCTGAAAAATTAATTTCGGTTGAGCTCTTTGGTGTGAGGTGTGAGTTTGTAAACAGTAACTATTTAAGCTAATACTGCACGACTCTTCGACAGAATTGAGTCACTGTCAGTCACTGTGTATTTATCTAAATCTAAAAATAAACACGCTAAAATTCACCTTCATCCCTGCCGTGAGTCGACGGCTTAGTGGGAGAAGTTCCGACTGACGCCAATTCAGTCGGGTTTCGATCCTAGCTAGAGGTAACCGGACGTCTAGCCACACTGATGAGCTGCGAAACAGCGAAACAGTCTGTCTGTGGATGACAAATATATATATATATATATATATAGATAGATAGATAGATAGATATATGTATATTAAAATAATGAGAAAGAACAGTAAGATTTATAATCCGGTGTTCTTATTAATTATTTTTATTTTTTAAAACGGTGCTCAATACAATTCTGTAGAGTATAAACATTATAAATTTACTAATTTAAAAATATGGTCCCATCACTACACAGGAATTGCCATTTTTCAAAGACAGAAACTAAAACTTTAAATTTAATTATAAAATTAAATTAAAATCCCTAGTTCTGTTTCATTCTCAAAATTGCTAGAGAATGAAACAGAACTAGGGATTTTAATTTAATGCTAGATGCAATCGTCAGGCTTGACGATTGCATCTAGCATGCAACAGACTGTCGCCTTTAAGTGTTGACTTCTATGTTCACTTTTATATTTACACACACTCTATCTCTGATATTGAGCACTTTACCCCATAAATATAGCACACTTTAAGACTATATTTCTTCATATATATATATATATATATATATATATATATTACAATGAATCATTCATACAGAAAACAGATATAGAAGTTAATGATAAAATGGCAAGAATACATCTTTGCAAACAATTTAGTAAGAGACATTAACCCCGAACCTGTAAATGAATGTTATGACCCCTGTTTATAAATTTCAGTTGAATAAGGTCTTTTTTTATATATTTACAAGCTTTCATCTGTTCCTACAGATATCATCAGGTAAGAATATATTTGTTGTTTTATAATTCCAGGTAATAACAGGACATCGAAAGAGTAGTTTATAGTCCGAAATTTGTTCTTAGAAATGTGATATTGTTACTGGTAAGAGATTTCTTTGAGCGTGCGTCCGCAACGCTGAGGTTGAATTATTTTAAATTTTAAAATTGTGCGTTTTGTACTTATATGGCAGTGGAGAATTCTTTTGTACTGGTAGGTTTTTCAGTTTATATGGCATGAACTAAGCGGTTCAATATATACAGGAATGTCACAGTTATATATATATATATGCACCCGTGATAATAGCTAAAAATTGACAGATGTTCTAGTATCATTATGTGGGATACTTCATAATAAATGTGATAAAAACTAAAATAAAAGCATGAAGAAATTGAGTTAAATTGGCTCAACTATATACCCAGGTGCATCTATTAAAAAAAAATAATTTTAAAATGTTATCATTCCAATATATTCACCATTTTTTATCTAGGCATAATTATAACTAACATTTGTGTTTTTATATTCGGCCGCCTTATCATATGCATATAAAATTAAATCAACAAAAGCATTACTTTAATCCAGTTAAGACCTAAAGGGTGAAACAAATTACGCAAAAAATCTTTTACACTTTGTCATTAATTTACCTAATATGCACCTCTGTGTGTATATGCATATTTTGGATTGTAAGAATAATTCTTTTCTTTTGTGACTGAATATTGCATTATCAATTTTTTTTAGATTAACAGTGATTTTTCCAGATTCAAGTCCTACTATTTAATCCATAGTTGACCTGAGGTTATTGAATCATAATTTTTCCTAATGTATGTGTAAGTGAATGTATGTATTGAACCCAACTGGAATTGGAACTCAGTTCTCCAAGTTCTCATTCTGAGCTGCACATCTACATATGTTTGGACAGACAGATAGATAGATAGATAGAGAGATAGATAGATAGATAGATATGAACAGACTAAGAAAGATAAATAGATAGATATGAACGGACTAAGATAGATAGATAGATAGATAGATATGGACAAAATGAAATAAATACACATGAAAAGACTGACAGACAGATAGATAGATAGATAGATAGATAGATAGATAGATAGATAGATAGATAGATAGAAGTGAACAGCTTATGATAGATAAAAGTAAGATAGATTGATAGACAGACAGATAGATATGAAGAAAAAGAAATAGATAAATGCATACATATGAAGAAACTGAGATAGATATAAACAGACTAAAAAAGATAGATAGATAGATATATAGATAGATATAAACAAACTGAAACAGAAAGGTAGATTTGAAGAAACTGAAATAGATAGAGAGAAACATAGATTCAAATATGCATATGAAGAAATTGCGATAGATAGATAGATAGATAGATAGATAGATAGATAGATGTATTAACAGACTCAGATAGATAGATAGATGTATTAACAGACTGAGATAGATAGATAGATAGATAGATAGATAGATAGATAGATAGATAGATAGATATAGGTATTAACAGACTGAGATAGATAGATAGATAGATGTATTAACAGAGTGAGATAGATAGATAGATAGATAGATAGATAGATAGATAGATATAGGTATTAACAGACTGAGATAAATAGATAGATAGATAGATGTATTAACAGAGTGAGATAGATAGATAGATAGATAGATAGATAGATAGATATAGGTATTAACAGACTGAGATAGATAGATAGATAGATAGATAGATAGATAGATGTAGGCATTAACAGACTTAGATATGAATATATTGATATAGGTATTAACAGCTAGCTAGCTAGATAGATTAGATTGAGATAGGTATTAACAGATAGATAGATATGAATCCATAGAGATAGATAGATAGATAGATAGATAGATATACATACAAGCAGATCTATTTCTATATGTGTTTTTTTATATCTGCTTAAAGAAAGTGCCTAACATTTTAACTAAAAAGAGAGTTAAAAAAACTCATTTTTTTCAAAACATCTCATCTATTGTCAGTGTGTGATGGTTATTTTTTATGCACACGCCACTCAGTGCTATAAAAGACTTCATTTTGCATAAATAAATGTTCTCTCTTGCACATATCTATGCTTGTATCAGTCTCTCTCTTTGCATGAACACACACACTCGCAGACAACGTAAGATTTTAGTCAATACACTTTCTTAATATTTGCTTTGATATAATTTTTTTTCACTCTCTTTTTCCTTTCTTTGTCTCTTTTTCTTTTTGTTGTGGTTGTTGTCGTCTTCCTTCCTTGCCAGTTTTGTTTGTTTTTATTCTTTTGTACACTGCTATCAGAATCTTTCATTTTTGCAAAAATCTCCTTACAAATCAGGCCTTCTTTTATTACATTCATCAAAATGGCCAACACTCCAACTTCTGTTCATTTGGGATACTGCCATCTTTACGGTTTTTTGTTATTACAGAGATAAATTCTCTATTGAGGCCCGGAATAATTCTGCAGAGGCTAGGAATTCCGTTGATGTCCGTCTCACAGGGAATTTCTTTCAGAGAAATGTGGAATCTTTCGGGATTCTTATCCTTTTGTCTTCAATTTTCTGATTCGTTTGCTTGATTGGTGAAGGAATAAAAAATAAATAGAAAACTAAGAAAATGGGAAAAGAAAAAGCAGACACTCTGTTATGGAACTGGGATAAATGTTTTTCCCTGGGTGAATCTTCAGAAACATTGAAAGCAATTCAAATCAAATAATTTAAATCAATCTAAATTGTCTATTCATCTATTTATGTTTTTAAAGGCCAATTTTTGTTTACTGACCTCATATTATGAATAAGCCATTTTAGAAACTTTTCTCAATATTATTACACTTTTTGAGGTCAGAGAAAATCAACGTGAAGACACACACACACAAACTATAAGTGGGCAACATATCTTTAAGAATTGCTATTTTTGACTTGTTAACAGAACTATTTACAGTATCACATGATTTAACATACTTTACAGTAACAGAAAAAAATCATATCTCTATTTAAAGCTTTAAATCATGATTATCTGAAATTACTTTTTATATCGAATTTCATATTTCAAATGTTTCATTTAGAAAAACCTTAATGGAGTTAAAACTGTATAAAAGTATTTATGCTTTGTATTGTATCAGAGCCTCTGTCAAAATTGACAAGCTCAAACAAATAACATAGAAGCCACCATCATTAAACACTATCTTCGATAGACAAGCTATGTACTTCATGTGAACAGCAACAGACTCCTGCATCAAATCCTTTACACTATTTTTACTCAGCACAGACTGAAAACCCTGTGCTTGCTCCTTGACAAATCCAATTTGAATCAGTTATAATTATTATGTCGCTATCTTCACAGTCTTTGAAAAAATTGACACCAACAGCATTGAAGTAACCATCATCAAACACCACATTTCGTGGACAGACTATGTAGTTCACGTGATCAACAACAGACTTCCACACAAAATCCTTTACAGTGAACAATGGTGTCCTTTACTTAAGGCCAAGTCATCAGGCAAAACTGGAGGTTTATCTCAAATCTCACTATTTTACTGGGAGGTAAGATTTTTAGATTCAGTTTCGGTTTGGAGTAGTTTGCAGCTGCACTCAGAAATTTAAAGAAAAAAGTAGAGATTGAGAGCATAATTAATTTGGCTTGAAAAGTTATTTCATTTTATCTTGTTATATTTTTTCTTTACTAAGTTCTTATTACAATTAATATATAATTTAGCAGAACTTTAGAGCCATTACTTCCCGCACTATTAACAAGAGTGTACAAAATGTTACATATATTTTAATCTTTGAATTAATTATCCATATTAAAACAGTTTTAATGACACAAAACCATTTCAGAACTATGAATTCTGGGATGAAAATATAACATGAAACAAAATAAATATGAATGTAATTTTTTTTTATTTTAATTCTAACTATTGTTATGCTGACTTATTTTGTCATACTTTTTTATGATTACAGAATTAAAAAAAGTAGAAAAAAATTACTATTAGAAATGTCCAGTTTAGCATCAGGTCAGGGTTAATATTTCTGTTATGAATAATCAAGAGTGGACTCCCCTTGTTTTGTTACTCTCCTCTTTGAGAGAGCTATTTCTGTTTACTGGGACTATAAAAGGACACTATATACAAACCTTGTATGCTCAGTTGAATAAAGATTTCTTAAAGCCTACACCTGCATACTTTTGTCATTACAGTTTCAAACACCTCATTTGCGATATTTCAAAATTATCAGATTAAATTTATTGAATTTATGACATTAACGTTACATAACAACATTATTAATAAATGATTTTTCATTAATTTTGTAGTCACATTTGCACCTATTTTATGTTTTTTTTTAAGTAAACTAAACTAAATGTCAATATTCTTTTTTAAATGCATTTTAGAAAGAAAAACAAATTACTCATAAAAATTTTTATCATCAATATATTTGTCGTTATAAAAAACAATATCAGAGAAAAATATTAAATTAAATTTATATAAAAAAATAATAGCATTTTTAAATAAATTTTGCAGTGTAAAAGCATAACAGAAGAACAAAAATCTTTGGAAGAAAAGCCTGTTAAAAATTAAATACAACAAAACATTATTAAACTGCACTGATAAATCATTAGTTAACTCCCCTTAAGATCTTGGAGTTATAAAAAGCTCCCTGTAAATCCATCAGTAGACAAGTAGTCAGAGTAAAGTGTAATAAAGCTTTGGTATAAGTTTATTCACTGGTTCTGTTTTTACTACATTAACTTTTTGGGGAGAAACTTTCGAACATTATTTATACAAAATGAAGTCTTTTATAGTGTGTATAAAAAATAACCATCAATCAATGAAAGACTCAAAAAATAAGATTAATAAATTATTTCTTTAAATCAAGTAAAATTAAAATGTTACATTTTTCTTTATAAGAATGGTAAAAATTCAGAATACTTTTTCATTTGTTAGAAACAGAAATACCGATTACCCATTAGTATATTTGTTTTTATGAATAAAAATTCACAGAGAATAATATGTGAAATGTGAAAATGTGAAAAATTCACAGAGAATAATATGTGAAATGTGAAAATGTGAAAAATTCAGAGAATAATATGTGAAATGTGAAAATGTGAAAAATTCACAGAGAATATGTGAAATGTGAAAAATTCACAGAGAATAATATGTGAAATGTGAAAATGTAAAAAATTCACAGAGAATAATATGTGAAATGTGAAAATGTGAAAAATTCACAGAGAATAATATGTGAAATGTGAAAATGTGAAAAATTCACAGAAAATAATATGTGAAATGTGAAAATGTGAAAAATTCACAGAGAATAATATGCAGAAATGTGAAAATGTGAAAAATATTAAATTAACTTCTAAGTAACAAAACCAAATTTCCTAAATTACAGTTTTTCATTAATTCTGCACAAAAATGTTTTTTTTAGGAATGAAAACATAAAATAAAAGTTCAAAGTAAATAAAATAAATAAATCTTATACTTATAATTTAATTGAAAAAGCTAAAGTTATTCCAAATGTAAAAAGTAAAAATTTCTTGAGCTGACTATACAGCAGCAAACTACTATAAACCCAAACTAAAACTTTTTGTTTCCAGTGGAATGGTGAGATTTAAGATCAACATCCAGGTCTGGACAGGAGTTGCACTATGATTTGGCTTTATATAAAGAATGCCATGCAGTCAACCCAGTACTGGCCTATGCAGGGCTGGCTCAATGTACTGGCAACTCGGGCAGTCATCTGGGGTGCCATCAAGGCCAAGGGTGCCATCATACCACCATGTCATGTGTTTGGGATCTTCCAAAACTAAAGCTTATAAAAACATTTGCAGTTATCCATGACTGAAGACAGATTAAATTCTTTGGCTATTTTGTCAATAGAAAATGATCTTGTAAAGAAGATAGGTGTAAAAATCACCATGAAAAGATTTGCAGATCTAAAAGCTAGAAAAAATAATTTAGGTAGAATAATGAATGTTTTCTTTAACTTGTATCAAGTTGTATATTGTAATAAACTTGTTATTTTACATTTCCAGTTTTTCTTCTTGTGAAAATTTAAAAAATTTATACTTGTAAATGTGCCAAAGTTCAGCTTGTCGGGGGTGCCAGCAACCCTAGAGCCAGTATTGATATAAGAATCAACTGGAGCAGACTAAGAAAAGGGGTAATATCAACTTGCAAATGTGGGGAGGAACTAGCAACAAGTCATCCACTCTGAATTCAAAATATTTTGACCGTTGTTTTTTTTTTTCCGAACAAGAGCAACATAGAAACATAGAGGACAAGCAATAAAGACAAAAGGCTCAAAAAAATCAACTAAGATCAGCTCCAATGATATGGTGTAAACTGTGCAGACAAATGTCCCCAGCAAAGACTGGTCTTGCTGGCCACCAAAGGGATTTGACATGAGATGTGTACAACAGGGAATTAAATACTTGGAAACAAAGAATAGTCAACAAATGAACTTAAAATTATATAAAAGTATGATACCTAAAATAAGACAATGAAATAGGTGTTGAATTATGTTGAGAATAAGACAAGGACAGGAGTTATTGAATCATGATGGCAGCGAGGCAATGATAGGGGTCTTGAATTCATGCTGTCAATAGGACAAGAGCAGGATTTTGAATTTTACTGACAATAGGAAAAGGACAAGGGTGTTAAATTCAAGCTGATAATTGGGCAAGGACAGGAGGTATTGAATCATGCTGACAATAGGACAGGAGGTATTGAATCATGCTGACAATAGGACAGGAGGTATTGAATCATGCTGACAATAGGACAGGAGGTATTGAATCATGCTGACAATAGGACAAGAGGTGGAGTGGATGTTAAATCATTCTGACAATATAACAAGGACATGGGTGTTGAATCATGCTGACTATAGGACAAGGACATGGGTGCTGAATCATGCTGACTATAGGACAAGGACAGGAGTATTGAATAATGCTGACTGTAGATCAAGATCAGGGGTGGATGTTTAATAATTCTGACAGTAGGACAAGACAGATGTTTTGAATCATGCTGACTGTAGGACAATGATAGGGGTGTTGAATCATGCTGACAACAGAACAAGGACAGGGGTGTTGAATCATGCTGACTATAGGACAAGAGCAGATGGAGTGGTTGTATTTAATCATTCTGACAATAGGACAAGTACAGGGGTGTTAAATCACACTGACAGTATGACAAGGACAGGAGTGTTGAATCATGCTGACTATAGGAGAAAAGCTGGGGTTGGTCTTGAATCATTCTGACAATAGGACAGGAGATATTGAATCATGCTGACAATAGGACAGGAGGTATTGAATCATGCTGACAATAGGACAAGAAGTAAGATGGATGTTAAACCAGGGATGTTGAATCATTCTGAAAATAAGACAACAACTCTAGTTTAAAATCATGTCTTTCACAATGACATTAGTGTTAACATAACTTATCTCAACTAAAATTCCAAGTTTGTCATTTTCCCCACTTCGATAAACATTATGTTGCGTTATTTCCACTAGATGAAAACATTGTAAAAGTAATTTACATAATTATGTTATAATGATCTGATTTCTGTTTGTGGAAGCTTTCTCTTAATATAAAACAGCATAAATGGTACATCATAGCAAGATTTTTGTTAGGGCAATACTGTTAAATGCTTTAACTTGAAGACTAAAGCAAATTTCAGTTTAGTTATCCTTTTATTTTCATTCACATTCATTTGGTAATAATGATTTGATATTTTGTATATTTCTTACAAAATTTATAAATAAACTCATATCACACATTGAAAGAGTAATAGAAATAAAGAGTTTATTAATTGTTGTATAATATAACAATAGCATTATTTTGTAAGCAAAGCATACATATCTTCATATCAAATTAATATTTTACAAAATAAACATATCATTATTTAACAAATACCATTATTTTATGTAAAAATATTAATCTTTTCATTTTTTTTCATTTCCATCATGAAATATTCACACTGATACAAAAACATGTTTTTTGAATTTTAAGTACTGTTATGTAAGATAACAATCCTCCAATACCATAGTGAATGCGGGACCATCTTTGCACAAAAGAAACTTGAAGTGATAAAAATGTGGTTATACAGAAGGATGCTGAGAATAATAATATGGACTGAATATGTGAGCAGCGAGGAAAATTTAGAGAAAATGGAAACAAAAAGGACACTTATACTCAGAATCAGAAAGACAGAGCTGAAATTTCTAGGATGCATAATGAGGAAAGTGGGCTTGGAAAATTTGTTACTCACAGGATATATTAAAAACAATAAGGACAGAGGAAAACAATGGATGACCTACCTAATGAACTTGCATAAATGGATGGCAGAATGGGGTGAGTTTTTCAGTGTGCCCTCGTTACAACCAAATGTGACACAAGGTCGAGGTTTAAAGTGAGTTTAATAGTAATACTATGGAAAAATTGCTCAAGCTCTCTCAGCACTTCCCATTTTGGGGATGCCTCAAGTGCCCAGTAATGACCCCATCCCCATCCTGAAGGAGCGATACTGCCTGGAGGATGCCCCCCCCCAACTGGGGCCTGAGCTTAATATTATTTTGAAACTACACCAGCCAAAGCCAGGGATGGCAGAACATGGTTTAGATGACAAAAAGATAAAATATACTAAGAGCTACAAAGGACAAGAAATTGTGGAGAGACATGATTGCCCATGTCCTGAAGGGACACGGCACAAAGAAGAAGAATATCTGCTTAAATCCATTTAATACAAGACTACTGCTGGTTAGGGATTAATAGGAGTACAAGCACTGGGCATGTTGCTGAATGGTTAGAATGTTAGCATCCTGACCATAAAATGCAGGTTCAAATTGCACCATGATTTTTCAAAGAGATGCCTTCTTGATAATATTGGCCTGAGGAAATAATCACAGTTTGTGGTATCATTGCAGCAGGTCTGAAAAGTTGACATCTAAAAAACACATAAAATGCAAAAAAAAATGTTTGAATTAAATTGAGTTTGCACTTAAAAACCAATAAATTGTAAAAGAATTTGTTGGAAATTTTTAGATGATAAAATCAGTGGAACAAATCCAAATAATAGAAAGTGGGCTTGGAGAATTTAACACACACAGGACTACTGAAAGCAAGATGGATAGAGAAAAACAGTGTACAATCTACCTAATGGTTAGCAGAACAGAGATTAGGTAAGAGAGCAGAAAAACAAACATTGCTAAGAAAAAGAAATTGTGGAGAGTTATGATTGCCCAATACCTGAAGGAACAAGGCACAAAGAAGAAGAAGAAGAAGAAGAAGAAGAAGAAGAAGAAGAAGAAGAAGAAGAAGAAGAAGAAGAAGAAGAATGGGGATCTTGTTTCAACAGTTGGTAGAACAGAGATTAGAAGAGAGAGCAGAAAGACAAACATTGCTTAGAGTACCTCTAAGGAATGTTTGTCTTTCACAGGACAGGAAATTGTGGAGAGTCATGATCATTCAAGTTCTGAAGGAACATGGGGCACAGAATAAAAAAATTAAGTTAAGAATATTAAAATTAGATTAATTTTTCAATATTAAAATCTTATGTTAATTTGCCATTTTTACTATATCAATTATTTTTAAGTGGTGTTCATTTGTTTTTTGCAAGCAGGCATTGAATCAAACAAGAAAATAAGATAATTGAAAGAAGCAGCACATATGATATAGTGAAATAATCCAGTCAGTAGACTGAGCATAGATATAACTACCATATGAGTATCATTAATAAGGGAAGAGAAGAACAGCTATTGGATTTAAGGTTTCAAAATCACTCTCTGTTCTACAAGACATATCAACTCTTCTCAGTTTTATTGCAAACTCATTCTTAGTGTTCCAATTTGTAACTGTTACTCTGTCATTAAAGAATATATACAAGATAATACATCGGTGAACTTAGTATAGTAACTTTATTTCATTAGGCTTTAGACAGGATAGAGAGTTTTATTTTTTTATTATAGGTAATCAGAACACAATTCATATTTATCTAGAAGTTGCTTTATGTCGCTTCTTCAGGATTAAAACAAGATAGTGTGAGACAAAAGGGATTAGAGAGGTTGACACACACAGGACAGACTGAAGGCAAAGTGGGCAGAGGAAAATATAAAGTAATCATTTTTTAATCATGTCACCCCAAGCAACTCAATAATACCACTAAGATGTCAGGGGTTACTGGGCGTAAAAGAAAATAAGAAAACTATAGTAAAGAGAGGAATATAAACAAACAAAATTCAGGAAGACAGAAGATGGTGACTGATGTTGCATTTACATTTTTGAAGATCATAAAGTGCATGAAAGCAAAAAAAAACAACAAAAACTGATGAGAAGTGCAAGGAAAGAAACTGTTACAATAGAATTTATGGTTACAACTGGCTATTTCAACAGTACAACGACCTAATGAGCTTGAATAATGTTAAGGGAATCTATTTTTATGAATGAAACTTCCCCGAATTCTGGTCATTTAGATCAAAGACTTCAAAGAACTCACTGATGCGGTCAGATGACTTTACCAAGTGACGGTCTTCATCCGGGTATTCGTATTCGTTGGTTGGAACCAAAATTAATCGAGTTGACTGGCAAAGTCAGTTGTTGTAGAAATAGACTTCAGAGCAGTCCATTTACTACCATTTGCTGCCATGACATGTAAACATAAAGCCAGCAACTTCCAACTGAAGTTATTTTGAAGTATTTCTAACTTCTTGCTGGTAAGCCTTTATGTCTTCCCTTTTTAGCCACTGACCATAATCAATAAAATTATAATCAAATCTTTTTTTGTTTAGTATAAAACTTAGTTGATGTTCCTGTCATTCCATTTGCTTTTTTCATCTTATTTCTTTTGTTGCACACGTAGAAGATAGCAGAACAGAGACTGGGGGGAGTAAGGCGACAATCATGGCTTAGAGCTACAAAAGATAGAAAGCAGTGGAGAGCCATTATTGCCTATGTCTTCAAAAGGGCGCGGCACATAAAAGAAGAAGAATGTATGAATACTATTCACATTTATCTACAAACCACTTTATGCTGCTTTCAAAAAAGACTTTTACTTAACTTTTAAACATTCCTTTTGAACATGAAGAAATAATTACTTAACTTTTTGAGAAACGAATAAGTTCTGCCGCTGAGAAAAGATGGCGAAAATGATTTAAATCTTGATTACGATTCCTGACGTTGTTCTATTGTTAATTAACGTCTTTCACTTGTTAGTCAACATAAATAAGTCAGTCGGGAAATCAAGTTATTAATTCTTCGTTTCTTGTTAGCTTTATTGTTAACTCATTTTTAATTAGTGTCCCAACTTCTAATTGTTACAATATAATACTTCAGTGAATTTTACGAAGTGATTTTATCTCATTAAGAATCGGGAAGGATAGATAAGTCTATGTTTAGTTTTTGGGATAATCAGAGAAATGAGCACATATGTTTAGGATAATGGCATAAAAAAGTTTGAGAAACTTTGATCTATAGACTAAAATCACTTGTAAAGATTCTTTGTTTCCTTAGAAGTATACACAACCAGCGTTTCCCATATTCTGGGAACACGCTAAAACAAAATTCACCCCGTACGGACATTCAACTCAACACACACACAACTTTCCTTACAGACTGTAACATTTTATTCATGTCTTCTATGTATTTGTAATTCATGTATTAATCTATTTGTAATTAATATATATTTGTTCGCATACATGTATATCGGTCTTGTTTGTTTCTTTGGACTCCATTAAAGTCCAACATTCTTATGTAGCTGGACCGGCCAGCGGAAGCCTTAACCTAGAGATAACTCATCTTCTCTTCTTCCATTCACACACCGCATGGTCCACAACAGAAGTCACAAGTTTATTCCCTAGGTTAGGCAGAGCAGATATACGCATTTGAAAAGATATAATTGTAAAAAAATTCTGAAATCAACTTGGAAGGGTTCTGAATATGATATTAGAATGAGAAATTCGCATTTCCTGCAAGTTAAATACCCTCTACCTGAGTGCCACCCTAATTTGTATCTTTAGCCGGTATGTTTGGGAAATATCAAGTGGGAAATAGCCACTGGCAAATGGACTGACGGATCTTTTCTTAACTATCAAAATGAAGACATGAATTGTTACCACAAAGGATGAGTGTTATTGTCTGAACAATAAACTTCCATTTACAGAAAGTTACATTTGAATGGACAAATAGCAAATAAGGCAAAAAATAGAAGGTAAAACCGTTATCAATTATTTCAAGAAGTCTTTTGCTTGCGCACAGTCTTGTCAGTATAATAGCAAATCTGGCTATACACCAATTGTCTAGCTTTAAATATGTCCTACTTATTCATGACCTTGCTTATCTCTCAAAATTACAGACATTAAGCAGGTTGATTGGTTTAAGCATTTGACTTACAAAGAAGAAAGCATTAATGATTGGACAATAAATGTAAAAAAAGGAAGTATTCTTGGGGGTGGAAGCATCATCTGTAGGTTCAATTTGTTTTGTCTGGTTGAAGAAATTTGGGGAATTAAGTCAGGGGCTGAATAAAATATATTGACAGAAGTGGTATTTTGACAGGGTCACGTTTAGGGGGAATGCTACCAATTAAGGAATGAGGGCACCCCTAAAATTCAACAAGGCGTTTTTATTTTGATTCTTGCGTTTCCAATGATTTGTAATTTATTCAATAATCAATGACCAATTGACTGGAACAAAGAATTGATCCTGCTTACATTTTTAAAGTAATTCTTCTCTTAAGTGGTGTGTATTTGATTCTTTTCAACTAGGAATAAGTCTCCATTGAAAACGAATTTAACCAAGTATAAGAATAAGAGAAAAGATTTCCTTCATATATATATATATATATATATATATATATATATATATATATATATATATATATATATAAGAAAGCGAGAAAAAAGAAAATAAACGACAAAATACATGAGTCCGCTATGTAGATGCTATAAAATACATAAGTTCAAGAGTTAAGTATATAAATAATCTGTATATTTGTGTAGAGACTAGAATACAAGCTGAAAAGAATTTACACACATGAACAAATTTATCTGGGAAATGAGCTGTGACAGTAAAATGAGCTACAATTTGAAACTGTCAGAGTAAATTTGTTGAAGATAACAATAGTCACTGATGCTGCTTTTGCATTCCATATCAATAACAATGGTGACTAATTTCATTCTTATTTTAGTTGAACGTATTTTAATAGTCAAATAATAAAATGATTCATATCTGAATTTTACATGAAGCATTGACATTATTATACGTTGATCTATTCAGACGATTGGTCTTATTTTGACTGTTATAATGACATTTGTTTGTATATCCTTTAATAAGAACTGTCGTGTACATAAAAATATATAGAATTTAATTTTATATCCTGATCTGGCATCTAGTCTACAATCGCTATACCACAGACATGCTGTGGCCTCCCTCCGTCTCTTCTACAAATATTTTCACGCCAACTGTTCCGACGAACTACTTTCGTTGGTTCACGGACTTCATGAATTTAAACGTGCTACCAGGCTGGCATCTTGGTCCCACCCTTTCACTGTCAAAACGGTTAAATGTAACCATCTCTTCGTATCAAACAGTTTCTTATCCTGCTCTTCCCAGAATTGCTTTCACGCTGAAACACCGGTTATCACACGATCACTAAGAAATGTTGAGTCTGGTCAGTACCTAGATGGGTGACCACTTAGATATGACAGGTGTCGTAAGCTTGGTTGTGTAGGTGGTGTAATGGATAATGGCTTGGAATTTTTAATCCGAGAGACGAGTTTCAATTTCCATTGGGTTCGTTACATTCCCCTAAGCACAAATACTCTTGGGAAAGGTATGAATCCACCTCTTCTCCCCCTAGCTATGGGTTAATTAGTAAGACTTGTATCACTAAATTATTATTATCTCAAACAAAAAATTCTTAGAATTTGGAAATATTTTTCTGGTTTTAAACAACCTGTAATGGGTTGGTAAACAGTAAAATACAAATCAATTAATCGATAATTACTTTCCGAAATTCAAATATTTAAATAAAAATTAAATTACATTTGTTTTATGCCCTTCCTGGAAAAACTTAAATTAATTTCTAGACACCCAAGTAGAAAGGCTGAAATATTGTGAATATAAGCATCAAGACTAGAATAGTAGTTCGAATAGCGTAATGTTTAGTCTGTCGAGAAAGTATCTAGCCATTATGAATATTTCAAGAAGTACTTGAGGGTCTTGATGTAACTTGGCGACCAATAAGAGAAGACCCTACATTGTGTGCATAAAAACGTTCTCTCCTAAGGTGGCAATGAGATGACGTTGAGTGAGTTTGGATATCGTGGAGCCATTGCATTTTTACTGAGCATTTGAATTGATAAGTGAAATCTCGTGCAGGTTTTTTTTGACAAAACCTTATATCACCCTGGTCTTTCCGCCCGCCAACCACCGCCACAGTAGAGATTTAGCATCTTTTCGCTGTCACTATTCAAATGGAAGTGATTTCAAATTACGGACGGGATTAAAGCTTCATCAGAGAATGGGATATGAAAAAAAAAAAAAGGAAGAATGAAATTCTGGTATTTTTACTTTTGTGATATTTGATTTTCATTGGTTAATCATGTTTCCCGTGCATTTGACTTAAAAAAAAAACGTTAGTATAATTCGTGGCGTTGTGAATTCAAGGATCGACACTACGTCTATCCAAAGGGTCAAGAAATTAACAAATTTCAAGCCTATCTGAAAAACCGTAAATCTTGCTTTATGTATGTATACTAATTCTAGTTTGTTTAATTGGGATTCAGATAATATTGCATTTCCTAAGTGTGTGTGTGTGTGCGTGTGCGCGCGCATGCGCGGTATTTGTCAAACATGACTTTTTACGCATGTTATTTTGGGAACAGTTTTACATACATCCCATTTGTTTCAGATAAACATACGCAATGGATTCAGTAAAAGTTGGTGATTTAATATTTTTAACTTGTGTTTATGTTGTTACTGTTGTTATTAGTAGGCTCTTGATGTACTTTCTTCGTAAAGAATCGTTCTTTTTTCAATTAGGATGACATTTAGTAAAATCAAATATATGTATGTACGTTTGTTTGTGTGCATGTGTACTTAATTCAGGGAAAGACCAAAAATATTTCTAACATTTTTAAAAAAAAAAAACTTTAAAAATTATTCTATTTATTATCGAATAATTTTTTTCACGGTTTTAAAATTTAACATTTCTTCTTGTCACGAACTTTATGATTTTATTGTTCAGCCTATGACAGGGGCTGTCCGGACTGAGTAGGAGGGGAATGTATTATTCTGATATCTTATTTCCAGTTCAGTCAAATTTTGTGTGCTGATATACATAAGTCAAGCATGCACAAAAAGACACACACCCTGTTAGGATCCCAGCAGTTGGCAAATGGTTAGCCACCAAACTGAGGTAAAACACTATGAACGTGTAGAAATAGAATTTTAGAGAAAAAGCACAAGCAATACATTTTTGAAAAAAACAATATTACCAGCAATACATTTTTGGAAAGAAATATTACCAGCAACACATATTTGAAAAAACAATATTTCCAGCAATACATTAAAAAAAAATATTACCAGCAATACATGTTTGAAAAAACAATAATACCAGCAATACATATTTGAAAAAACAATATTTCCAGCAATACATTAAAAAAAAATATTACCAGTAATACATGTTTGAAAAAACAATAATACCAGCAATACATATTTGAAAAAACAATATTTCCAGCAATACATTAAAAAAAAATATTACCAGCAATACATGTTTGAAAAAACAATAATACCAGCAATACATATTTGAAAAAACAATATTTCCAGCAATACATTAAAAAAAAATATTACCAGCAATACATGTTTGAAAAAACAATAATACCAGCAATACATATTTGAAAAAACAATATTTCCAGCAATACATTAAAAAAAAATATTACCAGCAATACATGTTTAAAAAAACAATAATACCAGCAATACATATTTGAAAAAACAATATTTCCAGCAATACATTAAAAAAAAATATTACCAGCAATACATGTTTGAAAAAACAATAATACCAGCAATACATATTTGAAAAAACAATATTTCCAGCAATACATTAAAAAAAATATTACCAGCAATACATGTTTGAAAAAACAATAATACCAGCAATACATATTTGAAAAAACAATATTTCCAGCAATACATTAAAAAAAAATATTACCAGCAATACATGTTTGAAAAAACAATAATACCAGCAATACATTTAAAAAAATATTACCAGCAATACATTTTTGAAAAGAAATGTTACCAGCAATACATTTCTTGAAAAAAAATATTACCAGCAATACACTTTTGAAAAAATATTACCAGCAATACATTTTTGAAAAAAAATTATAACCAAAAAATATTGACTCTCAACAAAAAACCCTTTACAAAAATACGTCAATGAAATCTGATCTAAAAACTGATTTCTTACAAAGAATACATGCTCTATTTATCTTTAACATTTTGTCGGCATTAAATAACCCATTGAGTTTGGTATACTATAAAACAAAATAAACCAAACCAAACAGACCCACACACACATGCATTACATAGACACACAGACAGAGTATCGGTTCTTCTTTTAAAATATAGATGAGAGAGAAAAGAGGATGACTGGAAATAAGAAAATTAAATGAAGTAGCACATATACTATGCTAAAATCCTCCAATCAATAGAAAGAGCATAAATATAAACTCGATAAGCCACTAAGTAGAAAAGAACATGCTAAAAGCTAAAATGAAGACTCTAAAACAGCGTTCCTTAAAACTCTTACCCCTATGGGATCCTTGAAATAGTTTTCTTGTCTCACCTACATAAAAATTACTATATACCATTATTAAGATCTATCTATTTTATATTTTGTCGTAGTTCACGTGGTAAAACATAATGGACACAATGCACTCGATAATACATGAATCCGCCACGTACATGTCCTGTACATTAACCAGTGACGGTGGCTCCACACTAATGCCATATATATATATATATATATATATATATATATATATATATATATATATATATATATATATATATATATATATATATATCACTAATTACATTCCCTATGATTATAAGAGTTTGAAGCTTTTAATATAATAACCAAGTAGTTTCCAAACAATATGAAATACGTATGTAGTAAAATTACTAATATACAATTAAACAAAACTGCATTAGCCTATCTGGAATTCCTAGTGACCTCTTATGGAACCCTAGGGTTTCATGAACACCGCTTGGGAAAGGCTGCTGTAAAATCTACCTGAGTGTCTTACCGGACATGGTGAAGACTAAGAGCAAAGCTTTCCATTTTTTTTTTTTTTTTTTGTATTGGTGACTTCCTTTTTGAAAATAACGTTTTTGGAGAAACAGTCCTTAAGTTTTGTTAGACAAACCAAATATGTAATTCAAAATTTCTATAAAAAGATATAATTTAATGAAGAATGTTCTTTCTACAATTCGTTTTTTAATTCTTTTTAATTAATTTTCTTTCTGAATTTCTTTCTATTCCTTTAGTCGTGTTTATAAATGTTTGGATTTTCTTTTTTCTTTCTTTTTTATTGAATTTTTTATATAGCTTTTCTCACTTTTTATCCACTTTTATATTTAAAATCTCTCTTTTTTTTTATATATAAAATGTTTCTTTTCTTCTTATAGCTTTTCGGTCTTTTTATCCATTGTTTTAAATTTCAAACTTCGCTTTCTTTCTTTTTTTCTATACCTTTTCAATCATTCTGTTTTTCATTCTGTCTTTCATTCTTTTTTTTAGGTATTCTTTATATTTAAAACTTCATTTTATTTCTTTTTCATAGATTTTCTACGAAAAAAAAAGAAAAAAGAAAGAAAAAGAAAGGCGAAAAACAGAAAGAAAAATGGAAGGATGGAAAAGCTCTGGAAAGGAGAAATGCTAAAAAGAAATAAAAGCTACAAAAAGAAAGAAATGAAAGCTAAAGAAAGAAAGCAAAATTTTAATTATAAAAATGATTATAAAGAAAGAAAAGCTACAAAAAGAACGAAAGAAAATAAAAGGAAGAAGAAAAAAGGAAAAAAAGAAGAAAAAAAGAGATGATTGAAAAGCTATAGGAAAAAGGCTAAGTTTTAAGCATAAAAATAATAAAAGACAAAAAAGCTATAAAAAGAAAGAGAAGTTTTATATAGAAAAATAGTTAAAGAATGAACAAAGGAAAATAGAAAGAAAGAAAGAAAACAGAAACTTTTGAAAAAGAATAAAGAGTGGTGTAGAAAGAAATTAAGAAAAATGTTAATTATGCAAAAAAAAGCAAAGCTATAGAAAGAAAATGAAAAATGGCGGACAAAAATGGCGGACAAGAAAGAATGAAAACGGTAAGTATGATAATAGTTTTGATAAATAAGTTTTGGGATAATTTATATTTATATATCATTATATTAAGAGAAAAATGTTAAATAATTCAAAACCTATTTAACTGAACTCATTAAATATTGAACTTTCTTCATTCTGGACTGAGAGACAAATGTAAAATAGAAACAATTTTGAAAAAGCGTGTACTGTATAATGCGTGAGTTTGCGCGCTTTCATTTGTCTCTCAAATACAGAGAAATTAAGAAGAAAATAAGATTTGAGTTCTTACAAAAAATGTTTATTGTTAGTCTTCATTTTTATATAAGCATAGAATCAAGTAAATGCTGGAAATTCACATTTTATCTTCCATATAGAAAAGGAACATAAATTTATAAGGCCATTGTATATCCGTACTCTTCTCAACCTGGACACGACAATCTATTTAGTAAGGAATAATAATAATAATAAAAAATATGTATATAAATGGATGTGCATTGTGGTGTTAATGGATGCTCGGAATCAGAAATTGGAGAACCGAGTTCAAATTCCAGTCGAGTTCGTTACATTCACTTACCCGCAAATACCCTTGGGAAAGGTATGAATCAATCTCTTCTAGCAGGATAGACTGGGTTCTATAGCCTTGGTTGGCAACCAGTCTACTGCAGAAAGAAATGGCAACCTACTGTGGTAAAATCTAGTCAGTCATGAATCGAAAGAGACATGATCGCCCAAGAAGTATTACGTATGGCACGACTGATGAATGTGATTGGGAAGAGTTTGTTTATTTGTTCGCTATTTACATGAGGAGTAATACATTGAAAATATTTTTAAGCTCTTCAGTATCCTAATTATTTCATATTTAATGCAAAATGAAAAACTCATCAAATGTGTAAAATGAATGAGGCAATTGAACTTAATAAAACTCGAAATATAATACTTTCTACCAACTCTGCTACTTTTGAAAATAATTTATTTAAACTTGCTACAACTACTTCTAAAAGAATAAGAGACTTAATTAATACACAACAAAATAATAACAACTTAAATTCTGAAGCAGAAATTTACACGATAGCCTGTAATGTCGTCACAGAAAATACTTTAAGGAATTTAAATAAAAGATTATATGAACAAAAAGAGATATTTTACAAAACAACACACTCATTGCATTAGTCATTTCCTGCAATGAATCTGATCATCATTTCGATTTATAAAATACTACTTTAATTAAGAGATAAAGTAATTTACTAAAGTGAAAATGTATAGAAAGTGCACTGATTTCTGAATCTTGAACGGTAAATTTGCGTCCAGATTTTATCCAACAGTTTACCTTTCTTAACAAATCTTCTTTTGTCGAAATGTCGGATATTTAAAAACAAAAACATGAATTTCTCTTTAATAGCAACAATCATCATTTGTAACCATTGCGAATAAAACTACAATTTTGATTTTTATTATTGATGTCCGGAAAGAAAATTAGCTCTGTGTGTGTGTGTGTGTGTGTGTGTGTGTGTGTGTGTGTGTGTGTGTGTGTGTGTGTGTGGTGGGGGCATTTCCCTATTTGTCTGCAAATGATCTACTAGGTATTTACCCTGTCTCCCCACTAAGTTGTGACACAAGTTCTTTTTTAAGGTGGGGACCCGAGCGCGTACACCTGGGCCAGGAACAAAAATTGCCCGCAGCCCCCGCAACCGTCAGTTGCGCTGGCCTCGGTGCGAGCACCGATCCCTCTGGTGCAATGAGAGAGCGCGGCCTCGGGCAGCTGTTCCCCAGGGCTGGGCACCTCTCAGTATAATTTTCCTCAGTTGCGACTCTGTCCTTTGACAGAGTCGCCTCTGCGTGCACTCTGCCCAAAGACAGAGACGCAACTGAGAGATGATAAACAGATGTGTTACAAACCCCTAAAGAGAGCAATTTACACACTAAAAATGATCTACTAACGACCAATAGATTCTTCTTTTTTTTTATATACAGTGTAACCCGGATATAAGAGACCCTGATATAAGAGAAACCCGGATATAAGAGAGATTATCTCTGGTCCAAAATTAGAGCCTGTGTTAATGTATATAGACCAAACCCGGATATAAGAGAAACCCAGATATAAGAGACTTCTTCTCCGGTCCCGACAACTCTCTTATATCCGGGTTACACTGTATATGCCCTTCAAGACGTTGGCGTTCACGGCTCGCTATAATTTCCTGTTCTTTCTAGCTCTCAATAAACTTTTTCGTTTTTCCCTTATCTCCTAAACCCTAATCCGCGATCCATTCACCCAAGTACGCCAGGTAGACTGTGAGTTGCATTGCTCTAGCTCTCTCAACTTCAGTCTGTTCTGTGAGTGTCAATCTTTCCTTCTTTCCTCATTATATATCCTCCTTTTTGTTGCCATTGTCTCTAGAACATCTTCGTTGCTCACATGTCCGGTCCATGGTATTCCTAGTGATTACGTTTTCAAAAGAAGTATATAAGTATTAATCCTTTTTAACCACAGGATGGATTAACGATAGAACGTGTTTCATTCCCCTAACGAAATTCATGTCATATTTTTTCACATATTCTACTTAATTTATAACAATGGTTATAAGTCCTTTGAAAGAGCATTTTCGCGGGAAAATTTTTCCGAAAAATATATTTTCTACTTTTCACAAATGGAATCTATTTAGATTTTCTTTTACTCTGGGAATAGCTCTTCTTACGATTTCGTGTCCATGACTGATGTCACCGTACCGTGATGAATGCAAACAATGCCAATAGTGAATTCTTAATTTTGGTCCTGACCTGTCATCTCGGCTTCAATCTTTTTTCCATCACCGTAACAAAGCTTCTCTGTGCCTTTTCTATAAATACCCTCATGGTAATTGTTCTATTGAACCCTCCTCTATGGTACCTAGAATTAATGAATTTAAGAACAGTATTAGGTTGGCGGCAAGGTATCATCATTTTACAGTTGAAATCGTTAGATGTAACCATAAGTTCTATGCTAACAGTTTCTTCTCCTGCACTTCTCGCTTGAGGAATCGTCTTCCAGCTTCTTGCTTTCCATCAAGTTTGATCTTCAAAAATTTAAATTTAATCGTTATCAACTGTCTTCTTAATTCTTGTTCTTTTATTGTTCTCTCTCAGTTATGATTTTTCTCATATTATCTCACATTCAGTAAGCCCTTGCATTTTGGTTGTTTTATTGTCTTGCTTGGGGCAAAATGATTAAAAATTTTTTTTAAAAAACAAAGCTTGTAAAAAAGACATTTATCATTTACATATTTCATTTTTGTTTTTCAGCCTGACATTAGAAATTATATAGAATTACTTTACATATATATATATATATATATATATATATATATATATATATATATATATATAAAATGAAGAGGTTATAATGGTTCCAACGAGAGAAAAGTGTGTATATTAAAAAGAAGAGAAGTACCGCAAACTTTTTGGTTGTAATGTGGGTTTTAAAAAAAATATTATTCTTTATTTTTCATAGTTTTACAACACGTGTTTCTGGTTTCACGACCGTCTTCAGGTAAAGGGTGGAGATTTCCACATATTATTAAAAACAATTATTAAAAATAATTAATTTTTTTCCTTTATTTCTGAGTACCACAGAATCGTTCTTCTGTCTTTCTAACCTCCTCTGATCCAAGAATTGATCTCTTCCCGAATTTAGATAGTTATTTCTGCTAAATAAAAAAATATTCGCTGAACTACAAAAAGCCCGTGTATAAGTCTTAAGCCCCTTTGCATAAGTCAAATAAATAGAAAGACTTTAATAAAACAAGAAAACTTATTGTGTATTCCAATTAGATTGTTAACATTTCGTATGACTTCCTTTAGCTTGAATAATAGCTTTAATCCGCAGCGGAAGACGTGTACAAATCCTTCATAAATTTTATTTTTATGGATATACGATTCCATTCTCTCTGCTGTGCTTCCATCATTCTTCAACATTATATGGATGCTTTAAACTAATTTTTGTTGTACAACGCTATTTTTAGAAGGTATATACACCCAATCCATACGTTTTCTCGAAGAATGCGTTTAACAGTGTCTAAATTGGATAGGTTACATTTGTAGTGGCTCATGAATACGAAGCAGAAGTTGCGCCACCTACTTTGTCAGGTTCCAGTAAAGGAAAGGAAGTAGAATTCCCATAATTCACTAGAAAGATCCGACCCCGTTTATGCGGGTCTAAGAGCTCGGATTAATGCCCCACATTAAATTCAGCCTTGTGCCATATCCTACCTCTTGAGGAGGTCGGTAAATATTACTGGAAAGACAGTTTTAGTGTGCATGCAACAAGATATAACTTATTTATTAAATGATTTGATTTTTGATAAAACATACAATTCCTTAGATTTATCATTGATTCATTCAGAGGACATATTGATTTATATGTATTAATGTAGAAAGAAACGGTTTTAGGTTTATCTATATGAAGAGGCATCTTTTTTGTGAGCACGTTTAAGAAAACATGTCTTTCTGGTCCAGCGGTTGGCAGAGAGAGGGAGGGGGGAGAGACTTTGTATTTTTGCGCCAAAACTGTCTTTCTGGTGCATTATGGGGATTCTACTTTCCTTCCTTTATTATAACCTAACAAGGCAGAGGATGCAATTCCTGCTTCTTATTTATGAAATCATTACACAATCACCCCTCAGTTCTCCTGCAAACATTTTGGTTGTTTCTTGATGTTCTAATCAGTTTGCGGATCCTATGCTGTTTGTTTTCATTGCTCGGGTACATATCACGCTCCAATGAAAACGAACATAATAGATTTCGAAATGCCGAAACATTTTTCGCTTTTTTTTTATTCTCTACACAAAGTCCTGTTAAAGGTATAATAGAAATAACGAAACATGTCAAATTTCTAAAGGTTTTCCTATTTGTTCTTTATTTAATCATTCTGACAGATTTTTAATCAATATTTTTCAATTCATATATATATATATATATATATACATTTTTTGAATTGGACATAATCCGACAATTTATTAAAGACATTTTTGATATGTTTAACGTTCTTTTTATAGATACAAGTATTTAAGAAAATGCTCTGTTTTTTAATAAACAGTATTAAATAACAATTACAGGCCGGTAAATGTTATTTAATACTGTTTATTATAAAACAGAGCATTTGCTTAAATACTTGTATCTATAAAAAGAACGTTAAACATATCAAAAATGTCTTTAATATATATATATATATATATATATATATATATATATATATATATATATATATATATATATATATATAGACAATATTAGTGGTAAATATACACATACATATGCAATTATATATACACATACATATATGTATAAAATTAATTCCAACAGGATATGATCTAGGTAGAACTCAATGTCCAGGACAGAGAAAGGATATAATAAAAAGACTTAAACACTAATATTCCATGGTCAAAATTGATTTCATTGGAATCGTAAAAACGATCCAATTCATCAGACCTACAGATTCAAAAAGAAAACAGAAAAAACAACTCCGGGAAAAATTAGTAAGAGTATATGTGTGAGAGTGTGGGAGGACATGAGATCTATATAGAGGGGTAACAGACGAGAGAGGCAGGGAGGTCCAAAGATGGATATATATATATATATATATATATATATATATATATATATATATATATATATATAATTATGAAATCAATCTTTGGCAAAAAATGATATTTGCCAAAAGAACGGCTAAATTAAAAGTGTTTAATACAATTTTCCTAAAATGAAAATGTTAAGGTATAAAATAATCGAATCGCTCACCTTCCTGCAACAATTGTTTCTACCAAGATAGTTTCGTCAAACAACAATCCAGTGTTTCATCTCAAAAACCTAATTATAATTGTAATTGGTTGCAAGAAGGTCAGTGTTTCAGATATTTTATAACTATCTATGACAGTCTGTTCATATCAATCTATCTATCTATCTATCTATCTATCTATCTATCTATCTATCTATCACAGTCTATTCATATATTTTATGTATCTATCTATCTATCTATCTATCACAGTCTATTCGTATATTTTATCTATCAATCTATCTATCTATCACTGTCTATTCATATATTTTATCTATCTATCTATCTATCTATCACAGTCTATTCGTATATTTTATCTATAAATCTGTCTATCTATCTATCACTGTCTATTCATATATTTTATCTATCTATCTATCTATCTATCTATCTATCACAGTCTATTCATATATTTTATCTATTTATCTATCATAGTCTATTCATATATTTTATCTATCACAGTCTATTTATATATTTTATCTATCTATTTATCTATCTATCTATCTATCTATCTATCACAGTCTATTTATATATTTTATCTATCTATCTATCTATCTATCTATCTATCTATCTATCACAGTCTATTCGTATATTTTATCTATCTATCTATCTATCTATCTATCTATCTATCTATCTATCTATCTATCTATCTATCTATCTTATATGTCAAAAAAAATATTGGATAATGGCTTATGAAAGCCGAAAGTAGACATTGAAAGAAAAATTTTTATTTAAATATGTGCCAGGAAAATCGTCCAAAATATAGTAAATTAAAAAAAATCCTAAACAAAGAACCTTCGTTTGTCTTTAACCAAACTTGTATATTATTATTATTATTAGTAGTAGTAGTAGTAGTAGTAGTAGTAGTAGTAGTAGTAGTAGTATTTTCTTTTATTTCTGTTGTATATCATTTCCTTCAGGGTCCCAACCAGAGACCTAAGGTTAGTAACGCCGTCATGACATTTTCCACTGATCATTTTTGTAAAAAAAAACAACAAAGTACCCCTAAGATCAGACACATTTTACACAGATAAAGCTCTTCGTAATATGCGATCTGTACTTATGAGTACATTTTTTATATTACTTTAAGACATGGGCTACCGGGAGTCCCTTCAACGAGTCTATCGGAACCTTTTCCACTCAATCCGAGGGCTCCAACTACAACTGGAATTATTGATGTCCTCATGTGCCACATTATTGAGATTTTCACTCCAAGATCCTTGTATTTTTGATAGTTTTTGAAGATCTTCAAAGATACATTACAATCTGCAGGTCAATAAGAAAACACATTCTGTTTATGTGGTCTCTGATCACGATTTCTGGACGATTGGCTTTGTTCTCTCTGTTTAAAGTCCCATTATTATTATCATCATCATTATTATTATTATTATTATTATTATTATTATTATTATTATTATTATTATTATTATTATTATTATTCTTTAATAACAATGTCTGGGTGGTTGGCTTTGATTGTTCTATCAGTGTGTATTGTGTAGTCCCATAGAATTGTAACGGGTCTGGGTGGTGTTCATACCAGTTTCTTTCACTTTCCTTCCCGTAGAAGTTGAAAATTTCCCAGTGCAGATATTGGCCCACTCTGTCATGCCGGGCTTTATACTCAGTGGGTGCCAATATCGTGCAACCTGATACAAGATGATCAATTGTTTCTGTATATTTATCACAGAATCTGCATTTTGGGCTAACACAATATTTTAGTATATGTGCTTGATAATTCCTAGTTAACAAGCATTGGTCCTGTGCAGCAAGGATAAAACCTTCAGTTTCAGCTTTCAAGCCTGCACTACGTAGCCACTGGTGGGTACGGTTTTTCGTCTACGTCAGCTTGATTGGTACGGGTAGAGTATTGGCCATGAAGCGGTTTATCTTGCCATTGTTTCTGTATTTGGTCGGTTGCATTTGTCTTTGCTCTCTTTTTTTAAAGTATTTTGCAGCTTCAGTGGGTGTACTGTGTTTTACTTGTATTTCTGCGCCCATTTGAAACTCCATTTTGAATTTGTTGGCTTCCTTTATTACGGAGTAAAGACGCTTACTACTTTCATGTTCTTTGACACATACCATCATCCAGTCTTCTGTAGTTTCCAAGTATCTATGGAGGCCAATTGTTGTAGTTTTGTAGGACAGTTCCAGTTGAACTAATCCTCTGCCTCCTTCGGATCTGGGCACATACAGACGATCAACATCAGCTTTGGGATGATGCATGCGGTAGCAAGTGAGAAGCTTTCTCGTTTTGGTGTATTATTATTATTATTATTATTATTATTATTATTATTATTATTATTATATGCGTTATATACAATGGATACACATGTTTAAACAGTGTGTTTTCGACTACCCGCCTGAGTTTTTAAATAAAATATGTATACTTCGAAAATGTTTTTTCTGCTATATTTTTCAAAGTGCTCTATCAAAATCTGAAATAAACAGAAATACAATAATTAAATTTTATAATTGTACCTTTTTTACATGTAGCTCAAAAGTCAAAATATTTACAACACGTTTGAAAAAAAATTAACTTCTAGCATGTAATGCTAGTATGCATTGTTGTTGTTTCGTCTTAAATTAATGTGAGTCCGTGACTTAAAAATACATGCAATGGCAACGCGGTATGATTATTATTATTATTATTGTTATTATTATTATTATTAATAATAATAATAATAATGATAATAATAATAATAAACCCTTCAGCCTTTTGCCACAAATATCTACATTGTTGAATAAGCACCGTTTATATCGCTTTAAAAAACATGAAAAATGTTCTGAAAAGAGTATTTCTTGAAGAGCTTAAATGTTTTCCGTACAGATATATATTCCTCCTCTTTTCTCTTACATTCTTGGTTTATTTTTCTAAAATCTGTAAAAGAAGTAACACCTATAAATGATACCACTTGTGGAAAAGTTAGTATTTTGTCTGCAAAAGCAATTATTTTTGTACCGGTCCGACTCTTGTACACCTGATATTAAGTGAACTTCTGTTCAATGTCATTAGATAGAAAAATTAGTGGAGAGGTTGGGGGCAGGGGGTTGTATCCCCTATTCTGGTTAACTTAGTTTTCGGTAAATTACTAAGTTGGTTTCTAACGGCAGCATAACAAGATTATAAGACAATTGTGGAAAATGAAAGAGAACGGAAGATTCAATAATAATTCCAAAAACACGACAAGCTTTTAAAAGTCATTTATTGGCAAAGGGTTCGCCACTTGTTCATTTATAGTTTTTGACGATAATAATGAGAGAAAAATCAAATTAATTTGTGCTGATGAAAGCAAGGTTATCTGAGAGCAATGGTTTAGACATGTCGCGACTCAGATGGAAAAAAATATTGATGAATAAATAATTTAAACAGAGACGTTGGCAATAAATGAAGGCAATATACATGAAATAATTTATGTTTAAAAGAAACAATAACATATTTCGTACTGATAGGGATAAAATAAACTTTGTTTCTGAAAAAATATGGAAAAAGTGATAGAGACATCAAATAGCAAATATTGTTGAAAGGATAATATAATTCTGATTAGCTTGTTTATTCTTTAGTCATATTAGCACCCGCCTCTATAATACGCATAGATAGATAGATAGATAGATAGATAGATAGATATGGACAGACTGATACATATATATATATATATATATATATATATATATATATATATATATATATATATATATATATATATATAAACATCAGTTTGTTCATATCTAGCTGTCTATCCATCTACAATATTCTGTTCATATCCCTCTCTCTCTTTCTCTCTATCTACCCACCTTAATCTTTCCCCCCTCTCTCTCTATCTCATTTTGATCATCTCTCTCATACACACAAAAGCACATAGGTATATTTATATATATATAGAGAGAGAAAGAGAAATGGACGGAATGAGATAAATAACTACGTAGCTAGCTAGATGCATATAGATATGGATGTATATATAGATATAAACATACTGATGCCGATAGAGAGAGAGCTAGAGGAGATGCACGGAATGAGATGGATAAACAGAGAGAGAGAGAGAGCTATGAACAGACTGATATATATATATATATATATATATATATATATATATATATATATGAAGAAATATAGTCTTAAAGTGTGCTGTATTTATGGGATAAAGTGCTCAATGTCAGAGATAGAGCGTGTGTAAATATAAAAGTGAACATAGAAGTCAACACTTAGAAGCGACAGTCTGTTTCATGCTAGATGCAATCGTCAGGCCAATCGTGGCCTGAAGATTGCATCTAGCACTGTCGCCTCTATGTGCACTTTTACATATATATATATATATATATATATACATATATATATATATATATATATATATATATATATATATATATATACATATATATATATATATATATATATATATATATATATATATATATATATATATAGAGAGAGAGAGAGAGAGAGAGAGAGAGAGAGAGGATGAATAGAATGAGATAGATAGATAGATAGATAGATAGATAAAGAACTTTTGGGTGCCTATCATAACAAACTATTTATTCAATATTTATGTTGTTAGTTATTAACCAATTAATAGTAGCATTTTAACGAGACAAAAATTTGCCAATCATTACTAGTGTCTTTTCCTTAAAAACCTCTCGTTAATCGTTAATAGAAGTCATTTAATTTTAAAAAATCGCCTTTAATAATTAATATAAGCTTTTTCATTAAAATACCTCTTAAACATTGATAATCGACTTTTCAGTAAAAAAAATAACGTATCATTAATTATGGCCTTTTCATTAAAAGAAAACCTTGTTAATCGATAAGAATGTTTTTTTCATTAAAAACATCAAATTAATCATTAATACTGGCCTTTTCATTATAAATACTTTTTATTAAAATAAACGTTAATTGTTAAAAATGGTCTTTTCATCAAAATACCTTGTTAATTATATACAGTGGACTTTTCATGAAAAACACTTTCTTAATAATTAATCGTGGGCTTTTCATTAAGAACGTCAGCAGGTTTGTCATTAATCATTAATGGTGGCCTTTTCATTAAAAACAACCTGTTAGTAATGGCCTTTCTGTTTAACTTTAACATATCTTCATTACTAATGGACTTTTCATTAGGAAAACCTTGTTAATCATTATTAATAGTGACTTTTTAATTGCAATTGTAATTTTTAACATACTGAAGAACTTGATTTTTCTCCACAAAAAAAAGAAAATGTTCAATTTTAAGCCCACATTTTAATCCTTCGTTGCTTTTGTTTTCTAAACACCAGATCAGGCAATGTGGAAATGACTGGTCAATGCTATTTATGACATATAATCATAATTACATTTGGGATATACATGCTGGTTCCTGTCAATTTTTTTTTACTATCATTACAGCTTGAGAATAGTTAGGGGAGAGGGATTTGCCAACATGTTCATTCACCCTTACTTTTTCAATCAACCATCTTCGCATGTCAGCAAAGAAAGTCTGTCTATCTATCTATCTATCTATCTATATATATATATATATATATATATATATATATATATGTAAAATGCGTATCATATATATCCTATATATATATATATTATATATATCATATATATAAATTTATCCTCTGAAAAGAAAAACTTTATTAGATCGCACGAGAAATTATATAAAAAACTAAATAAAAGCACCTTGTCAGTCGTTTTTAATGAAATGTGCTTGAAAGAAGGATTGCTGCCTAAATACACAAATATATATATATATATATGCAATTTTTATATTTATGCGCGGTACTTATTGGAAAGCGCTCAATATCAGTGACATATATATCTATATCTATATCTATCTATCTATCTATCTATCTATCTGCGATCGTCAGACAAACATGATCAGAGTTTGTCTGACGATCGCAGATAGCGTGAAACCCAGGCTCACAAACTCACATCTGTCCAACTAAATATATATATATATATATATATATATATATATATAGAGAGAGAGAGAGAGAGAGAGAGAGAGAGAGAGACAGACAGACAGACAGACAGATCTAGAGAGTGATTTTGAAAATACTTTTTATAGTACATCTATATCTCTCACTCTCTCTCTCTCTCTCTCTCTCCACACACACACACACACACACACACACACACACATATATATATATATAGTGAGAGAAAGAGATAGATAGATAGATAGATAGATAGATAGATAGATAGATAGATAGATAGATAGATTTGAACAGACTGGGATAGATAGCTAGATTGATAGATTATGAAAAGGATTTTCCAAATCAACTTACGTACATGCAAATAAAAGTCATGGGACGCCATAAAACAAATAAATATAAAGATATTAGTTTAAAGACACATTGAAATGCCAATAAGTCCTTTTATAAATTACTTTAAATTACTCAAATAAATTACTTTAAGGCGTTTAATAAAAATAAAACTCTTCGAAAGGTGAAAACTTGGAAGACAATAATAAGTATGGAAGATTGTTTTTTTAAATCATAAAATTTTGTGGTGGTCCTTTAAGACCAAGAGACTTTCATATTACTTAAAACGAATGTTTACAATTTTTAAGATTTTAGTAAATTCCTCATTTCTGATTACATTTAAATTCCAGTTGCTAGCATTTACATTTTAACATTCTGCTTCTTTTTTTTTTAAATGTTTCATGAAAGAAACAAATTTTGAAATTAAACTATTTCGATTGATTCTGCAATCTGGAATTATTGGAGTTCTTTTTTTTTTGTTTTGTTTTGGGTTTTTTTTCTGCTTACTTTTCTTGCAGTCATTATTCTTGGGTGGATGCAAATAACATACAGTTCCACCATTAATAGTTGTTCATTTTCATCACAAAAAGATGACATTGAAAACATTAGGAAGAAATGACGAGTAACTCCGCAGACAACTTTTGAAATGCAATAAGCAAAATGTTAAAAAGAAAGAAAATTCTGAAAACAGACAAGGAAAATAAAAGTAACAAATCAATTTGGTGGAGAAGAGAAGCCCACGGGTCTTGGAGTTGGGAATCAGTCATTAATAATCAATCTGTTTTAAGTGATATTCTTCCCAAAGGTTTCGTTGTTGAAATTTAATTTTGCTCTCATCTGGTTTAGCGTGTAAGTTTTTGGTAGATCTATTGGTGAAAATATTGCAGTGTTATGAAAAAGTGTATCCTATGTGCTGGGATGTATCAATTTGATATAAATAAACATTAAGACAGGAGGAAGAATAAGAAGTAAAATTTGGAGAGGTTGTATAGAAAGAAAGAAAGAAAGAAAGAAAGAAAGAAAGAAAGAAAGAAAGAAAGAAAGATTAAGAAAGAAGAAAGAAAGATTAAGAAAGAAAGAAAGATTAAGAAAGAAAGATTGAGAAAAAAGAAAGAAAGATAAAGAAAAAGGAAAGGAAGAAAGAAAGATTAAGAAAAAGGAAAGAAAGAAAGATTAAGAAAAAAGAAAGATTAAGAAAAAAGAAAGAAAGATTAAGAAAAAGGAAAGAAAGAAAGATTAAGAAAGAAGAAAGAAAGATTAAGAAAGATTAAGAAAGAAAGAAAGATTAAGAAAGAAGAAAGAAAGATTAAGAAAGAAAGATTAAGAAAAAAGAAAGAAAGATAAAGAAAAAGGAAAGGAAGAAAGAAAGATTAAGAAAAAGGAAAGAAAGAAAGATTAAGAAAAAAGAAAGATTAAGAAAAAAGAAAGAAAGATTAAGAAAGAAGAAAGAAAAAGATTAAGAAAGACAGATTAAGAAAAAGGAAAGAAAGAAAGAAAGATTAAGAAAAAGAAAAGAAAGAAAGATTAAGAAAAAAGAAAGATTAAGAAAGAAGAAAGAAAGATTAAGAAAGAAAGATTAACAAAAAAGAAAGAAAGATAAAGAAAAAGGAAAGAAAAAAAGAAAGATTAAGAAAAAGGAAAGAAAGAAAGATTAAGAAAAAAGAAAGAAAGATTAAGAAAGAAGAAAGAAAGATTAAGAAAGAAAGATTAAGAAAAAAGAAAGAAAGATTAAGAAAAAAGAAAGAAAGATTAAGAAAAAAGAAAGAATGATTAAGAAAGAAAGAAGAAAGAAAGATTAAGAAAGAAAGATTAAGAAAAAAGAAAGAAAGATTAAGAAAAAGGAAAGAAAGAAAGATTAAGAAAAAAGAAAGAAAGATTAAGAAAGAAAGAAGAAAGAAAGATTAAGAAAGAAAGATTAAGAAAAAAGAAAGAAAGATTAAGAAAAAGGAAAGAAAGAAAGATTAAGAAAGAAGAAAGAAAGATTAAGAAAGATTAAGAAAGAAAGAAAGATTAAGAAAGAAGAAAGAAAGATTAAGAAAGAAAGATTAAGAAAAAAGAAAGAAAGATAAAGAAAAAGGAAAGGAAGAAAGAAAGATTAAGAAAAAGGAAAGAAAGAAAGAAAGATTAAGAAAAAGGAAAGAAGGAAAGAAAGATAAAGAAAAAGGAAAGGAAGAAAGAAAGATAAAGAAAAAGGAAAGAAAGAAAGATTAAGAAAAAAGAAAGAAAGATTAAGAAAGAAGAAAGAAAAAGATTAAGAAAGAAAGATTAAGAAAAAGGAAAGAAAGAAAGATTAAGAAAAAGAAAAGAAAGAAAGATTAAGAAAAAAGAAAGAAAGATTAAGAAAAAGGAAAGAAAGAAAGATTAAGAAAGAAGAAAGAAAGATTAAGAAAGATTAAGAAAGAAAGAAAGATTAAGAAAGAAGAAAGAAAGATTAAAAAAGAAAGATTAAGAAAAAAGAAAGAAAGATAAAGAAAAAGGAAAGGAAGAAAGAAAGATTAAGAAAAAGGAAAGAAAGAAAGAAAGATAAAGAAAAAGGAAAGGAAGAAAGAAAGATTAAGAAAAAGGAAAGGAAGAAAGAAAGATTAAGAAAAAGGAAAGAAAGAAAGAAAGATTAAGAAAAAGGAAAGAAAGAAAGAAAGATAAAGAAAAAGGAAAGGAAGAAAGAAAGATAAAGAAAAAGGAAAGGAAGAAAGAAAGATTAAGAAAAAGGAAAGGAAGAAAGATTAAGAAAAAAGAAAAAAAGATTAAGAAAGAAGAAAGAAAAAGATTAAGAAAGAAAGATTAAGAAAAAGGAAAGAAAGAAAGAAAGATTAAGAAAAAGAAAAGAAAGAAAGATTAAGAAAAAAGAAAGATTAAGAAAGAAGAAAGAAAGATTAAGAAAGAAAGATTAACAAAAAAGAAAGAAAGATAAAGAAAAAGGAAAGAAAGAAAGAAAGATAAAGAAAAAGGAAAGGAAGAAAGAAAGATTAAGAAAAAGGAAAGAAAGAAAGAAAGATAAAGAAAAAGGAAAGGAAGAAAGAAAGATTAAGAAAAAGGAAAGGAAGAAAGAAAGATTAAGAAAAAGGAAAGAAAGAAAGAAAGATAAAGAAAAAGGAAAGGAAGAAAGAAAGATTAAGAAAAAGGAAAGGAAGAAAGAAAGATTAAGAAAAAGGAAAGAAAGAAAGAAAGATAAGGAAAAAGGAAAGAAAGATTAAGAAAAAGGAAAGGAAGAAAGAAAGATAAAGAAAAAGGAAAGGAAGAAAGAAAGATTAAGAAAAAGGAAAGGAAGAAAGAAAGATTAAGAAAAAGGAAAGAAAGAAAGAAAGATAAAGAAAAAGGAAAGGAAGAAAGAAAGATAAAGAAAAAGGAAAGGAAGAAAGAAAGATTAAGAAAAAGGAAAGAAAGAAAGATTAAGAAAAAAGAAAGAAAGATTAAGAAAGAAGAAAGAAAAAGATTAAGAAAGAAAGATTAAGAAAAAGGAAAGAAAGAAAGAAAGATTAAGAAAAAGAAAAGAAAGAAAGATTAAGAAAAAAGAAAGATTAAGAAAGAAGAAAGAAAGATTAAGAAAGAAAGATTAAGAAAAAAGAAAGAAAGATAAAGAAAAAGGAAAGAAAAAATAAAGATTAAGAAAAAGCAATAAAGAAAGATTAAGAAAAAAGAAAGAAAGATTAAGAAAGAAAGAAGAAAGATTAAGAAAGAAAGATTAAGAAAAAAGAAAGAAAGATTAAGAAAAAGGAAAGAAAGATTAAGAAAAAGAAAAGAAAGAAAGATTAAGAAAAAAGAAAGAAAGATTAAGAAAGAAGGAAAGAAAGAAAGAAAGAAAGATAAAGGAAAATGAGACAAAGATAGAAAAATTGAAGGAGAAAGAAAAGAAATAATTTGCAAAAGTGAAGAGAATATGGAATAACGAGAGAGTGGAAGTTATTAAAGGAAAAAATCTTTAAAAATAGAAGTGTGAAAGAAAGAGAGAAAGAAAGTTTAAAAAGAAATGAAAATAGAAAAAAAAAAGAACAAGAAAAAACCGAGGGAAAGAAAGTAAGAAAGAGACAATAAGAAAGCAATTTGCAAAAAGGAAGAGAATACGGAATAAAGAGAGGTTGGACGTAATTAGGGACAAACTAGATTTATAAAAATAAAAATGTAATGAGAAAGAAAGAAAGAAAGAAAGAAAACTAAGCCAAAAACGAAGAGAAATAGAAAAACAAGAAAACGTCAAACAAAACTCTAGCGAAGTCTGCACAATCATTTAGGTATTAAATTGAAATGCAACTTACCATCATTTACTGAAAGTGGGAACTCCAGAGAAAGAAAACTAAACAAATAAAAACGGAGCTCATTTAATGGAATTAACAAAGTAATTTTATAAATGGATTTGATAATCTATCATTTTTACATAACCCTTCCGGGCAGGGCTTTTAAACAACCTTGTAAAAATAAATGGACACTTTAAATACTTTGCGAAAGAGAAACAAAAATGATTTAAGATACATCATAAAGCTGTCAAGCATCATACAGAAAACTGTTAAACATGATCTGACTCTATTTGAGCAAGAGACAACAAAATAACAACATTGTTTACTTAAAAAGGCAACTATTATTTAATAGTATTTCATGTAATCTATAACAACACAGGTACAAGGTACTAACCCAAAGTTAAAGAATCGGGCAATGAAAAAAAAGTAGCATTAATTATTCTAATGGATTTCACCAACTCCAGATATGGGTTAAACAACAGGATAGACGGGACTCTGTAGCCTTAGGTGGCAACCCATTTAGAAGGAAAACTCTGAATTCCAAACTGTGAAGAAATCAACAGGAAAACACTCCACTATATTTCCCAAGTATGCACAGTAACTGACAGGTAATAAAGAAAAGGAAACTTTGAAGATTCATGATCACCTACATTCACACCTGAAATGACACAGCATTAAAAACAATCTACCCCACCACCACTAAAAGAAAATTCTATTTGGTCATTGAAATACTGATTTTGGAGAGTGGGTTGAATGTAAGTACTTTTCAGTGTGTGTGTGTGTGCGTGCGTGCGTGTGCGTGTGTGTGTGTGTGTGTGTGTGTGTGTGTGTGTGTGTGTGTGTGTGTGCAGGAGAGGGAATATTGAAAAGTTTTCAGCCTTATTAAGATCTTCCCCAAAACCTGATGCTTGTCCACAAAACAGTGGTGAAGGCAATGGGAAACCACTCCACTTATCTTTCGCAAGAATACATAGCAATTCACCGATAATAAAGAAAAGGAACTTGTGGAGAGTCATGATCATATATATTCTGAAAGGACATAGCAGTAAAAAAAAAATCTGATGCTTGGTCATCCATATACTGATTTTGGGAAATAAAAGGCAAATAATTTTAGTATGTGTATGTATGTATGTGTGTGTGTGTTTGTGTGTGTGTGTGTGTGTGTGTGTGTGTGTGTCTGTTTGTGTGTATGTATATGTGAGGGAGTGCTGAAAAATTTTTAGATCTTCCCAAAATTATGATGTTTAGTCATTTGGTCAAAACAGTAGAGAAAGGAAACCACTCCACTGTCTTTCCGAAGAATGCATGGCAATTCCTAAATAATAAAGAAAAAGAATTTGTGGAGAAACAGCATCACTTACATCTTGAAGAGACAAGGCATAAAAAATATTAAAAAAAACTCAAATAGCTAGTTTCCACTGGTTCCTTTGAAGTAGTCCTTCTTCTTTTGTTTATCGATTGGTTAACAAATGGTATTACTCACTAAGAATGACAACAAAAGTCGATACGAAAATCTGTTTGCACATCTGGTATTTACCTATCGCAATTATAGTCAGATGTGACACATGGTCAGTTTAACATGGGGTACCTATATGTATATATATAAACCAAGAACAAAAATGGTTCAGTCCCCACAACCAGTCCTGCTCTTTAATGCAATCACGGAGGTGCTGCCATAGGATTGGAATTCAGAATTAGTTCCTTATTACAAAACCATAGACTGCCCAAAAGCAGAAACTGCAACAGAGAGAACAGATACTATTTTGTAACAAATACAAGTACCATCTGGAACAGTCATGTTGATAGGAATTTTTCCTCTTGTAAAATAAATATGCCAATTCAAATAGATATTCCATCAGAAATGTATATATAAGTTTATAAGTATTAATAAACTGGAGTAAAATAAATGTGGCAAGGAGAGAAATTATTTGGAAAATAATTATAATATGCAGCGTTTGGGGGCAGAGGAAAGAAAATTGAAGGAAATAGTTTAATTGTGTTGCCACTTGTGTTTGGTATGATATTTTGGTCCTAGTTTCAGAGTCAAATCAATAAGTCTACCATTTGCCCATGCTTAGAATATTGCTGCCACATATGATTTGTGCTCCTGCTATTTATCTTGGGCTCCTTGATAAAATCCAAAGAAGAATGAGCAATAGTATTTGTCCTCATCAGGTGGTTCAACTTCAGTCAATTTCACACTGCCATAAGATTGACTCTTTGTGAATTTTTTATAAACACTTTCATGGTAATTGTTCAGATGGGTTCTTCGCTATGGTACCTAGATTTCATGAATTTAAGCGCAGTAATATGGCATCGAGATCTCATCAATTGACAATTCATGGTAATTGTTCAGATGGGTTCTTCGCTATGGTACCTAGATTTCATGAATTTAAGCACAGTAATATGGCATCGAGATCTCATCAATTGACAATTCATGGTAATTGTTCAGATGGGTTCTTCGCTATGGTACCTAGATTTCATGAATTTAAGCACAGTAATATGGCATCGAGATCTCATCAATTGACAATTCATGGTAATTGTTCAGATGGGTTCTTTGCTATGGTACCTAGATTTCATGAATTTAAGCACAGTAATATGGCATCGAGATCTCATCAATTGACAATTCATGGTAATTGTTCAGATGGGTTCTTTGCTATGGTACCTAGATTTCATGAATTTAAGCACAGTAATATGGCATCGAGATCTCATCAATTGACAATTCATGGTAATTGTTCAGATGGGTTCTTTGCTATGGTACCTAGATTTCATGAATTTAAGCACAGTAATATGGCATCGAGATCTCATCAATTGACAATTCATGGTAATTGTTCAGATGGGTTCTTTGCTATGGTACCTAGATTTCATGAATTTAAGCACAGTAATATGGCATCGAGATCTCATCAATTGACAATTCATGGTAATTGTTCAGATGGGTTCTTCGCTATGGTACCTAGATTTCATGAATTTAAGCACAGTAATATGGCATCGAGATCTCATCAATTGACAATTCATGGTAATTGTTCAGATGGGTTCTTTGCTATGGTACCTAGATTTCATGAATTTAAGCACAGTAATATGGCATCGAGATCTCATCAATTGACAATTCATGGTAATTGTTCAGATGGGTTCTTTGCTATGGTACCTAGATTTCATGAATTTAAGCACAGTAATATGGCATCGAGATCTCATCAATTGACAATTCATGGTAATTGTTCAGATGGGTTCTTTGCTATGGTACCTAGATTTCATGAATTTAAGCACAGTAATATGGCATCGAGATCTCATCAATTGACAATTCATGGTAATTGTTCAGATGGGTTCTTTGCTATGGTACCTAGATTTCATGAATTTAAGCACAGTAATATGGCATCGAGATCTCATCAATTGACAATTCATGGTAATTGTTCAGATGGGTTCTTTGCTATGGTACCTAGATTTCATGAATTTAAGCACAGTAATATGGCATCGAGATCTCATCAATTGACAATTCATGGTAATTGTTCAGATGGGTTCTTTGCTATGGTACCTAGATTTCATGAATTTAAGCACAGTAATATGGCATCGAGATCTCATCAATTGACAATTCATGGTAATTGTTCAGATGGGTTCTTTGCTATGGTACCTAGATTTCATGAATTTAAGCACAGTAATATGGCATTGAGATCTCATCAATTGACAATTCATGGTAATTGTTCAGATGGGTTCTTCGCTATGGTACCTAGATTTCATGAATTTAAGCACAGTAATATGGCATCGAGATCTCATCAATTGACAATTCATGGTAATTGTTCAGATGGGTTCTTTGCTATGGTACCTAGATTTCATGAATTTAAGCACAGTAATATGGCATCGAGATCTCATCAATTGACAATTCATGGTAATTGTTCAGATGGGTTCTTTGCTGTGGTACCTAGATTTCATGAATTTAAGCACAGTAATATGGCATCGAGATCTCATCAATTGACAATTCATGGTAATTGTTCAGATGGGTTCTTCGCTATGGTACCTAGATTTCATGAATTTAAGCACAGTAATATGGCATCGAGATCTCATCAATTGACAATTCATGGTAATTGTTCAGATGGGTTCTTTGCTATGGTACCTAGATTTCATGAATTTAAGCACAGTAACATGGCATCGAGATCTCATCAATTGACAATTCATGGTAATTGTTCAGATGGGTTCTTTGCTATGGTACCTAGATTTCATGAATTTAAGCACAGTAACATGGCATCGAGATCTCATCAATTGACAATTCATGGTAATTGTTCAGATGGGTTCTTCGCTATGGTACCTAGATTTCATGAATTTAAGCACAGTAACATGGCATCGAGATCTCATCAGTTGACAATTCATGGTAATTGTTCAGATGGGTTCTTTGCTATGGTACCTAGATTTCATGAATTTAAGCACAGTAACACGGCATCGAGATCTCATCAATTGACAATTCATGGTAATTGTTCAGATGGGTTCTTCGCTATGGTACCTAGATTTCATGAATTTAAGCACAGTAATATGGCATCGAGATCTAATCAATTGACAATTCATGGTAATTGTTCAGATGGGTTCTTCGCTATGGTACCTAGATTTCATGAATTTAAGCACAGTAATATGGCATCGAGATCTCATCAATTGACAATTCATGGTAATTGTTCAGATGGGTTCTTTGCTATGGTACCTAGATTTCATGAATTTAAGCACAGTAATATGGCATCGAGATCTCATCAATTGACAATTCATGGTAATTGTTCAGATGGGTTCTTCGCTGTGGTACCTAGATTTCATGAATTTAAGCACAGTAATATGGCATCAAGATCTCATCAATTGACAATTCATGGTAATTGTTCAGATGGGTTCTTCGCTATGGTACCTAGATTTCATGAATTTAAGCGCAGTAATATGGCATCGAGATCTCATCAATTGACAATTCATGGTAATTGTTCAGATGGGTTCTTCGCTATGGTACCTAGATTTCATGAATTTAAGCACAGTAATATGGCATCGAGATCTCATCAATTGACAATTCATGGTAATTGTTCAGATGGGTTCTTCGCTGTAGTACCTAGATTTCATGAATTTAAGCACAGTAATATGGCATCAAGATCTCATCAATTGACAATTCATGGTAATTTTTCAGATGGGTTCTTCGCTATGGTACCTAGATTTCATGAATTTAAGCACAGTAATATGGCATCGAGATCTCATCAATTGACAATTCATGGTAATTGTTCAGATGGGTTCTTCGCTATGGTACCTAGATTTCATGAATTTAAGCACAGTAATATGGCATCGAGATCTCATCAATTGACAATTCATGGTAATTGTTCAGATGGGTTCTTCGCTATGGTACCTAGATTTCATGAATTTAAGCACAGTAATATGGCATCGAGATCTCATCAATTGACAATTCATGGTAATTGTTCAGATGGGTTCTTCGCTATGGTACCTAGATTTCATGAATTTAAGCACAGTAATATGGCATCGAGATCTCATCAATTGACAATTCATGGTAATTTTTCAGATGGGTTCTTTGCTATGGTACCTAGATTTCATGAATTTAAGCACAGTAATATGGCATCGAGATCTCATCAATTGACAATTCATGGTAATTGTTCAGATGGGTTCTTTGCTATGGTACCTAGATTTCATGAATTTAAGCACAGTAATATGGCATCGAGATCTCATCAATTGACAATTCATGGTAATTTTTCAGATGGGTTCTTTGCTATGGTACCTAGATTTCATGAATTTAAGCACAGTAATATGGCATCGAGATCTCATCAATTGACAATTCATGGTAATTGTTCAGATGGGTTCTTCGCTGTGGTACCTAGATTTCATGAATTTAAGCACAGTAATATGGCATCAAGATCTCATAAATTGACAATTCATGGTAATTGTTCAGATGGGTTCTTCGCTGTGGTACCTAGATTTCATGAATTTAAGCACAGTAATATGGCATCAAGATCTCATCATTTGACAATTCATTGTAATTGTTCAGATGGGTTCTTCGCTATGGTACCTAGATTTCATGAATTTAAGCGCAGTAATATGGCATCGAAATCTCATCAATTGACAGCTGAGCTGTAGCCGTATATTCTATGCTAACATTTTTTTTCTCACACTTCTTGCTTGTGGAACTATCTTCTGGCTCCATACTTTTCAGCCTACTTTAATCTGAAAAATTTAAATACAGTATACATCACTATCTACTGTCCTCCTGATTATTTTTTTCTCTTCCCACTCATTATTAATGTTTTTGTTCCTTATTCTTCCACACGCTGTACCTCTTTGTGTCTTAATGGCTTTACTGCCTTGTATGGGGTGAGACGAATTAAAAGAAAATGTAAAGAAAAACTATATACTTTATATACTTTGTTGAAATTCATTGATTTTGAGGTTAATCATTTGTATGAAGACTTATAGCATCACCACTACAATCTCATCTGTTCCTTTTTATTTTTTTCAATCATTTCATTTCAAGCAAGGCAATAAAGCCACCAAGATGCAAGCAGAATATGAGAAAAAGAATAATATATTAAGGAGAACAATAAAAGAACAGGATTTAAGTAGCCAGAAAATAACGATTGACATTGCATTTAAAAATTTCAAGATCAAAGTTGACTAGAAAGCAAGAAGCTAGAAGAGAGTTCCACAAGCGAGAAGTGCAAGAGAAGAAACTGTTAGAGTAGAACTTATGGCTGCATCTAGCCATTCCAACTGTAAAATGATGAGACCTACTTGCCAATCTAGTACTGCGCTTAAATTCATAAGGTCTAGATATTTTCGAGGAAAGTTCATCAGAACAATTACCATGAAAATATTTATAGAAAAGGTACAGGGAAGCTATGTTACAATACATCTAAGCATTTTAACTTTAAAAATATGAAACCTAGCTGCCAACCTAGTACTAGTCATAAAGTCAGGGTACAAAGAGAAAAGCTCATCAGAACAAATCATGAAAATATTTATAGAAAAGCTGCAAGGAATCTACGTTATGGCCGTGGGAAAGTGAATGAAGCCAACATGCCAGGTCAGGACTGGTAACATTGCAGATTCTTCTTTGGATTTTATCAAGAATCTTTAAATAAATAATAGAAGCACCAAATCAGATGTGGCAGCAATATTCTAAGCATGGACGAATGGTAGACTTATAAATATGTAAGATAGATTCTGGCAAGAAAACTTGCCTAGAACAACACAGTCAACCAACTTTCTTTGCAGCAGACCTAGCAATTGATTCAATATAATCTTTTCACTTCATGTCAGTCGAAAATGTTAGCCCGAGAAGGTGCAATGAGTCACTGTCTTGAAGGTTAGCATCAGCTTTTTTATCCTGCTTTAAAAAAAAAAACAAGTTTGATTAAAAAAAACTGACATGGTTTGTCTGTTAAATTCTTTATTGTATTTTTCCAATTTTCAAATAAGGTATTGAGTATTGTGATAGCAATTGTTGTTAAACTGCCCAAAATTCATGTTTTTGTTTTGTCTGTTCAAATACTTTTAACCATCTCAGTCATTTTCAAGAACTAACGTGGAACAGAGCTATTATAGATGATCTGTTAAAATTTAATCTCAATCAGGCTATATATATAAGGGATAAAATAAATGAACATTTAATTTTATTTTTTTACTGTTAATTTTTGTTGTTGATCATTTCACCCCCAAGCAAGGCAATAAAGCCACTAAAATGTAAGGATAGTTATATTATAGGTGTTGTGTTAAAACTGAATGAATTAATCAACAGACTGACCTGTGATGGTCTGAGATTGTTTTTTTCCAAAGAATACAGCATATTAAATCTTGTTCCTTTTAGTGATTCTCTGATGATGCTTTTACCGATTTCCCTGATGGAAGCTCTCAAGGGTACGGGTGAGATTATAACTTTTTTAAAACTCTCTGAAAATCAACACTGTCCTTTCTACTAGAAATCAAGAAAAATAAAAAGGGTAGTTAAAGCAACCATTTAAACAGAAACTTCAACATTGTCTGACTGTGCAGAGACAACTGTTTATATTATAAGTATCATAAAAGAAATATTAGGTTGTCCCGAGATGAAAATAAACTCTTTCTTAGACAATAAAAGTTCTGACGATGTACTGAGTTGCAATCGCCCGACAAAGGTCAGTTTGTACCTGACAGAAAACTGAAAAAGCCTCTGTAACCATCACAAAATGTGTACTTAATATATTCATTGTACCAATGATAGATGATTGGTCAATAAACAAGTGCTACTTTATGCAGATTAGTCTGTGCCATAATTATTATGCAAATAGGTCAATGGTAATGCCTGTGATAACAATGCAACATTTCTCCAGACAGAATTGTATTGAAAAACAAATTTTGTTGCACCAGATGCCCCCTATCTGGGATCTCTTTGCTCATTGGTCAGTTCTTCTTTGCTTGTCTCCTTTGCTGCTACTGAAGCTATGATGGCAGAGCAGGTCAAGCTTGACAGCAAACAGGAGCAGGAGAGGCAATAAGAACATTATGCTTAATGCTTCAAATTGGATGTGTTGGAAATTTTCCAAGTTTTCATCTGAAATCAATACAAACTGTAAACAAATGATCACAATATATTGTAAAAGAAGGTGTCAGTTTAAACTAACTCTGTAGTGTCCAAAATGGTGTCCAAGGGAGACCATCTTCCCAGGCAATATCTCTCCTTCACAATAGGTCTAGGGTTAATTCCTGGTACATGAGGCATCCCTAAAAGGGGCTGGGTGATGTTTACACATCAAACTCAGCTTTGTGCCACATTCTGAGTGGATGTGTGGTTGAATACTTCTAAGCCTTTCGCACAAAATTAACTGTCTGGCCCAAGGGTCCCTTTCTCCCCAAGCAGTACCTCTCCCTCAGGAGGTGGATAGGCAGATACTTCTTAATAGATTTTATGTAAGAAAAATTAATATAGAAATTTATGAGTCTATGATTAATTCCTGAGTTTTGAAGCATCCCCAAAAGGGAACCACCAAGCAGACTGGATTATTTTTTTAACTCTAGTCTCAGTAAAGTTGGCTTTGTGCCACATTCTGTTTGAGTAAGCATGCAAATATTTTGTAATATGCCTGGTGAACCTAAGCAATTGGGATTCCACAAATTCAATCTTGTTAATTTAACATTGTGCCTTTTACACTTTAACTAGAAATTCTCCTTCTGTCAGGGTTTAATAAAAGTATTGGACGATTTTATGTAAAACAAGCAGGACTACTGAATGGCATTGTGCAGTGTCCAATGATGAGAACATGTTTCTTTTATTTCTTTTTTCAACTGGATATCCAGTTCCACTTATATTTATACCAGCTTAAAAGCCACACTCCATGCAGATTTTAAGCTAGCTCCTACCCTGAATTCTGTAAGTTGTTTTCCATCCTGACAAAGTAACATCTTTGGCTCCAAATGAGGTCATTGCAAAACAGTTGGAAATTTAGTTTATATGTGCCTGCTTTTGAATTATTATTGTTATGGGTGTTTTAGTTTAGATCATATCCATAATGGTTTTGGAAATGGTTGTGACTATTTGGATGTTGTTTTGCACACACACACACACACACACACACACACACACACACACACACACATATATATATATAGAGATAGATAGATAGATAGATAGATAGATAGATAGATAGATAGATAGATAGATAGATAGATAGATAGATAGATAGATAGATATGTATATTTAGGCAGCATATCTTCATTCAAGCATGTTTTATTGAATAATATAGACATATTATGTCTATTTATTCTTTATAATAATCCTTTCTGGTTATCACACAACGTTTAAAGACACATTCCTGTCCACCTTCAAAATACAGGAAAGTAGTTGATAACAATACCAATGTAATGCACCATCAAATTGTCAAGGCAACCAACCAACACAACAAACAAAACATATTGCAAGCAATGTTATAAAATATACTTGACCAACGTTTTATGCCATTTGCATTTTTACTGACTCTGGTTAGCTCCCTTATATAGTGGGAGCTTGTTTACAAAAAAAAAACAAAAAACACCAAAACTAAAAAGGATAATCTTGAGGAGATTGAAAATACTTGGGTTTACAAAAACTATGGTACCTTTCTTGATGAATTTCAACTTAACATCAAGAAGCTAATTAGAGAACTAAAAAGGATTATTATAAAAATAAATATACATAATATCTATATTATTCAATATATATATATATATATATATATATATACATATATTGTGTATATACATATATATATATATGTATATAAATATATATATATATATATATTACGTATATATATATATATATATATATTGCATATATATATATATATCTATATATATATTGCATATATATATATATATATATTGTGTACATATATATATATATATATATATATTGTGTGCATATATATATATATTGTGTATATATATATATATTGCGTATATATATATATATTGCATATATATATATATATCTATATATATATTGCATATATATATATATATATTGTGTGTATATATATATATATATTGTGTGTATATATATATATATATTGTGTATATATATATATATCTATCTATATATATATATATTGCGTATATATATATATATTGCGTATATATATATTGCATATATATATATATACATATATATATATATATATATAGATATATGTATATTGCATATATATATATTTATATATATATATATATATATATATATATTGCATATATTTTGGCAGCATATTTTCTGATTAAACAATTTAGACATTTATTTTAAATAAAATTCTTTTCGAAATCACATATAAGCTTTCTTGTTTCAAGATAAAAGACAGCAAGAAAAGTACTGTGGTTATATTTATTCATTTTTATTTTTCCTGGGCACTTTTGATATTTTTCAATATTAACATCAGGGTTTTGATAGCTAAGACAAATAATTGTGTCTGTCCAAAATAAATTTTTGCTTTTGTGGTTAAACCCTTAACAATTCAGATCATGAGCAATGTCACAAACACTGATTTTAAAAATGTTATATTCTAAGAGAAATTCTTATATACCTCTATAGAACTTGTGTATGAGAATTCAGTAGTGAAATGTTTGCTATAATAGAACATATGTAAAAGAATTTTCAGAGACTTTGACTTCAGAGCAGATCTAAACTTTTGAACTAGATTAAAGAACTGTATTAAAGTTATAATCGGTTTATTTGCTGGGGACATGATTTGTGGAAGGGAATTCCAAGAATTTCTCTTCTTGGATAAATCCCAGTAATTAGTTTCCAGGGTATGTTTTGGCAACATTCCTTAAGTCCTGATTACCAAAACACTTGATCAAAGACGAATTTACCTTGCAGGGATTTTTCCTCTGAGATGCGGGTATCTGAATCTAGAAATGGGGTTTTAGAGTTTGAGTGATTTTTTTTTAAGTTTAGAAAACAGTCTAATGAATGTCAAGTTAGCATGACCTATCAAATAATTATCACAAGGCCTTTTTTTTCTTTAAAAAAAAAAGGGGGAGGAAAAACAGTAAAAAGCAAGCAATGAAAAACTCAATTTCTAATTTAACAAAAAAAAAGGCAAGAGAATATTTTCCTTCCTTTTTGTGAAAAAAAAAAAAATGCTCCAAAACGGAAAAGACAAACAAACTACAAATATATTTAAATTAAAAAAAAGAAAAATGGCTTCTGGCTTTGTAAAAGATGTGTTACTATGAGATTTGATTTAACCTCAGTGTGATATTTGTTTTGTTTGACAATTTTGCCTTTGTTTCTATTTGTAAATCTCTCTTTCTTTAAACACTTTGATGGTTATATGTTTTTTTGTCATTTTTCAGTTTCACATGACAGGAAAAATTAAGTAATGCGAAATGGTTCATGTCATTTCTGTGGCCTTCGTAATATGATTGATTACAAATAGTTGCAGTAATAATAATAAGGCCAGTAGTACTAAAAATGCAAAACAGTGCTAGAAGTAAAAATAAAACAAACTTGATGGCAGATGTAGATATTTACATTGATGGGTAAGTTTTTAAATATTACAGAACACACACTTTGCATGTTACCTTGAAATGCTTGATAAAATTTAAAAAATAATCAGCAATATTATTGGTCCTGATCTGGTGAATCAGCTTCAGTAACTTTCCCACCACCACAAGGTCACTTTTCTGTGACTTTTCTATAAATACTTTCATGGTAATTGTTTAGATGAGCTCTTAGCTATGGTACCTAGAATTTTTAAATTTAAGTGCAGTACTAGACTGGCATCAACATCTCATCAATTTAGAGTTGAGCTGGCTAGATGTAGCCATAAATTCTATGCTAACAAATTCTTTTCTCACACTTCTCATTTGTACAACACCCTTCCAGCTCCATGCAATGTCAATCGCTATCTACTGTCCTCCTGATTACTCTTTTCTCTCCCTGCTCATTATTAATGTTTCTGTTTCTAATTCTTCCACACTCAGTAACTCCTTGTGTCTTAGTGGCTTTACTAAAATGTATGAATAAGTTTTGAAATATTACAACAACTCTCTACTTATTTATACTATTTTCCCCAGTGGATAAAAGCATTGGTTGAAGCAATCCAGTGACTTAACCCAAAGAGTTTAGAGTTCAATACCTGGCCACAGCAGAGGTGAACAAAACTTGGAGAGTTGAGTTACTAAAGGGAAATAACTAAAATTGAGATATCCAGAAGAGGCATGGCACATGGAACTAGAACAATCTACCCTAGTGGACAAAATAAGGGGTTCAATTCAAAATCCAACATATATCACCTGAAGAAGGCCAGAGAGTACAACAGTTAAACCATCATGAATATGATAATAAAGACAAGGACAACAGTCCAAAGAATGTAAATAGTGTAAATAGTTACAAAACCTCATCTAAGAAATATAGACTGAAACTGTACACTTTTAGCATCTCCACTAGAACTCTGGAGTTTTAATTACTAATTAATTTATTTTCATTTTCAAAAAAGGTGTAGCTAAATTTACCTATCATCTGGCTCACAAAACTCCCCAGTCTTTTGAACAGGAGTAGCGGTTTATCTCTCGTTGCTTGTTTAGAATTAGAGTTTCCAGTTCTTTCTAAAGTCTAGCAATGACCAATAAAGTTTCTCAATTTCACTACCCATTACAAGACTCTTCTTGTCAAGAATCTGTTACCTATATCAGTCATAATGCCACCACCTTGAGTAGATGTCTAACGTGTCACTTATCTGACCAAAGTGTCATAAGAGGCACTTAGCTACCCATAATTTACAACAACCCTTGCTTGTTTTTATTTTGTCAACTGCACTGCATAGTAGGATCATTTGGGCACCATCTGTGAGAAAAAAAAGCACCATGATGCAATTCACTCCGCCAGGAATTTGGAAACAGTATGCTCTAATGCTTGGCATTCATACTGGATGCTCCAATACAAACATTTCAGAGTGTTTGGGTATCAATATGAAGACAGTGCTGATGAAAGTATTAGATAAATCTAATTGTGATTACAAAGGTATGACACCTTGGAAAACTCACTCTGATCATTCTGATAAAGAATGAACTCCCGAATTTGTAGGTGAGGGCCTCAGACTCAACACAGAGGCCTATATCAAGTGTCTTGAGGAGGTAGTGCTGCCCTTGGTCTAGAGGGTGGTTGCTGGAAGACCTATGTCTGGCAACAGGATTCTGCACCATGCCACACAAGCAGGAGAACCCAGTCATGGCTGCCAGACAATTTTTGCGATCACATCACCCTTTACATCTGGCCACCAAACTCCCCAGACTGCAACCCCCTTGATTATTATATGTGAGGTTCAGATGAGCGAGAGACCAACAAAACTCCTTGTAACATCAAAATGAACTGAAGGCAAGGATTATGGCAGCATTTGCCAATTTAAACAAGAAGACTGTCGAGAAGATTTGAAGACATCTGGTGACCCTGGTTGAATCCAGTGGTGATTTTATTGAACAAATTTACTCTTTGGTATTTCACGATATTTTTGTGTAATTTTGGTAAATATATCAATTAAAATGAGATGTCAGGGCTTCATTTTTTGGGTAAATATATGTTAAATGTTTTTTATAATTTAGACGAGAATTTATCTATTGCCCGCTGTATATATGCACACAGATACACCTATATATATATATATATATATATATTCATAGAAATATACCTACAAAATGTATGCACACACAATCATGCACATGCACACACACACATACACACACATATATGTATATATGCACACAAATACACCTACTAAATATACACAGACACACATACATACATATCTCTATATATATATTCATGCAAATATACCTACAAAATGTATGCACACACACTCACATACATGCACACACATACATATACATGTATATATACACACAAATACACCTATAAAATGTACGCAGACACATATACATATATATATATATTCGCACACACAGAAAATTCATCTATTTTAATCCTGATTTCACTGGTGACCTACAACCCAAACAAAAGCAAAATCCATTGTAGAATGGAAGAATGAAAGAATGAAGGAATGAATAAAGAACAAAAGATGCAGCATTCATATAATTACTGGAGACATATTTCCCTCCGCTGTGTTCTTTGTGAGGTTTTCAAAGAGAGGAGAAACGGTCCTCAAAGACTTTCACCGAATATAAAGAATTCAAAACAATGAGGTGTATAACTGCATGGAATTCTGGGTTGTTTGTTTAGATACAGAGTTTTGCCTTTGATTTGCAAATTCACAGTAATTTTAATGGTATTTATTGGGACAGCATTCATTTAGACCTTGTTTTATTTCAGATGTATTTTTAAACCCTGCTGGAAGTATATTCATGCACATGCCAACACTTGTCTATTGAAATAGATATTTTTTGTTCAAACACAAAAGGTGAGGTGTTTATCCAATTGCAAAAAAAATATAATTTAAAAAATCCAATTATGACCATCATTTTATTAAGCAGGCACTAATTTATAAAAATTGAATGTTTCTAATTAATTCCATTGCATGAAAGTGAAAAAAAAATTGAATTGTGTCAATTCCTACTGACAGAGATGAGTAGGTTTGATTTAGAGGCGATGCACTTTGAAAACATGATCATGTTCTTAATAAAATTGATAAATTTATTCAAGAGAATTTGGTAAGGAATTATTATTATTATTATATTTTTTTAATCAGTATCAACCCAAGCAAGGCAGTCCAGCCATAAAAACTCAAGGGGTTTACATGGTGCGGGGGAATTAGGAATAGAAACATTAGTAAAGAGCAGAAAGAGAAAAAAATCATCAGGAGTACAGCAGATAGCAACTGACATTGCATTTAAATTTTTGCAGATTAAAGTTGGCTGGAAGCATGGAGTCGTAAGTGAGTTCCACAAGTGGGAAGTGTGAAAAAAGAAACTGTTAGCATAGAATTTATGGCTACATCTAACCGGCTCAGCTGTAAATTGATGAGATCTCACCACCAGTCTAGTATTGTGCTTAAATTCATACAGTCTAGGTATCATAGCTTATCCGAATAATTACCATGAAAGTATTTATAAAAAAGGCACAGAGAGGCAACCTTACAGCAATGGGCAAATGACTGAAGCCAAGCTACCATATCAGGACCAATAATATTGCTGATACTTCTTTGGATCTTATTACAGATCTCCAGGTAAATAGCAGGTGCACAGGGTCATATATGGCAGTAATATTCTAAGCATGGATGTATGGTGGACTTATAGATACACAAGATAGAATCCAGAGAGAAAAATTGTCTTGTACGACACATCAAACCGACTTTCTTAGCAGTTGACCTAGCAATGGATTCAAGATAGTCTTTCCACTTCATGTCAGCTGAGAAGATTAGCTTGAGAAAGCACAACAAGTCACTTTCCTGGAAGGTGGAAAGCGGGGCTCTCAAATTTGAATGGTCATTTAACTGAGAAAGTTTTCCTTTCTGAAATCCATTACCTTTAGTTTGATGCTTTATTAGGAAAGCAATTTCCCATTCTTGAAATAATAACCTTATAGTCTCCAGTTCAATATTCTATCAACTGATTCCTCCATCTTAAAACCAGTCCAGTGTTTTGTTTATTTCTTGATTTTCCAGTTTTAAAATCATGGTAGCCAATCCAGTGCTCTATAAGGTAGATAATTCCCCAGTATTGAATTAATGATCTTATAGTCTCCAGTACAATGCTCTATAAATTGACCGATTCTTCTGTTTTGAAATCATGATCTCCAGTTTAATACTCTATAAGTTAGCTTTTTTATTTCGAAATAACCTTATAGTCTTCAGTCCAATGATCTATCAACTTCATGATTTTTCTGTCTTGAAACCATTATCTCCAGTCTAATGCTCTATCAAGTAGGCAATTTTCCCAATCTTTAAATAACAATGTTGATCTATCAGCAGATTCTCCTGTTTTGAAATCATGATCTCCAGTCCAATGATCTATCATCCGAGTGATTTTCTGCCTTAAAATCAAAATGTAATGCACTCCTGTTTAATGATTTATACTTACATATGGCAGGATTCCAGACAAATATTATAATCTCACAAGATCAATGGAGAATGTCTGGGTTCAAAATATCAACAGCAGAAAAAAGAAAATTGCTGTTAAATGGAATTGAAAAACAATTAACTGCAAATTAACAGCATGACTATATTTTTTGACGACAGAGAATTTGAAATAACAATACATTATAGTAATGACATGTAGAACTTGTCATATTTAATAAAAAGTAAATGAAGCCACATCTCTCTCTCTCTTTCTCTCTCTCTCAATCTCTCTCTTTCCCTCTTTTCCACTCTCAATCTCTCTCTTTCTCTCCATCTCTCTCTCTATCTATCTATCTATCTATCTATCTATCTATATATATATATATATATATATATATATACATATATATATATATATATATATATTTTTTTTTTATATATATATTTTTTATATATATATAAATATATATATATAATTTATATATATATAATTTTATATATATATTTTTTATATATATATAAATATATATATATATGGATATTACGGATAATACAAATACAATAGCCACATCTACATGTAAAAGACAGATAAAAATAATGAAAGCATATATATATATATCTATATATATATATATATATATATATATATATATATATATATATATATATATATATATATATGCTTCCATTGGCTCCTGAAAAATTAATTTCGGTTGAGCTCTCTGGTTTGAGGTGTGGGTTTGTAAACAGAGACTATTTAAGCTAATATTGCACGACTCTTCGGCAGAATTGAGTCACTGTCAGTCACTGTGTGTTTATCTAAATCTAAAAATAAACCCGCTAAAATCCACCTTCATTCCTGCCGTGCGCCAACGGCTTAGTGGGAGAAGTTCCGACTGACGCAAATTCAGTCGGGTTTCGATCCTAGCTAGAGTCAACCGGACGTCTAGCCACACTGATGAGCTGTGAAACAACGAAACAGTCTGTCTGTGGATGACAAAAAAATACATATATATATATATATATATATATATATATATATATATATGAGGAGGTATGGTAGAGTAATGGATAGTGGCTTGGATTGAGGAATCTGAGTTCAAATTTCAGTCAAATCCATTACATTCATTTATGTGCTAATATCCTTGGGAAAGGGATGAATCCTCTTCTTCTCCTTCCAGCTATGGGGAAATAGTAGGACAAACCGGGTTCTATAGCCTTGGATGGTAACTGGTCTACTGCAGAAAGAAATGCCAACCTACTATGGGTAACAAAATCTGCCTCGTCATTCATGTATCGAAAGATACATGATTGCCTAAGCATGTATCATGCATGCCACATAACTAACTAATATATATATATATATATATATATATATATATATATATGTGTGTGTGTGTGTGTGTGTGTGTGTGTCTGTGTTGTGTGACACACATCATTCTCAAGAGACCATGGATCTGCACCCAAAAAGTTATTCCTCAGCTGCTAATGGCAGTGCAGCAACTGTTATGGCTGTACAGGCCCACACAGAAGGGACAATCTCAATTACAAACAATGCATATGAAAATGCATGTGAAAATGCACTCCCCCAAAGTCGCTGGGTTGTTTTCTTCCCTTCAAGCATGCTTTACCCTGGTGGCAAGCCTTCGTTTCTTCTCTCCTCACTCCAGCCCTTAGTGTAAATCATGTCTCCAGTTTGAGCAATCATTTGCATCATCTTCCCACCTCTTGATGTCCATGTCCATCGCCCTTATGTCACTTTTGCAGATATTCTTAAAGTGAAGATGAAGTCACCCTTATACCTTCTTGCAGGTCTCCATTTCCCTATACAGAAGGACCTTTGGAATCTTCTTCTTAGTAGATTTTGTTCTTATGTTTTGCCATCACAGTAAGAGGACACTGAAGTGCCCTCTACAGGGTACAAGTCTGTGTAGGGTTTTATGAGAGATCAGTTGTTGCCAATGGAGCACATCTCTTCTCTTCATGCCATCGAAGTTGTCCAAGGGGAAGGTAGTGTCAAATACAGCTTGTCGCAGGAGTTCCCAGAACAAAGTTGAATATAACATCGGATTGTCTGAGTGACTCTAGCTCTGGATTTGTCCTCAAGGTTTACTCTTGAACACTTTCCCATGATTGGGTATGGCTGCAAGACAGCAGAGGTGTAAATTCAGATTTTTCTTCTCTTGTATGGACTACCCTCCTGGGCTGACAAGTTCCATCTACCCAAAGTATATATATATACATGCATAAACACACACATATATATTTTACATGGGACTGACAGAGAAATTATTGATATATATATATATATATATATATATATATATATATATATATATATATATATATATATATATATTATATGCATGTTTCATTAAAAGCAACAGACAAGGTACTACAGTTAAGCTTTTTATTTAATTTTTCTTGTGTTCAAACAAGAGCTTTCTTTTCTGGACAAAGAGTGTGTAAAAACGGTCCAAATGTTTTATAGTTCCAAGTACTTTTGACTATACCTTTAGCCATTATCAAGGATGATTCAATTTTTCAGTTTAATTGAGTGTGTGCATTATGTGTATGTTTTAGTGTGTTGTAGACATGTTTTTAATTTTCGAATACACTAAAACATACACTTAATGCACACAAGAAAGCTCTGGTCCAAACACAATAAAAATTAAATAAAAGGCTTAACCATAGTACCTTGTCCTTCGTTTTTAATGAAACATGCATAAATGAAGGATTGTTGTTTAAATATACAATATATATATATATATATATATATATATATATATTGTATATTTAGACAACAAGAGTAATCTAAATGAAATAATAATAATAAAAACATAAGAATATTAATCTACAACCCAGTATGTCTGAAGATTTTAATTAATTTTTTTAATAATTTTTATCGCTCAAAAAAAAAAAATATATATATATATAACTTTAATTTCACCAATGCCAGCTATTATGAATATATATTTATAGCAACATTACCAATTATCAACACATGTTAAAAAAACTACATTAATTCAACATTTTTCTACTATTCATGAATCTAACTTATCTCTTCCTACTACAGAAAAATTTACATATATACAAAATACGCATGCAACATACTTTAATGAAAAATTGTTCAAAATATCCTGTTGCATTTTACTAACCTTTACATACATTAAAATCCAAAATGTTTTCTTACACTTATTTGAATATTATCTGTTACTTCCGTACACATGACATGTATCCAATCAAAACATCCTACTGCATCTTACTAACTTTTACGAACTTTAGCATGGAGAATATTTGCCACACATATGTAAATATTATCTGTTACTTACATTGCACATGACACGCATCTAAGCAATAAGAAATAGAAAAACACAAAATACATTTAATCTGTGTCTCTTTGTTTTTAACATTTTATCATATCTATCTTGATTTCTGTCGAAAGCTTTAATAAAGTGAAATATGTTAGATTAAGATCTGTTTCCTACTTGTTCTTTTTCCTATCATATATATATATATATATATATATATATATATATATATATATATATATATATGCACATTTCATTGAATACAACAGACAAGGTGATTTTATTTTTTTTTTTTATACAATTTCTCATGCGACCAAATAATTTTTTTCTTTTCAGATGATAAATTATATAAAAACTGTCCAAATGTTCTTTTTATCCGAGGGCTTTCGGCTATACATTTAGCCATTTTCAAGGATTAAATATTTTAACTGTTAGATAAGAAATATTTTGTTGTATGTATGTTTATAAAATGTTTTCATATTTCAAAAAACGGTCAAGACATTGTGTCCCTGTTCAAAGTTAATATTATTAAGTGTTAGTTTTTTTTGTTTTTATATATATATATATATATATATATGATCTGGTCAGCTATTTATTTCCAAGTACACCTATCTGCTGGATCAACATTTTCTGTTGCAGATGCCTGCTCAGACATATTGCATTCAACACCCACAGAGACAAACTGTGGTGTACACTGAAGCCATACTGAGCAGACCTTAGTTACAGTTTATGAAAAAGAGCACATAATTTGATGTGATCAACAGCTTGAACAAGGCGAGTATGTTCAAATCCTTGGTCACAATGGTTTGTTACTTAGTGGTGCTAGTACAACCATTGATGGCTTTCAAACAATTCCATCTATCCAATTTCACTCACAAGGGTTGGGTCAACCTGAGGTAGGGTTTTCAGACACTTCCCAAATGTGTGACATGCTAGGATTGTCACTCCTGACTGATAACATCATCAAGAAGTCAGTTCTTGACAAATCAACTATGGTGAAGTCCAGACTCAAGTTTCATGGTCAGAAAGCGAACATTGTAACCTCTCAGCCATGTGTCCAATTATATACCGGGTGTAATAGCAATATTGTCCAAATTGTGTAACAGCATGGGTGGGATAATTGTCCATCTCACAAAATGTTTAATATCTAAAAATCCACTAAATGAATTAAGTTTCTTTACTCCAGGTTTTCAAATAAGATGTTTAGCCATTTTGACATTTGTTGTAAGAATCACAGAAAAACCCTTTGTGTTGTTCAGCTAGAAAGAAAACAGATAAAAATCATTTTGTATCAATTCCTTTATGCCTTTGCAACTGAGCAATGGTGAGAGGAAAAAGATCATTCAGGCCTCCAGTAATGGTACCAACATTTATACTCTGGCTTCCATCTTCAAAGTCTATTCAAGAACCATCAAGAGAATGGTGAATTAAAAAAGAGAAAGGAAAGGAAAACTAGATCATGAGGTCACAACAGCAAGAGGACGTATTATCTCAACTTAGAGCTAAATACATTCTTATTATTCAGAGTAGAGTCCAATAGTGTTATAAAAACCTTGGAGAATTCCAGTAAGATATCTTTCATCATTTCTAAGATAAAATGGTTCAAAGCTTAATCTAACAATTGGACAATTTTGCAGTTACACCCGGTATATATATTTAAGACATTTTTTATGTTTCTACGTTCTTTTTATAGATACAAATATTTAAGTAAATGCTCAGTTTATATATAAACATTATTAACAACATTTACCAGCCTGCATGTCCGAGAAATTTTCATAGAAAATATGCGTCCTCCGACAGGAATCGAACCTGTATCCTATACGGGACCATCATATAGCCTAACGTGCCTTAACCGATTGGACCACAGAGGAGCGTTCGGTTAGCAAGGTCGATTTTTGTGTTTTTAAACATAATTCTCCATGATTTTCTCTCTATTCTCCTTTCTCTTTATCCTGTATCTCTTTTTATCTCTTCCTCTCTCTTTTTCCTTATCACACATACATATATACACGGACTCTTTGAAATAAATTTTCAGTATTTTTCTTTCTCTTCCTGCTTCTCACACAAACATTTTCTCTCCCCTCTCTCAATACTGTGTCACTCAAACACACATACATACACATTGTCTCACTCTAATAAATTACGAGATATTTTTCTCCCTTTCTCTCTCTGTTTCTTCCACACTCTCTTGAAGCTCTTTATCCTTTCTTTCTCTCTCTCTCTCTCTCTCTCTCCTCTTTTTCTAACTCTCTTTTTCGCACACATGCACACAGTTCCTCTCATAAATTTTCAGATATTTTTCTCCCTTTCTATTTCAGTTCCTCTCACACACACATTTTCTCTCTCCTTCTCTTTAACCTCTCACTTTATCCTCTCTCTCTCTCTCTCTCTGTCTCTCCTCTATTTCTCACTCTCTATGAAGCCTATACACATATGGTACCTCTTCTAATAAATTACCAAATATTTTTCTCTCTTTCTCTCTTTGTTTACCCACACACACTCTTCTCTCCTTTTATCCTTTCTTTCTTTTCTTCTAGTTCTCTATCTCTCACTCTCTCGCATATGCACACAGTTCCTCTCATAAATTTTCAGATCTTTTCCTCTTTTTCTCTTCCTCACACAAACTCTCTCCCTCTCTCTCTCTCTCCCTTTCCCTTTATCTCTTTTTCTCTTCTCTTTCTCTCTATTTCTTGATTAGTTCATATCCGCACTTGCTGTCACCCTATGGCAGATATCTAAAGATGAAGTGCAGGAACAAATGTAATTAAGCTCTTTAACTTTTGACCACAATTCCTGTTAGTGATGTGCTGAGAATCGGTTAAGGGCTCTTCTTTTTTGTCCCCCCAACTTTCTACAATATTTCCGAAAACATTTTTACTTTTTATTCTTCCTTCATTTTTCTTCTTTTTTTTTTACTTTGCAATACAAAATTCTTTTTGATTAACACTTTTTTCTCTTCTTATTTTTCCATTTTTGTTTTTAAAACAAGGATCGTTTGACTGATAATAATTGTACACACAAACAAAAAAAAAAAAAAAACAGTGAATGATTTGGCAGCGGAAAATAAGTTTTGTTTTTCTAGACCAGAAGACATATGTTATATAATTTCATTACGTTTTGCCTCAGATACGAGCATTAAGGATGAGATGTGAATGATCTCTGCAAGAAAACAATAATTTTTTCATAGGTAATACCACCTGCATTTACAACATAAATTTGGAGAAGCATTATCGTAGTTTTTTTTTTTTTTATTCCCCATTTTTCTTGAAATGTAAGTGGACAGCAAGGACTCCACTTTCAGAGATAACTAGGAAATTAAATGTACCATTAAAAAGAAAAAGAACAGAACAGAAAGAGTTGAACATTGTAAAATAAATACAAATGATTGGAAATAATTGGAAATCTTTCAAATATAAATATATTTTCTCCCTGAATTTCTGGGATGGGGAGTTATCATTATTTACATTCAGACTAATGTCATCATCTTTATTGCTATTATCATCTAAAGGAATCAGCTGTGAATATCATGGAACAAACATTTTAAAGTTTTAGAGAAAAAGTTAACAAAAAGGACATTTATACTCAGAATCAGAAAGCGGCAGTTGAAATTTCTAGGGCACATAATGAGGAAAGAGGACTTGGAAAATTTGTTACACACAGGATAGATTGAAGGCAAAAAGGACAGAGGAAAACAACAAATAAACTACTTCACGAGCTTCATTAAATAAATTGTGGAAAAAGGTTTAGGATAACAAAAATTATTAAGAGCTACAAACGACAAGAAATTGTGGAGAGCCATGTTCAGAGATAGTCTGTTTCATGCCTGAATGCAATCTTCAGGGTGAAACAGACTGTTGCTGCTTGGTGTTGACCTCAGTGTCCACTTTTATATTTATATAAGCTTTATGTCTGATATTGAGCACTTTTACCTATAAATATAGCACATATTAAAACTATATATTTAACGCATATATATATATATATATATATATATATATATATATATGTATATATATATATATATATATATATATATGTATATATATATAGGGGGATGAGGTTATAGTTGTTGGAAAAGTGTATATATTAAAAAGAAGTGAGAAACCGCAAAGGTCTTAGTTGTAATGTGGATTTTTAAAAAAATATATATTATGCTTTATTTTCCATAATTTTCCTACAGGTGTTTCCGGTCTTGCAACCTTCATCAGGCAAATTTCTACATATTATTAAAAGGAATTAATTTTTCTTATATTTTTCGATGTTAAACATTCTCGATGTTAGACGTCTTTTTTGTGTGTTAGTGACACAAATGTCTTCCTTGAACTGACAAAAAATACAAAACACAATATATATATCTTTTAAGAAAAATCCACATGACAACCCAAAATGTTTGCAGTTTCTCTCTTCTTTAACATATATATATATATATATATATATATATATATATATATATACATGGGTGGGCTGACTATAAATGAGTGATGCTAGAGCTGTGAAATCTTGCATGCATTAATTTCAACTCTTCTTTATAATTGCATTGTTTCTTTTCAGGTAAACTGACATCTGGCTGCTCAAAGACTTCAAGAGGAACTAGTAGTGATTTCTCTTGAAAATGGACAAAATTTGGTATTGTAGTATTATCAGGTACATGCAGAAAAAGATTTCCCCCCAGTACATTCATGCTGACATGGTTGCAATATTAGGGAGTCTTGAAGGTGACCAAGGTCTGGACATTTGGCAACTTCCACCACTGAAGAAAACATTGATCATATTCACCACATGGTGATGGATGGCAGGCAACTGACTATAAATCAAATAGCCAATGCTGTTAGCATATCCCATGAGATAGTTGAGAATATTCTGCACAATGAACTTGGCATGACGAAGGTTTCTGCTTGGTTGGCGCCATGTCTTTTGACATCTGATCAAAAAGGCACCATTCTGAACACATTATGGGAAAATATAACATTGTTTTAGGCAGACCCAGTCGGTTTCCTTAAAAGTTTCCTAACCCAAGATGAGTATTGGATTCATCACTTTAAACCAGAGACAAAGAGACAATCCATACAGTGGAAACACTCCTTCTTACCTGCTTCAAAGAAGACTACGGTCGTTTCATCTGCAAGGAAGGTGATAGTCACAGTTTTTGTGATGCAAAAGCATTGTGTTTATTGACTATCTTCAAAATGGTCACACCATCAATGGAGAGTACACTGCCAACTTGCTAAGACAGTTACAAAAGGCTATCAAGACCAAATGCACAGGAAAACTGATGAAAGGGGTCTTGTTTAATCAGGACAATGATCCTTGGTTTTTGGTTGCAATGTGGGTGATATGAAAAAATACTTGTCTGGAAACCAGTATCACATTGATGATGATGTCATATCTACTGTTGATAACTTTTTGACCAACAGGATGAAAGTTTCTTCACCAATGAAATCCAAGCAATGCAATATTGATAAATGCAATTAATGAAAATTTCTTCACCAATGAAATCCAAGCAATGCAATATTGATAAATGCAATTAATGAAAATTTCTTCACCAATGAAATCCAAGCAATGCAATATTGATAAATGCAATTAATGAAAATTTCTTCACCAATGAAATCCAAGCAATGCAATATTGATAAATGCAATTAATGAAAATTTCTTCACCAATGAAATCCAAGCAATGCAATATTGATAAATGCAATTAATGAAAGTTTCTTCACCAATGAAATCCAAGCAATGCAATATTGATAAATGCAATTAATGAAAATTTCTTCACCAATGAAATCCAAGCAATGCAATATTGATAAATGCAATTAATGAAAGTTTCTTCACCAATGAAATCCAAGCAATGCAACACCAATGGACGAATTGCATGGACTGCAAAGAGGACTATGTTGAAAAATAAACCTCATTTGATCACATTCCATAAGAGTATCTTGGTCAGCCTATGAATTTTTGAAAATTAATAAAGATTATGAAAGAATTTATGTTTTATAGATATGTTCAAAGAATGAGGATGACTGAAAATGAACATGAAAAATATAAGATGTCACTTTTAAGATTTCCCTAACATGAGGTAAAAGATAGTGCAGTAAACATTTCCAGGAATCCGATTAATATATGTTCTGGTACGATATAATTCTCTCCATTTATAACTTTTGATTTCCAACAAATATAACACCAGTCAATTAATAATGATACATTGTCATAGATCAACTGCATCTGTGAGTCATTGTCAACTCTATGATCTTGCTGATGGCTATATAGTATGTGCTATGATAGGGTTACATCTAGTTTTGATTTTAGAGTTGTCCTCCTCATAGACTGGATGCCAATCATGGCTAGATAGGCTAGTCTGTCCAGCTATTTAACACATGGCAGAGAAGAGATGTATACATAGTCACAATATTGTATGTGGTTAATTATGTGGTTTGAACTGGTGTTTGGTGACTATGATCACTGTTCCATAGTGGACTGTATCAGTTACACATTAATCTCCATAGATGTCTTCAAGATAATACACTAAAGTACAACTGTCTTTGTTTCTCTCTGAAAGATCCTTTTTTTTCCTTCTTAATCATTAACTTTAAATTGTTCCCCCGCTACTGGACACACAAAATGTTGCACATATTTTTCCCAATGTAATAAACTCGACTGACATTCAGAATTGGCTTGCCGATTTCTTTTTCCAAACCACTAAACACCTACTTTTCATATTTTTTTATAAGTATCATCTCTTACTAAAAGTGGCCATCAACAGTATCAGACACACAATTTCATTTTTGAAAACCCCTAGAGAAGAACCTTGCCTCATAAAAAAACCCCTTAATTCATGAAATAAACATTATATTGTATTTTTGCTTCAAATTCAATTCTTGATATGGCATATGTTTTTGCTTATCTCAGATCAGAATCACATTATCAAAATTCTTGTGTGTGACTTTGGTAGAATTCAAATCACATGGTGTCCTATAGAAACAGACAAATAATTAGCTTTCTATAAAAAAAAAAAATGCCTTACTGATCAGCATTGAAAAATTAGGTAGCACAAAATTAATTTTTTAAAAGGTTAAAAAAAGGGAAGCGTGTACCTTAAATTTTGAACTCTGAAGAGCCATCTTTGAATACACACATCTCAAGGAAAAACTTCTTTTATGTGTCATAGGCGACCATAGCCCTCCACCTCTTCCTGTCTCATGCAGCTCTTAATAAGTTTTGTCTTTTTGTTATTTCTCCCAAACCCTGTTCTACCACCCACTTTCTCAAGTTCATCAAGTACATTACACACTGCTATCCTCTGTCCCTCTTTCTCTCAATCTGTCCTGTGAGTATCAGATTTTCCAAACTCTCCTTCCTCATTACATACAACAGAAATTTCATGTAGTGAAAGAGATAATTGGCTACCTCGAAAAAGAGTTTGTGTTTTGTGTATGATCTGCCGAAGAAAAATTACCGAAAGTAGTTAGCAAAAATCTGCTACTTTAAGTATCAGAATCTATGCTAATGTTCTTTCCTCCCCTGAATGGTGTGGCTAATCAGAAAAATCTCTTGGTGAATAAAAGCTGTTGTTTTTCGCTTACAGAATAAGGATTTTTCTGAGCTTGGTGGACGAACGTTCCTTTTTGCTGGTGAGAAGTGAAGGGTTGATTTGTGACCCCATTTTGTCATTTCTACGTTGCCTGTTGGACTGTTATGATGGACTATCATTTGAATTGTGATTTGGCTACATGTGTTGCGGTCGAGAGACAGAAGAAATCTATTGCAGGCGTTTATTGCTACTATAAGTTGACAGTTTTTTATTTTCTTTAATACAACATTTCAACTGCTACTTCCTGACGTAAAGTATAATTTTGTTTCCATTCCCTCCAAAACCTTGTCATTGCTCGCATATTTGGTTCATGGTATCCTCAGCATCTTTCAGTAGAACCACATTTTTGTTGCTTCAGTCTTTTCTTCATCTGCTGCCATACAGGAGGACAGATATCACATAACAGTTTAGTTCTGTTTTATTTGTTTCTAACAAAGTTTTTCTGTCTCATAATACTCTGCTTAGCTTTTGGAGCACATCTTTGGCCACCCCAATACATCTTCAGATCTCATGGTTGCACTTTCTGTCTTGTGTTAGAACATTTCCCAGATATTTAAATTTCTGTACTTGTTTGATTTTAGTATCCCTGATTTGTAATTTGCATTTAGAGCTCACCCATTTTGCAGATAACCATGCATTTTGTCTTCTTGTGGTTTATACTTAGTCCTTTCTTCTTGCTTTCCTTCACTATCTTCTGTAGGAGATTTTGTAGTTTTCTTTCTCTGTCTGATAGCAACACTGTGTCATCTGCATATCTTTTCTTTTTTTTTTTTCTTTTTTTTAAGCTTATCACCCCAAGCAAGGCTGGAAGGGGTTACAGAAGGTTTGGAGGAAGAGCAGATAGGAGTGGTAAAGGAGAGGATGTGGAGAAAGATAGTGGATCGATCAAGGCAAGGGGGTTACAGAAGATTTGGAGCGAGAGCCGATAGGAATGAAAGGTGAAAGGATGTGGAGAAGGGAAGTGGATAGACCAAGGCAACTGGAGATGTCGATTGACGTAACACTTAAATAGTTGGAGATTGTATTTGTCAGGGAAACAGGAATAAGGAAGGGAGTTCCACAGGCGAGATGTGCGAGACATGAAGCTCTTATATTAAGATTGTGGCCACCAATAAAGAATCCTGGTAGGACTTCTAATTCTCTCAGAATTGCGTCACTGTATAGGTTGAATAAATCTGGTGAGAAGACACATGCTTGTCTTTACACACCTTTCTATTTTAGTATATCTGCTGAACTCATTTTCTGTCCATGTGCAAGCAGTTTGCTGCCAATATAGATTTTGATTATTCTAATGTCTTTCCTAAATATGTAAAGGTTGCTGAGCAATTCTAACATATCTTCGTGGTGTACTTTATCGAACGCCTTTGCGTAATCCATAAAACCCCGGTACATGTCCTTCTGCATTTGTATTGCTCTTTCCAAGCCTTCTTTCCTCATTATGTGTCATAGAAATTTCAACTCACTCTTTTTGACATTAAATATAAGTTTCCATTTTCTCTAAAACTTTGTCATTGCTCACATGCTCAGTCCATGGTATTCTCAGAATCCTTCTGTAGAACCACATTTATGTTGCTTCAAGCCTCTTCTTCATCTGTGAGAAGATTGACCAGCATTCACTGCCATATATGAGGACTGATATTATTTAACAGTTCAGTATGCTTTTCTTTGTTTCTTACAAAAATTATTTCTATTTCTTAATACTTTGCTTAGCTCTCGGAAGGCATCTTTCATTATTCCAATGTGCCTTCAAATTTCACTTTCACACTTTCGGTCCTCCGTTAAAACACTTCCCAGATAAATAAATTGTACTTATGAGATTTTGATATATCCAGTTTGTAATTTGCTTGTTAGACGGTTCCTTTTGCTAACACCCATGCATTCTATCTTCTTGCAATTGATGTTTAGTTCTTTCTTCTTGCTTTCCTTCCCTACCTTCTGTAGAATTTCTTGTAGCTTCTTTTATGGGTCTGCTATCAAACACCATGTCATCTGCATATCCTATGTTAAAATTGTGGTCACCAATAATTACAATTACAATAATTTCAGAATTACATCACTCTGTAGATTGAAGAAGTCCGACGAGAAGACACATCCTTGTCTTACACCTCTTCCTATTTATGTATATTTACTAAATACATTTTCCATCCATACAAGGAAAAACTAGGTCCCTCAAAAAATCATGTACTCTAAAATGTAGGACTAAAAATAAACACCTGAATTCACACCTCTCAAACAAAAACTAGCCCCCAGACCCAAAGATTAAAATTTAGGACTCTGAAGATTCATTATTTATTGTATGCAAATATTTCAAGGGAAAATAGGTCTCTAAAAACAGAAAGGCATGAACCAGAAAATTTCTGAACCGGAAAATTCATCCATTTATGAAAGAACATATCTCAAGCAAAACCTTTATATCAGAAAAAAATTCATGTTTGCACCGTAAAATACTCCTGGCAATCAAAATCCTCACTTCTCTGAAATAGGACCTCATATATGACACATGCTAGTGAATACAAATAATAAAACTGTATTTATCTGATATCACAGATTTATATTATATGATTTCACACACACATACACACACACATGCAGGTGGAAGCAAAATTTGTATACATGTAATTAATTTACATTCAAGTGAACAGGTATACTCAAATTTGGTAATAGTAATGGTAATATTAATTGTTTCTTTATAAGGAAACATTTTGTATTCATTGACCAATAAATCAGTTGAAATTTATCAAATCTTTCTCTTAAAATTGTTTTTCAAGAAAATAGATTTCTCAAGTCCACTAGTCATTATCACTTGTTTCCAGATTTGCTGGCAGTTGTGGTGGTGGGGGGGGTCCTTTCTAACCATTTTTTTTATAAGCATTTCACCTCAAGCATGGTGGGGGTGCCACTAGTACACAAGGGGCTACAGAGGGTGAAAGTGAGAGCAAAGACTGGGTATAGTGGGGATTGAGGAACGGATAAAAGCAAGAACAGAGATTAAGGCATCAGATGATGTCAATTGACGTTACATTTAAATTTTTGAAGATTATAGTCATCAGGGAAGCAAGTAAGAGGAAGGGAGTTCCACTGTCGGGAAGTGCAAGAGAAGGTATTGGATTAGAAGAGGTGGTTACATTTAACTATCTTGACAGTGAAAGGGTGGGACCGTGATGCCAACCTAGCAGCACGCTTAACTTCATGCAGTTGGAGCACCAGTGAAAATAGCTCATCGTAGCAGATGCCATGAAAACGTTTGTCGAAAAAACATAGGGAAGCCATATTATGTCAGTGAGGAAGTGACTGGAGTCAAGATGCCAGGTCAAGACTGATCACATTGCATATCTGTCTTTGAGATGGCCAGTGGCGGCATCAGACCATATATGGCAACAGTATTCAATTCAAGGATGAATCATAGATTTATACATGTGAAGGATAGACTCAGGCGGGAAAAACCTTCTGGCACGACACAGACAACTAACTTGGCTTGCAGTAGATTTGTTTGAAATAGTATGGAACATTAACAAATTGATAGTCTTTATTTTCTCTTTGAGTTATGTGTGCTAGCCATTTTAGTTGTTGCTGCTATTGGAAGTTCTCAGGTGATGTAGTTTCTGTTATTTGGTTCAGTTCCTTGGAATTTTCTAGCACTGGTTCAAAAAGGTTCAGAGAAGGGTCGTCTTCACTAAGGCCTACAGGCTTCTTTTGCCCAAAGCCATTTTTAATCATTAATCTGAGAATGTGATTATATACAGTTGACATTTCTGAATGAGTTTGGCACCATAAATGACATCCATAGAAAATTCTTGATTTGTTCAGGTGGTACTTATATATAGTCAAACACACACACACACACACACACACACACACACACACACACACACACACACACACACACATAGGACTGTTTGTCTGTATTTATATCTAGATCTTCATTTTTCTTTCTGTCACTCATATATATATATATATATATATATATATGTGTATATGTATATATGTATGTGTATATATATATATATATGTGTGTGTGTGTGTGTGTGTGTGTGTGTGTTTCATATGTATCATCTTATATATATTTTTATATTACATATGTATGTAATCATATATATATATATATATATATATATATATATATATAACATGTACAAAAATAAGGACATTAAAAATACAAAAAGTTGGAAAATTAATGTCTAAATTAATTTTCTCCACAAATTTGAAGTCATTTTTTCCATTCAGTTTTTCATTCTAATAAACTTTCCAAGGTGACAATTGCAAATACATACAGTGTGCGATGGATAAATTGTCATTAAAATTACGCAAAAATGAAAATAACACTGGCATCTCATTTTAACAGACATATTTACCAAAATTACACAAAAATGTCTTCAAATACTAAAGAGTAAATTTATTCAATAAAATTGCCATTGGCTTCAGCAATGTTCTCCAGACGACTTCGGAATCTCCTGCAACTCTCCTGGAAAGTCTTCCTGCTTAAATTGGTGAATTCTGCCATAATCCTTACCTTCACTTCATCTTTGGTGTTACAAAAAGTTTTGTTGGCATCTCGCTCAAATGCATGTCACATATAATATTCAATGGGGTTGGAGTCTGGAGAGTTAGGTGGTCAGATGTAAGGGGTGATGTGGTCACAGAAATATTGGTTCTACCAGCAGCCACCCTCTTGATCCAGGACAGCACTACCTCCTCAAGTCAGTTGATAATGGCTCTGATATTGTAGTCATTAGGGAAGCATACTCCCAGCAGTTTGTTCCACAAAGTAACTGTTCCGCGGAAGAAGCTGTCTGAGTGAAACTTACTCCTTACCAAAGGAACAAAGTGAATAAAGATGAGTTAACCCTGTGTATATAGCATGCCAGGTCCTGGCTGTGAAGGCCTGTTATGGTGGGACTAAGGAATATAGCTTGTCTGAATATGTCATGAAGAGAGGTGAGAAATTTTTTTTTTCTTTAGGATAGGGGTTGTTGGGTGGAAAATAATTAATCACCCACAAGGCCATGTTATGAACTCTGTCATGGTTGGAATGTGTGGATTGTCTAACTGTAAACCAGATACAGCAGCAATAACCCTATATTTGCTATGATCTGACTCTTGTAAAGATAAATTAGGAGTCAGATACTCTCTAGAGTGGTACAAGGAACTGACCTTTTTTGATTCATTACTAATGACAAAAAACAAAAAATTGAGCTATAAATTTTCTGTTTGTAAGTAATTTCCAGTTCTCTTATCAAGTGCAAACTTTGATTGGTAGATAGATAGATAGATAGATAGATAGATAGATAGATAGATAGATATTAAAAAAACTGAAATAGATATGAACAGACTGAGACAAATAGATATGAACAGACTGAGATAGATAGATAGATAGATAGATATGGACTGATCTATCTATCTATCTATCTATCTATCTATCTATCTATCTCAGCCTCTTTCTTTCTATCTATCTATCTCAGCCTCTTTCTATCTATCTATCTATCTATCTCAGCCTCTTTCTTTCTATCTATCTATCTATCTATCTATCTCAGCCTCTTTCTTTCTATCTATCTATCTATCTCAGCCTCTTTCTTTCTATCTATCTATCTATCTCAGCCTCTTTCTTTCTATCTATCTATCTATCTATCTATCTCAGCCTCTTTCTTTCTATCTATCTATC
>OZ038500.1:47693332-47755832 GCA_964036315.1 Acanthosepion esculentum
AAATACAAAAACGCACTCTGAAAAAAAAATAACTCGTGTTACCTTTCACATGTGATTAGTCAGCAAAACAAGGTAAGCGGCAAACTGGTGATTTGATTAGAACCCTTTTCTCGCCTCTTATTCCATTACCTCCCCTTGTGGCTCTTGGAAAATGAGCTCAGGATACAACCAGTTACTCCATCAATAAAATAGAGAAGGATCTTTAAAATTATCCAATTTAAGGAAATTTTTTCTTTGATTCCAATTTTTCTTCATCTTTTTTTCTCCTTCCCACTTTTGGATAAGGCAGTTTTTATTTATCTTTCCTTTTTTTTGTTTCCTTTTTCAAGGATAGATCAGGGATTGGGGGGGCTGAGAGGGGCTTCTACTTTTCTTTTTCTAATTTAATATTTGATATTTACTAGAAATTCAATAATGTTAATTCAAGTACATCCAGAAGTTTCTTCCCATATGCACGTCACCAATTTATATGTATAAAAAAATAGAATAGAAAAAAAAAAAAAATAGAAAAAAAAAAAATAGGCAAAAATATTTAAGCTTTTTGGAGATACATTAGAATATATATATATATATATATATATATATATATATATATATATATATATATATATATATATAATGAAGGTGTTTTCTTCCCTGTAAACATATTTGCAGGTTGTTCAGATCATGTTTTTTTAAGCTTAAGTTTCTTGTGTCACCCTAGTGAACTGATCACATATTTATAATTTTATTCTGACCTTGTAGAAGACATCTTTCAGACTCAAAATGTTATGAGACTTACAGAGCACATAGTTAGGAACAAACTCACTGTCAATCATACTAGAGACACTTACTCATATAACATTCCCCATACTGTGGATGTGAAGATGTCTCTCTGATTCAATAATCCATGGAACCCATCAACTTACAGAGCTATTTTGAATATCTCAAATCTCATGAATGGTTTTATAAAAATCCTCATTAGAAATTGATATATAAAACTGAATGCACATTGGTGCAATGGATTACATCTTGAAATGAGAAATTGGAGAACCAAATTCAAATTCCAGTTGAGCTTGCTACATTAGGCTCTGTCAGGCTATTTTTGTCCAAGACTCATATCAGTTATAACAAATTTAGTATCAGAGATAAGGAAATTAAAAATAGAATACACTGAGTTAATTTTAGTTTTACCCAACAACACAAATTAAACTAAAAACTTGAATTATGTTCTTAAATAGCTTCATCAGATTGAAACTTTCATATAGATGTCAAGTAGAAATATCTAAACTGTCAGCTGTATACAACTGCATTCTCAATCAATAGTTAAAATGTCTTTGAGTGGATTAAACATATAGGTCTTAGCAAGGATCATTATTCTCCAAACCTTGTGGATTGATACTACAGAATTACAAACAAAGAACTATACCAAATAACAGAAATCACTTGAGGAATTTCAACAGTAGCTACAACTAAAAGTGATAGTACATGTAATGCAAAGGGAAAAATAATGACATAATCATGATTTTTATACACAAAATGAAATACACAATATTTTCTTAGACAAAATTATATACCCAGCACACAGTGAAACTATATATAACACATGTATACAACAACAAGCAGTATGAAAATTGGCAAAGCAAGATAGGGTCTTACTCGTAATAATTCCAAATGGCTAGTCATGTGTATTTCACAATAGGAAGACTGCAAGCCATAGATAGTTTCTATAATTTGAGAAAATTAGATTTATCTTCTATGTTTCTGGTGAGGGTATATTTTCCAACATAAAAGAGTGCTAAAGGATTGTGTGCTACCCCATGGCAGATGGCCTGGGCAGGCCAGTTTTAGCCTTGTCCATATTGACTTCTGGCAGCTAAATAAACAACTGACTATTTTTGTCATTCTATGAACTTACATAATTCAGTGACCATCAAGTGACTCTTGTGAATTCATCTCAGCTAAAGAGAGATAATTGTCTTTTGCATCACTACAACCTGAAAAATTGTTTTAATAGAAAGATTTTACAAATCTCAACTGAAATTAGCTCTGGCTGTTCAGTCAATAAATGCCAAATGTTTCCCTATAGTGAAATGGTTAACATTATTGTTTCTATTACTCCTGTTCATCCTTTTTTTATTTTTTGTCTTTGTTATGGCCTTTTTTGTTAGTTACTTTGGAACAACATCAACTGGAGACTGTCTGAGGAGACTGGGTTACGTGGTGACCTGATGGTATTTCTAATTGGCCCTAACTTCAAGGTTATGCACTGATTTTATCAAATCTGCCACTACATAATGCACATTTGGCTGTGATGCATGTGCTTGACATACCCATATCAGATTGGGTAGCATGGTGAATATAATGGGCTTCATATATTTGTACCCCAGCAAGTATGCTGCTCCCTCACTAAATAATAATAATAATAATGCATCTTTTTTTACAATAATGTTCCCCCCATACAAGGCCCAAGAGCCACTCGAGATAGTGGACTGCAGAATAAGAGGAACATTTTATGGAGATATGTGGGGAAGATAATGGTTGACCCTAGAGATGAACAGGTTAAGATTATAATGATCGAGGAAGCATCCTCTTAGGAGATGGTTTCCCAAAGCAACAGGTCATGAGAAGAAGCTTCTCAAGTGGCACTTACATCTCATCAATGGAATACAAAGGGAATGAAAGTAGTCCCCTACAATGTGTGTGGCATGGTGGGTCTTTGCCATGAAGTTTAGAACTATTAGAACTAAAGAATGTAGTTTTTTCTGAACACTTTCCATGGAAATAGCAAGAGAGTGATGAGAGGCTTGCAACGTTTCATCTGTGGGAAAGAGTTTGTAGGGTGGAAAATAATTCATCACCCACAAGGACACAGAGACACTTTTGAACTCTGTTGAGACTGAAATGTGAAGAATGGGCAGTTCTTGCCCATATATGGCAGCAGTATTCCGTTTTTGACCTGATTTGGCTCTTGTAAACGCAGACGATATCAGAAATGCTTTTGGGGATCTATCAAGACTGGAAAGTGAAGACTGGGCAGCTCCTGCCCATATATGGCAGCAGTACTCCATTTTTGACCTGACCTGGCTCTTGTAAAGACAGAGGATAACAGGAAGAGTCAGGTGGGGAGGGTTATATAATCAAATGCTCTTTAAAATTTGGTACTGCATAAAAGTATTGGTTGACAATTAAGAAGTTATTTTCAAATTTGTTTAAGTAATCTACATCAATGCAGTTCTTTGGCCACAGATAAATTTGTACAATGTTATGAAGGAGGCAATTAACCCATGTAAAATATCTCTAGCGATTTTACCATTTTATGATTATAATGATGCAAACATAGATACTTTGTCTTGTTTGAAAGAGGTAATTTAATTTGAGAATTGTTAAAACTTTCAAGAGAGAGTCTGTAATCAATCCAAGAACTTGAGGAAGAAAAAAAATCAAAGAAGATTTATTTTGATAAATAACCAGGAAATGTTTAGAAATATGAACCTTACAACTTGTGAAAAAAGCCAGCCAATGGAAATCCAGGACTAGAAACACGTAGAGAGCAAGATTATTATTCCTCGGAGAAAACTGTTACTTCAAATATATGTAGTTAAAGTGGGTTGGGGTATGGGCTGCTTGAAGAATTTTTCTTCATAATTCAAGAAGTTGAAAAGCATATGAATCAGTGGTTAGAGAAAATGACAGATGGCCAAGAAATCTGTGGTTTCATTGGTGAGAATTGTTGCTAAATCTTCTCAAAATCTTTTTACACTGTTTACAAACAATATTTTCCTTTGAATATTATATTTGTGGAAACTAATATATATACAGGGTATGAAGGGTAAATTACCCCATTTTATATTTTTAATTTTGTGCATGCACATTGTTTGTTTTTGATTTTGTCAACTGTACTGTAAAGTAGGGTCAGTTGGGCACTGTCTGTGAGAAAGAGAGCACCATGACACAATTCACTCTGCCAGGAATTTGGAAATGGCATGCTGTACTGCTTGGCATTCCTGCTGGAAGCTCCAATATGAACATTTCATTGTAGAAAAAAATGGTGATGAGGGGGGGTCAAAAAGTGCAGGGCGTCGCTCGCCGGCAGGCCAGCTATTTTTTCTTCTTTTTCGGTCGCCTCAAGGAAATGGATTGTGTGACTCCCTTTCTCAGCCGTTACACTGAGCAGTTGTGAAACAGACACCAGCTCAGCCGCGCCTACTTCGACTTCCTCTTTGTCCGTCTGTCAATCCGTACGTCCAGCTCTATTGCACGCTGTCCGCCAAATGACTTTGGTTCTGTCGTGCTGCTGGCACCCCCGCTTTTTATGCTATTCTAATACGTGTGCAAATATCGTCCCATTTTAGACAAGATAGGCGTGCATAAATTGTGTCTTCAATAGCGACCATATTTCTTTTTGTCATCACTTTGCAGGCAAGACATGTTCATGCTTGCTTTGAATCTTGAGGTAAGTCATGTCTTTTGTCACAGTTTGGGTGTCAATCTAAGGATAGTGCAGAGAATTTATAAAGACCTCGATGATATGTCCGGTCAACATCATGGTGTTTGGAGTGATGGCTAGTGCTTGCAATATTATACCTCCATTCATCTTCCCACAGGGCCTCAGACTCAACTCAACTCAGTACCTTGAGGAGATAGTGCTGCCCTGGGTCAAGAGGGTGGCTTCTGGAAGACCCTATGTCTAGTAACAGGACTCTGCACCAGGCCACACAAACAGTCATGGCTGTCAGACAATTTCTGCGACCACATCACCCCTTAGAGCTGGCCACCAGACTCCCCAGACTGCAACCCCTTTGATTATTATGTGTGGGGTGCAGTTGAAAAAGAGACCAGTAAAACTCCTTGTCATACCAAAGATGAACTGAAGGCAAAGACTATGGCAGTATTCACCAACTTAAACAAGGAGACTGTCCAGAAGAGTTGCAGGAGATTATGAAGCTGTCTGGAGATCGTGGTTGAAGGTTATGGCGATTTTATTAAATAAATTTACTCTTTAGTATTGCAAGATATTTTTGTGTCATTTTGGTAAGTATATCTGTTAAAATGAGATGGCAGTGTTATTTTAATTTTTGTGTAATTTAGATGACAATTTATCCATCGCACCCTGTATAACATTATTCATCATTTATTCAGTTAGTGCATTTTGCACCATTGTGAGGTCACTACTCCCCTCCATATCATAATTGTGGTTCATGGTGACATTCAAGGCAGAATAGTGCAATGGCTTGCTGGTTCCTTTTGCACAGGGGATGTCAAGATTACACCGTCCCTCTCTCAGTAGTTAAAGAGGCAGCAAGTGATTTTAAATTCAGAGTTTTCCTTCTCCTAGACTTGTTCACCACCCGAGGCTATGACAATTTATCGTTAGCATCATGTATCATGATTGTCACTTCTTTGCAGAAGAAAACCATCTCTCACTTGGTAGCATGTTTTTTGTGTTTTTCATTCGGAATTATATTATTTCCATCATTTTATCTGCCCTAATGCTCTGCTATGGACCTATAAGTGATTCGTAGGGCCAGCTTCACTTTTACCACCTCTCTTACACATGTGACAAACATAAACTTTGTGTTGTCTATGTTGGAAACTTGCCTGTCCCTATATACAAACACATGACAAACTTACAAACCTTGTCACAAAACTTACACAAGTAAGCTGCAGATCTTTCTGGTAGGGTTGTATTCACAAAGAGTTTGTACCTGACCTCTCTGGTGTGATCTCAAGTAACTGGCTAAACCAGTTGCCAAGAGGGTGACTTTCCACAAATACTGCAAATCTGTTGGTGCTCTCATAGTTCTGGGACTGATTCTATTTCTCCCGTCCTATTGACACACTTTTTGTTGGAATGCTCAATTCTCTTCTGCTCAAAATTGTTGCTGTATTCCCAAATCAACCTTCTCCAGCCAGACATATCTCCAGCAACAGTCTCCTAGTCTTCAACAATAACACCAATATATATATATCTATATATATATAATTGTGTATTTGGGCAGCAATTCCTCTTTAATACAAGTTTGTCCAAATGTTTGCTATGCCTTTCAGCTATACTTTTTCTTTTAGACATTATTAAGGAGAATTTTATTTTTACTTTTAACAAAATGTATGGATTGTTTTATGCATGTACCTAGAGTTATAGAATTGTTTTATTTTCCAAACACAGTCAGCACATTGTGGCTGTGTTTGTAGTTGATATTATTGAGTGTTGGCATTTTCTTTTTTTTATTAATAATGCTTCCATTATTTTTAGCCATTTTTACATGCAGATGGGCCTATTACATTTGTATTATCATCAAGTATTTTGCAGACAGAGTTTGGTAGATCTCCATGTGTATTTAGATGAGAATTTATTGAGCTATGGTCAAAGAGATGCAATGTGAGTCTTCTTGTTAGGCATGTTGTAGTATATCCAATATACTAATAATATAATTATTTATGAATTTGGATTGAGGGACACGTGAATCTGTAAATAATATTGTTTCTCTGTATATAACTCTAGATACATACATAAAAGAATCCATAGATTCAGTTAAAAGTAGAAATAAAATTCAGCATTGATAATGGCTCAGACATACGAAACATTTGGACAATTTCTATATAATGTACGTCCAGAAAAGAAGAAAACTACTTGTTGAGCCTCTGTGAATAGATGGTGGAAAGGGGGTGTGAGGTTTAGCAAATTGAGAAAAGCTGCTAAGGACAGTAAAAGGTGTTTTGGACAGTTATGATCACACATAGAAAAAGAATACTTATTTATATATGTATGTGTGTGGGGAGGGGCTGCGTATGCACACACATACATATATGATGATGAAATCTCAAATCGTTTTTGACATATGAGTGTCTTTCAGTTCAGTTTTCATGTCTATGTTTCATATGAGACAACAATCCTGCACGGGATTTGCAAACAAATCCACATGAGGGATATCCTGAAGCACTGACTGCCATATGGCATGACATATTAGCCTGAGATTTAGTGTTGGTTGTTAATTCTTATATATATATATATATATATATATATATATATATATATTTTTTTGTCATCCACAGACAGACTGTTTCGCTGTTTCACAGCTCATCAGTGTGGCTAGACGTCCGGTTGCCTCTAGCTAGGATCGAAACCCGACTGAATTTGCGTCAGTCCGAACTTCTCCCAGCTTACGGTACGGGATGAAGGTGAATTTTAGCGTGTTTATTTTTAGATTCGGATAAACACACAGTGACTGAGAGTGACTCAATTCTGTCGAAGAGATATTCTCATATATATATATATATATATATATATATATTTATTTATTTATTATAATTTTATCATATAGACAAAAGCATTTTACTCACAACAAAGATGCAACTTGGTTTCAGTGCATTTTAACTGCACATCTACGGGTGAGGGTCTAAAATCAGGTTCATAACCATTTTAGACCCTCACCCGTAGATGTGCAGTTAAAATGCACTGAAACCATGTTGCATCTTTGTTGTGAGTAAAATGCTTTTGTCTATATGATAAAATTATAATAAATAAATAATTATCACTCTACTACCTGTATCGAGCTCTTTTTTGAATGAATGCTGCGAACGTTAGAATTTATATATTTTATATATTACTTTCGTTCTCATCGCATCAGATATATATATATATATATATATATATATATATATATATATATATATATATATATATATATATATATATATATATATGTATGTATGTATGTATGTATTCTTCTTCTATGTGCTTTTGGTTAATAGAATGTTAACTTTTTATGTGTATTTTGTTTAATAGAATAGTATCACCTAAAGATACCAAAAGGTTGAAACCAAGGTAGTAGAATCAGGTGATCTCTTAATTTTTTATACTTAAAAGCTCTACATGTTAAATTTTTATTGTTTTATATGTGTATTGAGCTAATTCAGCTCTGACCATTAACTTTTTTATTATTCTATATATATATATATATATATATATATATATATATATATATATATATATATATATATATATGCATATATATATATATATATATATATATATATATATATATATATATATATACATATATGTATGTATTAATTAGTACTAATTAATACATATCTTTGCTCTGTATAACCGCATTGGGCACTATTACGTTTGCACCTGATGCATAAATTTAATGATTATTTATTTGCTTGCCTGTGTACACACACCAGTATACGCGTACATGCCTGATTATATTTGGCCATTTCATTTATCCACTCTACAACTATATATATATATATATATATATATATATATATATATACATATATATATATATATATATATATATATATATATATATATATATATATATATACATATATATATATATATATATATATATATATATATATATGTTGTGGTAGGATCCACCTAATTTGCATAGCGGAGTACCAACGATATAAATATGGTTGGTACCGGAAGACAGGGGGGCAAATCAAGAGATCCAACTAGAGACTCTGCCCGACTGCGACTTAGTCAACACATTCTCCAGGAACAGTCTTCCCAGAAATGTACAAAAGACTATATGTAAATATTGTGTACACTTTCTTGTTTCAATACATTTTATTCTAACTACATTTTGTGTTTGCATTATTATTCCATGCATTAGTCAAGATTCAACAATATATATATATATATATATATATATATATAAAATAAGTTGTATGGATATGAGATTGTGACCCTGGGTTTCACACTTTTGTGATCATCAGAGAAACTGGTTTATTTTTTAAAATTGGCTCTATTTATGCTTGTTTGACTATATTTGGTGGCAGGAGGGGGGAATATACTTCTGTGTTTGTTTGGGGTGGCACTATCATACGCATAGACTCATACATACAGGCATTTTAGTTCACACCAACATATATATATATATATATATATATATATATATATATATATATATATATATATTATACTAATAGTAATACTTGGTTGGTTAAAATCCTTGAATAACACAACTTGCAAGTATATCAAAACAAATTGGTACCTGACGAAAAAATCGGAAACAAAAAGAAAGAACTAGAAACATCCAAACATGGTGAAACAAATCATCCAGTGCCTTAAGTTTTTAGTCCAAAGAAAAATCCCAAGTGAGTCATAATATATATATATATATATATACATATATATATATATATATATATATATATATATATATATATATATATATATATAAATATATATATATACTAAAAAAACAGCAATGTTGGCATGACCAACAAAAAACTTGCCTGAAGACCTAATACCTTAGACAAGAAAAAATCTGCAACAATGAAAGAAAAAAGAAAAAGACCAAAAGCAAATACAATAAATTAAAGTGCTCAACACCTAAACTATCAAGACAGAGCAAAACTGCTTCACAGCATCAACTTTCAATGAGGAACAGCTCAAGTTGCTACTCAAGTTATATATATTGTATCTGAATAAAACTGAAGATAATGAGACAAGCTGGAAAAGATTTTTACAGACAATGCATTTTGTCTCTTAGTTCTAGGTAGGTGTCTTCAGATCAGAATGAAAGACAAACCTGTACAAAAGTGAATTGAATTTTTTTTAAGAAAGGGTAATAAATATATATAATCAATATATCATGTGATTTTTTGCTTATAATATATATCCTTATTAAAATTATAGATAATAACTCATTTGGTTGGGTGTTAGATTTTGTAATGCCAAAAGAAATACAAATGTCATAGGCCAAAGAAACAGGTATTTTAGTTAATAGAAATTTTACTTGAATATGACCTTGACATTATATGACCTTCATAAATCTTTCAATCATATATTTTGTTAACTTTTCTACTGTTTTGACTTTAAAATTATTTTCAGCTGTTTTATTTTCTTTGCTTAAATATTGTTTCCCATTCCCATATACGTCTCTTAATGATGGACCATAACTATCTGGGGGTTATTCCATTAATTTAGTGTCTTTGATACCATATTTCCCAAGGTGCGCAGAAATTAGCTTTGGAGAATGTGAAAGAAAGCTGTTTTCTCTGTGAATTTCTAGGATGAGAAGTTATTGTTTATACCATTTACATGTGCACTATTTTTACACATCTTTTTTGTTATTATCATAACATTTTGGCTGTTGTATCCTCCGACCTTCATCAGGTGGTTGTCAATCCAGTTAACCTTCAGAGAATTTTAAACTGAATCCTTTATTTAATCTAATTTACAACTATTTATTTAATTAATCCTTCATTTTGACCCAGCAGTGCAGACTTTGACTCAGTGGAAATGGAGATATTGTGCTAGCCCCACTTTACTTTTGTACTGACACGAATAAGAATACTTTATCAACATGTAATAAAGATATTTATTTAAACCTAAACATGAATACAATGGTTAACATAAACACAATGTCCTTTCCTATATAGATAGAATGTGTCAGGTGGACTTACCCATCTGGTGGAGTGAAATAGGGTTAGATAAGTTGTACCTTTAAAACCTTCGGCAACTGGTACTGTTGGCGGTGGAGAGAAGTTCTTGTGAGTTGCTTTAGAGCAGGTCCACTCCCTTTTCCTGGTGGTTAGTATTTTCTGAACCCACGTGGTTTTATTAACCAATGAGAGACCACCTAATGTGACCAATCTCTATTATAAGAGCAGACAAGTTTTAAAAATCCAACATGGATAACAGAGCAGTACTAAATGAGATATCCTAAGCATGGATGAATGAACCTGGATTAAAGAAAGGGTTCAGTTTGAAGTTCCCTGAAGGTTAACAAGATGAAGGACAATGGGCACACTGGCTGAAACATTGATGTAATGTCAATCGACATCTCCAGTTGCATTGCTCTATCCACCATCCTTCTCCACATCCTTTCCTCTATCACTCCTATCTGCTCTTGCTCCAAATTCTCTGTAACCCCTTGCATGCTAGTGGCTTCCAACCTTGCCTGGAGTGAAAAGCTTAAAAAAAAAACCCAACAAAGATGATGAGAATAGCTCGCATGTGAGTAATGCAAATTAAGATGGTTTTGCAAGAATATACTCTTTAGCTTAATCCTTGTTTGTGACCTGTACCTTTCAAAAAACATCTTGTCCAAAACCTAAAATAATTCTCTCCATTTATCTTGATACCATTATCAACTTTGAAGGAACCAAAAATTTTGCTGCCTGCAATATAATCCCAAAACATTACTCCACTTCCACCCATTCTGTTCAATTCTAAATCATGTCGTTTGACTATTTCTATAAAGGACCCAGTAATCAGGCCCATTCATGACTAAAAATTACAGTTGAGAAATCAGTTTTTATGTGCTTCTTATACTTTGACTTAAATATTTTTCTTTGTTTTGGTTGCTTAAAGATAGTAGTTTGTTTGCTTTCAATATCTTTACCTAGTGTTCTTAATATTATGCATCGTTCCCTTTTGCTTACATTTGTCGCACACCAACTTTTTCTGATAGTTTCTTTTTGTCCAATCCACTTCCTTGCTTTTTACCCTTTTAATTTTTCTTAATTCGCTTTTTGTGATATTCTTAAAGCCTTTTTTTTTTTGTTTTTATCTTATGAACATTTTCATTCTGTCTGTTGATTGAACTTTCATCTCTCTTCAATATTTTCATAATTTTAAACATTGTGTTCCCATCACTGAGTAACATGAAAATATCTTGTTTTTCTTTTGAGATTATATCTTCCTTGCAACTCATGGCAATCATTATATATCTGAAAGTAAAAATAAATAAATATATATATATATATATACATATATATATATATATATATATATATATATATATATATATATATATATAATATATATATATATATATAAGAAGAGAGAAACTGCAAACGTTTTTGGTTGTAATGTTAAGTTTTTAAAAACATATATTATGCTTTATTTTGTATAATTTTGTTTTTTAATACATATATATATATATATATATATATATATATATATATATAGACAGAATTGAGTCACTCTCAGTCACTGTGTGTTTATCCGAATCTAAAAATAAACACGCTAAAATTCACCTTCATTCCGTACCGTACGCTGATGGCTTAGCGGGTAGAAGTTCCGACTGACGCAAATTCAGTCGGGTTTCGATCGTAGCTAGAGGCAACCGGACGTCTAGCCACACTGATGAGCTGTGAAACAGCGAAACAGTCTGTCTGTGGATGACAAAAATATATATATATATATATATATATATATATATATAAAATCATAATAATTATATAGGAGGCACAGTGGAGTAGTGGATAGTGGGTTGGATTGAGGGAGTGGAGAGCTGAGTTCAAAGGTATTAATCCACCACTTCTCCCTCCAGCTATGGGTAAATAGCAGGACAGACTGTGTTCTATAGCCTTGGTTAGCAACTGATCTAGGAGAAGGACAACTCTGAATTCAAAACCTGCGGAGGGTTGTTTGGGGACCTTGTGGCACATAGTGCAACAAGTCTCTGTATTCGGCCCTTCAAAAAAGTGTGGTTGATTCCGCACAAAACCTTCACCACTATAATCAAATCATATGTGCTGGTGTCTGGGCTGTCGGTTCCTAGGAACTGAGCTGCTTGACCCTCATATGTTGAATACAGTGGAAGAGTCCACCATATATATATGTATACTTTATTTTAGCATATTACATCGAAAAACATATCAAAATTGCTAAACAGTTGTAGTCATGTTTCAATGCATATCAACACATCTCATCAGGCGATGATACACATCTAAACACAACTGCAATTGTGTAGCAATTTTGACATGTTTCCGATGTAATATACTAAAATAAAGAATATTGCTTTACTTTGTATTGAGCCCTCTTTTAAATTAAGTGTTATGAACTTTGGAATTGTACTCTATTCAATCTAATCTTACCTGGACATATATATATATATATATATATATATATATATATGATTTTTATAGTATCTAGCCATCATTCTATGGAAGGTGACTTTGTCCACAGTTTGAACTTTCTTCTTTTTTTATCATTTCACCCCAAAACAAGGCAATAAAGCCACTAAAATGCAAGTGGCTACTGAGTGTTAGAGAATATGAGAAGGAAGAAAAACACTATTAGGGAAAGAAAACAATAACAAAACAAGAATTAAGAAATCAAAAGATAACAATATATATATATATATATATATAGGTTATAGAGCTTGGTCTTTTCTCCTATTTAACCATAGCTTTATTTAAAATTTTTGATCAAAGTTGACTGGAAAGCAATAAGCTGGAAGAGTTCAACAAGCAAGAAGTATGATAGAAGAAACTTTTAGCATAGAAATTACAATGACATCTAGCCATTTCAACTGTAAAATAATGTGACCTTTCTGCCAACCTAATACTGCGCTTAAATTCATAAAGTCTAGATACCATAAAGGAAAGTTCATCAAAACAATTATCATGAAAATATATATATATATATATCATGCTGGAATACCATCTTTAGGCCATGAGTGTTGTGTGATAGCTCAACTATTTATAAATGCTGGTCAATGAGGTATTGTGAGTAGCAAGGTCAAGTGTTTCCAGTTTATTGTATTATCCTAATGGTTATTGGATAACCTGGTATACCCAAGCAGTCAGTCATGTAGGTACTGACCAGGTACTGACCATACACAACGTTGCTTAACTTTGGTGATCAGACAAGAACATATTTCAACATCATATAGCTGTAAGGTGTGTTTATGTGTGTGTATGTGTATCAGTTGCGAATGGTGATTTGGGAACCAGGGCATGCAGTCCATTATGCAGGCTAATCACCAAGGTGGAGAGGGAAAAGGAGAACCTCACTCTGTGCCTCTGGAAAATTATTTGCGTCCCCTCCAACTATTTGTGAATGTGATGTGAACTGATTTTAATGTCAGAAAATACACTTCTACCAACAGGGTCTGCTTCAGACTTGATACCTTTCTCCACTGGACTTGATGCCCCGACTCCTTAGTAAGATTCTGGTGATGATGATGATTGCTATTGATTGTGAGAGAAAATAATAAAATCTAAAAATAATGAGTTATTAAAATTCATTTGCAAATCAATTCAATTCTTCATTTCTTTTTTGGCAAATTCACTGCTTACTTTGTTGTAAAAAGTATCAGCACCACAGTCTACCTTCATCTTCTCCAAAAAGTTCTTTATTCATGGAAATGAAAACTAAATTACTCAATTCACTTTGGGAACACCTCATATAATTATTTACACACTTTAGTGAAGAAAATGATCTCTCACAGGAAGCATGTGTCGCAGGTATGGTCAGAATCAGATATAGACATAGTCATTTTTATTTTAATTTAAAAAAAAAACATTTAAATAAGATTCTTATCACTTAAAAAAAGGTGTCAGAAAATGTCATTGATTGATGATTGGAAAAGTGAAAATTCATAATTTTGACATAAACTAAATTAATATTGTTTTAATTACACAAATGTTCTTGTAATATAAATTTCAACCTTTCTTCTTTAAAATAACTTCAATATTAATACATGTCATTTGTATTTAAATACTTTTAATTTAATTTTAAAATTAGGTATTGCAGTAATTTTTTTTTAAATGTCCTTTAACAAAATTGTAATACAAATTTTTCATCTAAATCTGTCCGACTATAAGTCCTTTGAATTGGCAAGCCCAGGCACAGCAAATCCATCTAACAACAATTTAAGCATAAGGATCACATCATTCAATGAAGTGTAAGTAAGTTAATGCCTTATTAAATCTGTTAGCAAAGTGATTTTGCCATTAATAACATTAACATTGCTAATTAATTCTTTGTATGATTACCTCTTTATAATATTTGGGCAGCAACCTTTCTCTCAAACATCTTTCATTAAATATGTCTGGCAAGGAAGATTTAATTAATCTTTTATTAAGTTTTTCTCGCATTCTTACATTTTTTCATTTTGTAGAAGTAAGAGAGTACAAAAATTTTCCATAATTTTTATTGTCCTAAGCAGTTATTATGTAAAATTTTTGTACTCCCTATTCATAAAAAACAGAAAAATGTAAAGATGCTGGAAAAATTAAAAAAGTTAATCATATTCTTGTTGGCTGTATTTAATGAATATATGTATATATATATATATATATATATATATATATATATATATATATATATATATATATATAATTATTTAAGCTACAAAAAACTTAAAAAGTTCATTATATCTTTCTTGTTGGCTGTATTTAATGAATATATATATATATATATAATTATTCAAGCTACAAAAAATTTAAAAAGTTAATTATATCTTTCTTGTTGTCTATATTTAATGAATATATATATATATATATATATATATATATATATATATATATATATATATATATATATAATTATTCAAGATACAAAAAAACTTAAAATGTTAATTATATCTTTCTTGTTGGCTATATTTAATGAATATATATATATATATATATATATATATATATATATATATATATATTATTATTATTATTATTATTATATAATTTTTTAAGCTAGAAAGCCTAAGGTATTCTACAAGACCAGCCAGTCATGTGTAGGAATTAAAAGAAAATATAACCAAGATCCAATTGTAAATGGGAAAATATTAAAAAAGCCAAAACTTACAGCAATCATTGTGATATCTGCAAACTGTACCAGGAGGAAAAGTTAGTAATAATAACATTTACAGATCAAAAAAAATCTACTGAATGAAAGATGAGAAATAATGACACAATGCATACACACTAAAAAGTACTTTTTGAGTTTGTACGAACCAGGATGAAAGTATGTACATTTTATTTACTCCCACTCCAATACGATTTCAATACTCTTGTTTTTCTTCTCCCCTTCTATTACACATATAACATTGTGTGTTTATATATAAATAATAAAGCATTAGGAAATCATTTGGCCTATAACACCTTATGATACTGAAAGAGTGAAATCAAGGTAGTGTGATTGGTTGATCTACTAATTTTTTAAAAATATATACATATATATATATATATATATGCAGAAATATAGTCTTAAAGTGTGCTATATTTATGGGGTAAAGTGCTCAATGTCAGAGATAGAGCGTGTGTAAATATAAAAGTGGACATGGAAGTCAGCACTTAGAGGCGACAGTCTGTTTCATGCTAGGGCAATCGTCAGGCGACCTGACGATTGCCCTAGCATGAAACAGACTGTCGCCTCTAAGTGCTGACTTCCATGTCCACTGTTATATATATATATATATATATATATATATATATATATATATTGTAAATTAACTGATTTAAAATATGGTTTCTTTGCTACACAGGAATTACCATGTTTCAAAAACTGAAGCTAAAAACTTCAAATTTAATTACATAATTAAATTAAAAGCATTAGTTGTGTTTCATCTTCAAGCGAATTTTGGAATAATTTATTTGTAAATTTACTGAGTTTTAAATGCACATACAATTCATAATTTTTTGCTTCCAAGGATACAGAGAAATCCAATCATTTAGACAGGGGCGGTAGCGTGTTCATTTTTATTAACTATTATTGTATCAGTTATAAGTTATGTTCGAAAAAGAGGTTAAATCTAGGTAGGGTAGTGATGCATTTTACATACATACATACATACATACATATATATATATATATATATATATATATATATAATTCATTAAGAAGTGAGTAAAGTGCCTAAACATTTATTCCATAAGAAAACCAATAAGAAATCCATGAGTGTTGGTAAATAAGTAGATCAAGTTTGTTTTTATTTTCATTTCAATGGCTGTGTCACATGTTCCCAAATCGTGATAGTAACGCTGATGGAAATCAATATACACTTTGATGCATATTCTTTACAAGTGTGTAAAGAATCATCCAGCCAAGAGCCAAGAACACCTTCCTGTTTCCCTGAACCTCACTTTCAGTTCTCTTTAACACCCACCCACCCAACAAGCCTGGCCTAACCCAACCCGCCCTCCTTCCATATTTTGTGATCACCTTCACACATCCAATGAACCGTAACAGTAACAGATGACTCCCTCTATTAACTCAGCATCATTTGATTTTGCACAAGACAAAAATATAGAAGAGGAAATTAGTTTCTTTTTTTTATTATCATTTTCCTTTTTCCTGTTTTGTGGGGAAGGAAATATATTTGAAGATATTTTTTTTTAAACATGGGTAGCAGGATTTCCCATCTACAGATCCCTACTCTTAACACACATCAGATTGCATATATTTCGGCTTCTGTCTAAATACTCTGAGCTGGATTAAAGGTTCTGCTATATTTTTGAGACAAAGCGCATTAGAGAAACTTACATGGAGGACTCAATATTTCTATTTGTCTCAATCATCAACAAACTTTATGGCAATCTTAAAAGTGCTGACATTTTGAAATGCATGACAGACCACCAGCCTTTCACTCTTTCCTAATTCCCAAACTTTTGAGAAAATTGGTAAAACCTGGTGCCATATATATACTATAATGAAAAGGAATTGAATAGAATAGAAGCCTTGTTTTTTAGTTGCTGTCCCAATGGTGGAAATCCATTCAATTATACAATTTGAAATGGGCTTTATTCCACCTGACAAAGTTTCTTTGAAGAATTTCACTGAAGAAACCTGATGGTTGATTAGAGGAAAGTCTTGGAAATGTTTGTAACTAGAATGACCATACATTCATGCAATTCTTTATCGGTAGAGTTTGGATGGGTGGCAAGGAGACAGAAATGATTTTTATGAAAAACTGATTAAAAAAAAAAAAATGGATAAAACTGAGAAAATAAAAGGGTAAAAAATGATATATGGAGGCGATTACTGCATGGATTCTTTTGGTTGGGGAAGCGAATGAGTTGTGTGGAGAGCATCTAGTGGTTGTGGCGGGGAGAGCAGGCTAAAGAAAAGAATTAAAGTAACTTAATTGAAAGAAACCAAGCAGAGGAAAAGAAGGACATTTTTTTAATATTAAGAAAGAAACCAGATGGAAAAATATCATTGTGTAGAAAGAAGAAGAAAAAAGAGGAGGAAGGGGAGGGAGAGGCGGAAGATAAAGGGAGGGGGATGAAAAGTAAAAAGAGAAGGAATTATAGGGAAGAAAACACCAAAAAAAGAAGGATAGAGAGATAAACAACAGCAACAATAAGAAGAAAAGGAAAGAAGATAAGGGAAGGATGAGGAAAAGACAAAAAAGAGAAAGCATTGCAATGAGAAATGTAAAAATATAGAAGAAAAGAGAAGAAAGAAAGAACAATAAGATTAAAAATAGTAAAATTAAAGAGGAAGAAAAAAGAAGACAGATTAGTGTTAAGATGAGAAATTGGATAAAAATAAAATAAGAAAAAGAAAGAAAAAAGAAAGAAGAATAACATTAAAATTAGTAAGAAGGAAGAAGTAGAAGAAGAAAAAACAGATTAATGTATAGATGAGAAAGTGGCTGAAAATAAGAAAGAAAGAAAGAAAGAACATTAAAAATAGTGAAAATGCTGTAGAAAAAGAATATACTGGAGAAAAAAGGAACAAACAAACAAATTGCAATAACATTAAAAATAGTAAAAGTAAATAAGTATAAGAAGAAAATAGATTAGTTTTAAGATAAGAAATTGGATAAAAAGAAAATAGAAAGAAAGAAAGAAAAAAAAGAAAGAAAGAAAGAGCCATAATATTAAAAACAGTCAAAATAAGGAAGAAAAATTCAGATTAGTGTAAAGAATAGAAATTGGATCAGAAGAAAATAGGAAAAGAAGAAAGAATATTAAAAACAGTAAAGAAGAAAAAGAATGTCCTTGAGAAAGAAAGAAAGCAAAAAGAAAGTACGATTACTTCAAAAATGAATAGTGAATAAGAACATGTACAAGAAGGAAAAATAAAAAAGTGCGAGAGAGAAAAAGAAAATGAAAAAGAATAAGAAAATGAGGAAAACGACAAGATATAACATACAAAAATGTCTTCACTACCAACAAAAACAAAAACAACAAAATGTTCTGTGAAACGGGAGACAAAAACACTGAGAGACCCCTCCAAAAAATAACTGCCCTATTAATTGGCTTGATAGCTGCGGATAATATATGAAATTCCAAGCTGAAGAAAACTCATCCTGAGATTTCTTAAGGAAACCTTTCACGGGTTCAGTATAGATTAATGTCTAACTGTTAACACAGAGAATTAAATGTCTGAGAGTGTTTCTTGCTTTTTAAAAATAAAAAAATAATGGAAGTGAAAAAACGTAAAAAGTGAGGGGGAAATAACTAGAAGAAACTGGAGTTGGAGGAGAAGAATAAGGAGGAGGGGGAGGAGTTATGAAAAGAGGAATAGGAACAGGAACAGGAGGAGGAGACAAATATGAAGTAGGCCCTGAATACCCACTTGTGTCAGGGACATAGCCAAAGGTTAATCTTAAGACTTTTTTTTCTCCCCCCAAAAGAATACTTTGAGTAGGAAATATGTGCACTTTCTTTAAACCTGCCTTAAAGTATGAATTTTACAATTTAAAGATGGCGGCTTCTTCACCTTTTAAGCCTTGAGCGTGAATTCTGCAAATCAAGAAGAAATAACCCCACTTAAGTTGATCAGTCTATTACAGCCAGATACAGCCATTTTATAGCTTTCATATTTTGAGGGCAATTATTGATATTATTATTATTATTACTATTATTAATATTATTATTAATAGTAATAGTAGTAATGGTAGTAGTAGTATCTTAATTGTTGCAATTTTTTAACTTTTAATTCATTTAATTTGTTTTATATATTTTGATAAAGCATTTAATAAAAGCAAATAGGAAATATGATATTAGCATTTAGGCAATACAGAATAGAAAATATTGGAGGAAGTGGAAAAAAAATCCACATTTTTCTTTTTTTTTCTTTCATTTCATAAAATAGAAAAGTGCATTTAAAGAAACATCCCATAATAGTTTCTGAAAAAAATGATTCAGCATATTTTACGTGTTTGCTGAGTATAAGTGGAAGAATTTAAATATTTTGTTCAGCAGTTTTCAATGAAACCTGTTTTAACAGCTAAATAGTTTCTCCAAAGAGTTTTGCCATCTAAAAAATAAGTGTTTAATTAATAATCATAAAGTATAAATTAAAGTCCTGTTTCAACAAAGAACATTCTAATTCTGTTGTAAACTAAATTTTGACATTGTATTAATAAATGTGTATATTTTTTATTCATTTTCATTTAAGAAGAAAAAATATCCTGTCTCTTCAAAATTTAAGTGATCATGACTCTCCACACATCCCTTTATTTGTAAATAGCAATGTATTCTTGGGAAAGATAGTGGGGTGGATGCCGCTACTTACTAAACCTGGCCATCAATGGAGGAATTACACACTCACGTTAATGTTTCATTAAAAATGATAAATTATTTCTGTTAAGTTTTACCCACTCTCCCTGTATGTGTAAACAAAAGATTTTAGAATTAGTGTATATAAAAAACAACCTAAATGATTGTTCAGAACAATTTTTACATTTGTGTTTGATGATTTTAATGCTTATCATGTAAAGTGGCTTAAGCATTCTAATGTTACTGATGTTGCCAGTATTCAAACTTCCTAACTATTCCATTGCTCAGTCTTTCGGTCAAATGGTAGATTTCACTACTTTTTCCCCCCCTAACAAATCTGATCAACATCCTTTATTTGATTTGTTTCTTACTTCTCTCTTGTAGCAAAACTCCTCTTGGCAATTTGGATCACGTCGTCGTACTATTGAGATTTCTTGAGTCATGTTTAATGGATGTCATTTATCAGTTATCTCCTGTTAATTCCCATCTCCAAGTTCACCACTGCCTTAACCAGGTATTGAACTCACACTCTTTGGGTCCTGTCACTGGATCTAACCAACGCCTTTATCAAGGACACATGGCACAGTGGATGACTTGGAGAGGGGAATTAACAGGAGATAACTGATAACTGACATCCATTAAACATGGCATGTGAAACTAGAACAGTCTACCCCAGTGAATGAAATAAAGGGTTCAGTTTGATATTTCAACCACCTGAAGAAGGCCGGAGCATACAACGGCCGAAACGTTGTAATAATAAATATGGCGACAAAGATGAAGACAATAGTCCGAATAATGTAAATAGTGTACATAATACCTCATCTCAGAAATATAGACAGATACTTCTTGAGTCATCTATTAGAAAGGAATTGTCTATATTTAACACATAACTGGAGAGAAAAAAAGACAGATTGATGTCTTTCCCAAGGACATTAATGAGAAAGTGAATGCAAATGGCTATCATGGAAATTGAACTTGGCTTGTCGATACCAATTTCTGTATTAATATTCATTACTTACACTACTTGTCCATCCAATTTGGAATGTAAAAAAAAAGAGTTCATGTTTTTATATTTATTTTACATGAATTCTATTTTAAGTAAAATAAGAAAGAATCTAAGACGTCTAGCTAAATTGACTTATAAGCCATGTCAGTAGACATCTATTTGGTAAGTAACTCCCAAAAGGATCAACTGATATTGTAATTATTAATAATCTGATTCCTGCTAATAAAAATTCAGTTTCATATTATCCAAACTGGTTATAGTTGGTTTGATTTTAAGAGTTAACATTTGGCAAAGTTCTTTTTATTGCAAGTTTGAAAGAAATTTAAATCAAACCAGATGGTGTAATATTTCTTAAGTTTACATAAGTATAACACACGGCCAATTTGAGGAAATGAAGATTGCTTTGCACCAATCTTTCAAATGGGGAGTAACTGCCAGCTTAGAAAATCAGCATTTGAAATTATGGATTTTATCTCAGCTCACACAGGGCAGGACAATGCAACTTATAATTAATAGCTCATTACATTATCAAAATTTACATCAACATCAAACTCATATTTGCTTATCTTAAAAGAAGGAAAGAAAGAATAAAAGAAACAAAAACAGAAGAATGAACAAAAAATGGAAGAAAATATAAACAACATGAAAAACGAAAGAAAACACTAAAGAACAAAAACAAAAGAAACAAAGAATGAGATAATGAAAGAAAGAACAAAAGAAAGAGAAAAACAAAGTCTAAAAGAATGAAAGGAAAAAAGAAAGAAACAAAGAAATAAAAGGAATAAAATCAAAGAAGAGAAAGAGAGAGAATAAAAGAAAAAGAATGAAAGAAAAACTAGAACAGATTGAAAGAAACAAAGAACGGAAAAATGATAGAAAGAACAAAAGAGAGAAAGAACGAATAAAATAAAGAATGGATGAATAAATGAGAGAAATAAAGAATGAAAGAAACAAAGAATGGCAAAAGAACAAAAATAAAGAACAAAAGAAAAAGGAAAAAATGACAAAAGAAACAAAGAAATAAGGGACAAAAAAGAAAGAATGAATGAAAATGACAATAGAATGAAAGAAGCATAGAATGAAAGAAGAAAAGAAATAAAGGAAAGAATAAAAGAAAGTAAGAAATAAAGAATGAAAGAACGAAGAAACAAATAAAAAAGAAACAAAAATGAATGAATGAAAGGAGAGAGAGAAAAAGAACAGAATCAAAAAAGAAAGAAAAAAAGAAAGAAAATAATACATTGGAGTTCACTGCCTCATACAGCATTAATGTTAATTTTTAACTCGTCTGTCTTTTCATAATATATCTATTGTTTTTGTTTGTTTGTTCAACGGCATATCAACTCCTTATCGGTCAAAATTTATTTTTCTTCAGTGCATTAGTAATTTTCTTTACAAAAATGTATTGCTGGTAAATTGTTCAGTATGACAATCACATCATATATTTTACTCATTTTCACAAGTCATGAAAAATCAGTTTTTACAAATGACTGAAGTAAAACTTGAATGAATGAATTTGATTTGGATCTTTGTTTTAATCAACGTGACACACTTCACAACAAACTAGAAATATGAGAGTTGCAAAGAAATCATGTCATGCCCCCATCAAGAAACAATTTTGTTGAAGCTAGTAAATTTTGTTGTAGACTGCAGAAAAAGTGATGCAGAAATCTGAAGGCACATCGGAATAGCAAAAGATGCCTTCCGTGAAGCTAAGCAAAGTTATATGAAAGAGGAAATTCTCATTAGAAACAAACAAAAGTCAGTAGAACTGCTATATGAAATCAATCTCCCTATATAGCAGTAAATGCTGGATAATTTCTTGTTTGTTAATTTAGTGGCATATCAACTCCTTATGGGTCATTTAATGTTGAAATTTAATTTTCTTGGGAACATTTGTAATTTACTTTACAAAAATTTATTGCAAGCAATTTTTTAAAAATTTTTTACAAAAATATATTGCTGGTAATTTTTTACTATGAAAATGTATTGCTGGTATTTTTACTATAAAATTGACCCCAGTTTGAGGGTTAACTATTAACAGGTGCTACCACTCCGGGTCAGGGTGGACCTGGGAACAACAGCAATTAAGAAGTGTTTCCATGCTCCTCAAAACCTTCAGTCTCTCAATCAGAGGCATTGCTGCCAGATGTAGTCTATCATCGTACCCAGGACTATTCTGCCATATGCACACTCTGTGTGTATATACATATGTATATACATATACGATGGCAAAGTGGAAAAAGATTTTGTGTGAGATGTTTTGTCTTTTCATCCTTCATCGGACTAAAGTGATGTTCACATTGATACAACTACACATGTGCATGACATAAATTTTAATATATATTTTGTGTATATAGTTTAGCCAATTTCATTTAATATTTTTTTTTTGTTTATGTTATTGTCACTTTTGTTATCAAGTGTCCCATATTTTTGTTTGGGAGTTCATCATTTGCCCATACAGATGCTACCAGTCAAGGTGGACCTGGGAACAACAGCAATTAAGAGGTGTTTCCATGCTCCTCGAAACCTCCATTCTCCCTTGCTACCAGATGTAGTTTATCATCTGGACAATTTCCTCACAGATAAAGAGGAAACTTGAGACAAAAAGTGTGGTTCTACGTAGATAGAACATGAGGAACAAAGAGGAAATCTTAATGAAAATGAGGGAAAAAAAAGGAGACTTCTGCTTAGAATCAGAGAGTTGAAATTCCTGGAACACCTAATGAGAAAAGAGGACTTGGTGAATTTGATGCTGATAGGGATTACTGAAGGCATAAGGGAGAGTGGGAATATTCAGAAGGGTCTCAGACTCTACCTGACTAGCTTGCGTAAATGGATGACAGAACAGGGAATGGTTGGATGGTGAGATGACAAACATTGCTTATAGCTGCGAATGCCGTGGAATGTATAGCTGCAAATGTCATGGAAAGACATGATCGCTCACAAAAGGATGCAACATATAGAAAAAGTGCAGCAAAAATTCTCACATTGAAAAGCACCATCATTGAGAAAGGTTTTTGTCAAGTTTCAATTTTGTAATTAATTGATTTTAATTTTTATTAATTGACTGATTCGTTTTTTTTATGGCTTTGCAGGTTATTTAAAGCCAGAAAATATTTTCAGATTATAAGAATTTTTTTAGATAATAATGGTTTAGTGATACAAGTCTTACTAATTAACCCATAGTTTGGGGAGAAGAGGTTGATTCATAACTTTCCCAAGGGTATTTGCGTGTAAGTGAACGAACCCGACGAGAATTTGAACTCGTCTCTCCAATTAAGAATTCCAAATCATTACACCACCTGCACATCCAAGATTACAGCACCTGGTATTCCCAAGCGGTCACCCATCTATGTACTGAACATGCTCGACGTTCCTTAACTTCCGTGATCATACGGGAACCGGTGTTTCAACATGATGTGGCCGTTACTTTTTACTTTTGATAAGAAACACAAGATTGAAAGTTGCGTCAAGCCGTTTTATATTTCAGCATCTACGTGATGCCGACATTATATAAGGAAGTGGCGCGATCAAAAATCCTTTTTTGACACTGAAAGAGAGAAGTTATTTTTCGCTATGTAAGGAATTATTTTGTACATTCATTATGCAAAAATTAATAGAAAAATATTTCGTCTCGCGCATTAATAACTGTCAAGGCTGGTCAGTGACAAGTGGGTGGCACAAGCCCAGATATGACAAAAACACTCCATCACGTCTCCTTAACTCTTTCAGTTGTAATCGTTGGAATAAAAACAAAACAAGCTTTCATTCATGAAGTGTTAGATTTAATATTTTTTTCATATTGGTCCTCTAATTCAACAAGGAGTTTAGTTAATGTCCTTCCTATAATCTTAAACTACTTTATTTAACTACCATCGAATCTCGCCATATTAGTCCCTTTTTTGTACATTTGGCGGGAAGTGCAAGACCCAGACATATGACTATTTAATACCACCAAATCTTTCGTTAATTAATATTCATCAAGTAACAGTAATTATTGTAATTTTATTTATGACATAATAGCTACTAATATTAAATTAAAACGCTTTAAAATAAAATTATTAGACTATATAATTATGAACGTATTAATTTTTAATGGTAATTGTAATTATCCCTTTCTTTAAATACTAACTCCATAAGATACATAACTGGCATCTACAGAGTGCCCCTAAAGTCTGGGGACATAGGCCAAAATGCATATTTTCAAGAAATAAAATTTTCAACAACATTGATTTGGAATATTAACAAATAACATATTCAATATGATTTCCATCATTTGTGAGGCAAAGGTTGATGCGCTTTGCATGATTCACGTGAACTCGATGCAATAACACATTCACTCTTTATGCGTTCAATCAAGTGTGTTGCATCTGTGATTTTCAATGAGTACACCTTCTACTTTAGCATGCCCCAGAAAAAGAAGTCAATCCTTTCTTCTTTCGGCAAAAACATATTTAATTTGTGGAGGTAAAAAAAATGTGTTTAATGAGATTACGTATGTGTCCTGACTTTAAGGTGTAGATAACCAAGGATAACAAAGCATTATAAATTGAAAATAAAAATAAATATTATTCGTCTTTATGTACCGCGTCCTCTCAAGACGTCGGCTATTATGGCTCTCCACAATTTCCTGTCCTTTGTAGCACTTGATAAATTTTGTCTTTTCGTTATCTCCTTCAAACCCTGTTCCGTCATCCATTTACGTAAGTATGTTATATATTGTTTTCCTCTGTCCCTTTTGCCTTCAATCTGTCTCAAAATCTAGGTACATTTTCGTGATTTTATTTGATATATCCAACCAAAGTATAAGACGACCATACGATAGGTGAGCCTACATCGCCAGTAACAGTGAGGTCTATTCCTGCGAGTATAAAATAAAGCTGATGTCATTATAAATGTTGTTTTGCTCACCTTTATCGTTATCAAATCAAAAGGAATAAAATAATATAAATTATTAACAGGAATCTTTATGAAAATAATAATAACGATTTCATTCTTACGTTTCGTACGAATGAAAAAATAAGTTGCGTATTCGGTAAGGAGAAATAAAGATTTTATGCCATGTTTTGTTGTTTAAACACCTAAAAAAATACCGTAATATGTTATTGAAAAATAATGTTTGCATGTTATACTAAATGTTGTTATATGTATATATAAATCTTAGGTAATTAAATAACAAATTGTAAAAATTCTGTATAACGTGTTTCGTCCCCTACAATGACTTCATTGAACTAAAGCAATGTTTTTATTGGTGGAATTATATACGTATAGGGGAGAGCCGGAGATATAAACGTGCGTTTTTGGTTATATGCCGAGAGGAAGTGCTGAAGATATGGAGATGCTAAATTAAAAGTTTTTCAGTTTAAAAATGCTCAAGTTTTAAAGATTTTATTTTACTACACACATGCACACATACTCACACATACTCACACACACACATATATATGAGTGTGTGTGTGTGTGTCTGTCCAAAATTTATTGGCTTGAACCACTTCCCAAAATCTGACTAAATGTATAATCTCGAATCAGAATTTGTTTTAATACATTCCTTTTAGTTTGAGAACTTTGCAGAAACACTGTTTGTATATTTGTATATATATATATATATATATATATATATATATATATATATATATATATATATATATATATATATATATATATACAATGACCCTGATACAATGACCCTGACGATCTGCCTAAGTGAAACCTTGGTAGGTTTGTCTGGCTCATTAGGTTTGACTAGGCCTGCTCTACGTTTGTATCGAGCTCTTTAGTTAGTTAGTTGTTTACTCGTATCGGGGTTTTTTCTTTGGGCCTTGAACCTGTATCTGTGCGATTATTTTCTACAGACTTTCATGTTCCTGGCTCTTTCTTTTTTAAAACCTTTTTTTCCCTTCGAGATTGATTTGGCTATTGTTAAATCAAGAATTCGAAAGTTTTTCGACACGAGTATAGCTACCTATATATATATATATATAGGTATGTATGTATGATGCATATATAATCATTCACCCAAAGAAAAGTAAAGCGATAAAGCCACAAATACTCAAAGGATTACTCATTGTGAAAGAAAAACCATTATTAAAGACATTAAAAGAGCATTAATTAAGAGGGAAGATTGCAATTGGCCTTTCATTTTATTTTTTTGAAAATCAAAATTGAGAGGAGAGCAAAAACAAAACGGAAGAGTGTTATACAAGCTAGACACACGGAAGAAGAAACTGTTAACATAGAACTTACGGTTACATCAATTTCGACGAGTAAAATGATGAAATATATAGGTCTGATGAATTGGATCGTAATTACGATTCCAATGTAATAAATTATAACCATGGAATATTAGTGTTTGAGCCTTTTATATTATATCCTTACTCTGTCCTGGACATTGAGTTCTACCTGGATTCTATCCTCTTGGGAATTTATTTATATAAATATATATATTTGTATATTTTATATATATATATATATATATATATATATATATATATATATATATATATATATATATATATATATACATATATATATATATTGACCACTAATATTATATATATATATATATATATATATATATATATATATATATATATATATATTATCTTAAAAGCCACTTTATCGGACGGTATTTAAGCTAGCTCCTTTGAAGGACTTTTGATTGAGCCTCCATCACAATAGGCGGAGAGGCGGAGATACGACAGGCAACAACAAACTACAGAAGAATTCAAAATTGATCGCTGCATTTATGTATTTCATTAATATTTAAGGTTACCTTTTAGAAGTTCAATAATAATTCTTCTGTCGTCACTTAATTTAAGACAATTTGATGTACGTAGTTCCTTAATCTCTGTACAAACAATTCTTTTTTATTTCATGGGTGACTTTCGTTAGATTTCGCAAATAATTTCGATTATTCCCAAATTTATTTCCAAGTTATAAAAATTGTTAACGTACTGTTGAAACTTGACTAATGCATGGAATAATAATGCAAACACAGAATGTAGTTAGAATAAAATATATTGAAACAAGAAAGTGTACACAATATTTACATATAGTCTTTTGTATATTCCTGGGAAGACCGTTCCTGGAGAATGCGTTGACTAAGTCGCAGTCGGGCAGAGTTTCTAGTTGGATCTCTTGATTTGCCTCCCTGTCTTCCGGTACCAACCATATTTATATCGTCGGTACTCCGCTATGCAAATTAGGTGGATCCTACCACAAGACGTACAGAAAAATTCGTTGCAAAAAATCACGTACAAAAATCGACGAAAAACAATCGCATTAATGAAAACCTAGAAAACCAAAATTTCAGGATTGCGGGTCCGGATCCAGCTCAAAATGTTTAATTTACTCACAGAGTCAGCCTGATTCCAAAATGGTATAATATGTTAGGGTACGGCCTCTAAGAGTAAAGTTGAAAAAGTGGGACACAATGACACACTGGCATTCGCATTTATTATATAGAAAAATGAGCTATTGAAAATTGGAGATTTGTGCCCCTTTAATTGAAAATGTGTGACACATTGACATTCGCATTATTATATAGAAGACGAGATATTGAAAGGTAGAGAGTTGTGTCCCTTTAATTGAAAAAGTCTGACACAGTGACACACTGACATTCGCATGTATTATATATATATATATATATATATATATATATATATATATATATATATATATATATATATAGTTCATCATATATAGATATAGATATATATCCTGTAATACATTTTTCAAAGTCATTTCTTTATGGAAAGTATTCCTTCTCCAATATTTTCTGCCAAAGTAACTGAAAAAGTTACCAAATTCCGGAAGTTCCATGTCTCGAGTGCAAATCAGTGCCAGAAATAAAAGGAAGTAACCTAACATTTCCGTCGGCCTTTCAATATTTCAAGTTATTTCTTCGTGATTTGAATCATCATCAGCAGACTTCAAAAAAAGGAAACGTCTACATTTATCTGTTCTCTTTCTTTTCTCATGAAAACCCATTTCTTTTTCATACATAGTCTTTTATTTGTTTTTCTTCTTGTTTAGTTGATATGATTATTCGTTGCTGTAACTGTCTCAAACTGCTACTCAAGTAACCATTATTAAACACAGTTCCTTGTTACGTGTGAATTCATTCATTAATTATATATACTAGTTTACAACATGCGTATAAAGAGAGTTTATGTCATTCCCTTCTATATTGATCGTACTTCTCAGGCATTTGCTGCTCAGTTTCATATCTCAAGCCAAAATAAAGGGTGTTTCAATAAGACGGATCAAAGTCAACAGTAAATACCTCAATGTTATTGGTGAAAATTTATTTATTTCTCTATTGGATAATGTTATTTAAGTCATGGCAATTATGTGTGAAAAATAATATTGCCCAAATGTCCGTCAAGGCTTCGGCTGCACACCTCCACTCAATGGTTAAAATGTTTGATGACGTCTCTGCAAAGTTGCTCCTTGATCTCACCAATATGCCTTATTATCTCATCCTTCAGTTGTTGAATTGTTGTTGGCTTGTTGGAATAGACCTTACTTTTGAGATAACCCCAAAGGAAGAAGTCTAAAGGCGTCAAGTCGCACGATCCTGGTGACCAATTGACTTCGATGGTTCGAGAGATGATACGACCTGGAAACTTCTCATTCAAATTCTGTTTGAACGTCCATTTTCGTAATAGGCTTCGATAACTATAACACGTTGTTTGAGTGTTAATCTTTCCATGGTTGAAGTTGCCAAAAACTTAAGTTGTTAAATCTGAAAGAAAAAGAAAAAAAATCATTAGACGCTTAAACTTTTTAAAATCGGTCCAAGTTATTGGAACACCCTTTACAAGATCATTATACAACGGGTGCTGAAAAGATCACGGCCTTACAAAGAAGGCCTTCTTCCTAAAAATTCTGAGGCTTGGTTATTTGGGTAAAATATGGGAAGTGGGTTACGTTGAGAAGTTTCAACTGTGTCTCATATTATAAGATTGTACCACATGAAATGTCAGATTTTACAAGAATACTTAGAGATATAAACGCGCTTTTTTTGGTAGGTGCCACGAAGGCTCAGTATACATGAGTAGATACGCAACATGTCGTGTCGGAATATTGAGTAAAATAGCTTTTTGTAACATCCACTAACTTTCCTTTTCAGAGTCAGAGAGAAGACGTGTAACACATTTTGGCATTTTGTTACTCTGCTCTCTTAAGAGAAAATTAAAAAAAAACTCTTCATTTACGTTCTTCCGAGATCGCCGTAGCTGCTTTTACTTATTTATTTTCATTATAAAAATTTGCATAAATACATCTTTCGACGGCTAATATGACAAATTAATATTCAAACCTGACTCAGTTGGTAAAAATTAAAAGTATTTTAAACTTCCTTTCTGTATTTATGTATAGGTATGTATTTATGTGTGTGTATGTATGTGTGTGTATGTATATATATATATATATAATTGTATGGGTCCGTGACCGAGTGGGGTTAGAGCGTTCGCTTTCTGACCATGAGACTCGGGTTCAAAGCCTTGTGTGTGAAATTAGGTAAACGGAACACTTGGGGGGGCCGTCGATACCTGTGCTAGCCCTAAGTTACAAGTCATCGTGACCGAGTTTTTGAGTGTGCTGGCCTTGTTCAGATTGTTGATCACTCTAGATAACGCGCTCTCTCCCAGAAACTGTAACTAAGGTCTACTCAGCATAGTTGCAGTATAAACCACAGGTTGGCTCTGTGGGTGTTGAACAAACACATCTGTGCCTGAGCGAGAGTCTGAATTAGGGACTAGCTAGCCGCCCTAGTAGACAGGTATCCTCGAATGCGAATAGCCAGCTATTATGTATGTATGTATGTGCATATATATATATATATATATATATATATATATATATATATATATATGTAAGCAAATATGTGGATGTAGATCATTTCATCATATATATATATATATATATATATATATATATATATATATATATATATGGGCTGAGTAAACCAACTGACGACTCCTTGGCAGTCGAAACCGCGGTAGTATTCCAGTCAACGTTTTATCTTTTTAAGATATTAAATCACTCTACAGGTTTTATTTTTCTTAATTCAAATTGAGCACATTTTAACGCATACGATTTTAAAAACTATTTTAGTCTTTGTTTATTTCGGTGTGTGTGTGTGTGTGTGTGTGTGTGTGTGTGTGTGTGTGTGTGTGTGTGTGTGTGTGTGTGTGTGCTTGACAGAAAAGTGAAACCATTCCAGCCAATAAATGAAAAAGACCTCTTAGAGTCATTGAAAAAAGAATGGAAAAACTTAAACTTTGAGAAACTTTTGCAACAAAGGTCAAACATTTGTGCTGCAGCAATCAAGGATATTTTGACAAGAGCAAAATTTAAACATAAAAATTATTTTTTTCTTTTTATCATAATAAATTTCAAATAAAAAATCATGTCTCACTTTTTAAACCATGTATAATAACTTTCTCTTATTTAAATATATATATATGTATATATATATAGAGAGAGAGAAACATTGTTCACGTATGCTTAATATAGAATATGGCGAGTAATTCGAAAAGACATAATAATAATAATAATTATATTAATATATATATATAAGTGTCTGTATCCGTGTCTGTGTGTGTGTGTATGTATGGGGTTATTGGATGACAAAATGGAAAAGTTAACATGTGACGCGTTTCGTCCTTCAGGACTTCATCGGACTGAACCGGACTAAATGTTGGTAGGACTACAAATGCGCACGCAGGGAATTCTTAAAAATTTTTTTATATACATCTAGCCGAATTCATTTAGATTTCATTTCTTTTTCTTTCCCTCACTTTTGTTAGTAGGTATCCCACACTGTGATCTTTCAGGAATGGTGAAATGTTGTAAAACCCAGGGTACAAATTTACTGTAGATGACTTTGCGATCAAGTCACTCTCTAGACATTTACGTCGTAGTGAACTGTTTCTCCTTTGATCAGAGTAGCATTTTTTATGTCAAAATTGTGGCCAGTCTCTTTACGGTGGGCAACCAACGCATTTGACGTATTGTTTTGTAAAATGTCCGTTTTATGTTTATGTAATCTTTTATTTAGATTTCTTGAGGTTCTCTTATGTATTTTTTGTGACAGTTATTACAGACGATGGAGTAAATTCCTCATTCAGGTTTTAGCTTGTTGTTTTGTTTAATATTGACTTTTATTGTTTGGGATGTAGCAGCAGTAACAAATTTTATGTTGGGTTTAGCTTTTCGATTGTAGATGAGATAAAGTCAATTGGTAGGATAATATAGTTTTTATTCATTGGATTTAAAATTTTTAATTTGGATGGAAAATATTCGCTAAACTACAAAAATTACAAAAATATTTTTACGATCATATTAAATTGTATGAGAAAATATACTTAAAATGTTGGAATCGTGCAAGAATTAATATAAAAATTATTTTTAATAAAACAGATAAAATTGAATTGTATGAAAAACTAATGAAAAAAAATTAATTCGAATATTACTAACATTGTTTCTTTTAAAAAGAAAGTGCCAAAATTGAGCCAGGCACGTTATTAAAAAACATGAATTAAAAAAATTGACGTGTAAAAATTTGAAAAAAAAAATGGCTGCAAATTGAAATTATAAAACCCCACCAAAATGAGACCAAGTAGTTTAATCATTCTGTAGCAACGATTTAGAATATGAGTTTTGGTTTTGATGTTAAACTGCAAACTAGTGCGGTTTGATTGGATAGTTATTCTAGATTTTTAACCAATGGGGATAAAAAGTATATGCCCCATAAAGACTTGAGTTTTAATCCGGTTGTTTACTATATAAGAAGGAACATTTTGACTGCAGTCATAAAGGAAGACCACATTCGGGAAATGGTTGTCATCGGGGAGAATGTATTGGCCGTCTGAGGCGAGTAAAGTCCTCTCTTACTACAACTACTGCTGCGAAAAGTATTCGACCACCGGACGAGAAAGCTGTGACTGGAGATGATAGAAGATTGCTGCAGTTACTACTACTACTACTACTACTACTACTACTACTGTTGCAGGTGAATAATAATAATAATAATAATAAGAAGAAGAAGAAGAAGAAGAAGAAGAACAACAACAACAACAACAACAAAGAAAATGGTAAAAAACTTAAAAAACATACGAGAATTCTTGTCTAAACTTGTGAGAATTTATCACTTTCGAACGTCTTTTCAAAACCTATGAGAACTTATCTAATATTTGAGAAAGCCTATTCCAAAAATTTGAATATTTATCTAAAGGACAAAGCGAAGCAGCGTCGTCCGAGGTTGGTCACTCTCCCACTTCCTTCGCCCTTTGAACTAACGAACTGTTAACCTTTCGAAGTAAGTAACTTTCTTTTGTTGCTAAGAAATTGATTTATATGAACTGTTGCTCTAATATAAGTTATTAAAATTCCTTTGTTATTAAGGAAAACATTTGTTTTACATGAACTGTTATTTTCTAAGAGAAAAATTTGTATTTGAAAGAAATCTTTACATGTTTTGATAGTTTGAGGCGTGTGAGGGAATTTTTGTGTAAGGCCTATATTGTAATTTGAACAGTTTGCATATTGTAAAAATATTTTTTCATTTTAATAAATGTTTGTTTCTTTGCAAATTTCACTTTAAGAGTCTTGTCTTTTTCGTTAGCGCCTCTAAAAGTACTTATAAAAGAAAGGATGAGATATTTTAAATACTCCATTGAAAAAGTTTCCTCTTTTAAAATGACCCTACATAAGTCTACGTAAAATTATACAATTATTTTTACTCAAAAAAGAAAACTTTACTGCGTATTCCAAAGACAAAAAAAATACTAGACTGTTAGTATTTCGTGTGACTTCTTTTAGTATAATTAACGTCTTTAATCCACCGTGTTAGAGATGTGTACAACCCCTTCATTAATTTCGTGAGTATAGGATTTTATTCTCTCTACCTGTGCCCCCATAATTATTCAACATCACGTGGATCCTTTAGACAAACTCCTCTCTTGTTCACATTTGCTTGATAATATCTATATACGGACTTTGTGTTGGTCAAACTTTTAATACGTTTACATTTTCGTCAGCAAGATATTGTTGAGTTTGTAAAGTTAAAACAAAATGAAGAAACTAAGAGCCAACGGCGTGGTCAACAATCTGTTGTTATTAGGCCAGGGATCGTGCGTTGAACAAAAAATACATGTGTTGAGAAAACAAAGAAACAAAAGAGTGAAACAAAAAATTCTATTATTATTCTATTATTCTGTTTAGAGAAAAAATTCAAAGAATGTTCTTAAGAGTTTCTGTAAATAATAAAGGAATGATTGAACTTATTCTGCTGTGAGTGAGGTGCACTGTCCACGCCATGTGTATCTATTGAACGAAGCGCTAACTTTAGCGTCCTATCGCGACCGCAGCCCGAAATGAAAGGGAACTAGCCTCTTTCGCATACTCCGAGTTTTTTTTACGCATTCCAAAAGCTGAAAAGGGGTTTCTTCGGCTGATAGTGTTTTTCCCGCATGCATGTCTGGCGAAAGATTTTAACGTGTGTTACAAGTTGCACGTGCTTTATGACATGGATCTTGGCCATGTTGAAAAAATTCGTCGCCATTCAAATTAGCAATTAATTATTCCTTCAACAATTCAATGGATTTAATACTATTTAAGACCCCGTTCACTTCTATCAATTTTCTCGAACTATCAAAAGACCAAAACATCAACTTGAAAACTTATGTTCTTAAATAGCCTCGTCAGTTCGAGACTTTTATGTCATACATGGCGCCAAACCCGTTCAGATATCTCTAAACTGTCGTCTGTATCCAACTATTTTCTAAGCACAATGTTTAAGAACGGCTTTGAGCGAGTGAAGCTTAAGGGGTCGGGCAAAGATCACCCCTCTTTAGACGTTGAACTGTCACTACAGATATGAAAATAAAGAACTGTACCAAATAACAGAAACCATATCACTTGAGGAGTTGGTGCAGGTCGCTCTCGGTCCGTACACTAGGCCCTCAGGTTTTGAATTCAGAGTTGCCACGCAGTCTGTCCTACTATACCCATAGCTGCAGCGAGGAGAGATATACTTTAATGAACTCGACTGGAATTCGAACTCGGCTCTCTGATTCCTCAGTTCGAGCCGATATCAATTACTCCTCCTAAATATAATATTTCACACAATTATTAAGACATAAACTAAATTTCACAAAATTCTTAAGACATATTTTCTTTTGTGTTATACGACTTGAGTGTTATACGACGTCGTAGTAAAACCATACATTATTTTTTAAAAGTTGCACCATATTAAAATCTCAATGTCGTACATATATTTCATTAAATATTTAATTTTTTTAAATTTAAATTTAATCTTACGATATTAAAGAATGGAAATGAACCGGATGTCTAGCCGTTTCGTGTTTCTTCTAATTTCCGTTTCAAGTCTTATTCTCTAACTTTCGGGAAAAGGTACTAACGAAACATAATCGGTAATACATTTTAAGGTGTTAATGTATCATACGTTTTCTGTTTGATATAACTTTATTATATTTCTATACATGAATAAACTATGACAATAAAAGATATTGTCTTTCATTAAGAATGAAGTGATAAACACATATTGGAAAAGGTGCTAACCAAACATAATCGGTAATACATCTTAAGGTGTTAATATATCATACGTTTTCTGTTTGATATAACTTTATTATATTTCTATACATGAATAAACTATGACAATAAAAGATATTGTCTTTCATTAAGAATGAAGTGATAAACACATATTGGAAAAGGTGCTAACCAAACATAATCGGTAATACATCTTAAGGTGTTAATATATCATACGTTTTCTGTTTGATATAACTTTATTATATTTCTATACATGAATAAACTATGACAATAAAAGATATTGTCTTTCATTAAGAATGAAGTGATAAACACATATTGGAAAAGGTGCTAACCAAACATAATCGGTAATACATCTTAAGGTGTTAATATATCATACGTTTTCTGTTTGATATAACTTTATTATATTTCTATACATGAATAAACTATGACAATAAAAGATATTGTCTTTCATTAAGAATGAAGTGATAAACACATATTGGAAAAGGTGCTAACCAAACATAATCGGTAATACATCTTAAGGTGTTAATATATCATACGTTTTCTGTTTGATATAACTTTATTATATTTCTATACATGAATAAACTATGACAATAAAAGATATTGTCTTTCATTAAGAATGAAGTGATAAACACATATTGGAAAAGGTGCTAACCAAACATAATCGGTAATACATCTTAAGGTGTTAATATATCATACGTTTTCTGTTTGATATAACTTTATTATATTTCTATACATGAATAAACTATGACAATAAAAGATATTGTCTTTTATTAAGAATGAAGTGATAAACACATATTGCCAACATATCAAGGTTTATTATCTATTGAGCTAACTAAATGTATTTGCAATCTTACTGTCTCAAATAAGAATTGAAGTTCTCGGTATAATGGAAACGAAAAGAACACTTATGATTAACATCAGGAAGAGACAGTTGAAATTTCTGGGGCGCGTAATGATGAAAGATAGCTTGGAAAATTTGATACTCACAGGACAGATTGAAGGTAAGAGGGACAGAGGAAAGCAAGGCAAAATCTTCCTAGCGAACGAGAATGAATGAATGGCGAAACAGAGTTTGAGAGAGATGGCAAAAAGACAAAAGTTATTAAGAGCTACGAAGGACAGGGAATTGTGGGAAGATATGCGTGCCAACGTCCTGAATGGATAGGGTTAAGAGAAGAAAAAATATTTCTGAAGATGTGTACTTGCGTATAATAACCCCCCACACACACACACACACACACACATATTTTTGCCTTTAATTTTCTCGTCCTGGGTATTTTTTTAAGCATTTCGCACCAAGCAAAGCGGGAGTGTCACTAACACGCAAGGGTTTACAAAGAGTGAGAGTAAGAGTAAAGAGGGGGGTGTTTGAGAAAAGGATAAAGAGAAGGACGAGGACCAGGATCAAGGCATCGGAAGATATCGATTGGCATTACATTTGAATATTAGAAGATTATCAGGGAAGCAAGTAAGAGGAATGGAGTTCCACTGTCGGGAAGTGCGAGAAAAGGTGTTAGATTAGAAGAGGCGGTTATATTTAACTGTTTCGACAGTGAAAGGGTGGGACCGAGATGCCAACCTAATAGTACGCTTAAACTCATGCAGTTGGAGTACCAGTGAAAGTAGCTCGTCAGAAGGCCTCTGAAGAGCGTCGAACGACATTTTAATTACTGTTGTTCCCAGCTCCACCCTGACTCGGTATGGTAGCACTTGTTGGGGTCCCAGCTGTGGGCAAATAGTTAACTCACAAACTTGGATCAAAACACTATGAAAGTGTAAAAATAGGTTTTTATAGTAAAAACACCAGCAATACATTTTTGGAAAAAAATATTACCAGCAACAGATTTGACTTTCGACAAAAATAAAGCAATGAATCCTGATCTCCTAAAAATGATTTCTTACAAAGAATACATATTCTATTCATACGAACCTATCTTAAAAATCTTGTCAGCATAAAAAAACAACATTGAGGTTGATATGCCGTAAAACAAAATAAACCAAACCAAACCTTTAATTTTCATTCAAAATTTCTCGAATTATGCATAAGGAAATATGATAATCTAAATTTCAGAAAAATTACAAATCAATCTAAATTTTCCAGTAATAATAAAATGTATACTAAATTTGTGGAAACCGGACAATTTAATGGTGTGTATTTAGAAATGTGAGTAATTCTGGGTACATGCTCGTCTAGATATTGAGGAAAGGATTTTCAAGTATTTCACTTTAATAATTTTCTAACATTCGCGTGAATCTGAGTCACAAAGTGATCCCTTATTCTATATATCTGACAACTACTACTACAGAATTACTTACTATGTCTCTCAAAATAGACTGACCACAGGTTTTAAGTAATTTGCCTACGGTTTGGATAGCTATTCTTGGGTTTAGTCATGGACAAACCATTTACCAATAAAGTTAATGGATGGAAAAGCATCCTTGAGAAAAGAGCTGTATCACAAAGTATATATATATATATATATATATATATATATATATATATGTGTGTGTGTGTGTGTGTGTGTGTGCGTGTGTGTGTGTACGTGTACGTATGTCTACAGACACACTCACATAGATGTATTTGTTTTATCAACATCATCAGACCTATATCAGCGAACATGTGTATGCATATGTAGGTGACAATTTAAGTGCTCACACACACACACACACACACACACACACACACACATATATATATATATATATATATATATATATACGCGTAAACATACGCAATCTCAGAAACGCAAGCAAAAGTTCTTCGATGCATTTGAGGGATATAATCATCACAAATCCTATATGTACGAAGGTGCATGTTTATATATATATATATATATATATATATATATATATAAACATGCACCTTCGTGTATGTATATATATACAAACATATATATATACACATACATAAATATATATATATATATATATATATATATATATATATATATATATATATACTAGTGTACCTGTGCAGTCAAAAATAACGGCAATTGTTAGAAAGTTTTAATAGTGAGATGCTATGAAACAAAAGTTTTGAAACAATGTATTGAGTTCTAATAAAGCAAAGATGGAGGATACCCGATTCCCAACGAAAATAGATTATAATGAACCGTTTAATTAATCTGTTCCTTCTATATTTTAGACGTTCAATGGTATCTATCTGTTTTAACCTAGAAAGAGTTACTGAATGAGGAATAACCAAAACGGAAGTTGGAAATGAAATAGTAATCTTTATAATATCAACAAAATACAATACTCGCCAGTGGTAGACTACTTCGACAGCATATTACCCCCACTTACAATAGTGTCCAACGTATTTATGAGGATTGGGACATACTCATTATTGTTCATAAGTACGGTATATAACTCTATGATTCACTGACTACTCCTGGTATTATATAAATCTGTTTTTGCTCATATCTTTTCATGTTAAAAAATGTGTGTTTAATATAACAAATGATTCTGTAAAGTACGGAACAAATGGTAGTCTGAAGGAGTAAGATCGGGTGAATCAGTCGGGTGTGGATTTCTTTCCCAAACAAGTTCTTCAATCTTCTGGGATGTGGTTTTTGCAGTGTGGGGTCGTGCATTGTCCTGATGAAACATCACTCCTTTTCGATTCACTAAAACGGGTCTTTTTTTTCTTAAGAGCCGCGTTCAAACGCTCTAATTGCTCTCAGTAGACTTGAGCATTGATTATTGAATTAGTTAATTATTCCTTTGCAATTCTATCAAATTGAGAGAAGAACCTTCTGCGCATGAAGTTCCCTTCTTGGTTATGTTTGGGCCTCTTCCCCTCATTTCTAAGCTACTGTCTACGACGTTTAACAATTTGATTAAAAAAAATCCACTTTTCATCATTAGTCAGAAGTCTATCTAAAAAGGGCGAGATGAGTCCACGAGAATGAAGAGAAGAGCAGATGTCAGCTCGGGGTTTGCAGTTGACTTCAGACAATTCACGAGGCACGCATTTTCCAAGTTTAGGAACCTTTCCAAGTTGTTGAAGATGACGATGAACAGTTGTTTGGTTAGGATAAAGCTTCATTGCCAATTCTTCAACTGATTTGCATACAAAAAATCTTCTCCACAACGGTCTATCAACGGCAGCCATCAGCAGTTCTGGAATAGTCATACCGGTCTATTGTTTAACATTGTCCAACCAGTTTTTACGTTGGAGTTCTCTTCTACGTTTACCTTCAACGGTGCCTTACATGATGGTCTTGCACAGGCTGTCGTGCCTTGTAATGCGGCCAAACCACGCTATTTTTTCTCCGTTTGACAGTGGCGAGAAGAGGTAGACCACAAACCTTTCAATCCTTTTCCGCACAAACTCATTGGTTTTATTTTCACAATGGATGATGCTAAAGAGTTTTCTCATGCATTTGTTCTCAAACGCTTGGATCCTTCTCTCTGCTTCCGCCAACAGTGTCCACGTTTCACATCCATATAGGAGAATGGAGACTACCAGCGATTTGTACAGTCTGTACTTTGTTTTGAAAGCTGATTTCGCTCCTCCATATTCTTGTCGATTTAGCCATCGCTGCCATGGTTGCGACAATCCGTGTGCGGATTTCCGAGTTGCAGATAACATCTTTAGACATGATTCCTCCTAAGTATTTAAAACTGGACACTTTCTCCAGTGAATTCCCGTTCATAGTAATGTTGACACAGGTATTACTGTTTGTGCTCTTCACCATTACTTTGGATTTCTCAGGTCTGACCTCCATTCCATATGCTCCTGCTCTTTTAAAATGTTTGTTGGTCAAGTCCTGAAGCTCACTGTTACTATCTGCTATGAAGTCAATGTCATCTGCAAAACGAAGGTTACAGACGGGTCTGCCACCGATAGAAATTGAATGATCATGGTCGTTCAAGGTTTTTTGCATGATTCTTGAACAATGTGGATGAAAGTACGCATGCCGCTATAGATTCAAGCATATCCTAATAATTTTACCAAACATCTGTCAGTTAATACCATTTTTAATGGTGAAAACATTACCGCGTATAATAAAAATTTGTAGCATATATATTTTCTCACATGTTCGCTCCATGACATTCTCAAAATCCTTCTGTAGAACAACATTTCTGTTGTTTCAAGCCTCTTCTTCATCTGCGAAGAGATTGTCCCGCATTCACTACCATATAGAACTGAAAGAATGGCAACAAAATGAACACTTATACTTAACATCAGGAAGGGAAAGTTGAAATTTCTAGGGCATATAATGAGGAAAATGGATTTGGAAACTTTGATACTCACAGGACAGATTGAAGGAAAGCAACGCACAACCTATCCGGTGAGCTTGAGAGACTGGATGGCATATCAGGGTTTGGGAGAGATGGCAATAAGACAAAAGTTATTAAGAGTTACAGAGGACAGGAAATGATCGCCAACGTCCTGAAGGGACACGGCACATAGAAGTAGCAATGTATATATTTATGTATATAGACAGAAAAGCATTTGATATGTCTCAATGCAGATACACATGTACATTTTCTGTCTATATATGTGTACATATGTCTATATAGATATGAAACAGGCTTAGATAGATAGATAGATAGATAGATAGATAGATAGATAGATAGATAGATAGATAGATAGATGCACACACAGGAATATATCTAGGTGCATGCGCATATGTATGTAGGCATATGATCCACTTTTATGTAATCTCTTTTCATCAGTTTATTTAATTTTTCCTTCACATATTTTCTCACTGAAAATTGACACAATTTTCAAAGGAAATAGATATAAATTGACTTAGATAGATAGATAGATAGATGTGCACAGACTGAGATAGATAGATAGATAGATAGATAGATAGATAGATAGATAGATAGATAGATAGATAGATAGATATGCACAGACTGAGATAGATAGATAGATAGATAGATAGATAGATAGATAGATAGATAGATAGATAGATAGATAGATATGCACAGACTGAGATAGATAGATAGATAGATATGCACAGACTGGGATAGATAGATAGATAGATAGATAGATAGATAGATAGATAGATAGATAGATAGATAGATATGAATAAAATAAGGAAAAAGATGAAAGACATATAAGGAGACTGAGAGAGATGCATAGATACAGACTGAGATTGATAGACAGAAATGAATAGAAAGAAAGAAAGAAAGAAAGAAAGAAAGAAAGAAAGAAAGAAAGAAAGAAAACTTCAATATCTTTTCTTTACAAGAATCATCCAGGCAGTGGAAAAAGATCGCCAAAAATATTTTGTCAGTAATGGTCCGGCACCAGTTACAGACATTCTACTTGGGGGCTTGGTGATATTTTCCATTTTTGGCTTTGTCTTAAAGTTCTTCAGACCAAGAACCCAAATGTTTTGTTGATAGCTCTAAAGTGCTACAACACTCCATCCCCAGCTGATGAATGATTTCACTTGGGGGTCATTGATAACATATGTGGAAATGGATTCTGATAGCTGAGGATGCTACAGCTGTTAAGACAAGCTTAGATCTGTTCTTGACAATCCATTACGAAAAATCAATCTTGTACCATTTTTGCTCAAGGCCAAGAAATACCAAAGATAAAAGCAATAAGAAAACGTTGGGTAAATATACTGAATATATAAACGTCATTTTCTGAATAGCAACTTGTGTAAGGGCTCCTGTTTCTAACTTGAATCTCTCGGAAACTAGCATATTTTATCAAAATTTGATGAAAGGAACGGATAGATTTTTAGATTGAGTAAAAACGTAAATGAACTTAAGTTATATTTTTAAAAAAAATTGATCACATTTGAAACAGAATTTCAAATTTGATAAGATTTTCAGTTCTTTCATTAAATCCGTAAACTGTATGCGTTTACTCATATCTGAAAATATCTTTCGTGCGGATTTCCTACCAACAAAACATCTACCAATTTCTTCATTCTTTATATTTCTTTTCTTTGTATCAGTTTCACATGATAAACCGACTTTGTCCTCTTGGATGTCTACTATTCTATTCAGGACTATAAAAGGAAAGGGCTCACTCCCTTTTCCTCTTTTGGATGCCGTCGGTAGCAGATATGTTCAGTCTTCCTTCGGGAGTGATTTACTTGCCGGATAAACTGACTAGTTAATTTCAAACAAACCACGTGGACATTGTATATCACACGCACACACAACCACATGCTACAGCTAAGTCTTTCTTTCCACGTGCCATATCCTTTCAGCTCTCAACAAGTTCCTTCTCTCTGCTTCCTCCCCCAGAGCACGTTCTGTCATCCACTTGCTTAAGCCCGCCAGATATGTCACGGGTTGTTTTCCTTTGTATCTCTTTCCCTCTGTTCGACCTCCAGGCCCTCCTTCCTCATTATGTCCCAGAAACTTCAGCTGCCTCTTCCTGATATTAAGTATAAGCCTCCTCCTTGTTTGTAACCTCTCTAAGACCCCATCGTTGCTCACACGCTCGGTCCATTATATCCTTATCATCCTTCGATAGAACCACATCTCTGTCGTCTCGAGTCGCTTCTTCATCTTTGAGGAAATCGTCCAACATTTGCTGTCGTAAAGAAGGACAGATGTCACGTAACATTTCTGTATTCTTTTCTTTGTTAACAAAGATATCCCCCCTTTCTCGCAGTACTCTGTCCAGCTTTTGGAATGTGTTCTTAGCCACCCCAATATGTCTACGGATCTCCGTGTCGCACTTACCGTCTTCTGCCAAGACGCTTCCCAGATATTTAAACTTCCGCGTCTGCTTGATTCTAGTGTTCCCGACCTTCAGATCGCATTTCGGGTTCATCCTCTTACTGGCGACCATGCACTCCGTCTTCTTTTAGTTATGCTTAGTACTTACAGCTAAGTACATAAATGTTTTTCCCTTTTTTTTTGGAGTTGTGTGGGAGAAGAAAGTGAGAGAAAAAAGGACTAACCATCAACTTCAAGAAGACAGAAAGTATGGCCAACAGCAAGAGAAAAAGACCAAGATACTAATTATGAATTGAAGATATAGATATGATCAAGCGGAGAAGTTTAAATATTTGGGAAGCGGTTTAACAGAGGCTGGAAAATGCGTCACCGAGATCCGAACACGCATTGGATTAGCAAAAGAAACATTCCAAAATCTGCGCAAGGTGCAGAGAAAAGTAAAAAGAAATGTTACAAACAAAAAAGAGTAATGAATTGCTACGTGATATTCATTCTCTTATATGTAGTGAATGCTGGACAATTTCTCCACAGACGAGGGAAAAACTTCAGGCAGCCGAAATCTGGTTCTACAGAAGGATACGGAAAATTCTATGGACGGAGCGGGTAAGCAAAAATGTATGCTTAAAGAAAATGGCAACAGAAAACACTTCAACTCAAAATCAGGAAAAGATAGCTGAAATTCCGTATTGAGGAAGGAGGGCTTAGAAAACTTAACTCTCATGGGGCATATTGAGGACAAGAGAAATAGAGGGAGACAATGAGCTACTTAACTGACGAGCTTGTGTCAATAGATGGCGGAACGCGAGACCTTAGCAAAAGAAGAAAACTGTTGAGTCACGTGAGATAGAAAGTTGTGGAGAGCCATGATTGCCTATGTACTGAAGGGATGTGGTGCAGAGAAAAAGGTACATGTTAATATAATTTTATTTTATTTTTTATTTTTAGTGGATTTCTGTGTTTAAAATAGATGCCCCGCTTTTTTATTTTATGTCAACAGTGGATATTACGATTGATGCACATTCGAGTTGCAATACAAACTGTTTAAAAAAAAAATCAAGGCATCTATTTCAAATACGGGTATCCACTAAAAATAACATTAGAATTAATAACATTTTTTAATCAAAAGCATATTAATTAATTTTTAAATAAAAATATATGTATAAAAATCCTCCATGGATTGAATTTGTTCCTTTTGAAAATATTGAATTTATTTAATTATCACCAACAAGTCGCAACTTATTCCGTCACAAACAAGAGCAGCTTCATTTATTACAAAATCATGTAGTACCCCTCGCTACAATTGGTGACACTAGTGTGATTTCAATACGCAACCTTTGAAACGAAAAAACTCAACTATATAATTTGCAACAGGTCACTGAAATAAATACCTGTGTACAGTGCAACCCTTTATTCTGAATCTGTTTATAAAAACTCGCACTATACACGAGTATATAATGTAATCTATTTTTGATCTTGAAAACATCTGGTTCTGAGACTGATGAAATTTGAAAGTACAACATCGGTACTTAGATTGGTAAACAAGTAACTGTAAGCAGCTCATGGCCACGTGCCTGACTTAAGCAAAGAGTATTAGGCACGGTCAGTGAAAGCCAAAAATGTTATTGTATTTCGAGATAAGTTCGCTGTAAAGATGCAAAAAAAAGGGGGGGGCTTTCAAGTATTGAACACTATTTTGACTGCAGTTTTATTTTTGAAAGTTCTAATACAGTCACAGAGTGGGGTTCTCAAAACTTTTCCTGTTCCGTCCCCGACTGACTCACTTATCCTTCCACAACTCCTCTGTGCTGTTTCTGATTTTTATGTGAATTTCCTCATCTATTCCCTATTATTTTCGCATGGACAAAAATGGAAAGTGGCAAACCAAAAACATGTGGCACTTAATTCTTGTGACGAAGAACAAAACTTGATGGCAGAAAACGTGCTTCAAACAAAAAAAGGGGGAAGAAATTATTAAAAATGATAAAGAAAAATCTTACAGTGTCAAGACATACTCAGGGAGGAAGTCACACAGTGAGTTGTTGAAACGTTGTCGCTGCCACAACCAGTCATATCACTAACAGGTCATGATGATAGAAGAAGAAGAAGAAAAAGAAAAAGAAGAAGAAGAAGAATCAGTAGCAGAAGAAGAAGAAGAAGAAGAAGAAGAAGAAGAAGAAGAAGAAGAAGAATCAGTAGCAGAAGAAGAAGAAACAGAAGAAGAAGAAACAGAAGAAGAAGAAGAATCAGTAGCAGAAGAAGAAGGAGAATCAGTAGCAGAAGAAGAAGCAGAAGAAAAAAGAGAAGCAGCAACAGTAGAAGAAGAAGAAACAGAAGAAGAAGAAGAATCAGTAGCAGAAGAAGAAGAAACAGAAGAAGAAGAGGAGGAATCAGTAGCAGAAGAAGAAACAGAAGAAGAAGAAGAAGAATCAGTAGCAGAAGAAGAAGAAACAGAAGAAGAAGAATCAGTAGCAGAAGAAGAAGAAACAGAAGAAGAAGAATCAGTAGCAGAAGAAGAAGAAACAGAAGAAGAAGAAGAATCAGTAGCAGAAGAAGAAGAAACAGAAGAAGAAGAATCAGAAGAAGAAGAATCAGTAGCAGAAGAAGAAATAGAAGAAGAAGAAGAAGCAAAAGAAAAAAGAGAAGCAGCAACAGTAGAAGCAGTAGAAGAACGAGAAACAGAAGAAGAAGAAGAAAATGAAGATCAAGAAGCAATAGAAGAAGCCGAAGCAGCAGCAGCAGAAGAAGTGGAAGAAGCATTAGGAGAAGAAGAAAAATGGGTGGTTAGAAGGAGGAGGTGAATAAAAGAAATCTAATGTGAAACAATTTTTATTCGAGTTTTTTCTTTTTTTTTTCAGTATTTCAATTTTTTCTTTGATTCCTCATCTATTCCCTATTATTTTCGCATGGACAAAAATGGAAAGTGGCAAACCATTTGTTCCTCATCCACGGCTGTGACACCCGTGGATGAGGAACAAAGACAGCAAATGTATTCTAGATCACTCAAAGAATACTTTATAACTTATATCAGCGAAAGTAACCATTTTACATCAGCTAAAAGTTCAAGACTTTCTTCTCTTATGTGCCAAGTCCTTTCAGGACACTGATCATCATGGCTCTCCATAACTTTTGGTCCTTTGTCACGTCTCTTTGTTTCTCCTCTCCCCTTATTCGCATGTTCTGTTGATTGTATTCTTAGCATTCATTGGTAGAACCACATCTTTATTACTTCAAGTCTCTTCTTCATTTGAGAGGAAATTGTCCAGCATTCACTGTCATATAGGGTCTTAGATATTGCATAGCACTTCATTCAGGTCTAAGTTTTCGGGGGAGGGGGACCTTTTAGCCTGAGAAAGAATTTTCACATTAGTTCACCTCAATTTCACAGTGAAAAGCCAAATGGTTTTCAGGGAGCATCCCCAGGCCCTTGGTGACAGGTCTGATTTCAGCGTATTTTGTTTCGAACAGTTTTTTCTATGTCTTAATAATTTTCTTAGTTTCTCAAAATATTTTTCACCTTATAGAAGGAGATAGTTTCTCTATATTGCCCACTTCACACTCCTCCACAATCGATTGGACAGGAGTAGAGGTTTATCCATTGGTTCTTGTTTACGATTGGGTCTTCTCACCCTCTTTCACTCCCAGTGGACCCTTGCGCCATCATGAAATTATCACCTTGTTTGGGGTGAACTGATTAAAAAACATTTCTATGTTGTTTTGGATTTCTGTGCCACGTTTTCCATCATTTGTTGCTACAATATACACTACTTATATTATTGAATTTATGAACTTGCTTGTTTTTGACCTCCACAATACATAGCTTACACCTTTAGTTGTTTACAACCATGCATTCTCTATTCATAAAGTCAATAGTTAGTCCTTTCTTCTTGCTTTCCATTACAACATCTCATATTTCTTTTAGTTTCCATATTCTATACAACTCAGAATATTTCAGTAACAAACCATTCATGCTGGGGAAGAGTTAGTTTTTTTTTTATTATTGTTGTTTACAAGGCCTAAGAAGCACACAAGATAGTAAGTAATTGGGTGGGGTTGATTTATGGATGTGAGGATATAAGGAATAAATAATGGTTGACCCTAGAATGAAAGACATTAACATTGTATTGATCGGGGAAACATCCTCTCGGGAGTCTGTTCCACAAAGTAGCAATTCTATACAAATAGATCTTCTTTATTGACAATGGAATATGAAGGGAATGTGGGTGATTCAACCCTGTGCAAGTGGCAAGTTGGGTCTTAGCTGAAAATGTCTGAAATTGTTGAACTAAGGCATGTAGCTCATCAGACCATTTTCTATAGAAATAGCAAAAGGCTTGTGACATTTTGTCCATTGGAAAGGGGTTGTAAGGTGGAAAATAATTCATCACCCACAAGGCCGAGTAGACACTAGTGACCATTTTAAGAGATGGAAAGTGAGGATTGCATATTAATGAGAGTTAAATGTTTCATTAGTACCGATGTTGAGTTTGTCTATTTAATGAAACAATTCATTCCACATAAATTCTTATAAAAAAAGAGGAATGTAAATGAAATGTATCACTCGGAAATCTGTAGAAAATTCTGTCATCCAGGTTTTTTTTATATTAAAAATCCAAACCAAAACAATAGAATTTCCTGTATCTACTCATGAGAAAAGATTCGGGGACCAACCACACAAAAGAGTCTGGAATTAAAATTCTTTTATGTTGTTTGTGTCTGCATTCAACAACATCTTGGCAACTCCTGCAATGATATTGGAAGAATGTGTATTGACATTTGACTTTTTCAATGTACAATTTTGACAACATGAAAAGTGTGTGTGTGTGTGTGTGGTGGGGGGTTACTGCATGGGTAAAAGTATGTTCTACAAATCTTTGTTCCCTGGAGAGACAAGAGGCTGCAGTCTAGACACTATGCCTGACACATCATCCAGAGCACAATTACTCTCCTGGAGCTCCTCATTGGACACGAGATTGAACCAGTGCAATCGCTCTATGGTCCTGAGGATGCAGCATTCAAAGCCATGAATGCTTAATCCTAATATTTCTGGTATCTGTTCTTGGACCAAATGGATAGCGATTATCATAATATATTGAATAACGCCAAGTTTTCTCAAATCTTTGCCACTTTTCTTAGCATCCAAACAGACCTCAGCAATATTGTGAACCAGACAGTTCAAATCTTCTTAATAATTCTTAATTCATCCAGTCTGTGTTGTTTTTAGCATTGTTCCAAGTGTTCCAGCTAGCATAGGCACAACCCTACTTTTCACGTACCACATATTTTTACTTCTTTATATACCATCTATTATATTTAGGTTGAATATAATTGTTTCTTGAAGGTTGATCTAGTACAATAATAGGTTTGGGCATTTTGTATAAATTATTAGCTGTAATTCTTAATTTTTTTTTAATTCATTTATTGCCATCATAATTATCAGAAATGTACATATGTTTATCAATCCCATTTAGTCAACAGTTTTATTCAAACCATTGTCTTCCTCCAGGAATGTGTAAATGGTAGGGTAGGTAACTCTTTCATCCATTTTTTTTTATATTAAAAATCTGAATGACTGAATTCCAAACAATAATAAAAATAAAGAAAACATGGTTTTGCCTGTTAAAACAATCATTCATATTTACAAACATATGTACATGAATTCAAATAAGTTGAATAGGAGTAAAAATAGTGTTCAGTTGAGTTAAAAATCTTTGGGTAGTTGGTCCACAGAAAAATCTGTAGTTTAGAAAAGACTTTTAGTAGGTCCAGCATTAAAAGCTGTACATGAGAAAAGACTTTGATCATCAGCAAAGATTCACTGACTGTTGTTGTTGTTGTTGGAGATGATTTGTTTGGAGTTGCCAACACATGTTTCTTTCAGCAGGCACTAGGGGAACGGAAAACTCTATGTAGTCACGAGTCCTTTTGTGTTTGAATGGCTTGGAAACAGTAGCATCTCTGCTGGTGAAAGTCAAAATTGGTGGGTTTTTATAAGAGATTTTTTCCCGAAAGTAGGCTCCAGAAACATAGGGTTTTAGTTTTCTTTAATTGGTCAAATATATGTTAATTTCTAACCAATAGACACTTTAGTGTAAATGGTGAGTGTCGTATTGTGGAATATTTTTGGCATGTACACTGGCGAAAATAAGTTTAAGACCGATGGTTAAAGTTTTATTCATTTCAAATTATGTTTCTAATAAAACAATATAAATTAATTTTATTGTGTACGCTTTATGCAGAATTTATTTCTCTTTTGAATGATGTAAAAATTGTATATTTTTCTACAACTTGAAAAATTTTAATGCTGGATTAATTTAAATTATCCAAATTTGCCGGCAAAATAAGTTTAAGACCTCATGGGTATTATTATATTTAAAGCAAAAGCTTACAGTAAAAATGAGCAAAAAAAAATATTTATCAATATTTAGTGCTATAACCCTTATTATTAATTACAGCTTCACATCACCTAGGCACCTTGTATATTTTTCTACAACTTGAAAAATTTTAATGCTGGATTAATTTAAATTATCCAAATTTGCCGGCAAAATAAGTTTAAGACCTCATGGGTATTATTATATTTAAAGCAAAAGCTTACAGTAAAAATGAGCAAAAAAAAATATTTATCAATATTTAGTGCTATAACCCTTATTATTAATTACAGCTTCACATCACCTAGGCACCTTGTATATTTTTCTACAACTTGAAAAATTTTAATGCTGGATTAATTTAAATTATCCAAATTTGCCGGCAAAATAAGTTTAAGACCTCATGGGTATTATTATATTTAAAGCAAAAGCTTACAGTAAAAATGAGCAAAAAAAAATATTTATCAATATTTAGTGCTATAACCCTTATTATTAATTACAGCTTCACATCACCTAGGCATGGAGCTTGATCAGTGAGCACAAAAATAATTTGGAATGCTCTGCCATATTTGCTTAATATAATCATATAATTGGGCTAAATTTGTCAGTTTTATAGCATGAACTTTGTTAGAAATATAATTCCATAAATTTTCAATCAGATTACGATCCAGACTCTGTGGAGGTCACTCAATGACATCCATATTATGGTGACCAAAAAATTGCATTACGTTTTTGGCTTTGTGAATGGAGCTATTATCTTGTTGATAAATATCTCCAGGTGGCATTTGGTCAGTCAAATATGGCAGAACATTTCGTAAACTTATTTTCACCAGTGTATGTAAATATTGTCTGTTATGGGTATGTAATTGGATTAGGAATAACCAACAAATCAAGTGAAACGCTTATGAAAGAAAAATAACTATTTAAAAAGTGAAAAGAAACAATAAAACCTGAAAGATTCCCACTACACTGTTATTAACACCTCTGAAATCAGTTTAAAAAATAATTATATTTGAATGATTTGCTAACCTCTGATAAAATATGTGTGCTCACATGACTTGAATTAGCCAATGAGTGCAAGTTGCTACAAAACCAAAACATTAACCTAAAAACTTGAGTCATGTTCATAAATAGTCTTGTCAGATTGAAAACTTGATATTAATGCCATGCATGGCACCAAACTCATTCAGAAATATCTGTCGCCTGTATACAACTGCTTTCTCAGATCAATGGTTAAAAATGGCTTTGAACAAAAGAAGTGTGTAGGTCTAAGCAAGGAGACTCTCTCTTTGAGCCTTAACGACTAGTGCTACAGAATCACAAGCAAAGAACTGTCACCAATAACAAAGAAACACATCACTTGAGGAACTTCAACAGCAGCAACAACTAAAATGGGTAGTATATGTAACAGGGATGGAGAGTGCAGACAACCCTGCTATTTAAACCTTACTTTGGTGTGGGGTGAGAAGAAAGAAAGAATCTGAACTCAGCATGCCAATATCAATTACATTACCTGTACATCCAGATAAACAAATAGATATGAACAGTGATAGCTAGATATGAACAAACTGAGATAGATAGATAGATAGATAGATAGATAGATAGATAGATAGATATGAACAGTGATAGATATGAACTGATTGAGATACACAGATAATGAATAGACTGAAATAGATAGATATAGACTGAGATAGATAGATTTGAAGAGATAAAGTTAGCTAGCTAGCTAGCTAGCTAGATAGATAGATATGAATAACTTGGTATATATATATATATATATATATATATATATATATATATATATAATTTTGGAAAATCTATGACAGTGAAAAAAGTTTTTGTGTGATATATTTCATCCATTAGAAATTCCTTAGACTAAGTTTATATAAATTTGATTATACACACACATAAAGGAGAAGGAATAATGAAATTTATGTTTAAATTAAAAAACAAAATTAATGTTTTTGTGTCTATAGTACAGATAGTAAATTATTGTCTAAATTACGCAAAAATGAAAATAAAACTGACATCTCACTATAACAGATATATTTACCTTTGTAATCACTATTAAACTCATCTAACTCTTTCCAAATCCTCTACACTGTCCTCAGATTGACACCCAAACAGTCTGAAATGTTTTTATTGGAGCTTCGGGTGTGAATGCCAAGCAGTACAGCTTACTGTTTCCAAATTTCTGGCAGAGTGAATTGTGTCATGGTGCTCATTTTCTCACAGACGGTGTCCAACTGACCCTACTATACTCTGCAGTTTACCCATCGCATCCTGTATAGTTGATTTCATTTACTTATTAAATATCCCACATTGTGATAACGGAAAATCTGCTAAGAAAGGTGAAATATTGTAAGAACCTGGACATAAATTTATCGTGGATGATCTAGGGATTAAAATACTTCCTATACATTTTACTGTTTGGTAAATTTATTTCTCTCTTAATTAAAGTAGTATATATATTGTGTGTATATATATATATATATATATATATATATATATATATATATATATATATATAATATATATATATATATATATATATTTGTTTATTGAGGCAGCAAATTCTCTTTTAGGCATGTCTGTTTGAATAAATTACAGACATTATCTCTGCTAATTTTTAATAAAATCCATTCATACTCATGACTAACCTTCTGTGTATTGATGATAAAAGGTGAAAGAAATGAGCTATAGCTGTTTAAATTTCTTATATTTTCATTCCCCAACTACTTTTGATCTTCTTCCAAGATCATCTTCAAGGGTGCAATGGATAACAATGCACATCTTTGTATAAATACTTATACTAATGAACAACATATAGTTTTGTACTACTTGCACCCCTGAAGATGATCTTGGAAGAAGATTGAAATTTTAGAGAAATTTTAATTGATAATACAAGTATACTCCACCATGAAAATTAAAAATCAAAAACTTCAAATTTTTGAAGCCCTCTATATAAGAAAAATACAACCAACACTAAATAAGGTTAATTATGAGTATAGCAACAATGTTTTAAAATGCCTATAACAGAAATGTTTTAAAATACTCAAGTTGTAATTTTTGTTTCAATTACAATAATAATTAAGTTACTGCCCTTAGATCACATAATTTTTAGATTGACTTTAACGTATCACATTCATAGGAGTTCATAATTATAAGAGAGTGCATTTCATGTGCATTTACAAATAAATTCACAACTATCAATTACATTAATTTATTTGTCTTAGCAATACACTCCTGAAGATGATCTTGAATTAAACTGAAAGTACTTTGGAAAATAAAAGAAATGTAAAAAACTACTTCACCTTCCTTAATGAATTTAATATGAACATTAAGAAAATGATACAAAAATTTGATAACTCGACATACGAACACCCTCCCCACACACACACATACACACACACATATATATATATATATATATATATATATATATATTTAGTTTACGAAAAACTAGGTAATCCATATGGGTAGACCCAAGGAGGAGAAAATCCAAAGAGCTCAATGTAAATCAGAGCTAATAATTTAAATAAAAACAGGCCACTTTAAGGTTCCATATAATAAATTATTTCACCACATCCCTTTTAAAGGACAGCGGATCATCAGCCTTTGGAAATAAAATCTGATGATCCGCTGACCTTTAAAAGGGCAGTGGTGAAATAATTTATTATATGGAACCTTAAAGTGGTCTGTTTTTATTTAAATATATATATATATATATATATATATATATTGAATTGGACAGAGTCCGACAATTTATTTAAAGACATTTATTTTCTATGAAAATTTCTCGGACATTCAGGCCGGTAAATGTTATTTAATACTGTTTATTATAAAACAGAGCATTTGCTTAAATACTTGTATCTATAAGAAGAACATTAAACATATCATAAATGTCTTTATATATATATATATTATATGGAGGCACAGTGGAGTAAAAGATAACAGCATGGATTGAGGAATCAGTGAATTGAATTCAAATTCAATCCAAGTTCATTTACATTCAATTACATACTAATGCCCTTGGGAAAATTATGAATCCATCTCTTCTCCCTCCAGCTATGGCTAAATAGCAGGGCTGACTGGTTCCTAGAGCCTTGAGTAGCAACCAGTCTAGGAGAAGGACAATTCTGAATTCAGAATCTGAGGAGTACGATTTGAGGACTTTGTAGCACCTTATGTGTACCAGTTCTCTGTACTCAGCTATGGCAAAATGTGTGGTCAGTTCTGCACAAGCCTTTATGACGATAATCAAATTATAAGTGTGAGTAGGCTGTCTGTTCAGTTCTGAGAACTGGGTTGCTGTACCCCCATACATCGAAAACGATGGGAGAGTCCGCTAAATATTATATGTGTATGTGTGTATATATATATATATATATATGTAATGAAACAATAAATGTAGAAAATATATTAGAACAAAACTCATGCAATTACTTTAATCATAAAGTTGCTTCAAGAAATACCAGTAAAATGAACAAAAATAGAAAATTGAAAATCCTGGATAAGTTTCAAATGCAGGTAAAATACTGAATTTAATTCAATGTGATGTCTTCTGCAGGAATTAGCCAAAAAAAAAAAATCGCTCTTATATAAGTGGTGTATGCATCTGTGCATATGTGTGTGCATGTGTGTGTGTGTGTGTGTGAGAGAGAGAGAGTGACTGAGAGAAAGAGAAAGTGAGAGATATAGTACATAGTAAGAGAGAGAGATAGAGTGAGTGAGAGTGAGAAAGAGAAAGTGAGTGATAGAGAGAGAGTGAGCATTTGTCTCAAATCTTCTGGCCTCATCATTTAAATCAAACTTATCAATTACAAATTTCAAAAGATATTTGTGGGCAAAAATTGAAAAAAAAAAAAGAAGAAAATTCAAGTTCTATCTAATCTTGTTTCTATTTCCATTTCAGTTATCTGTCAGCTCTTATCTTTGCCAAGTCATCTTTGGACTTCTGATTCCATCAGCCTGACGGTCAGCCTATCAGAGACACTTCATACACACCTATTCATTTGTCATAAGTTCTCATGGTTTCTTAACCAGTTACACTCTCTCATTCTCTTTCTCAGCATATATATATATATATATATATATATATATATATATATATATATATGTAGAGAGAGAGAGAGAGATAGAAAGAGAGGGGGGAGTGTGGCTCAAAAGTTACTTTAACATAATATTATAAAGTTAAAGAAAGTTAAAATAAAAATGCTACAAAATTAATAAAGATACATGAATTTAAAATAATAGATGAATTAAAAAAAATAAAAATAAAATTTGAAAAGAAAAAGTAATGCTGAAATATATTTCTGTTTATATTACAGTCATTTAAGAACAACCCTGTATACAGCCATACACACACACACACATATATATAGATATAGATATATACTGATCACAATTTACTATATTTAGTGGGGAAAACTGCTGATTATTGGAAAATAGAACACTTGTTGATATATATAGTGTGACTATATAAATACACAGAAATCAACACTGTATAGTAATGTCTAAAAGAATCATCAAACCATATAATAGATAGATAGATAGATAGATAGATAGATAAGAATTGACAGAGATTGATAGAGAGAGATAGAGATAGATAGGAACAGAGATAGATAGATAGATAGATAAGAATTGACAGAGATTGATAGAGAGAGATAGAGATAGATAGGAACAGAGATAGATAGATAGATAGATAAGAATTGACAGAGATTGATAGAGAGAGATAGAGATAGATATGAACAGAGATAGATAGATAGATAGATAAGAATTGACAGAGATTGATAGAGAGAGATAGAGATAGATATGAACAGAGATAGATAGATAGATAGATAGAGAAGAATTGACAGAGATTGATAGAGAGAGATAGAGATAGATATGAACAGATAGATAGATAGATAGATAGATAAGAATTGACAGAGATTGATAGAGAGAGATAGAGATAGATATGAACAGAGATAGATAGATAGATAGAGAAGAATTGACAGAGATTGATAGAGAGAGATAGAGATAGATATGAACAGAGATAGATAGATAGATAGATAAGAATTGACAGAGATTGATAGAGAGAGATAGAGATAGATATGAACAGAGATAGATAGATAGATAGATAAGAATTGACAGAGATTGATAGAGAGAGATAGAGATAGATATGAACAGAGATAGATAGATAGATAGAGAAGAATTGACAGAGATTGATAGAGAGAGATAGAGATAGATATGAACAGAGATAGATAGATAGATAGATAGATAGATAGATAGATAGATAGATAGATACTACTTAATTTGAGTGATCCACGCATAAAAAATAAGGAGTACTGTTTTGAGAAATACATTTTGTTGACTAACATTCTTTAGGTCTTGAAAATAAACAAAATTTGATATCATGGTATTATCAAGTACCTGCAGAAAAAGGGTTTAGCCCTGAAGGACATTCACGCTGACATGGTTGCTACATTAGGGGATGATGTTCCAGCTTTATCGACAATGGGGAAAAAAGTGGGAAGCTGAATTTAGGAGGGAGAGTCTTGATGATAACTCAAGGTCTGGACATCCTGCAATTGCCACCACTAAAGAAGGCATTGATTGTGTTCCCCAAATGGTGAGAGATGACAAGAGACTGAGTATAAATCAAACAGCCAATGCCATTAGTATATCTTATGAGAGAGTTGAGAATATTCAACACAATGAATTTGGCATGATGAAGGTTTCTGCTTGGTGGTGCCCCATCTCCTGACACCTGATCAAAAGCTCATCAAGCTGATCACCTCACAGGAAAATCTGACTGTTTGAGGCAGATCCAGCTGGTTTTCTTGAATGTTACCTAGCCTAGCCCAGAATGAGAGTCTGGTTCATCACTTTGAACCAGAGAAAAAGAGACAATCCAAGGAGTGGAAATACTCCTCTCATCTGCTCCAAAGAAGGCTAAAAAATCTCCTACTCACTTTTGTTTATTAGGCATTGAATTTTATCACCACACATCTGACTTTTCTGCTAAACTGATGAATATTCATGAGCATGCCAAATATTATTGAAAAACCAATAACATTTTTCTCTTGTATATAAATACTTGTCACAAAATAAAATCCTTACATTTGCCTTGATAAAGTAGCTCAGAAGACAAACCACATCAGCTAAGTTTTCCTTTTGCCTTTTTCATATTCATATATATATATATATATATATATATATATATATATATATATATATATATAAGGGCACGTGGCTGACAGGTTAGAATGTTCGCTTTCTGACCATGAGACCCAGGTTCAAATCTCACCATGGCCGTTTTGCCAGGAAGGAGAATTCCTGATATTATTGGTCTGGAGGGAGGACAATCCCAGCATGTGCCACCTTTGGAAAGTGCCTGAAAACTATACCATGGGTTGACCCAAGCCTTATGAGTGAAAGTGGGTAGACAGAATCCTTGGGGGCCATCAATAGATGTGCTAGCACAAAATCACAAGTCATTGTGACTGAGGGTTTGAGTGCGCTGGCCCTGTTCAGATTGTTGATCACGCTAGATAACACGCTAAGAAACTCTAAGGTCTACTCAGCATAGTTGCAGTATAAACCACAGTCGGCTCTGTGTGTGTTGAACAAGCACAAATGTGCCTGAGTGAGCGTCTGCAATAGGGATTGGCTAGCCACCCTAATAAGGCAGCTATTATATATATATATATATATATATATATATATATATATATATATATGAAGAAATATAGTCTTAAAGTGTGCTATATTTATGGGATAAAGTGCTCAATATCAGAGATAGAGCGTATGTAAATATAAAAGTGAACATAGAAGTCAGCACTTAGAGGCGACAGTCTGTTTCATGCTAGTGCAATCGTCACGATTGCACTAGCCTGAAACAGACTGTCGCCTCTAAATGCTGACTTCCATGTCCACTTTTATATTTATATATATATATATATATATATATATATATATATATACATATATATATATATATTCAAACATGTTTCATTGAATAATATAGACATATTGTGTCTACTTATTTTTATACTGATCCTTTCCAGTTGTCTAATCAGTTTCTTGATGTTAAGATGAAATTCATCAAGGAAGGCGCCATAGTTTTTTCTAACCCAAGTACTTTCGACCTTTTCCAAGATCATCTTCAGGGTTAAATTACAAAGACAAACTGATTAGACAACGGGAAAGAATCAGTATAAGAACAAGTAGATACAATATGTCTATATTATTCCATGAAACCTGTTTGAATGAAGATATGCTGACTATATACAGAGTGTAACAGCAAAACTGTTACAGCATAATTGTCCATCCCACAAAATATTTAATATCTGAAAAGCTACTAAACTAATTCTGTTTCTTTTTTCAGGATTTTAGATAAGACATTTATCTATCTTGACACCACTTTTCATAAGAATCACTGAAAAACCCTTTGAGTTATTCAGCTAGAAAGAGAACAGAGTAAAATCATTTTGTGTCAGCCTCACTGTCTTGCCAAATGTGATATGGTGAGAGGAAAAAGATCATTCAGGTCTTCAGTAATGGTACCAACATTCATACTCTGGCTTCCATCTTCAAAGTCCATTCAAGAACCATCAAGAGAATGATGAATACATTTTAAAAGAGAGGGAACAGTAGCGAGGAAAACTGGCTAAGGAGGTCGCAACAGCAAGAAGGATCATCATTTAAACTTAGAGCAAAAGAAATCAATTAGTAAAGATTTAACTCAGTTCATAAGATGCTTGGCATGTGAGAGCAGAGTTTCAGCTATGACAGTCCAAAGGGTAGTGAAAATAGACTTGAAAATTAAAACGTACATGAAACCTGTGAGCAACATGTTACTCCAGAACAAAAAGTTAGAAAGTTAGAGAGGGTGAAGATCATCTTGAATAAGTTGGAAAATTATCCCAGAATAATATATATATATATATATATATATATATTTGAATGCATTTGAAATTGTTTGTTTTTGATCTTCTCGGAGCATTGGCAGATGTGTGTTTCTGTACTGCTATTTGTCTGCTCATCAAATGGCTACTCCTATGGGTAAACCTAGTCTACACTACACTACTCTTCTACTGACTACATGTCTACTTTACTGACTCTTGTGGTGGAAGGATCGTTTTTCAAATGATGAAGGTAGGATATTGAGATATCCTTCTTTTCTATCATCACTGATGATAGAAATATATATAATTATATATATTATATATTATATATTATATATATAATTATGAGTAAAAATACACTTGTATGTATTTGTGGTCATTCGTGACTGAATCAGACAAATGTGATATTTACATTGATGTGATTATACATGTGCCCCTTCTCCTTCATGTAGATTTTTTCCTAAAATTGTTCTGATATATAAAAATTTGTATATCATTTTACTATATATATATATATATATATATATATATATATATATATATATATATATATATATATATAAGATTGTGTTTCACATTGTTTCACTTTAATATGAAAGAATACATATATATATATATATGTTTCTGTCTTCATTATTAGCAAGGCAGTAAAAGACCTTACTTTTCAGTCAACCCCCTTCTCTCTCTCTCTCTCTCTCTCTCTCTATATATATATATATATATATATATATATATATATATATATATAAGATTGTGTTTCACTTTAATATGAAAGAATACACATATATGTTTCTGTCTTCATTATTAGCAAGACAGTAAAAGACCTTACTTTTCAGTCAACCCCTCTCTCTCTTTCTCTCTCTCACTCTCTCTCTCTCTCTCTATATATATATATATATAAGATTGTGTTTCACATTGTTTCACTTTAATATGAAAGAATACATATATATATATATATGTTTCTGTCTTCACTATTAGCAAGGCAGTAAAAGACCTTACTTTTCAGTCAACCCCTATATATACATATATATATATATATATATATATATATATATATATATATATATATATACATATATATATATATATATGTGTGTGTGTGTGTGTGTGTTGTGTGTGCGTGTGTGTGCGTGTGTGTGCGTGTGATTGACAGAGTACTTCATATGTCAGTGGCAAATCTATTTATTTTATATTATGTGACAAATTCCCTAACTCACGAATTTCTTACGCATGATCAGCTCATTCACAACAAAAAAGAGAACATTGATAAAAGGAAAATCCCAGAAAAGTTCAAGTTAATTCAGTTTGAAATGTCATTAGCACATGATGTACATCATTTTACATCTAATTTTATAAAAGTTACAATATTACCAAAATTTGTGCATATCATCAGTAGATTTCAAACCTTCTTCATACAATATCCAATGGCATTTGACATTGTTGACATTTTGTAAGATTGGTTCTAAATACCAATGCATATTGGTCAATTTTGCATTTACACTTGATTTATATATATAGATTTGGGTATTCTAAATCTGTATAAATATTTCAATAGTTAAAATATTTCTTCAAAAAATTTCTTTAGATATGGTAAAAAATCCTTTTTAAACAATAACCAAAACACCAGTTGTCCGTTAAAGAATCAAACACAATCGCGTTCCACACCACGTGTCGTCCGAGTCTAAAAACAAACACGCAAACACAGTAATTTAAGTACAACACACATACGAAGAAAAAAAGAAAAATACTGAATTCTAAAATTAGACACATATAAACTAGGGGTAAACAAACACGTGGATATTTTAAATCTACATAAATATTTCAACAGTTAAAAATATTTCTTAAAATATTTCTTGAGTTATGGTCAAAAAACCTTTTAAACAACATATAAGACACTATCATTAGTCTTCCGCCAAAAATTCAAACAAAGTCGCATTGCACATCACGTGACATGCACGCTTCACGACAAACGCTGTAAACAAACGCTGTAAACAAACACACAAACACAGTATCTCATTTGATTTCTGAGGAAAGACCTAGGTGGTCTGAAATATTAAATAAATAAATATATACAAAAACACAGAAATAAATACTTTCATAAAAAAACACCCAATTTTGTTTCATTTATTTTATCCAGATATTATATACATATCAAGAAAGTATACGTGGCCTCTCATTATGCTATATACATATACATATATATATATATATATATATATATATATATATATATATATATATAACCAAATGGGTAAATATAGGTAGGTATACAAGTTACATATAAATACTCTATAGTGTAAGAAAAAACAATGTTAAATAACAAAGCTGTTTAATATATATATATTATATTAAGAAATATACATATTACTTTACATTAATTGCACAACTCTGAGTTTAATGTCAAAACAATTGACAAATGCTGGAATTATTATTTTTATTTTTATCTTCGATTGACACCACTTTTTTTTAAATTTCTGGTTCTTGCAAGATATTTTATAGTTGGGGTGGAATATTATTGTTGTTAAAATATTTAAATGAATTGTTTTCTTTTAATTTTGAATTTGAATTTATGCCCAGATTAACATTTAAGATTGAAAATAAGGTTGGAAATAAGAATTATAAATTCTAATTTAGAGAGATGTTGGTGTTAAAAAAGTAAGTAAACAAGAAGTGACATTGGAAAATCATTATCCCAGAATAATATATATATATATATATATATATATATATATATATATATATATTTGAATGCATTTGAAATTGTTTGTTTTTGATCTTCCTCTCTCTCTCTATATATATATAAGATTGTGTTTCACATTGTTTCACTTTAATATGAAAAAATACATATATATATATATATATATATATAGAGGAATATAAAAAAGAGTAATTAATAATATTACTAATATTAATATTACTAAACTAACTAAAACTATCAATAATAATAAAATATGCCATGGTAGATAAAATAAAATAAAGTATTAATAAAAATAACAAATATCAATGAAAGGAAAATAATGTAAAACTGATGTGATGGAATAACCTGCTACCCCCATGAGTGGCGGCACTATAGGTGGTAACAACCTATAAATATCTGTGAGGACAGCGGACGAGAGAGTCGAGATGGGATCTGCAAGACTAGCGTTCTTCCGGTAACAGCACACACACAACTGTACTGACTTGCGATGACCATATGCATAACTATTACTTCCTTGCTTGTTGTACTGGTTTCCACAATAAACCTGTTACTATTTATCCACCATGTTTGTCGATTCCATATTCTTATTAGCACGGAATATAAAGTAAAATGAAATGAGCCTTATATAGGAACATATAAATATGTAAATACATTTGTTAAAATATTTAAATGATTGTAGTATAATTTAGAATTGAATTTAGGCCCAGATTAACATTTAAGATTGAAAATAAGGTTGGAAATAAGAATTATAAATTCCAGCATTTCACAATTGCTTTGATATGAAACTCAGAGTTGTGCAATTAAAGTAAAATATTATGCATATTTCTTAATATATACATACATACATACATACATACATACATATATATATATATATATATATATATTTTAAATATGTAGTATTGAATGTTAAAGACAACATAGTCTTGCATATTTTCTTTTGAATTTTCTCATATTCTCTAATGAGACTTTTTATTTGAAAATGGTTTCGAAACATGTATTGTCCATACGATGACCTAGCGCTTTCGAACATCATTGTTCATCTTCAGGTCATCGTATGGACAATACATATTTCGAAACCATTTTCAAATAAAAAGTCTCATTAGAGAAT
>OZ038500.1:47760832-47790832 GCA_964036315.1 Acanthosepion esculentum
GGCTTGATCTTAGATGTGACAGAAAGGAAAAAAGATAAGATGATATAAGATGAACCAAGTTGAGTGGCATTAATTCAAGGCTCAACTTGTGTGGCATTTAACAACAAAAGTAACTCAAGTAAAATAAATACCTTCTTATGATCTAGAAATTCTTGGAACTTTCCCACTGTTCATCACAACTTTGGCATTAAACAATCTACAAGAATCACAAGTGAGTTCTTGGACTGAACTGTGATTATTGAATCTTTGCTTTCATTCTTTGTCTCCTCCTTGAGCTTAACTCTTTGAAAGAATCTTTGATCTGGCCTGAACTGCAGCTGGAGAACAAATTACCAAATTGACCATACAGAAAGGAGGTAATCTTTCATAATGAATACTTTGATGTGATGTTGATTTAGATAACTTTTCTTTTATTTCTTTTCAGGATGGTGGGTCAAGCACAAAGTAAGCAATAGAATCAAAGTTTTCAAAGCTGATTCTGAACTGAAAAAAATTGAATAAACAAGTCTCAATGTAGGAATAGACGTGTCACCATTACAATGTGTCAGAGATTAGTGGCCATTTTGATTTTACCAAATGTATTTGGTGGAAAAGATGCAATTCAGAAATTTTAAACAATTTTGATCATTTATTTTGAACAGGGATTATTAATTTATTAAATGTTAATTGATTCCAGAAAGATTTAATGAATTAAATTTAATTGTTCTGGTGAGTTTTTCTCTTTGGTAAACTTGACTTCATGAAGTGTAGTATTAGATTGGCAGCCAGGTCTCATCATTTTATTGTTGAAATTGTAACCCTAAATTCCATTTTAATATTTTTTTACTCTCACACTTCTAGCCTATGGAAATCTCTTCCAGCTTCTTGATTACCTGTAAATTTTTTCTGTGTTTCTTGGGAATATCAGGTACTGTAAGCTTGAATGTACAGGTGGTGCAATTGATAATGGCTCAAATTTGTTAATCAGAGAGTCAAGTTCCAATTCCAGTTAAATTTGTTATATTTAGTTACATGCAATTACCCTTGCGAAAGGTATGAATCCACCTCTTCTCCCTCCAGCTATGGGTTAATTAGTAAAGTTTGTATCACTAAATCCTTACAATCTAAAAAGTATTTTTTGGTTTAAATAATGTGAATCAGTTGATAAGCCGTAGAAAATGAATCAATCAAATCAAAGTTCTTCTCTGTGCCACATATTCTCATGACATGGGTGATCATGGCACTCCACAACTTCTTGTCTTTTGAAATACTTTGCTAGGTTGGTCTTTTCTCTTAATCCCTGTTCTGCCAACCATTTACATCAGCTCAGTCGCTGTTTTCCTCTGTCTCTTTTGCTTTCAATGTCTTGCGAGTATCAAACTTTCCAAGCCTTCTTTCCTCATTATACACCCTAGAAATTTAAACTCTTTATCTGACTCTAAGTACAAGTGTCCTTTTTGTTTCCAGTTTCTCTAAAACTTCCTACTTGCTTACATGTTCTGTCCATGGTATTCTCAGCATCCTTCCTTAGCACAACATCCCTGTTGCCCCAAGCCTTCCCTTCATCTGTAAGAAGATTATCCAACATTCTTTTTCTTTCTATGTGCTGTGTCTTTTCCGGACATAGGCGATCATAGCCCTCCCCCTCACTCTTTCCTTTGCAGCTCTCAACAAGTTCCTTCCCTATGCCACCTCCTCCAGACTACATTCTGTCATCCACTTGCCGCTAGGTATGTCATGCGTTGTTTTCCCGTTGTCTCTTTCCTTCTATTTGACCTGTGAGTATCAGATTCTCCAAGCCCTCCTTCCTCATTATGTGTCCCAGGAACTTCAGCTGCCTCTTCCAGATGTTAAATATACAGTGTCATATAAGGGGATTGATATTACATAATAGTTAAATACTCTTTTCTTTTTCTTTGTTTCTAATGAAATTTTCCTGTTTCTTAATACTTTTAGTCAGAAGGGATCATTTACTATTCCAATGTGCCTTTGGATTTCTATCTAAAAATGTTATCTGATTCATCAGATGAAGGCTTATACAATTCCTTTGTGATTATCTTTTTCACTTTGTCTAATCCATCTTAAACAAGTTCATTTAATTCATTTAAACCTTACTGAATTCATTCCCTTAAATTTGCTTAATCCAAGTTAATCTTATCACAAACTGTTTAATCTATTTGATTCTAGTTCATCATCCTTTGAATCAATCTTCATCATTTATTCCTTTAGCTGATCTATACTTAATATTGTAAACACATTAAATAGCTACCATGCCCCTGATCCTTTCTCGACAAGATCTTAACCTGACCAAGTGTTGGCTAATTTATTAAATCCAATTCAGAATATCCAAATATATGTTATTTGTCAATATCATTTTAATTTGAACTTAAAATATCTAATTATGTCAGGCCATTCTATGAGTGCAACTAACACCATGTAACCCAGTACTATCTGCCAGGTGTTCAAGTCACTGGTAACCAAACCAGTTCCCACCAACCAGGCTTTTCTGGTGAAGAGGGTAGCTAAACACCCAGCAGGATGAAAAAAAACTGTTAAAATGTGGATGAACATTCAACAGTCATCTAATACAATGGGGTAGTATAGGCTCCATAGCTGCTCATACAGCCAGTGCAGTATCATGAGCAGAGGGGTGGGGTTGGTCTGAGACTGATGCTAACAGAGGGATGGGTTCTGCCAGGTTTGCTTAATTGGTCAAAATAACAGACCTTGCATTTCAAAGAGCTTGCTGCCACTAACTCTAAACTAGGGGCAGCCATTTTGCAAACCCATTTCTGAAAAATGTGGCGGGGGTGAAACTACCTGATCTGCTGTTGTCTCTACTTTTTTGGCACTTCAGTTTATATTCATTTGGATATTTACTAAACTTAAGGTTTTTTGTTTTATTTTAATCAATTCATACCAAGCATGCCAATAATGCCATTAAAACACAAGGGGTTAGTGAAAGAGAATGAAAAAAACTTTGAAAGAAACTGAAAACCCAGTCCTAAACAGGAAACAACGGATAAATCTTTACTCCTGTTCAAAAGATGAGGGAGGAGTGTGAACCTGACAAACCTATCTACTCCTATTATAATAAATGTACAGTATGGAGTAAAGTTATACATGGCCAAATTAGTAAGATTGTATTGTGGGAGGGTTTAATTTTCTTGAAAATATGCATTTTTACCCAGAGTTCAAACAGTAAACTCTTGTGCTGGTGAGAAGAATGCAACTATTTCAACCACAAGGTAAATTTTATATTTATTCTAAAACAAAGCTGAATAGCATTTTTAAAAAAACATTTGACTAAAAGGATAATATTTTAAAAATAAATATTATGCATATAATAGTTTTATTCTGTCAGTAACCCTTGCATTAATTCATGACCTCAAAAAACTCTTTCTTCAGGTTTATCATTGTATTTCCACTGTAAAACATTTACTATATATTTCTACTGCAAATATGTATGTATTATATGAGGATGCATTGAAAATTTCCCAGCCCAACTCACTTCCCCAAATCTGCCCCAAATATTAGGTTCATCATTATAGGACACTGTTATGATCCAGAATGATGATGATATTTCCCCATTCTAGAAATAACCTTGTCATGAGTGTTGATACAAATTAAGGATATTTCATCATACCTGAAATAAAGGTAAAAAATTTATCATCCTAAAAACAACCTTGCCATCAGATTCATCTGATTATAAAAATGACCCTTTATCACAAGCAATGATAGTCAGTAGAGTAGGGTCAGTAGAGTAGAGTAGAGTAGCGAGGGCAATAGCAGTAGTAAAAAGGCCCAACACATATGTATCCTCATACCTCCATGAAAATCGAAAACTGATGATCTCAAATGTTATCCTCACCAATGAAATTCTCAGAACAAGCAAAACAAGTAAGCACAAACTTTTAAAGAAACAAAAGAGACAGTAACACTGAGAACATTTTTAACACACACCATACCAATATCTGTAATTCACATCATGAAAAAGAAAAATACACATTCCTGTCATTAACATCAACTCTGTTACACTCAACAAATAATATCACATTTGGATTACTACTACATGAACACCAACTTATCAACACTGTTACAACACTTTCTCCACCTATAACAAAATGTTCATTCACAAGACTCGACTCACTCCAGATTTCATGGTCCTGTATAACTCTGTTTAAGGATCCATCATCAAGTTGTTTCTATTTGCTTATGTTGTCATGCCACTTTCTTCACTAGGCTCCCTGTTTCTTTTTCCAGCAACTGTCCCATCAATGGATATTTCTGATAATCCTTGTCACATCAAACGAAACAAAAAGAAAAAAGATTATCAAAAATATGTATTGAAGGAATGGTTGCTGGAAAAAGAAGCAAGGAGCCTAGTGAAGAAGATGGTAGAATCACCTACCAGATCATGTAAGGATAGAAACTCTTCAGGACAGAACTAGTCTGACTCCCAATCCTCCCCTTTCAATGGTTTTACTCTTTATTAAGGGGAGGATTGGGGTCAAAGCAGTTGTGTCCAAAAGGGTTTGTATCTTTATGCAATCTGTTAGGTCATTGTTGGTCATGAATCATGTGATGTGATTTTGGAGTTTTGCCATATTCTTAAGAAGTGTTATAGTCCTGTGGACACAATCCAGGCCATGAAGCAATACAGGGAGAATATGTGCATTGTACTGGGTGTGGCATATATATATATATATATATATATATATATATATATATATATATATATATATATATATATATATATATATATATATATATACCCGTTATTCATTTTATCATAAACAGATTTAGGTTTGGGTGATAAAAGTTTTAAGGCTGAATGTTATTTTTACAATACTTTGCATATATTTACAATTCAAAATGGCCACCTTTAGCTTTTGCCATAGCACTTAATCTCTTCTCAACAACATATTAAGGGCAAGAGAGACAGAGGAAAGCAGTGAATAACCTACCCAATGAGTTTGTGTAAAATGGGTGGCAGAAAGAGAAATAGAAAAAAAAAAAACTTACTAAGAGCTACAAAGTACAGGAAATTGTGGAAAGCTATACTCACTCACCTCCTAAAAGGACACAGCACATAGAAGAAGAAGAATGTTTGTATTAATTCCTGACATCTATAATCTCTTTAAGCCTGATTCCCAATACATTTCTATAGTAAAAACATTTGCTATGAATTTCTGTAGTACTTTTTTTTTTATCTATTAAGCATTAATTGTTCCATTTTGTCAGTAATGCCTGCATTAATTCATTACCGCTGACAATCAGTTATTGAATAAACAACCAGATGTCAGCAAGGCTTGAACACCTCATGTTATTTAAGATTATTCACTCCTTTCACATTTGAAGAACCTAGCTGCAATGAAGTTATGATAGGATCGCAAAGAAAAAGGAGCTATGAAATGGGTTGCTGACAGGTAAGAAACAGTGTTAAAGGTAGCCAGTGCAAAAAATAAAATAAATAAAAGAAGGCAATAGCCGTTTGGTGATCATTATTGATTGTAAAAATCGTTGGCGCTATTGGCTAAATGACTTGACATTCGACAATTAAGAACTTCTTTTTTACCTTTCTACTTCTTAATTTGTATCTTATATATATTTTTTTATTTCGTTCTCTGCCTTGTGTTTCAATTTACTTATGTTTACACTCAAGATAAGAAAAAACAAAACAAAAAGATGTCATCAGTGTTATTTACAAAACACAAAAGAAATAAATAAAAAAAAAAAGAAATAAATAAAAAAAAAGAAAGGTGCAAAAACTCAATAAAAAAATTCAGAGAAGAGAATTCCTTTGAAGGCAAATTTCCGCAGACATTTGGTATCTAAAAAAGATCATTTTATAAGCTATTTGTATTATTTATTTGTAATTCTTACGGGTCTTTTTCACCCACCAAATCTTCCTTATTTTTATTTTTAAATTTGCTAGCAGTTAATTTAGATGATATCACATTCTTTTTTCTATTTTGTTGTCTTTTTTTTGTTGTTGTTTGCTTCAGAGAGGGATATCTTTCTGACTGTAACATCGGACACTAAAAACAAACTCATTCTGCCCCAAGCAGAAAAACTCATTCACTACTTGCCAAAAAAAAAAAAAAATTTTTTTATTTTATTTTACTTGCTTTTCTTTTATTTCTTTTGTTTGTTTATTATTTATTTATTTTGATAAAACTGAGCACAAATAGAAAAAGAAGAATAAGTGACTTTTTTCATTACCTATCTTTTTCTCTGAAATTGTCTACCAGGTAGCAAACTGCAAAAAAAAACAAAATACAAAAAAGTCTTCATTCTTGTTCAGGGTGAAAAAATATTGCAAAGACAACGTGGAAATGTTTTTTGTTTTTTTTTAAAGGGTAGAGACACTAACGCTCATCGAGTAAACACTCTTGACTCGTTAACAACATTTTCCTTCTTTGTTTACCCATTTCAAACGTCGTTAGTACCATGGGGTGCTAAAACACTCCACAAAATGTTTTTCCATAATATTTACCAAGTGGCAAATCAAATTTTCATGATTAGTTAATGGTAATGGTAATATTGGCCGTTTCCCTATAAGGAAACATTTGGCATTCATTGACCAAGCAGCCAGTACTGTTTTCAGTTGAAATTTATAAAATCTTTTTCAGAAAACAGTTTTTTAGGAAAACAGATTTCTAAAGTCCAGTAGCTTTTATCGCTTTTTCCAGTTATTAATGACAGTTTCCTTCAGAATTTTCTACTTGATGTACTGTGGAATGTTAACATTTTGATTATATCATTATTTTCTCTTCAAAATTCCATGTGCTATCCATTTTAGTTGTTGCTGCTGTTGGTAGTCCTCAAGTGATATGGCTTCTATTATTTAGTACAGTTCTTTGTGATTCTGTAGCTCAAGTCTACTATGTTCAAATTTGGATGTTTTTGCCAAGACACTCAGGTTTCAGTTGCTCAAAGCCTTTTTCACTATTGAGCTTAGGAAGTGAATTGTATACATCTGATAGTTTAGATATTTTTAAACATGTTTGGCTACCATATGTCAACTAACAACAAGTTTCTGGTTTTAGTCATAATAATTATGTAAATTACAAGCACCTGACTGGAAATATCATCTGTAATAATTGTCATAGAAATCTAAGTAGATTGCAGTAACCTTCCTGTTAATTGCTTGGAATGTGAACAAAACAGTTGAAGAGGAATCAGACTGATCATAAATTTTAAAAGATCATATGGTAAATAAAATGAAACATGTTTGAATCTTTGAAACTTACAAATTCAGATTGTAATATTGACTACTTAATTAGATTTTTAAAAATAAATCTCGTTTTTCTTCATTTTTTTATTTAACCAGAAAAAAAACTCAAGACAATATATAGCAAGAAAATTAAGAACTAAGAGATATACTAATAATATTTTAAATGATTTTTGTTATTTTTATACAGCAAGGTTTATCCTGTAAAAGGACACTCGTGGTAGAGGGTTACATTAAGGGGTGGTTAATATAGATAAGAGAGGAAGATAACAGTTGACTCAAGACTTGAACAGGTTAAGACTTCTTGCTGATGGAATATGGAGGGAATGTGGGTGATTTGCTGTCGTGTGCATGGGGCATGGCAGATCCTCGCTGTGAAAGTTAGAACTGATGGAACAAAGGAATGTACTGTAATTTCTCGAAAATAATATGCACCCATAAATAATACGCACCCCAACAAATGATCCAAAAATTAAAAAATATATCTATTCCTATGTATAATACGCATCTATAAATTTTGTCAAAAAAAAGCAAAAAATAATTAAGACATTTTGTCGACCTTGACATTAGGAATAAAATCGAGACTAAGTGGCTAAAATAATGTTGAAAATTACCATGCGGTTTTCCCGACAAATATAACATTTTATTTTACTGCCAGAATGTCATCAAAACATGCAAGTGGCAACAGGAAAAAAACAGAGTTGGAACTTATTGTAAAATGGATTCAGGAAGATGTTATAAAGAGAGGTTTCAAGAAGTGTTGTCTCATGCCATGTTTCTACTATCAACTTCACAGAGATTGTATCCAATCTTCAGGAGACTTTCTTAAAGAATTTTATAATCAAGTCTCTTTAAGAGTGAATGTAATCACCATGAAACGCAGAATAGTAACAATATAAGTGATATATGACCTATAGATCACACCTATTAAGGCTCTATTGATATTGAACTACAGGGTGTGGCAAAAATACCTCCAATATATACCTCACAGAAATACCTCCCACATAATGGCAAGATATTAACTACATGGTGTGACAAAAATACCTTGTACATTTTCAACTGTTACCTCTATGGCACTAGTGAACTTAGGCAAGTAACAATGATGTCTTCATCTAGCTAATGTCTTACCATTATGTGAGAGATATTACTGCCACACCCTGTAGATTAATGTAGCAGGTATTTCTGCCACACCCTGTAGATTAATGTAGCAGGTATTTCTGTCACACCCTGTAGATTAATGTAGTAGGTATTTCTGCCACACCCTGTAGATTAATGTAGCAGGTATTTCTGCCACACCCTGTAGATTAATGTAGCAGGTATTTCTGTCACACCCTGTAGATTAATGTAGTAGGTATTTCTGCCACACCCTGTAGATTAATGTAGCAGGTATTTCTGCCACACCCTGTAGATTAATGTAGTAGGTATTTCTGCCACACCCTGTAGATTAATGTAGTAGGTATTTCTGCCACACCCTGTAGATTAATGTAGCAGGTATTTCTGCCACACCCTGTAGATTAATGTAGCAGGTATTTCTGCCACACCCTGTAGATTAATGCAGCAGGTATTTCTGCCACACCCTGTAGATTAATGTAGCAGGTATTTCTGCCACACACTATAGATTAATGTGGCAGGTATTTCTGAGAGGTATATGGGGGGGGGGTATTCCTGCTGCACCCAGTATAATTGCAAAGTCTACTTGTTTTTTAAAAAAATGTTATCTTCCAGAAATACCTTTTTTCGCAACATAGAATCTTTGTTATATATATATATATATATATATATATATGTATATCAATTCTAGTGCCAATGAACAACCATAAAAAAGAAACATCTTGGGCATTAAAAACCACAAATAAAATTAGACTTCAACTTTCAATATTGAAATTAACTCAAAGTTTTCTGTGATTTTCGGAAGTAAAAGAAAGGGAAATATTTTAAAATATTAATGCAGATATGCAAGTATTCGTATTGTACGTGTATTCCAAATAGAAGCATTCTGAAATGGAAAAAATAAATAAATAAAAAATCTAGGAAAAATGAAAGGAATTAAATTGCTTGAATACATGTTATAAAAATAACAAAACATCTAAAAGAAAAAAGAATTTAAAAAGACCAAAAAATATGTTGCCTTATAAGTCTACAGCCTAAGTAGCATCGAACTAGCCAAGAGTGAAAAATCTTAATAAATTAAATATATTTTAAGGAAAAACAAGCTTTCACTAAAATATCTAAGATTTCAATTCTGCTAATATATACCTGTAAGATATCTATCTATCTATCTATCTATCTATCTATCTATCTCTTTCTCAAACAGGATTTATCTATCTATCTATCTATCTATCTATCTATCTATCTATCTCTTTCTCAAACAGGATTTATCTATCTATCTATCTATCTATCTATCTATCTATCTATCTATCTATCTCTTTCTCAAACAGGATTTATCTATCTATCTATCTATATATCTATCTATCTATCTCTTTCTCAAACAGGATTTATCTATCTATCTATATATCTATCTATCTATCTCTTTCTCAAACAGGATTTATCTATCTATCTATCTATCTCTTTCTCAAACAGGATTTATCTATCTATCTATCTATCTATCTATCTATCTATCTCTTTCTCAAACAGGATTTATCTATCTATCTATCTATCTATCTATCTATCTAACTGTCTTCACCTCTCTCTTGCTTACCCACGTCTCTCACTATCACTCACTCTCTCTCTCTTTCTCACTCTCTCTCTCTCTCTCTATATATATATATACATATATATAAAGAAATATAGTCTTAAAGTGTGCTATATTTATGGGATAAAGTGCTCAATATCAGAGATAGAGCATGTGTAAATATAAAAAGTGGACATGGAAGTCAGCACTTAGAGGCGACAGTCTGTTTCATGCTAGTGCAATTGTCACATGTGTGGTGTGATAAATACTGGTATATATGTGTGTGTGTGATAAATACTGGTATATATATATATATATATATATATATATATATATATATATATATATATATATATATGCATGTGTGTGTGTGTGTGTGTGTGTGTGTGTATACTTCATAAACATTTTATCATCCTGTCACATATTAATTTAAAGAATCTGTCATATTAATAAAAATCCATTCTAAATCTATATAAAATAAGTATGTTTATATATATATATATATATAGATAGATATTTCTGATAGTTATATATATATATATAAATGAAAAGAAAGGTGCACATATAGAGAGAGAGTTGTGGATATCTATAGATAAGCCAATAGAATATCTCTGGAGACATATATTTCTCTAATAATAAATATCTATATTTATAACTATATAAAATAAATATATGTGTATACATACATATATACATGCTGTTTAGAAATTTCTGGTGGTATGATTTTGCATCATGGTGCACTTTTTCTCACAGAAGGTGCCTAACTGACCCTACTAAACTGTGCAGTCAACAAAAACAATCAAGGCACATGCATGGAATTAAAAATCTAAAATGGCAACGATTTATCTATTGTACCCTGTATACATATTTTTTTTAATCAGTATCACCTCAAGTAAAGCAGTACAGCCACCAACATGCAAGGGGTTACAGGGTGTAAGGAATTAGGAACAGAAACGTTTTTAATGAGTAGAAAGAGAAAAGACCATGCAAGAGGACAGTAGATAATGATTCACATTGCATTTAAATTTTTGCAGATTAAAGTTGGCTTGAAAGTATGGGGCTAGAAACTGTCAGCATGGAAGGTACGGCTACATTTCAACTGTAAATTGATGAGATCTCACAGCCAGTCTAGTACTGAGGTTAAATTCATACAGTCTAGGTATCATAGTGAAGAGCTTATCCAAACAATTACCATGAAAGTATTTATAAAAAAGGCACAGAGAGGAAATGTTACGGTGATGGGTTAGTGATTGAAGCTGAGCTACCAGATCAGGACCAATAATATTGCATCTTATGAAGAAGCTCCAGGTAAACAGAAGGGTCACCAGATCATATATGGCAGCAATATTCTAAGCATGGTCGAATGGTAGACATGTAGATATGCAAGATAGATTCCCCCCAAAAAATTGTCTCGCCCTACACAGCGAAACGACATTCTTAGCAGCTGACCTAACAATGGATTCAATATAGTCTTTCCACTTCATGTCAGTTGAGAACATTAGTCCATGAAGGTGCAACAAGTCACTTTCCTGGAGGATAGCATCAGCCATGTTGATGGAAGGCAGAGAAGGGTTTCTCAGATGAGATCAGTTTAGTTTTAGAGGCATTCAAATTGACAAGCCATCTTTTGCCCCAGTTAACGATGGTCTTGAGGTTGTTTTGGACACCAGCTGGCATTTTGACCTCGTTTGACTGATCAGCCTGACTACCAAGACAGGAGTAAATGGTAGTGTCATCAGCATAGATGCCAAGGTGAGAGCTGATCTCATCGAGAAGTTTGTTAATGAAGATTAAAAACAGCATAGGACCAAGGATAGAGCATTGGTCAGGTGTGTTAGTACAAAAGGCTGAAGATAAGTGGCCGTTCAGGACAACTTTCATTTCAAAATTAGATAGGAAGAACTGGATCAGTTCAAAAATGTGCTCAGATATACCATAATTTTTCAGCTTGTGGAGAAGACCTGAATGCCAGAACCTGTCAAAGGCCTTCGAGATGTCTAATGCTGCAGCCGGGGCTTCACCATTTTTATCTAGAGTATGATAGACTCTTTCCTCAAATGTCTTAGTACATCAGCAGTTGACCTCGATAAATGAAAGCCATATTGCTTGTCTGAGGAAAGGCCCCATGATGAGAGACGATGAACCAATTCAGCATTGATTAGGGCCCCTAGGAGTTTCCCAAAAAGAGTTAGAAGGTCAATAGTTGGATGGGTCAGATGGTTTACCAGAGTTCTTAAAAACTGAAACAACAGACAGTGACTTCCAGACAGTGACTTTCAGCAGGTAGGAAAGAAGGAGGCAGTGAGGTATTTATTATACAGTTTAGAGAGAACAGGAGATAGTTTAGGATCACAGTTCTTAATATTACAGGCATATTATCGGATTCACATGCTTTATGGGGATCCAGGTTAGGCATTATATCACTCAAAAGAGAATCATTTCTAGTGGAAAGTTAAGCAAGGATACTCCAGACAAATCAAGAGTAGAGTTTGAGAATTTATGCTTAAAGCGTTCAGCTTTATCAGCAAAGGATGGAAACACTGCAAATTGGTGAAGAGTGGAGGAATAGAGACCTTGCACTTATTTAGTACCCTATTACATAGACACCAGTAGTCATGAGAGCCAAAGTTTTTAGAGACTATATGGTGCCTCACTCTCTAAGCAAACAGGCACTTAGCTCGTTCGAGGGCTCACATTTATTATGAGAAGTAGCAAATGGAAAGGATTGCAGGTTCACCTGATATTTCCGAGAAGGGATGAAAGCATCCATGTCATCTTTGACCCAAGAAGAAACATCAGTGGTGCAATTTTCAATCGAGAGGTTGAAGATGTCAGTCCAAGAGGCGTTATGTAGAAAATCCTAGAATGAGTCCCAATCAGCATGCTGGTAATGGAAAGAGATCTTATCGATATGGGGTTCTTGTTTAATGGATGCTTGGAAGCAGATATCAATAGCTAACGCAGAGTGATCCAAGTTACCAAGAGGGCAGTATTGCAAAGCTCAGCATGATTGAGGAGAGAAGGTAAGAAATAGATCTAGTAGAGAAGCCTGTTGCTCACTTTGGCTAGAGAAATGAGTAGGGAAGTCCACGATTTGAGTAAGGAAATGGGCAACTGAAAAATTTAATGTCTGCATACTGGCAACATCAGTACCTTTAGAATGTTTCAGCTACATGTCATCAGGAGCATTAAAGTCACTGTAGACAAAGATGTTCACAGATGGATGGAGAGAAAGTGCCTTTTCTATACTGTCAGCTATTGCATCTAATATACTGCAGTCTTGGGAAGAGGGGCAGAAATAAAGGAGAAAGAGATAGCTGACAGAGTTTAGTAGCGAAAGACGGAAGCACATTAAAAAATATATAAAATAGCAACAATTTACCTACCACAACCTGTATATAGATATAAGAAAAAATATAAAATGGCATTAATTTATCCATTGTACCTTGTATATACGTATAAGAAAAAATATAAAAAAGCATCAATTTACCCACTGCACACTTTATATACATATACAAAAAATTATACAATGGTGACAATTTACCCATTGCACCTTTTATATATCAGACGCTGTTTTATCAAGGGGAATAGTTAACCAGGTTATTTTCGGATGATAACTTTCTCAAGACTCATAATTCTTTGTAATTACAATGCTCAATATCAAGATAGATTCTTCCCAGCAAAGTAATAAGTTGTTTGTGGCTGAATGTGTCTAAAAGCATGTATACATATATGTGTATGTGTATATGTGTGCGGCATTTGTAAAAAGACAATATGAACAAAGATAAAAGGAAAACACTTTGTTACCAACACATTTCATCCTCTGGTAGACTTTATCAAGGCAAATGTAAGGATTTTATTTTCCAAGTATTTATAAACTGAAGTAAAAATGTTGTTTACAATATATATATATATATATATATATATATATGTATAATTTGGCAGCAACTTTTCTTTCAAACATGTAGTGTTGAATGTTAAAGACAACATAGTCTTACATATTTTCTTTTGAATTTTCTCATATTCTCTAATGAGACTTTTTATTTGAAAATAGTTCCGAAATATGTATTTTCCATACGATGACCTAGCGCTTTCGAACATCATTGTTCATCTTCAGGGTCAATATTTTAGTCAAAATATTTTTTTTTTTTTTTTTTAAACAAACATTTGCCAATTATCTTGTAGCGTAATCATGTTGCTACTTTTTTACAAACTAAAAACGTTAAATTCCTTTTGAATTCAAAAGACGCGATGATGTTATATCACGTGCATGGCGTAGATTTTTATCATGTGACAGCGTGAAAAAGATTTTCAATACACAAGCCAAAAGATCGAAGAATACGCACAAAATTATATATATAATGCATTGCTCTTCAACTGAATTGAGCTCTCTGAAACCACTCTTGTATTTCATATAGAAAACGGTGATGGCCTAGGGGTAGGATCTCTGACTGATGCCAAGTTGGTCGTGTTTCAATCCTAGTTTGAAGCAATTGGATGTCTAGCCACACTGAATAGCTGGAATACAATGAAATAGTCTGTCTGCAGATGACAATATATATATATATATATATATATATATATATATATATATATATATATATATATATATATAAGACACATGTATGCAAAACACAAGTTTTAATATCTACATATGTTAATAGTTTTTGCTTAAAATAAATAAAAATGAATTTTTTTTTTTACAGAATTGTTAAGTTGCATATTTCATTTTCTTCACCTGTCTCCTCCTCCTCCTCCTCCTCCTCCTTGTGTTTGTCTTCTGCATTGTTGCTTCCACCTCTTCTTCATGTTATTCTCTCCTTTTGATTCTCTCTTTTGTTTCCCTTATCTTTTTCACTATTCTCTCACCCTTCCTCATCTCTTTATCTCCTCCTCTTTCCTCTGTTCCTGCTTGTCTACTTTTCCTTCCCTTTGTCTTTTTCACCTCTCCCTTGACCTTTCCTCTCACTTCTTCCTTTTTTTCCCTTCTTTTCTTTTTCCCTCCTTCCTTTGGTCACCTGGTCTTCTTCTTCATTATGTGTAACCACCTTTTCATCCTGTTGTTTTGCTTCTTTGTATTTTTGCTGTTAACCCCACCTTTTTGTTGTGCAGTCTTTGTTGCTTTATTGTATAAACTTCTTTTTGTCTTCTTGTTCAGAAAATGTTTCCTTCTTCTTCTTTTTCTTTTTATCTTCTTCTTGTATAACCTTTTTTTCTACTTTTGAAATGTTATATGTAACCTTTTTTCTTATTTTGTAAGGTTCCTTTTCTCTTTCTATAACTTTTCCTTCAGTCTTATTGTTGTGTAACTTCATTTTCTTCTTCTCTTGTTTCATCTTGTTCTGTAACCTTTTTCTTCTTCTTTTTCTTCTTCTTTTTCTTCTTCCTCTTATTTTATAATCTCCTATTTCATCTTATTCTGCAATCTTCTTTTTCTTTTTCTTCTTATCTTCTTTTTCTTCTTCTACTTCTCCTTTTTGTATAATCTTCTGTTTCATCTTATTCTGTAACCTTCTTTTCCTTTTTCTTCTTTTCTTCTTTTTCTTCTACTTCATTTTGTTCTTCTTGAATAACCTCTTGTTTCATCTTGTCTGTCACCTTCCTTTTCTTTTTCTTTTCTTCTTCTCATTCCACTTCTTCTTCCTCCTCTTCTTATTCTTCTTGTGTAACCTCTTGTTTCATCTTGTTCTGTAACCTTCTTTTTTTCTTTTTCTTCTTCTTCTTCTTCTTCTTCTTCTTCTTCTTCTTCTTCTTCTTCTTCTTCTTCTTCTTCTTGTGTAACCTCTTGTTTCATCTTGATCTGTAACCTTCTTTTCTTTTTTTGTCTTTTCTTCTTTTCCTTCTACTTCTTTTTCTTCTTCTTGTATAACCTTCTGTTTCATCTTGTTCCGTAACCTTCTTTTTCTTCTTTTCTTCTTCTTTTTCTTTTTCTTGTTCTATAGCTTTTTTCTCCTATTTTGTCTACTTGTCGTAATCTTTTTCTTCTTTTTTCTTCTTCTTGAGTAACATTCTTTTTTGCCATGTTGTTGTGCAACCTTATTATTATTCTCATTCTTTCATAACCCCATATTTTATCTTGTAGTGTAATGTTTTCTTTGTCTTCTTTTTTTACATCTTCTTTTTCTTGTCCTCCTTCTTCTAGCAACTGTATTCTCTACATACAGCTTTAAGTATTTGACTGTCTTTCAACTTTACTTAAGCAAGATTACATATGGATTTTCAAAACACAAACTTGAGGCTCCTTTTTAGATTTTTAATCTACTTGATGTTGTTCTTGAGATTTAGAAAAAAATAAACATAAGGAAAGAAAGGAGAAAGTCATGTTTACAAACAAACCATCCATAGCTGAGATCAATAATCAAAATCTGTGAGACTTTCGCAACATTTTGTCCGTTTTTATGACAATTTGAAAGGTTCAAGAAAGTAAGCAGAAATACATACAACATCCACACACTTACATAAGTGCCCACACACACATCCATATATAAATATATATATATATATATATATATATATATATATATATATATATATATATATATATCAGTAAAATACACATGCATATTCATATATGTATAAGATGGATATATACGTATATATATATATATATATATATATGTGTGTGTGTGTGTAAAATGAAAAAATGTTCAAAAATTAATATTCCAGACACACTGGATTGTATATTAATATTTTTTTGGTTTATTATTTAAATTAGCTTCCTTGACTAGATTTGGCCAGCATGGCCATCATCAGGAGAAAAAGAAATCGCAGGGATTTGTTTTTCATATGTTAGTAGCAGTGAACTACAGGAGTGAATGACTGTCTTTCAAGAAAGTGAACTTTGTCTGTAGTTTTCATTTGCTTTTTTGTTGGTTAGTCCTCGGAAATATATATATATATATATATATATATATATATATGATAAAAATAGATATTTATTGCATGGTATATTTATGGATAAAAGCTTTCATTATAAGAGATAGAATATATGTAAATATGAAAGTGGACACTGAGGTCAACAACAAGTGGCAACAGTCTGTTTCATGCTTCTGTACAATCTTCAGGCCATGTCTGAAGATTGAGTTGAAGCATGAAACAGAATGTTACCACTTGGTGTTGGCCTCAGTGTCCACTTTCATATGTGTGTGTGTGTGTCTGTCTGTCTGTGTGTGTGTGTGTTTGTGTGTGCATATATATATATATATATATATATATATATATATATATATATATATATATATAAAGAATATATTATGAGTGGGGTGTGCTGAAAAGTTACTAACCTGAGCAAGAAAGAATTACAAAAATTGTGTAGCCTTTACTTAGAGATTTGTTAGAGATTTCTTCGGATCAGTTATTTAAGAAAAACCTTGATGTTCAAATCTCAAAACAGGCTGTTACATTCAAACACCAACTGCTTAAACCAGTCATAAAAGGCTTCTTCCTTTGTTCTTTAGGTTAGTTCTGATCCATTCTTTGGTGTAAGTTCTGAGTTATTCTTTTTGGATAAATTCTTATCCATTCTTTTGGAGTAAGTTTTGATTCCTTCTTTAGAGTAACTTCAGATCCATTCTTGGGGTAAGTTATGATCAAATCTTTCGGGTAAATTCAAATCGATTCTTTTGCAGAAAAATTCATTGACCTATTCTTTGAGGGTGTTCTGATCCATTAGTTGGATGTTTCTGATCCTTTATTTGTACTAAATTCTGATCCATCCTTTTGGGTAAAGGCTGATCTATTCATTTGGAGCAAGTTTTGATCCATTCTTTGAGAGTATGTTCTGATTTATTCTTTGGGTCTGTCTGATCCTTTCTTTGGGCTAAATTGTGATCCATCATTTGTGATCCATCCGCTTGATCTATTATATTTGTGTAAGTTTCGATCCATTCTTTGGGGTAACTTCAGATCCATTCTTTTGGGCAAAGAATTCTTTTGGGTATATTCATTCTTTTGGGTATATTCAGATCTATTCTTTTGGAGTAAGTTTTGATCCATTCTTTGGGAATAAGTTCTGATCCATTATTTCTGTTATGTTCTGATTCTTTCTTTGGCCATTCAAACCTACAAGAAATAATGTCAACAATTAGACAATATTAGTTCATGATCAGCAATTTGAAGAATTTATACTCCCAGATTCTGCTTCCTCTTGGGTCTTCAAATCTCCATACTGGAAGTTGACACACTGCTTCTTTACAGCTGAGGATGATGGACAATTATACCCAAAATTTGGGTCAGATGCTCATAGATTTTTCTTCTTTGGTAATTTCATGACTTTTCAGAGTGAAACATCTGATAATTCCACATTTTCTATTAACGTGTCTCAGTCAATGATCTGAAACAAATTAAAAAATAAGAGCGATACTAAAGATGAGATTATCCATTTCCATACAGGAAACAGTCGGCATTCACTGACCGAACAGTTGGTGTTATTGTTAGTTGAAATTTATAAAATCTTTCTCTTAAAACAGTTTTTCAGGAAAATAAGCTTCTTAAGTCCAGTAACTGTTATTGTTCTTTCTAGATCTGATGAGAGTTTCCTTCCTAGCTTTTTGTTTAAGGGAGTGTGGAAAATCAACATTTTTATATCATTATTTTTTCTTCTAGTTACATCTGCTATCCATTTTAGTTGTTGCTGCTGTTGGAGGTCTTCAAGTGATGTTTTTTTTTTCAAGTTTTCCAATTCTCTGGTAAATTGTCAAGTTTGACAAGGATGCTGTAAATTTTGTCAAGTCTAATGAGGATGCTGTAATTTTGTCAAGTCTAATGAGGATGCTGTAATTTTGTCAAGTCTAATGAGGATGCTGTAATTTTGTCAAGGAATGCTTTTGGCAAGAATGCTCTAAGCTGGCACTTTACAATATGAAAATAATTCTCAGATTTTGGGAAATCAATTGGAACAAGAACTTTTCAGAATGGTTAAAATATTAACTCCTTTAATAATATAGATATTTCTTTGACCTGTTGAGAAAACTTTCCCTGCAGGTTTGTAGTATTTAAATTAGGTTTCCTTTATGGTTTTAATTTTATCAAGATTAAAGAAATAAGGTGGCCTGTCTTTGCATCATTATTCTTTTTGTTACCTTACTTTTTTATGTACCTGCAGGACATTGACAATCTTGGTTCTCCACAACTTCCTATCCTTTGTAGCTCTTAATAACTTTTGTCTTTTGGTCATCTCTCTCAAACCCTGTTCTGCCATCCATTCACTCATGTTTTCTAGGTAGGTTAGGCATTGTTTTCCTCTGTCTCTCTTGCCTTCAAAATATTTGTGAGTATCAAATTTTCCAAGCCCACTTTCCTTGTTATGTGCCTTAGAAATTTCATCTATCTCTTCTTGATGTTAAGTATGTATCCTTTTTTCTTTCTATTGTCTCTAGAACTTCATTGTTACTCACATGTTCAATCCATTGTGTTCTCAGCATCCTTCTGGGGACACATTGAAGGTTAGCAGGTTGGATTGATTAACTTACTGAACGAGCTTGTGCAAAAAGATAGCAGAAAAAGAACTAACCAAGAAAATTAAGTGATAAAAAATGTTTAAAGCTACAAAGGAAAAGAAATTGTGGAGAGTCATCATCGCATGCATCCTGAAGTAACATAGCACATAGAAGAAAATAGTTTGTAGTGTTAAATGATCAGGCTTCTTTTGAAAGTGTCTAAACATTTTTCTTCATAGATGTTTTTTGTGCACAGATCTGCATATTAATGTTTGTTTTGTATCCCACAATCAGCTTTGTATGCTATATGCTATGTGTTTTCATCCTGATAAATTAAAGAACAAGATTTTTGTGAACAAATGTACAAAATTTAGTAAGAAAATATTGTAAAAATAAGCATTTAAATTCAGCCATTTTAAATTTTATTTTGTTTCTTTTTTGTGTGTGTGTAAAATTTATAAAATGTGTAGCAGTTTTAACAGTTCCCAAAAATAATTTTAAAAAATTGCTATGAGTGGAAAACAATTTCAAAAACCATCTGCTTCTCTTCAGAATGGCTTCTGGCAAAGAATTCATATGACTAAACAAGTTCTCCCAAATTTCTGTGAACATTATTTTTATTTTTATGCAGGGGATCATCCATGATTTCTTTAAGTAGAAGTAGGAGTCTGAAGCAGTGAACAAATAGATTTGGAGAATTTTGAGATTTAAAACCTCTGGCTGGTGCTAAAAATTTAAATTATTTAAAATTTATATATTTAAATTCAAGCATGTAATATTTAAATTTTCAAACAATGTCCTTCATAAAAAATATAATTTTAAAAATGTATGGCTCAAAATGATAGAACTTTTGATTATAATAACTGCCACTTTCTGACTTTCATGTTGGCGAAAATAAATTGACTGGTAGGATTTAGAACATGTCATCCCTTGTTAGGTTATAAATCTGTCTTTTATTTTTATCCAGAACTAAATAGATTATTAAGTATTATAGGAAAAATATAATTAACTAATAATTTTAATATTAGCCTTTCTTTATTAATTGCCATCAAGAATATTTGCATATTTTTTTATGTTTTATGCAATTCATTTTCTTTTTTAATTTAAATATAAAAATAAAAGTAAAATAAAATTTAAGAATAAACAGGTGGAAATGGCATCTTTAAAATGTTTATTTGCTGACAAAGAGAAAACAATTCTTGCTATAAGAATAATCCTTCAATTGACGTAAGGTAATCAGACTGGAGATCTTTGATCTATTTGCAGAACTGATTTGGCTGGTGATTTTTGGATGTCATAAGAAGGAATAATTGTTTTCTTTGTTTTCTTGTTTTTCACTATTTTAATTTATTGGTAGGGTTTATGGTCTAAGAATTTTGCTAGATTCAGTTTTCAGGGATTAACAATGGACACTTCCTGACATTATTTTGATTTGATTTCTTTTATGAGTGTTGGCCAGTCATCTAGTGATAGTTTTAGTAGCTTCTTAATTAGTGCTTTCTAATTACTTAGTTGACTGACATTGGTTGTAGTTGGTGACATTTGCATACTAATCAAGTATATTTCTGGTAATAGCTAGGGAAAAACATTTTTATGCTTATTCTTCTGAGGTAGATATTATTGACAAGCAAGATCCTTCAATTGAGGTAGAAGATGTAAGGTCTTTGTGATCTCTGTTTGCAGAACTATAGTTGGTGACTTTTAAATGCCAAAAGAGGAATTCTTGATTGATAAGGTGTTGGTAACATGTTTTGCTTTTGTTATATTCCATGCTAATAGGAATATATACTTGACAAAAACGGTGAGTAAAATAAGTAACGGTTCATTGTAATCCAGTACAATAAGAAGAAAGGTAACAGTTATGTGCATGATCATCACGAGTCAATCCAGTAGTGAGTGCTGCTATTGGAAGGTCGGTAGTTCTCGTGTAAATCTGAGTTGTACTTCCCAGCTAGACAATATTTATCAGCGTTCCCATTTAATGTGGGGCAACTCCAATAGCTTCATGTCTCACACATCTCGCCTGTGGAACTCCCTTCCTTATTCCTGTTTCCCTGACAAATACAATCTCCAACTATTTAAGTGTAACGTCAATCGACATCTCCAGTTGCCTTGATCTATCCGCTTCCCTTCTCCACATCCTTTCACCTTTCATTCCTATCTGCTCTCGCTCCAAATCTTCTGTAACCCCCTTGCCCTGATCGATCCACTATCTTTCTCCACATCCTCTCCTTTACCACTCCTATCTGCTCTTCCTCCAAACCTTCTGTAACCCCTTGCATGCTAGTGGCTTCCAGCCTTGCTTGGGGTGATAAGCTTAAAAAAAAAAAAAAAAAAAATCCGAGCCTATAGGCTTGGCCAAAAATTCCCCATAGCCTCACATAAACAGGTTCGGGTCTGTCTACCTCCTTGAATGAGACTCTGCCCTTTGGCATATCCTCATCTGGGTTCCTCTCTGCCTTCAGGCAGAGAGTTCGACAACAGCTAAGAGCTGAATAACAGATCCCAGTTAGACTTCTGTAGTCCATTGCCTTCCAGATACTTATAGGTAGTTACTACCTATAGTGCAGTCAGTCATGGGGGTGACAGGTTATTCCATTTCATTAGTTTTTTTCCTCCATATGTATTTTGTTTTACTGGAATGGTTTGTGGTTTTTGATGGATTAGTTGTGGACATGGTTTTGTTTTTTTTCTAATGTTTTGATTTCTTTTATGAGTGTTAGCCAGCCATCTAGTCATAATTTCAGTAGTTTCTTAATGAGTGCTTTGTATTTACCTATTTGACTGGCATTGGTTTTAGTTAGTGACTTTCAACTTCAGTTACTTTCTCACCAGCATGATGTAGCTTCCCTCTGTCTTTTCTACAAATATTTTCATGGTGGCTGCTCTGATCTTTTTGTCCTGGTACCCTGACTACATCAATTTAAGCATGCTACAAAACTGGTATCTAGGCCCCACCCTTTTTATGCTGAAATAGTTAAATGTAACTGTCACTTCTACTCTAACAGTTTCTTTTCTTGCACTTCCCGCCTGTGGAACTCCCTTCCATTTAATTGCTTCCCTGAGAACTACAATCTTCAAAAATTTAAATGCAATGTCAATTGCAATCTTCTATCTTCTTGAATCCCGTTCCTCTTTTATCCTTTCCTCAGTCCTCCCTACATTCTGTCTTTCTCTCACTTTCACTTCCTTTCACACTCGTGTCATTTCTGCCTTGCTTAGAGCGAAATAATTAAAAATATAAAAAAATAATCAAGTATGGCATCTTTCTGGTCTGAAATTCTATTATTTTTCAAGCTTCTTGAAATGGGACTTTTCGTTTGCATCTCCATGCTTTCATTTGCTTTCTTCCAGATTTCATTCCAGATTTCTTCCAGATTTCATTCCAGATTTCATTCCAGATTTCTTCCAGATTTTGCACATTTGTACATATACCAGGTGATCTGCATGACAATGCATTCAATTGCCTATCACATTCTGCATCAGGATGGCCAGGGTCATTCTATCTTTATCTCTTACATTTTGATTATCCCATACATCTGGGCGACATGAAGCCCATATTTTGGGAATTTGTAGGGTGTGATATCTGTGAGCACACTTTCCAAACTGGGTAAACTATTTTTATTTCTTTGGGTATTTTGGAGAATATCAAAGGTAACTATGTACATTTTGTTTAAATGGGTTTAACATCTTTTCTTTATGTTTTTCTTTTCTTTTAAGATCTGTAACCCCTTGATTTCTGAGGCCTACTTTCATTTCATTAAATGTATAAAAGGACAGTTGAGGACTTCTTCCAATGATCTTTCTTGTGTTTAGGAATAATTTTTTTATTTTTGTATTGTAGAATGTGTCTGTGGTGAGTTGCCAGAGAGACTTCTTGGTAATTAATTTATTACAACTTCTGAAATAAAACAAACTGACTTAAGGGTATAAAATAAATAACATATTTTTAATTATTTGCTTTAGAGTGAGTCCTTTGATATTCAAATTGTTCATTTATAAGGCAGATATTGGTAGTTGTCTGGATAATTTTTTTTTTTTTTGCTTGGTAGTGGGTAGTTTTCAAAGACAGACCTTGTTTGTTGTAGAAGTAATCATCTTAAAAATAGGCCAGTGTCTATCTACTGTGTTTTTCTTGGCACTAAGTTAAACAGAAATTAACATTAGCAGATGACCTCTTAACTACTTCACATGGCTGGTTTCTCTAGCAGTCACATCTCTTGTTTCTCTTGCTGTCCTCTCTACTCATCTAGCTGTGAGCTGATATTCTTTTGACCCGACTCACAGGCTCTGGCACAAACATTGGTTTTGGCTAACATCAAAGTCTCTTTCTATTAATTATTTTGATTAGCCTAAATTATTTTCATTTCCAGCATTCCTTTCTTTTTCATTTTTGTTATAATGGAAGTTATGCATGGAGCCTCTCTTATTTTGGTAGATTTATAGTAATAAATAAGTAGGCTACGGTCCTGCAAAATTTCATAATTTTTTTTGGCCAGGTTCAGTCTTCTTCTTCCTCCTCTTTTTATTTGAGGGTTGCCCTCTCGTTAGTTGAGAGAAAAGTATAGAAAAAGAGATAGGTAGAGAGAATGAGTTAAGAGTTTTTAAAAAAGCACAAATGACATTTTAATTTGAATTCATTCATTTTTTTGTTTATATATATTATTTTAATATTTTAATTTATTTTTTGGGGGACTCACTACATGCCTAGCTGCACAATCCTTAGTTTTCAATTTCAACAGAATTCAAAAGTATTTGTACAGCTTATTTCAACCCTACAAACCTTTCTCACAGATTAAATTTTTCTAGCCTCTCACTATTCTATCACTAAAATATTTCGGTGTACTACATTCCTTAGTCCCACCAGTCCAGACTTTCACAGCCAGGACCCACCAGGCCATGTATACTAAGTCAACTTATCCTCATTTTCTTTGTATTCCATTGGTAAGGAGGAAGTTCCACACAGGCAACTCCTTCCCTGAACTGTTGTATCATGGAATGGATGCTTCCCTGATCCCTAAAATCTTAACTACTTCAAGTTGAAGGTCAACCATTATCTATCCTACATATCTTCATAATAAACACCTTTTGCTTCCTCCTTGTGTGCCTTTACAACAACCTCACTTCTACCTTGAGTGGCTTTTGGACCTTGTACAGAGTAAACAACAGTAAAAACATATATTCAAGGGGATACCAAGAGTGAAGAAGACTGAAGAGGAAGGACAATATAAAGAACAGGATTTAAGGAAACCGAAATTGATGATTGACATTGCATTTAAATTTTTGAAAATTGTAGTTTGTATGAAGTTAAGGTACCAAAGAGAAAAGTTCATCAGAAGAATTGCCATGAAAATATTTATAGAAAAACACTATAAATCAGATCTGATATTTGGCATTGGACTGCAATAGTGTCATGTTAAAAGATTCTTCATACAGGACAATGAATTTAAACTACAGAAGATAGAGAGTAGCACCTTGTGTCTCCTAATATAAGCACAATTGAGACCCCTACAATAGGCATTCCAATGGATGACCTTGTTATTTAGTTAAATCTTCTTTGTTTAAATAAGCATTTCAATGGTCCACTACATTCATTGCTTAACATTACGGATGATACATAAACAGTTGATTTACTTGACACCCCCAACTAAGTCAGCTTGTGACACAATGTCAGGTTTTAATGTGGGGACCTGAGGGTCTTCACTTGGGTCGTTGGTCTTATCTTGTCCAAGCTGGGCAGATCTGGTCTCAGCTGGTCTTAGCTGGTCATAGCTGGTCTTAAGCTGTTCATGGCTGGTCCAAGCTAGTCATAGCCATGATACTACCAGTGCAGGGACAGTCTCTGTGCCCGGTAAGTATCAGAGTATGTAAACCACTCTCTCGAGTGGTTTACATACTCAGGATGATGTATAAACAGCAAAAACTTGGGACAATCTAGATTATTTGCCTCTAAGTTACTCTTATAAAATATATATCTTAAATATTTAAATATTTGTAAATAAGATTAAGAAATAAAAACGCGGGTTCGAAAAATAAATAGCACCAAAGACTTTTAAAGCTATTAATAAAATATCATAGTTTATTTTTCCCAAAACAGAATGTCCAAAGATTAAAAAAATCAAGTTATAGATTATCTCTTCTTTTTTTTTTGCTTTATTTATTTACTTATCTTGTCAGGAAGCAACACTTTGTTCAGTTTAATTTTAGATATTTATTTTTAAAAAGTTTTGGGGATTTTTTGCATTAACAGTGAATAAATAGTTAATGGTAGATAGATGGAGGAGAGAATAAAGTCGAATATGGGCATCGACACAAGCACACAAACAGTATTGCTTGTTGACAGGTGGCCCAAACACAAACCTTTCTCACAAATGTGATTGGATTGTTTTTACTCTTAGTTTTTAAAGTCTCCTCCTTTCTTCGTTTTTCTGCCCTCCCCCTATATATATATATATATATATATATATATATATATATACATATACATATGTTTATATATATATATATATATATATATATATATATATATATATATATATATATATATATACGTATATGTGTGTATATGTATATGTATATGTATAAAAATATATTTATGTATGTATATATGTTTCTGTGTGTGCAAGTGTGTGTGAGTGCATGTGTATAAATATGTATATATAAGAGTATATATATGTAAATATATATATATATATATATATATATTAGTATGCATATTATGTGTGTGTATATATATATACATACATATATATATATATATATGTATATATATATATATGGTGAATCTGTGGCCCTATACTACTCTACAAGAAGACTACAGAGTTCACATAATATTTGTGTGTGTACATGTATGTAAGTGTTGTTATATATATATATATATATATATATATATATATATATTTCTGTGCGTGCATATATATATATGTATACATATATATATATATATACATACATACATATATTTATGTATACATATATATATACATATATATATAAATTTATGTATGATATATATATATATATATATATATATATATATATTACATGCATATATATATATACATATATTTTATTACCACCAGCACTGTGTTTTACTTTATACATATGTGTGTGTCTGTAATATATATATATATATATATATATATATATATATATATATATATATATATATATATATATATATATATATATATATATACACACATATAGAGAGACAGAGAGATAATTTCAGGGAGGGATTTTCCAAAATAAATACACAATGTTTAGTAAAAGAAAACATTTTTGATTTAAAAACCTAAAAATATCAAAACTATCAAAGAAAAAGACATTTTTATTTATTTGTTTCTCTTTTTTCCCCTATGTTTATTTCAGTCATTGTGTGTATTAAAAGGAAGGTGATTACTAATTTTAATGCTCTCTCTCTCTCTCTTTCTCTCTCTCTCTCACTTTCTCTCTTACTCTCTCCTCTTTTTTGTCTCTCTGTAGATATCAAAAATAGTTCCCATCATTTGTTGTGTGAACAATAACAAATGAGTTATAAAATGTATAGAATTATTCAAAATATATGCTTCTACTTCATTTATCTTTCAATGACTATTTTAGAAAAAATTATATTGCTATTTATGTCACCGTTATTTTGGAATGTTTTCAAATGAAAAATTATCATTAATATATGCTTTTACATTCAGACTTCATCTTCCTTGTTATACTTACAACATTTTCGTCAGTGTTCTCTCCAATCTTCATCAGGTGTGTATTATATTAGATAACTGTTGTAGCACACGAGTGGACGATAATGGGTATGTCCCCATTCACATAAATACAGTAGTAAATACTGTATGTTGATCTGCAGTTGGAGATTCATCTCCAGCTGTGCTGGTCAAACTCTCTGCCTGGAGGCAGAGAGGATCCCCAGACAAGGCTGTGTTGAAGAGCAGAGTCTTGTCTCAGGAAACAGCTACCTGACCCCATTTTATACAAGGTCTACAGGGAATTTTTGGCAGAGCCTACAGGCTCAGATACCCTACATTAAATTCAACCTTGTGCTACATCTGACCACATGAGATGGTTGGTAAATATCCTGCAGTTGGTGATTCATTAAGGAATTCACTTGACTCACTTCTAGCAGTTGACTATTTCTTCTACGCACCACTGGCGAATCTTATATGTGTTGTTCTTGCCTTAAGTATTATTGTTCATTACTAAACTTTGTGTGATTATTCTATTCAGTAAACTTTCCTAGGTTACAATAATAACTTCCTTGGAATATTGAGGTTAATTTTTTAATCCACCAATAGAGATAGAGTGATATCATTCTTCTTTCCATGCTTATGAGAGTAAGCTTCAAATGTGACCCATGAATATTTCCCTGTGTCAGATCATACAAAGTTTAATGTGTAGAGCATCTAACACAGAATGACAGGTTACAGATTTTTTGGTTAAACTATTAGCTAATGAAGTGAGCTTTATCCTGAAATGTGTCCCATCAATGCTTCCCTGTGTGAAATCACAGAATGCTTAATGGTAGTTTTCTAAGCATAACTTAGATGGGGCACCCAGTTAAGATTGAACTTACTATTCAGTTGTAATTAAACTAGTGAGACAAGCTTGCTAACCATTACACCATATCAAAGTGTCCAACACAATGCTTAATGTGCAGTTCATCAAAGCTAGATTTATGACTTACAGATTTCTGATTAGGCCATTAGCTAATAAAGTGAGCTTAAGCCTGAAAGGTGCCCCATGTTTCTCAGTGTCAAGTCATACAACACTTAATGTGTAGAGCATAGAGGTTAGATTTATGACTTACAGACTTCTGATTAGGCCATTAGCTAATAAAGTGAGCTCAAGCCTGAAAGGTGCCCCATGTTTCTCAGTGTCAAGTCATACAATACTTAATGTGTAGAGCATAGAGGTTAGATTTATGACTTACAGACTTCTGATTAGGCCATTAGCTAATAAAGTGAGCTTAAGCCTGAAAGGTGCCCCATGTTTCTCAGTGTCAAGTCATACAACACTTAATGTGTAGAGCATAGAGGTTAGATTTATGACTTACAGACTTCTGATTAGGCCATTAGCTAATAAAGTGAGCTCAAGCCTGAAAGGTGCCCCATGTTTCCCAGTGTCAAGTCTGATTAGACCATTAGCTAATGAATTGAGGTTAAGCATGAAATATGCCCCATCAATTTTTTCCTGTCTCAAATCACACCATGCTTAATGTGTAGGGCATTGAGGCTAGCATAATTTTCATTAGACCATTAGCTAAGGAAGTGAGCTTAAGCCTAAAATGTGACCCATCAATGTCTTTCTCTGTCAAATCATGCAATGCTTAATGTTTAGGGCATCAAGGCTAGATTGATAACTATCAGAATTATAATTACACCACTGATTAATTCAATGTGATTAAGCTTGAAATATGCCCCATGAATGTTTCCCAGTGTCAAATCTCATACAACATTTAATGTGTAGGGCATAGAGGTTAGATTTATGACTTACAGAATTCTGATTAAACCATTAGCAACTGAAGTGAGCTTAGGCATGAAATATGCCCCATCAATGTTTTTGCCCTCTTTAATCTAGCTCATAGTGATGAACTGAAATTGAGCTAAAACTTTCCCAAAGAATTTTGTTTTGTTTCCTGACTATGCAATCCTTCCTAAATAGGAGAGGCTGCTAAGATTGATGCTTAACTAGTTATTTTAGTTAGACTATTAGCAACTAATACATCTTTGAACATAATCTTATAGTATTCTTTATAATCACCTCACAAGTGACTGAATATTTTGGCCTTATGCCAGACTAAGTTAGCCTTATTAAATATCTACAAAGACTTCTTGATTTTACAACACACTCTTTTAAATGGTGGAATTTTTAACAACCAATCGGAATATTTTCCTTGATATTCAAAACTCAGCAATTTTTGTCTTCACAAAAGAATTTATTAAAGATTTTTACATTCATTCTGAAAAACAAAGAAATGATGAGCACGGTTTACTGTTTAAGTTGTTCTTGAGGGTAATATTTTTATACAAGAAATGTTTGCTATTCGTTTATTGCTTTTTCATTTTTTGAAGTTATTTTTTTATTTTCTATCATTTTTTTGAGAAGTTTGGTGTTTGGAATTTTTGTTTATTTGTTGACTTTGCCTGTTTTCAAATTTTTTGTAATCATTGGGATTAGTTCAACTTCTTTGTGCGTGTGTGTGATAGAATTTGTTTTGTCTCAGTGGCATTTTTTATTTTACAGGTAGAATTTTTAGTTGGGAGTTTTTTAAATTCATTTTATTTATTGTGCAATTACTTTACAAGGTTTTGTATTTAATTGTTTTTCTTGTTCTAATATTTTTTATCTTTAATTTTTAAAAATTTTTGCTGCTTTTTTAAAATATTTTTGTCTTTCTGGAATTTATTATTCTGTCTTTGTCACCCCTTTAGTATTAACTTTATTATTTTAGTTTTAATTTTTGTAAATTATTTTTTAATTAGGTTTCTGTTCATTTTGTTTGCTTAAAGGAACAGTTTTTGTTAGTATTTTCCTATTAAAAACAATGAAACAATGGTGCTCTTTGTTTATTTTACCTATTTTAAAATATTTATTACTGTCTATTAATTATATATTTTCTGCTTACCATTCTATTTATATGCAATATGCATATCTATCTATCTATCTATCTATCT